>CM062806.1:315880658-316566374 GCA_031772625.1 Pinus tabuliformis | reverse complement strand
ATTAAATTTATGAATTAAAAAAAATCATATGAATAGGAGTTATGTTTTTTGGGTATGTAGCATTGGAAACTTATAGTATTGGCCAATGATATTGTAACAAAATCTATTTATAAATTAAGAATCTTCATGGTAAACTTTTGCTTGAATCTCCATGGTCAAAAATCCTATTACATCTTTTTAAAATGTATACATAGAATAATTTAAAATAAAATTATAATTTAGTTAATTTTTATTTTTATTTTTTTTAACAATGTGAGATATATTATGAGATAAGTGTTTTGATATCTATTATCATTTACTAATCATTTAAGTTATATGATTATGTTAATTATTTTTTATTTAATTTGTATTTTATAATATATATATTCTTTTGTGAATTTGAATTGGTGAGGTTACATCATGATCATGTCCAAGAATAACACTCAAATAAAATGAGAAATTAAACTAGATAACTTAATATCTAAAAACGCCTCAACAAAACATGTCATCACCATCTCTACAAAATCCTTAAACCTTTTATTTTATATTTTTATATAATTTTTCCATTAATACAAGTAGATCAAATAATTTACGCCAAAGTTGAACAAGCATAGAAATGATAAAGGGATTTGATTAAATAACTAAACATATGCATAAAATCTTAGCAAGCCGCCCATTCATTCACTTGACCATTTAGTCCGTAAATATTGAACTACCAATGTAATTTAAATATCAAAGGTAATGGGAGATTGATTAATGACATTTCCAAGTGCATATATTTTCTTCATTCAATCTTTTAGTGTAAATTAACATACAGGTTCTACGTGTGCTTATGCAAATCTCTTTCCTGTAATTTAGCATATAATTTTTGTCGTGTGCTTATGCAAGCTTCCTTGTTTTTGTGTACGAAGTTTTGAATATCATTCAATCCATGATGGATTTCAATCCAAGGCACGAGAAAACAATTCATCCGCTATGATACACGGTATAAAGTATTGGAGTTGTCTATAATGTGATTTTTTGGAGATTTCGGTGACGGAATCCGGCGGAAGAAATTGAGGTTAAATTTTGATTTGTTGCAGTTAAAATGGTTTTTTAACTGCATATTTGGATTCAGCACCCTGGAAAACCCCTGGGACGCTTTCATTGTGCAAAAACTAGCTATCAAACTTGCGATTCCAATAAATTCCTGCCGGATTTCGACCGGAAAAACTCACCGGAAAGGCTTTCAAAAAATCGCGTTATAGACAACTGCTAAAGTATTCGATGGGAAATCAATTAAAAAAAAAAAATTAATTGAATTTGTAATGGAATCAGAGATTCGGTAAAATATTCGTATTCATAATATTTGGAATGTTTATTCCATTTTTTTTTCATTATTTAGGTTTCACCAACCATTCTCTTTGGAATAAAACCATATTATAAACATTTATGCAATATTGGTAGTACATGAGGGAATTAAATCATTCATAGGGACGAATGAAGAGAAACTAATAACAAAACTAAGCTAAGGAAGTCTAATGGAGAACATGGAGATTTGCTTTTCCATTAGCAATAGTTATTAATTAAATAAACCTTACTACTTGAGTTTGATTTTTATAAAGATTTAAAAATTACTAGCCTTAAAAAAATGTTTTAGTAGTGATGTAGTTCTCCTCCTTAACAAAAGACACTATGCCCTTTCTCAAGGAGAGAAACCACTTCCCTAAAGTTGATATTCGATCTACAAATCAATACCAAGTATTAACATAACAAAATATAGTTATGGTTTCTTTGAGATCCCAAAAATGTAAGAGAGGGTTCCAACATGAGCTTATGAGAAGAATCACTACTAAGAGGGTGGGATCCTTGTGCATTAATTTGATGATATTATTAGTGTAGTGCATGTTGGTTGAAGGTGGAGAAGAAATGTTTAGAGTGGAAAAAAGAATGAAGGGAAAGGTTGCCCACTTTTTTTGTAAAGTTATAACTCAAATTAATAAGGAGGTAAGTGAGCATTACATGAGGAAAAAATATCATCCACACTTAGAAACTACTAATTGTTAAGTTAGGGGCTTATATAACCAATTTACTTATCAAGAAATTTACTCCTCAAGGAGGAAAAAGTAATGGGTGGATAGATAAGGAGTCAATTTCTTGGGTTCATAGGCTTATTTTCCTTTCAACCCAATAAATAGTCTTCTTGAGGCAAATGTCTAGGTTCATAGGTGTGTTGATCTTTGAACTCAAAAGGTTTGTATTTCTTGGTTGTTATGGTTTATAACTCTCGCAATGCCAAGAATGAAAAAGTTTTCCTAGTTCAATGACCACACTTAGAAACTACTGGTTTTTGAGTTAGGGGCTCATATAGCCAATTTACTTAGTAGGAGATATACTTTGCATGCTAAACTCAACAATTTCCTCAAGGACGCAAAAGTAATGGTTGGACATATAAGGAGTCAAATTCTTAGGTTTAGAGGTATTTTCCTCTCAACCCAGTAAATAGACTTCTTGAGGCAAATCTCTACGTTCATAGGCATGTTGATCTTTGAACTCAAAAGGTTTGTCTTTCTTACTTGTTATGGGTTGTACCTCTCACAATGCCAAGAATGGAAAAGTTTGCCTAGGTCAATACTTAAGGTGAAAATCACTTGGTTCAAATCCATGTTGGTCTCTCAATTTAGTGATATATACTTCTTTGGGAAAATCATTAGGTTGGGAAAACATAAAGATTCCAAAGTTAGTGGCTCCTCTTTTTATCATTAAACAATTTTGGAACTTGAAATAAAACATTGTCATGCATTCAAGCATTCAATACCTAATATATAATTGCAAATTGAACCTCCTCCTTTAACCTCATTGAGTTTGAAGAGATATTGGGTTATTGCACGACTTGTTTTTTTCTTTTGTATGTAAAGGTAGTGCCATTTTTTTTCTTTCCAATTATATCAAACAGGGGAACCATATACATTGTTCTGGTGGCCTCACCCTGCCCCGAAGGGAAACCAGGTCTGTTGGCCACCTTAGATTGTTATAAGCATTCCAAAAGAAAAACTTTACTAGTCTGTCCATATTAGCTACATACACCAAACAGCTGAAACTACTTATTAAACTACTAGTTCGCATGCAAACGAAAAGAGAGAAAATCAAAACAGCTTAAACCGAGCCTTCAGAAGCTCATTCTTTCCTGATTCCTGTGTGCTGGTCCATTTCCATGGGCATATGCGCCTGATCAACCTGGCTAGGGCCGCTTCCAGCCATCCTGGACAGGATTTGAGACATCTCCTCTAACTTGTTATTCTGGTTAATCATGATGACTTGGAAGTTCTTCACTTCCTTCTGTAGATTAGGCACCCCATTGGCGAGTTCCGCCATTTCCTTAGCAACCTGTTCAAGAGCTTTAGCCAACAAACGCTTTAGGACCCAGTAAATATGCAAGGACTGTCTGTACAAGGTCAGCCTGCCCCTAGTGTTGCCTGGGTCGGTCACCGCTTCTGCCCATTCTTCTGTCTCTGAACCAGACTGCTCCTCCAGGATGCTGGATTCCATATTTTGGATAATGCGTCGAATGTCTTCATCCGTGCCTTCCTGGTAGGCACGGGCCGCTTCTTGAACCGCTGTCAAGGTCGATCTCCTTCCTCTGCACTGTCTATCTGTTGCTTCTGCAGTCCTGCCACCCTGGGTCTCCTGCCTTGGGCGTCCCCGGCCTCCTCGTCCTCTTCCCCGGCCCGAGCATGCCATCCCTTGTCTTGCCCTCACCTGTAAACATTCATCAATTACTGGAGTTAGTTTTTGGAGATTCTTCTCATCATCCTCACTTGCCTCAGTGCCTTTGGTTATTCCCCGATTTCTACTGCAGTTCCCTCTGTTTCCATAGGTTTGGTTCTGCTCTCCCTCCTCCGGGTATAAAAGATCTATTATGCCCTCTGCCATGCAGACCAGATGATGGGCAATTGGCGTAATTTTTGGGTCTCCCTTACTAGGCTTCTTCTCCTCTTCTACCTGGGGGTACTTATCCCGGATTCCCTCATACTTTCTCCAACTATATTCACTGCTACAGCTTTCCTTTTTCTCAGGATTCCCCACCCGGTGTAATTCCTTATATCCTTCTCCGAGAATTACAGAGGGGCACTCATATTTCTCATCCTCCCAGGCTTCACATCTACTAAACATATCCATTCTGTCTATTGCGCTATATGGAAAAGAGACAGAGTTCACAGTAAGCACATACCCGTGAATGCCGACCTCCCTGTAGATTGCTTCTGGCTGTGGTTCTTGCAGCTCCTCCCTCGCCCCGTTCAAGATGAGTTTACCTCTACCTACCTCAGTCTTCATATAATAGCTCCTCGCCACCCTGTTCTCTCTGCCACTACCGTCGCCACTCCTACTACTCATCTGCGTTCCACCACCTCCACTTCGATTTCTTGAGGCTTGAGCTGACCGCTTACTCATTAATTTTGTTGGGGGTGCTGCCTTTTCCCTGAAGTCACATCCGGCTGCCCTCCCTTTGCAATGATTACTCCTGTCATCTCTACCTAACCGGCTCCTCATCCCGATCGGGAACCATCTATCACTGCTTCCTTTGAGTCGTGTCTTCATGATTATCTTGGATGAGGATCGTACTGAGCTGCTCAAATCTTGATTCTTTTGAGTGCGTCGTCCATAAGCTGTCCATTTTCTCTCTTGGTTCCTGACATCCCCAGTTCGCAAGGAAATCAGCTGCTTTGTTGGCCTCTCTTCTAACATGCCTAATAATCATATAGTCAAATCTTCCCAAAATACTTTCCAGATCTTGGATCAGACTGGCCGTCCTCCAGCTCTGAGTTACTTTGTCCCAAGAGGTCCCGTTGTTAAGTTTTTTGAGGACTTGTATCACCATTAAGGAATCTCCTTCCACCTCCAGTTTATTGTAACCATTTCTGATTGCTATCTTTAAACCTTGCCGAACTGCCATCAGTTCTGCCTCATTGTTACTCATAATGCCTTCGTTGTCTGCATATATCCATCTCGTTCTTCCCTGATCATCCCTGAAAAGACCTCCAATTCCTGTAGGGCCTGGGTTTCCCTTAGAAGCTCCGTCGAAGTTCAACTTTATGAAACCATTTGGGGGAGGGGAAAATTGCCTGATGCCATTATCTCCCATCCTGGGTGCTTTCCACATCTGAGGGGCCACCATTCCTTGGTTCAAGTTTAGTTTCTTTAGGATCTTCTCTTCTTCCTGCATCACTTCCCAGTCCTCTCCATTCCAAGTGTCCGCAAGTATGGTTTCCCGAATATGTCTCAAGGTTTTTCCCCATAGTTGGTCTTGTGTCATCTCTTTGTTCTGGAATACTCTTCTATTTCTTTCCTTCCAGATCATCCACATATTCATCCCAACTGCCAGATTCCATGCACGCCTAACCACTGGACTTGTAAATTGTCCTCCTCCCCAAATTTTGATAGTGTTTTTAATACTCTGCTGATCTCTGTGGGTTTTTCCAAAAAGCCACCTGACCTTATCCCATTGTCTCTGAGCTTCTGCACACGAATTCAGTAGGTGTTCTTGCATTTCTTGTTCCTGTTTACATAGAGGACATCTGGGAGGTCCCTGAATGCCTTTCTTTTGGAGTTGATCCCAGGTTAGAATACGGCCTTTGATGACCAACCATAAGAAATGAGTCACTTTCGGCCACCAGTTGTTGTTCCATATCTGTTTCCAGGTACCTGTCATATCCTCTGGTTCTCTATTAATCAAGAGATGGTAAGCCTCTTTTATTGAGAAATTTCCTTTTATTTTGTGTCCCCATCTCAGGATGTCCGGTCCCGATCTTATGGGGATTCTTCTTGTCTGCATTTCCTTTTGGTATAGCTCTTTTTTCTCTTCGTCTATTTGTTCCATCCATTCTTCCAGGCTCTTCCAGGTTCTCCATGTTTCATCTTGGCTCTCTATCCTCCAAAAGTCCTTTACTAGTGTCATTCCTTTCTCAGCTGCTTCTTGGCCTAGACTCCTTAGGGCTTGCAATCCATTCATTCTGTCCCTCTGCTGCCAGGCCTCCTCCCAAAATCTTGCTGAACTGTCGTCCTTGATTTCCCAAAACGCATGCCTGGTTATCATGTCTTTATTGAGACTGGCTAGATTCCACATTGTCGACCCTTTTAGAGTGTCCCTTATTCTTAGTATTTCCTCTGGTTTGGTGGGCATGTTATATTTTTTTGACCATATTCTTTTCCATAGATCATTTCCTCCATTCATCCACCGCCACCAAAGCTTTGCGCCCATTGCTTGGTTTAGAATATAGGGATCTCTAAGGCCTAATCCTCCTTCCATCTTGCTTTTCACCACTTCCTTCCAGGATACTAATGCCCATTTCTTTTGGTCTTTATTTCCTCCCCAAATGAATTTTTTGAAGATCTCTGTCATCTTAGTGCACACACCTTTTGGGGCAGCCATTGCCGATAGTTGATATATAGGAATAGATTGAAGAACTGCCTTAGCTAAAATAGTTCTGCCCGCAAAATTCAGGGTTCTGAAAGACCAGTTTGCTAATTTTCTAGTTATTTTTTCCAGGGTTTGTTGCCAATTTACCATCCTCAAGGGATTTAATGCCAGAGGGGTACCAAGATATCTGGTTGGGAGTTCTCCAGAGCGGAATCCCAAAGTTCTGGTCAAGAAATTTTTGATATTTCCAGCTGTGTTAAAAAAATACATGCAAGATTTGTCATTGTTAATTTGGGTTCCAGAGGCTGTCATGAATAGGTCTAAAATTGCTTTGATTCTGCGGGCTTCTCTGAGTGATACATTACAGAACAGCATGATGTCATCAACGAATTGCTGATGAGTAATAGGCAGGTTGTTACCCCAAATTTGGATTCCTTTAAGGTTTTTTTCTCTAACTTCTTTTTTGATGTATCTCCCTAAGCCTTCTACCGCTATGATAAACAGGAAAGGGGACAGAGGATCCCCCTATCGAAGACCTCTGGAAGCTTTAAAAGGCTGGGATGGGGTTCCATTCACCATGATAGAGAAATTTTCTGATGAGATCATTGATGATATCCATTCAATCCATCTATTACAAAAGCCGAAGGCTTTCAAGATTCCTTTCAGGTACTTCCAGTTCAGACGATCATAGGCTTTGGAGAGGTCAAGTTTAATCATCATACCAGCTTCCTTTTTGACCTTTAGGGAGTGCACCACTTCTTGGGAGACCACTAGACCATCCAAGATTTGCCGGCCCTCAACAAAGCCTGTTTGCTCAGGGGAGATAATGCTAGGCAAGAGCGGTTTGAGTCTTTTTGCTATAAGGGTAGCTATAATCTTATAAATTACGTTGCATAGGGAAATAGGTCTGAAGCCCTGAGGGTCTTCTGATTTATTCTCTTTTGGAATAAGAGATAAGAAAGTTGAGTTTAGGTTTGTACTTACCTTTTGATTCCTTCTTGATTCTTCTACAACATCCAGGATGTCTTGTCCTAGGAAGTTCCACCCTGCTTGATAGAATTCCACTGTAAATCCATCGGGGCCTGGGGCTTTATTCTTTTTCATTCCCTTCACTATTTCTTCTACTTCTTCCAGAGTGGCTGCCCTCATCAGAGCGAGGTTTTGGTCTCTAGTAATTTTTCTCGGGATCTCATTACACATTCTTTCAATAGCTTCTTCTCTATCGGTATTTGGCTCCATTAGAATATCCTTGAAGTGCTTAACCAATACCTGCTCTATCTCCTCATGTTGCGTAACTCTTGTCCCTGCTTCATTTTTAATAGAAAAAATTCTATTTCTCTGCCTTCTTTGGATCATAGCTTGGTGGAAGAACTTAGTATTCCTTTCCCCTTCCCTTAACCAATTTACCCTGGATTTTTGCCTCCACAAGATTTCTTCTTGTTTACGCCTTTCTTCTAATTTCCCTATTAATATTCCTTCCTCTTTGGCCAAGTCATCGCTTCTGCCTGTATTTATTATTTCTTGTTGGATTTGTTCCATCTTCTGCTCTAGCCTCTGCTTATCTTCGAGTATATGTCTGAATTCTTCCTTATTCCATTTCTTGATGTTTCCTTTTATTTCTTTTAATTTCAGCTGAAAAGTCTGCATTTTGTTTCTTCCCCTCTGTCTACTTTGTCTCCACCATTCTTCTACTTTCTTCATAAAATTTTGGTCCCTGAGCCAAAAGGCTTCGAATCTAAATGGCTTTCATTTCGAGCTAGCTTTTATGTCTAGTTCTGCTTTTACCGGCCAGTGGTCCGATCCCATTCCTGGGAGAATCGTTGCTTCAATGTAAATGTCCCAATTTATAATCTGTTCTGACAATAGGAATCGGTCTAATCTGGATGCTATCTGATTTCTGCCTCCTCTCCTGTTATTCCATGTATAAGTTCCATTAGTTGTCTGTATGTCCACAAGCCTTTGAGCTGCTATCCAATCTCCGAAGGCTACCATGTCTGTCTCTGTTCTTCTGAGTCCTCCTTTTTTTCATTTAGAGTTTTTATCATATTGAAGTCTCCTCCCACTACCCAAGGTAAACCTGGGTAAAGGGCGCGCAAAGCTGCCAAGTTCTGGAGAAAGTTTCTACGATCATTCTGCATATGGGGTCCGTAAACATTTGATAATAAAAACCATTCTTGAGACCCTAAAATTCTAAATCTCCCAGAAAGGATACGAGGTATGCTCATCCAATCTTCAAATTGGACCTCCTCTGGGTTCCACATTATTGCTACTCCTCCAGCACTGCCTATCGCATCTTCACCCATAATCTCATAATGTGGTTTGAAATTTTTCATTATTTCTCTTAGTTTGCTCTCCCGTACTTTTGTTTCTTGGATTAACATTATATTTGGCTTATCCCTTCTGAGTCTCTCTTTCAGATATCTCTGTTTTCCCTTGCTGTTCAGTCCTCTGATATTCCAGGTTGTGATAATCATTTCAAAAGTTTTAGGGGTTGTTGGAAGACCTCCGACAATGGTATCACTTTCCCTGAATTCACCAACATGTCTCCTACCATCTGAATGGTCTCACTCATAGGTCTCCTTCCTCTTTTCCTTCCGCTTTTCCCTGTTGTACCCATTTCTGAGTTCTGATCCCCTTGTGATCCGAGTTGCTCAGGTTGCTTCGCTGTCCATCTTCCTTGTTTCTCCTTGTACCTTTGGAACATGTCCTTATAGAGTTGTTTCTGGTCCTCTAGTATAAACCTCTCATCCAGATGCTTCCATTCCTGTAGGAGTTTCCTCATGATCTTTTCTTCTTCTCCTTCTTGTTCCTGTTGTGGGTCTATTTCCATTTGGATCTATTCCTGGGTCTGTTCTTGTTCCTGGTCTTCCTGTTTTCCCTCCTTTTCCACTGCTGTTTCATTCTTTTCGTTAGCTTCTTTCCTGATTTCTTTCTGAACTTCTCTTGTGTCTTCTTCCTCTTCTTCTCTTTCCACTTCCATTTCTAGGTCTCTCAGGACTTCAAACTGATTCTGGCTTTTCTGGTTGCCTTCCGGGTGAAAAGGGTTTGTTTTGGTTTTTCCTTTTTGGGATCTTGTTCTTCTCTGAACTTCCATAAATCCTTCTCTGTTTCCTTCATTCATCCTCCCTTCTTGCTCTACTCTTTTCCTTTCTTCCGCCTGATTTGATGGGGTATTGCCTTCGTTCATCGGACAATGTTTGAACAGATGGCCATATTCATGGCATCGTCTGCACCTAAATGGGATGTGTTCGTAATCAACTGGCTGCTCCCATACATCATCATGATATTCTATTTCAATATGGTCCGACAGAGGTTCTGTGATATTCATGTAAACACAAATCCTGGCATATGAAGTATATCTCCCTCTCTTTGTCGTCTCTGCTACCTTCACAAAGGTTCCTATTGAGTTCCCAATTCCTTCTAAAATCTCTGGATCCCAAAACTCTATCGGAAGCCCAAATAATCTGACCCAGACTGGTGCCGCTAACATCTTTTCTTTTTCCGAGTTATAACATTCTTCCCATTGCCTCATGAATAACCCTGCATTGTTGAAGAAATAGGGGCCTCCTTCAAAAACCCTCTCCTTATCTTCTAAGTTTGTAAATGCTACTGTGAAAAAACCTTTAGCCCCCAATTTAAGGTCTATATGTCCTTTCGGTTTCCACTTTTGTTGAATCCATTTCATCAGATCTTTCTCAGACGGCCAAGTTCCTATAAATTTGCAAATAAGTGCATGATCTTTCATATAGCCTCTATACTCTTCTAATTTGTTGTTCGGAATTACGAACCTGGGTTTTTTGGATGCCTACGTAAAACATTTATTTCTCGTCTTCGCCTGCCAATCTTCTCCCATCACTAGCGTGTTTTTGCTAGGGTTTCCAGGTCCTCCATTTGTCCCATAGTGGCTTGATTCCCCCACTGTAATCTCCTTATAGGAGGGGATCTCCCCCCCCCCCCCGCTTACTTCCTTCATTCCTCGCAGTCTGGCCTAATTAGTGCTTTTTGTTCTATTTTCTGTGGTACTGACCTGATACTTGGTTTTTGTAGGAATGAGCGAGGTTTCTTGCTCCTACCCGGGAATAGGTCCACCAAGGGACAACTGAACCTATCCCAAAACCCTAGCCCGCCATCGATGTTCTTCGCTCTGCTCTCCCGATTATATCCACCCTTTGCCGACTTGTTCAACTTGTTGCCAATGATGGAAAGCCACCAAAATTCTAATGCCTTCATATCCTTTCATGATCTATAAATTGTTGTGGATATTCCACTAGGTAGTTTATTACAACAAATTTGTCCAAGTAAACTAATATATATACTATGAAGGGTTAATCCCTTTAGATTCCATGTCTATTTTTATTAACTTTTTTGTTTATGCATACAATAAATAAAATGTAAGAAAATAAAGAACAATGAAATACAAAAACACACCAATCACATTGAACCTCAATATATGTTTTATGAAACCCTTATGGGAGGAAACCCAACTAGAAGGTGAGGTTACTCTTATCTCTTTTTTTGGCATGGAAATGATTCAAATGCAAAGGAGATAGCACTCTCCATGGAGTTACTAGAGGCTTGTGACATGTGGGTTGCTACAAAACATAAACTCTCACCTACTCTAGTATATTATGAAATAGAATGCACTCAAATAGAATATAATCCCTTTTCCTCCTAGTGGCATGATTATAACATAGTTTGATAGCCAACGACGGGTCAAGTTTGACTCCTTCAAATATTAAATAGAAGTACAAATTTGACCCTTCTAGAGACTTGTTCATATTTCCTATATGGCTAGCACCTTTTCCATGTGTAATGGAGGTTGATGTGGCATCCTCTTGAATTATGGTGGTCAATCACAATAGGTCAATTTCAAGAGGCAACACTTTTGCATCTAAAATTTGATTAACATGATTCTTGCACTATTGGAAAGGTTTTTGAGTGTAAAATAGCATCATGGGGTCTAGCACTTAAGTGAGAAAATTTTACCCCAAAAAACATCATTGAAGGCCTAAAACTAGCCTTGATAGGCATCAGACCTGATTTATCAATAAAATTACCTTGTACATTGCTTCCAAATATATTATGATCCAATTTGTATCAATTTCATGTGCCAATGTAAAACCAAAATCACTACAACCAAGTGTTGTGGGGAAAAGTGCCTATTCAGGACGACCCTATCCACCTAAGGTGTGACAGTGCCTTAGCAACAAACAGAGAAAACTATTCTTGTATTCTTCTTTATGAATTGTAAATGAAGAGGAATGGGATGAACCAACCTGTGTCTTGCGCTAGTCCTTTGATCCACTCTCTCTCCTCTTTGACAGCTTCCAGCTACCTGCTCCCTCACTTTCCCAGCTTCACCAAGTTCCTGCAAGATCACAGAAGAGGAAAACTACACAAAGACATGGATTTATATTCATAAATAGCTTAGGATCAGATTTAAGCTAAACATACTAATGCAATCATACATCAAAGATACACAAGCATGTAGGAGAAACTCAAATAGTTTTATTGATATAACAAGAAGATCCAGGAGGAGATACAACCAAGTGAGTCCTGATCCAGCATCAACCTCCCAGCAAAGGAATCCCTTCTTCACCTCCAACAAAGCATAAATCACCCAATACTCTAATCTCAATCCAAAAACCAACAGCAATTCTCTGCAAAGTACAAAATTCCAGCCTCTGGATCTCTGGGATGAGGGATCCATATATAGATGTTTGCAAAGAGGATGAGTCAGCTTGTCATCTGACTAGTGTCCTTTCTCTCTGTCAGTTCTTGCTTCCACTTGGAGGCTGAGAGCCTCTTACTCATCCCTGGTCGAACTCAGTGAGGCAAGTGTCATGGAGGAAGATTCTGGAAGCTTCCATTGTCTTTACACCTCGCGGAATGGCACTGCCATTTGTCATTTCCCGCTCAGCGCACCCTGGTAGTGCATTTAGGTGCGTTGCAACGCACCTAGCTAGTGTACTGGGGTGCTATGCAATGCAGGTGGCTAGTGGAGCCAATGAAATGATCCTGATTTGACTGATTCTAAGTAGTTTCTGGTGGAGAACTTATGGGAGAAGCTGTAGTTTGTTGATCTTGTTCCTTTAGGGGCAGGAACAACACTTTTAGGGACTTTGGATCCCTTGGTTTATGGACATTTCATGCTCAGAGCTGTAAGGCACAAAAATGTCTATAACAGTTGCCCCCTAAAGTATGAGGCCGTTTATCGGGTGAAATTCTTTATTAGGAGGATCCGAAGTTCTTTCAATGCTGGGAGGAGACCTGTAATAAGATACAATACAATACATTATTTTCATACTGTTTTCATGATCTAGCTGAGGCGGGAATTCCCATGCTCAACTTTATAAATTCATTTTCATGTACATAGGATAGACAATCGTCTGATGGTAGACTGATGATTCTGATAGAGCCATCATCCTTTTGGTAGGATGATTATCTGTGCTGCAAGGCTGTACATTTCCATGTCTTTATTTTCCTGAATATATATCGCAGCCCGGATGGATGAAACTAGATACGGGGTCTTCAATCTCGTCCGATCTTCACTCTAAGTACAAGTCGATCCATGTGAGAAATGTTTTGAAGTCGAACATGGAAAGACATCGCTTGATTACCAGTCAATGATGTAAACTGTTAACAAGCGCGAGAGGAATCACCGATAATGATGATGACCCTCAAGGTACTGCAGTACAGTACACATGGTGTGAATAAAGGACTTGGCGTCGAACACCATGCAAAATCTTTCGGTCGAAGTTCATTGATGTATACCTGTCGCCGGAAGTAAGAAACTTGAAATTGAGGCATGCAAGCTTCAAAGTACTAAAGGGGGTGTTCCTAGATCAACTTCTTGGATAATGAGCTGATGTCGACAAGAAGTGATCCGTCAAAGGAGGGCCTTAATGAATCCCACATCAATGACACGGAATGGAGCAAATGATTTTGATGGAGGTGAAAACGATCTGATGATACATGGTTCAGGATGGCGGTCATGAAAGAGTATAATGTATGGTAGTGGATGGGACACAGGTGACTTCTCTGAATGACTTCTCTTGAACATGTCGGCGACACTTATGTGATGGATTGGTAGCATTTACCCCAAATGTGGATGGTATGGCGTGACCATGGTGATGTGACCGGTGAATGAAACAACCCAACCCGATTCTGGTACGGAGTCGAAGTGTCATGTTCAAGAGCGACTTGCTACCAATAAAGTTTCTTTGAGTTTTTCCCAATTTTTCCCCAGTCATTGCTGACCAGTACCTCTTTATTTTTGTCAAGCTTGAGGAGGATAACATATGCTTGTTCTATAATTTGCCCTTCAGGCAAACCCATCGCTATGTTTTAACGAGCCTAGCGATAGTGAAACTCGTTCTCGTCTAAAGACAAGTTTGTCGCTATTTAATGTTTTTAACGAGTCTAACGACAAAGATAACTCGGTCCTTTTCATTTTTAGAGAGTCTGAAAAGGTACGTAAAGTTAACTCCGGAATTCCTTTTTCGTCATCTAATCCCTCAAGTCCGAAAAAGTATAAAACAATACAGAAGGGATGAATTTTCGATAGTTTTAATGAGCCGAAAAAAATAAGCGCTCGATCTTTTTGTGCAATAATCCCTCAGGTCCAAAAAGATTAAAATCTAGACGAGGGATAGCACTTCCGGTCGCTTTAACGAGCTGGAAGGCCAAAACTCGGCAATATTTTCATATTTTACGAGTCAGATGAAAAGAGCTTAAAGAAGACTCGTCTTTTGAGGAACGGGTGATAAAATGGGTAGCAGCTGATTCCATGTAAGGTTTGGAATTTTCCAATCACGGCAGTGTCACAAGGATGGGCAGTGAAATCACTCTTCGCAGCTATTCCTCAAAATGGGTAAACAATCAAATGGAGGTGAATGATCGGCCAATAGAAAAGTGGAGGTGACAGTGCAAACACGACCAAGGCTTTAATGGCTGATAATGTTACATTCACGGTGGTTATTTACCGGAGGGTAGTTCATTTTTTAACGAGCTTAAACGCGGATTGAAACACTTGCTCGGTCTTGCGTTTATTTTTTAACGAGCATGAACTATGTGCTAAAACTGCTCGATAATCCAGTCATATGATAAGAATGTCTCATATAAAACGGCAACATTTAGATTTTTGCCCCACATCCTTTCTTTATGCAAGTTAGGAAACGACTAATCCTACGAGTTTAAAGGGTTAGCCTACAGGTTTAAAGGGAGGACCTAAAAATTTAAAAAATAAATAGTCGCCCTTTGCTTGCACTCCAAAAGGTTTGCATGCCCCCAGGTATAAGATAGAGTGTTGTTGGGAAAAGTATCCAATACGGAATGACCCTATCCCACTCTAAGGGTGATAGTACCTCAACAACAATCGAAGCAAAGCTATCTAAGATTTCTTCTTTATGAAAGTAAAATAGGGGAGAAAGAGATCCACTAACCGATGTCTTTCGCTAATGGTTGATCCAATTTTCTCTCCTTGCTGCTTGCTCCCAGCTCCTTGCTCTTTCACTGGTCCAGCTACACCAAGATCCTGCAAAATGGCAAGAGAGGGAAACTACAAGAAGCATACATTCATAATTGATTCAAGGATTAGAATAAATCAAATATACAAGCATAACAATACACCATTGAGACACATGCATATAGAAGAACCTCAAATGCTTTATTAATGGAAGAAGTAAAGTTCAGGAAGTGATACAACCATAAAATGCCCAATCCAGTATCACCTCCCAGCAGAAAGAAATCTCCTCTTCACCTCCTTCAAAGCAAATCACCCAATAGTTCTAAACTCAAACCAACAGCACTTCCTTACATTCATAAGATTCCAGCCTCCTTAGACCTCATGAGAGAGCTCTATATATAGGAGTTTTGGAGAAAGGATGAGTCAGCTTGAAGCTGGCATGAAGCTGACTAGTGTCCTCTCCCACTTCAGTTATTCTTCAGTTCTTGAGTCCACTTGGAGGTTCTTGCTTCCACTTGGAGATCTAGACCCTCTTACTCATCACCAGTCGAATTCCCTGATCCAAGTGTCATTTTGGAAGCTTCCTGGGAATTGACACCTTGAGGAATGACTGTGCCACATGTCCCAACTCGCCCAGCGCAGGTAGCCTTCTTTGCAGTTGACATTCAGCGCAGGTAGACAGTGGAGCAGTTGACATTCAGCGTAGATGCTCAGTGGAGCAGTTGACATGATCCAGAATTAGCTTGTTTTTGAGTGTTTTCAGGTGGAGAACTGCTATTCAGTGTTGTGGTTTGCTGACCTTGTTCCTCTAGGGGTAGGAACAACATGTTTAGGGACTTTGGATCCCTTAGATTATGGACATTTCATGCTTCATGCTGTAAGGCACAAAAATGTCTATAACAGTTGCCCCCTAAAGTATGAGGTCGTTTATCGGGTGAAATGCTTTATCAGGAGGATCCGAAGTTCATTCAATCGCTGAGAGGTGACCTGTAATAAAATACAATACAATACATTATTTTTCATTCTGCTTTCATGATCTAGCTGAGGCGGGCATTCCCATGCTCAGCTTTATAAATTCATTTTGGTACATATAACAGACGATCGTCTGATGGTAGACTGATAATTCTCTGCTGAAATTATCATCCTTTGAGTAGGATGATCATCTGTTGCAATGATGTACATGTCAAATGTCTTTATATTTCCTGAATATATATCGCAGCCCGGATGGATGAAACTAGATCCGGGGTCTTCAAAATCGTTCGATCTTCACTCTAAGTACAAGTCGATCCATGTGAGAATTGCGCTGAAGTCGAACATGGAAAGACATCGCTTGATTACCGGTCAATGATGTAAACCGTTAACAAGTGCGAGAGGAATCACCGATAATGATAATGACCCTCAAGGTACTGCAGTACAATTCACGTGGTGTGAATAAAGGACTTGGCGTCGAACACCATGCAAAATCTTCTGGTCGAAGGTCATTGATGTATACCTGTCGCCGGAAGTGAGAAACTTGCCATTGAGGCATGCAAGCTTCAAAGTACTGAAGGGGGTTGTTCCTAGATCAACTTCTTGGATAATGAGCTGAAGTCGACAAGAAGCAATCCGTCAAAGGAGGGCCTTAATGAATCCCACATCAGTGACACAGAACGGAGCTGATGACTTTAATGGAGGTGAAAACAATCTGTGACATATGATTCAGGGTGGCGATCATGGATGGATGAAGGATAATGTATGGCAGTGGATGGGACACGGTTGACTCTTTCTGAACAACATCTCTTGAACATATAACGACACTGATGCGATGGATCGGTAGCATTACCCCAAATGTGGATGGTTTGGCGAGACCATGGTGATGAGACCGGTGAATGAAACAACCCAACCCGATGTGATACGGAGGAAAAGTGTCATGTTCAAGAGCGACTTGCTACCATTAAAGCTTTGAGGTTCTCCCAATTTTTCCCCAGTCATTTCTGACCAGTACCTCTTTATTTTTGTGAAGCTTGAGGAGGATAACATATGCTTGTTCTATAACCTGCCCTTCGGGCAAGCCTATCGCTATGTTTTAACGAGCTTAGCGATAGGGAAACTCGTTCTCGTCTAAAGACAAGTTTGTCGCTATTTAATCATTTTAACGAGTCTAACGACAAGGAAAAATCGGTCCTTTTCATTTTTAGAGAGTCTAAAAAGGTACAGAAAGTTAACTCCAAAATTACTTTTGCGTCATCTAATCCCTTAAGTTCGAAAAAGTATAAAACAATACAGAAGGGATGAGTTTTCGATAACTTTAACGAGCCGAATAAAACAAGCGCTCGACCTTTTTGTGCAATAATCCCTCAGGTCAAAAAAGATTAAAATCTAGAGGAGGGATAGCTCTTCTGGTCACTTTAACGAGCTGGAAGGCCAAAACTCGGCAAACTTTTCATATTTTACGAGTCAGTTGAAAAGAGCTCAAAGAAGACTCGTCTTTTGAGGAACGAGTGATAAACAGGGATAGTAGCAGATTCCAGGTACAAGTTGGAATTTTCCAATCACGGCAGTGTCACAAGGATGGCTAGGTGAAATCACTCTTCACAGCTGTTCCTCAAAATGGGTAAACAATCATATGGAGGTGAATGATCGGCCAAATGAAAGTGGAGGTGGCAGGTGCAAAACACGACCAGGGCTTTTATGGCTGATAAATTTACGATCACAGTGGTTATTTACCAGGATAGGTTCATTTTTTATTTAAAAATGAGCTTAAACTATGGAGGAAACATTGCTCACTGCTTATATTTATTTTTTAACGAGCATGAAGACCGCGTTAAAACTGCTCGGATCTTGCGTTTATTTTTTAACGAGCATGAACTTTATGCTAAAACTACTCGAAATACCAGTCATAAGATAAGAAATGTCTCCTCTGAGATCTCTATTTTTTATGGAGCTTCATCTTCACTAATCTTTGCTCCCTCATCCTTTCTTTATGCAAGTTCGGAAACGGCTAATCCCAAAAACAGATAAATAACCGCTCTTAGCTTGCACTCCAAAAGGTTTGCATGCCCCCAGGTATAAAATACAATTTCAAGTCTGCCCCTACTTATCCATCAAAACATTTGTTTTAAAGGGTGAGGCTTGCCTCTTTCTGGTTACCCAAAGATTGTTTTGTTAACTTCTTCAAACGAAAACATTTCCTCAGCACTGTCTACCGAAGTAGACAATGGTGAATGACCTTTGTCAAACACGTAACCTTGACAAAAGAATCCTATTCTAGAACAACCCCTCTTCCATCCACAGACGGGGTACGGACTAGTCATATTCTCTCGCAGAAATTCTACCTTATACCCAAGGTTTCCTCTGCCCGAAGCAGACCAGGATGCATGCCCCCTGGGTTCCAGTCCCATCTTTCCGAATCACTCACACTCATCGGGAAGGAGGACTGGGGGTGGAGACATTTCTTGATTGAATAGACCATTCAGGGTTGGTATGTGACTATTTGCGATGCGTGATCCCGGAAATGAAAGTTGGTCTACGAGCTTGACCATCCTTCCTTCGTGTGGAAAACACATTACTCTAAAGAGTGAGGAGACTATTGCTCCCATGCAATATATATAGTCTCGTCCAAGGAGTAGGTTATAATCCAAGGGTCCTTGAACGACCATCACATTCATTTGAACGGTCTTCCCTTTCAATGTAACAGGCACATTGGGGAGGATCCCTAATGGTCGACTGGTTCCTTTATCAAAACCCGAGAGATTTCTTATCTCAGGCAAAAGCGCCGGGGAACCCAGTGCTTTCCAAGCCACAGAGGAAAGGATACTCACAGATGCCCCTTCATCAATGATAGTGCCAGCCATTACCATTCTATAAATTTGGACTATGATTCTGAATGGTACACTGGCTGGCAACCGGGGTCTGCCTAGTTGGTTCCAATCAAAGGACACAACCAGGTTTCTTGGTGGTGGGACCGAATACACGGCCGGATATGACCCTGACAATGTTCCTTCCTGCGATAAAGGAATGGGCGCATTGCCCTGATGCTCATCAGAGTCAGTGTTGATGAAAAGAATCTGGATGGTGTCATCCTTATTCTCTTCAGTGAGGGTGTCATTTGAAGATGAATCTTCATTGACAGTATCATTTGAAGATGAAACCTCCGAAGGCAGAACCGGGTCAACTGCCGTTTCGACCTTTGGACTTTCGTCCGGTCTGGATTCAGTAGGTTCATTTTCAATGACTGACGCTTCAGCCGACCACTTGAGCGGGCCAGCTGTATTTTCAACCAACGAAGGACTTGGCACGAGTTTTTTGTATCCAGGAGGAAGTCTCAACGGTGAAACCAGACGATCTTCCAAAACTCTCTTCGCTTCGTCTAAGAAGGGACAACGGTGGATGGCGTGATTGCCTTCACACAGTCTGCAGGGGGATCTTGCTCCCCCTCTTTGTCTTGAACCTTCACTTTCGCTGGTTGACGGTAAGCATTCAACATGGCTATCAGAGGTTGATGCTCCCGAACTGTGCAAACGAGGGGACCAATCCCTTAGTATCCGGGGAATACAGGGACAATCTCTATGGAAGTGGTCTCCTCTACATATGACACATGGCGATTTAGGCCCGGTCTGTGCTGTGTGTGGATTTTTGTCAGATGTCTTTTGCTTGCCCCCAGTCGCCTTAGGCTCCTTCTTCTTCTTCTCTCTCTTCTTCTTCTCCTTCTTCTCCATGGGAGCTTGGCTTTTGCCGGCTCTACCTTGCGAAGATGAAGGATTGGAGGAAGAGTTATAAGAAGTAGAAGGCTGGTGGGCAGCTCTAGACTGATCTAACTGTTGACTCGACTGTTCAGGAACCGTGGTGTTCTGGACTACACTGGTTGAGAATAGCCAAATTGGCAGGCCAATTGTCAGTCCTGGAAGCGACAATGTAGCCATGTGGGGCGCACCAACTTCTCCCCAAGAGGAGAAAGGACTAGGATTTCCATCATGTGGAATTCCTTGGTTGGTGCGTTCCATGTTCTCAACCTACAGATCAACGCAGGAATGGGAGGTGATTATGTTCCGTTTAAAATAAATTTTATAATGACGCTTTAGACACAACTTGCTTTTTCACCTTTTAAGAGTCGAGAAAAAGCTAAAGATGACTCTAGTCTCCTTCGATGTTTTAACGAGCCCGAAGTGACAAATGCTCGGATGGACTTTTTCAGTTATAGAGTTTGAAAAAGGCCAAAAGAAACTGCTCTGGAGATCTAGGCAGAGGGTGTGCCAAACTTTTCGCAAAACCACAGAATACATTTTACGGTACGGGTGGTCGATCTTTGTGAATGCTGTGTTCACTGTATTGCGATCAGTAGGGCGGCCGACACGGCTTCCTATGGATAAAGGCTTTGTTCCTATAGGGGTCTCCCAATATATACGCGACGGTAAGTGGGAGCACAAGTCTGTATTGATACTTATCGCTTCACCGTGGAGGAATCACCCAACCACTCAACGCTAAGATATCACGTTTAACGATGCCGGAACACGTCTCTAGCTTAAACCTCTATGTGTTTGCGTTATGTTTCAAAGCGTTGTTATGTAAATTCAATTTATTTTAAGGTTGATCTTGTTTAGCAGTTTGCCTTTATGGATCACCACGAGATGTATGGTACAACTCCTAAATGCAGTCTAAGATGATAAGCAATCTTTTCAATCTTTCAACTTTGAAAATCTTAACTACTGAAGGAAAAGCAAGACATCATCTTTTCACACAGATCATAGAGCACACACTAATGCACTTTTTCCCTAAATCAACATGCAAACTGTCAAAATGCACATGCACAGTGCAGGTATTTCTTTTCTCTTTCTTAATGTTGATGTAATACAAAAAGAAAGCTGTTGTATAACTTTGAATTCAATTTCAAGTGAAAGCAAACAAGCTTGTCCAAAATCAAAAGACACCTTAAGATTTACTTGTTTCGACACTAGAAATATATAAATTCAAACCATATGACGAAAGCAAAATCTCAATCAGCTATGAACAGCAAACAAACTAACTCTTAAGATCAAAGCGACACTTATCACAGGTCTAGATCTAAGAGGCCACAGCAAGACTAGTTCACTTTCGTTATGGGAAACTGCAAATGATATAAGAAATACACAAAGAACAAATACAGTTTCTTTATACAACCGAGGCGGAATAGTGGCAAGGAAAGTTGGTTTCGGATAGGCATATTGACTGATAACAGGCTGCAAAAACAAGGATGAAAACAGGGCAATAAACAGCAGGGAACCCAGTAGCACAAGGCAAAATTGGTTCAGCGCAGGTAGTACACTGTCAGTTTGACATTCAGCGCAGGTAGCCCCTTCGGGACCTTCGATGAAATGCAGACTGCCTTCACAGTGCCTGCAATGAAGAGATAAACTTTCGTTTTTCTCAGTTTCCGGGTTACAGATTGCTCAAAAATTCACAGTTTTTGGCCAAATAAGAAGTTATCAATCAAGTACACACTAAAGGATGAAAAGGAGGATGAAAAGCTATCACTAAGAGCTATTCAGAGTCCTTGTGGATCAGCTCTTCAAATCATAAACATGCCCAGAAACTGAGCTAGAGTAGCTGCCCTCTACTTTGCATTTGAAAGATCCAAATGCAGTTCGATTCGGTACTCCCTGTGTTTAGGAAATGAATAGCAAAAACACAAACAACCAACAAGATACGCTCCCCAGTGGAGTCGCCAATTTGTTTTTGGGAAAAGTATCCAATACGAAATGACCCTATCCCACTCTAAGGGTGATAGTACCTCAGCAACAATCGAAGCACAGCTATCTAAGATCTCTTCTTTATGAAAGTAAAATAGGGGAGAAAGAGATCCACTAACCGATGTCTTTCGCTAATGGTTGATCCAATTTTCTCTCCTTGCTGCTTGCTCCCAGCTCCTTGCTCTTTCACTGGCCCAGCTACACCAAGATCCTGCAAAATGGCAAGAGAGGGAAACTACAAGAAGCATACATTCATAATTGATTCAAGGATTAGAATAAATCAAATATACAAGCATAATAATACACCATTGAGACACATGCATATAGAAGAACCTCAAATGCTTTATTAATGGAAGAAGTAAAGTTCAGGAAGTGATACAACCATAAAAGGCCCAATCCAGCATCACCTCCCAGCAGAAAGAAATCTCCTCTTCACCTCCTTCAAAGCAAATCACCCAATAGTTCTAAACTCAAACCAACAGCACTTCCTTACATTCACAAGATTCCAGCCTCCTTAGACCTCATGAGAGAGCTCTATATATAGGAGTTTTGGAGAAAGGATGAGTCAGCTTGAAGCTGGCATGAAGCTGACTAGTGTCCTCTCCCACTTCAGTTATTCTTCAGTTCTTGAGTCCACTTGGAGGTTCTTGCTTCCACTTGGAGATCTAGACCCTCTTACTCATCACCAGTCGAATTCCCTGATCCAAGTGTAATTTTGGAAGCTTCCTGGGCATTGACACCTTGAGGAATGACTGTGCCACATGTCCCAACTCACCCAGCGCAGGTAGCCTTCTTTGCAGTTGACATTCAGCGCAGGTAGACAGTGGAGCAGTTGACATTCAGCGCAGATGTTCAGTGGAGCAGTTGACATGATCCAGAATTAGCTTGTTTTTGAGTGTTTTCAGGTGGAGAACTGCTATTCAGTGCTGTGGTTTGCTGACCTTGTTCCTCTAGGGGTAGGAACAACATGTCTAGGGACTTTGGATCCCTTAGATTATGGACATTTCATGCTTCATGTTGTAAGGCACAAAAATGTCTATAACATAGAGTTTCAAGGTTACCCCTCAATTTGCAGGAAAAACATTTGTTTAACCGGGAGAGGCCTACCTCTTACAGGTTACCAAAGATCGCCCTATTCGCGGTGCAAATAAAACACTTCCTCGGCGATGTTTACCGAGATAAACAAAGGTGAGTAACAACGAGCGCCACTCACATAACTTTGACAAGAGAATCGTATTCTAGAATAACCCCTCTTCCAATCACGGACGGGGTACAGACTAGTCATATTCTCTTGCAGAAACCTACCCTATACCCAAAGTTTTCCTGCCGAAGCAGACCAGGACGCATGCCCCCTGGGTTCCAGTCATATCCCTCCGAATTACTCGCACTCATCGGGAGGACGGATCGTGGGTTGAGACATTTCTTGCGTGAAAAGACCATTTAAGGATGGTATATGACTATTTTCTATGCGTGATCCGGGAAATGAAAGCTGGTCCATGAGCTTGACCACTCTTCCTTCATGCGGAAAACACATTACTCTAAAGAGTGAGGAGACGATGGCTCCCATGCAATAAAGATAGTCTCGTCCAAGGAGTATATTGTAATCTAAGGGTCCTTGAACTACCATTAAGTTCGTTTGAACTGTCTTCCCTCTCAATGTTATGGGCACATTGGGAAGGATCCCTAAAGGTCGACTAGTTCCTTTATCAAAGCCTGTCAGATTTCTCATTTCAGGTGAAAGCGGTGGCGAACCAAGCGCTTTCCAAGCAATAGAGGAAAGGATACTCACAGAAGCCCCCTCATCTATGATGGTACCAGCCATGACCATTCTATATATTTGAACGATAATTCGGAATGGTACACTTGCTGGTAAGCGAGGTCTGCCTAGTTGATTCCAGTCGAAGGAGACAACTAGGTTGCTTGGAGGTGGGACCGAGTAGACGGCCGGGTATGGCTCTGACGAACTTCCTTCCTGCGGTAAAGGAATGGGTAGACTGCCCCCTTGTTCGTCGGAGTCTGTGTTGATGAAGAGAATTTGGACGGTGTCATCCTTGTTCTCTTCCGTGACGGTATCATCTGAAGATGAAACCTCTGAAGGCAAGACCGGGTCAACTGCCGCCTCGACCTTTTGACTTTCGTCTGGTATGGATTCAGGTGGTTTATCTTCAATGATAGGTGCTTCGGCTGACCACCTGAGTGGGCCGGCCGGGTTTTCAACTGGTGAAGGACTTGGCAGGAGTTTTTGATATCCAGGAGGAAGTCGCAACGGTGAAACCGGACGATCTTCCAAAACTCTTTTAGCCTCGTCTAAGAAGGGACAACGGTGGACGGCATGGTCGCCTTCACACAGTTTACAGGGAAATCTAGCTTTCCCTTTTTGTCCTGTGGCTTCACTTTCACTAGTTGACGGTGTGCTGTCAACATGGCTATCAGAGGTTGACGCCACCGGATTGTGCAAGCGGGGAGACCAGTCCCTTAGTATCCGAGTGATGCAAGGACAATCTCTGTCAAAGTGGTCTCCCTTGCAAATGACACATGGCGATTTAGGCCTGGTTAGTGCAGTGTGTGGATTTTCGTTAGACGACACTCGTTCGCCCCCATTCGCTTTTGGCTCCTTCTTCTTCTTCTCTTTCTTCTTCTTTTCCTTCTTCTCCTTAGGAACTTGGCTTTTGGCTTTTCCAGCTCCATCAAGCGAAGAGGAAGGAGGAGAGGAAGAATTAGAGGAAGTAGAAGGTTGGTGGGTAACTCTGGACTGGTCTAACTGCTGATTCGATTGTTCAGGAATAGTGGTGTTCTGAACGACATTGGTTGAGAAGAGCCATACTGGTAGGCCAATTGTCAGTCCTGGAAGCGACAAGGTGGCCAGATGGGGTGCATCAACATCTCCCCAAGAGGAGAAGGGACTAGGATTTCCACCAAGGGGAATTCCTTGGCTGGTAGACTCCATTTTCTCAACTTAAAGATCAACGTAGGAAAAGGGTGATGAATATTCCGTTTAAAATAAATTTTACGACGCTTTAGACACAAATTGTTTTTTCAGTTTTAAAGAGTCGAGAAAAAACAAAAGATGACTTTAGTCTCCTTCGATTTTTAATGAGCCTGAAGTGACAAGTGCTCAGATGGACCTTTTCCGTTAAGGAGTCTGAAAAGGAACGAAAGGGACTGCTCTGGAGATCTAGGTAGAGGGAGTACCAAACCAATCACAAAACTGCAGAATATGTTTTACAGTACGGCAGTCAATCTTCCCGAATGTTGTGTTCGGTGCATTGCGATCAGTAGGGCGGCCGACACGGCTTCCTATGGATAAAAGGTTTTAAGCCTATAGGGGTCTCCCAATATATACTCGACGGTACGTGGGAGAAAAATCCGTACTGGCACTTATCGTCTCACAGTGGAGGAATCACCCAACCATCAGTGAGGCCAACAGTTACCAGGTTTTACGACGCCGGAACACGTCTCTAGCCTAGACCTTTATGTTGTGTGTTAAGTTCCAAAGCGTTGTTAGATTCATTCAGTTTATTTTAAGTTGATCTTTTTAGAAGTTTTCCTTTTGAGGTTCACCATGAGATGTAGATGTAATTCCTAAATGCAATCTAAAGATGATAAGCAAATCTTTATCTCTTTTTCAACAATGAAAATCCTAGCTACAAGGGGAAAAGAAAGACACAATCTTTTCTCAAAGAGCAAAGAGCACACTGTAAATGCACTTTTCCTAAATCAAGCCATACAAACTATCAATATGCAAATGCACAAGTGCATGTATTTGTTTTTCACTTTCTTAATATTGATGCCTAAAAAGAAAGTTGATGTACAATTTTGAATTCGCTTTCAAATGACAAACACAAACAAGCTTCTTTTTCGAAATCAAAAGGTAGAGAAGATTACGACACTTTACGATTTTCGAAATAACACTTGTTTCGACACTTAGAAAGTGACAAATTCAAACCAAAGGCAAAAGTAAATGTATAATCGACTGTCAACAGCAAATGAACTTTCTCCTAAGACCAAAATCGACAGTTACGACATACCTAAATCAAAGGACGACAGTATGACTATTTCACTTTTGCAATGGAAAACTGTAAATGATGCCACAAACACACAAAAACACCTACAGTCTTTTTGTACAAAGGAGGCAGAATCAAGGCAGAGAAAAGGAGTTTTCAGATAGGTACCTACACTGGTCACATGCTACAAAAAACAGAGATAAAAACTGGACAAAACAGAGCAAAGAACCTCAGCTGCACAGGGCAAGGGCTGATCAGCGCACCTGTTGCACAGAGAAACTGAATTGCAGCGCAGGTAGCCCTCTCAGGACCTGCGTTGAAATGCAGAACCTCTTCACAGAGCCTGCGCTGGGGCAGAAACGAGAGTTCTCTCCGGGTTCTGGGTCACGGTTTGCAGTTTAATCTACGGTTTTTGGCCAAATAAAAGTAATCAGTAAAGTACAATCAGAGGGATGATTTAAAGGAGGACTAAGAGCTATCACAAAGGGCAATCAGATCATTTGTGAATCCATTGTTCAAATCATAGACAAATCCAGTGAGTGGATTGAAGTAGCAGTTGTCTACTTTGCATTTGAAAATGGCAAATGCAGTTCGATTGCTACTTCTAAATCTATGAAACAAACAGTAAGAGAAACACAAATAAACTAATTAGAAAATCTCCCCAGTGGAGTCGCCATTTTGTTGTGGGGAAAAGTGCCTATTCAGGACGACCCTATCCACTTAAGGTGTGACAGTGCCTTAGCAACAAACAGAGAAAACTGTTCTTGTATTCTTCTTTATGAATTGTAAATGAAGAGGAATGGGATGTGTTAGTGTCAGTCTTTCCAGCCTTCCTCCAGTGATCAAATATGCTCTTATAAAGTGATCTCAGAGTGTCAAGGTCAAGTTTTGTCATTTCAAAGAGGTTTCAAGCAAAATTTGGTCACTAGGCATTAGGTCCAGGGTTTTCCCACATGTCAGTCCATGTCATCATTCAGCTGAGCCTATCATCATTCAGAGGGTTGTCATTATCATCTCAGTGTCAAATGAGTCATTTTATACCTTATTCATGCTTCAGTTGTGCCTAGGTAAGGTCATTTCCCTCTCCTAGGGTTTTGAAAGCCAATTTCTCTTGGACGGTCAAGTTATCGGCAAAACTTGTATCCAGATGTTCATACACCTTCCCCTATCCTTAAAATACCTTATCAAACACTTCCCATCCCTTAGATCCGCCAAATTCCTCATTTTTGCACAAACCCTAGTTTCTAGCTACAACCTGGCAATTTTCTAGGTTGGGCCTGTGTTTTGCCCTTTTGGACCCCTTCCCCTCACTCAATCTCTGAGATTCCACTTTCCCCTACTTCCTAACATCCCTCCCTACTCCCCAAAATTTCCCCAAGAATTTAGAAGCCCCCTATCCCCTTCATTTCGCTCCATTTCGACAAAATCCCTTGTTTCACACATCGGGACAAGTTGCACTCAAATGATGTTTCAGAGCAATAAAAGATGAATTTTGGAAAACTGAGAGAGTTTTTTGTCCATAACATGCCAAAGAAGAAAAACCTCCTTCACTTTTTGCACAGGTGTCATGGTTTGAGAGAAATGTCAAGAATACCGTTGCCTCAGGAGAATCAAAGACACCTCTAAAGTGACCTTGGGAAAATCAAGTTTTCTCCTAGCTTGGTGGGCCAAATTATTTTCTTGATTGGTAAAATGATAACTAGACACAAAGAGCTTTCCAACGAGCTATCATGCGCCCAATTCCGACACCGGGAAGGCCTCCAAAAGCCTCCTGCAAAAGCGCGACCTGTCGAGAGAGGTGCGCGACCTGTTGGGTGGTGCGCGACTCGTCCAAAGCCTTTCTGCAGTTCAAAAATTCAACGTGCGCGACCCGTTGGGCGGCCTGCGTGACCCGTTGAGCTGTCTCCCTGCAAACTTATTTCAAATTTTCTCAAACACCCTCCAAATCATCAAATCGCTTGAGGTAGGGTCTCCCAACTTGGAAATGGTTGCTGGTCATGTTTATAAGACATCATGAATTTGTTTTGAAGATCAAATTGTGCAAGAAAAGAGACTCCATATGGCTGCAATGTTTGATTGTTAAAATGTGCTAGGGTTATTGCTGTTTCATATTTTTCCCTTGTAATTGTTTCCCTATTTCCCTTTTCACTTCCCTTGTATTTTCATGCATTTTCCCCTGCTAAATTGTAAAATAAATATAAACCCTACCCCTCTCCCTAAGCACTAAAAACTCAAACCCTAATCCTACTTCTCCATATGCCCATGTAAACACATGAATTTGATAATGTATATACAGTAATTTTTGCAAATGTTTTCCCTATAATCCCTGTTATATACATGTATTCCCATTCTCCTTGTAAAAATGTCCCTCCCCTAACATTCCCTTCATGTTCCCTTATCCCCTTGAAACAACAAAGAAATCATCATTTAAAGGCAGAAACAGCAGTACATTTTGTCCACTTTGCTCCTAAACAATGTCAGAGACCGAGACTTATGAGCAAAGTGATGACCAGTCATCATCTTCAGAGGTTGAGGTACAGAGGAGGCCTCATAAGGGTGGTAAAGGTGACCATCATAGGAGAGAGGAGCCCACCTCCTTGACCGATTTGCAGGGGTGGATTTTACAAGGCGAAAATGAAAATGTTTCAAAGGCGGTTGACCGAGGCACTAAAACGAAGAAAGAGGCCAAATCCCCTCTGTATCTTGGCTGAGGCATCCCTCAGAGATCATGGCACTCACTAGCATCAGCTACAGCACAAATCCCAAAAAATTTTGAGAATTTTGGGTAATTTTGGAATTTTTTGGAAATTTACAGGGTTTGGCTTCTCAACGGGTCTCACCCCCGGTGAGACCCTTTGTCATCGTAGCTCCGTTTTGCAAAAACTCAACATTTCTAGATTTTTCATGCAAAGTTACACATGCCTATGGATGGACTTGAGTTTTTATGGAGTTTTGGGCCTCCAAAAGGTCAAAATACAGGCAAAATTTGACTTTCTGCCCCTTTTTTGAGTTGCAGAAGAAGTCTTGGGAGAATTGACTTTTGACTGGGCAAATGACCTCCAAATCCAAAAATTTTAGTTGGGTTGGAAAGTAGACTCAGAGACCTTTCCAACGAGCTATCCTGCACCTCATTCTGACACCGGGAAGGCCTCCAAACAGAGCTCCAAAGTGCGCGACCCGTTGAGGAAATTGTGCCAGATTTGACCAGTTCAGCCCAGAAAACGCAGTTTGGCTCCAGTTTGACTTTTTGAGGTGGATGGTGGTCCTCTTGGATGTAATTATGACACTTTTTGGATACTTTTACTCTTGTTTAACTCTTCTAGAAGTTTCTTTCATGTAAAGGGTAAAAATTGAATGTATGAACTGGTTTCCAAGTTTATAGAGGCAAGTTGTTTTGACTGCCTATTTTCTAGTGCTTAGTTTAGAAGTGGTTCAAACAGCTCCTAGGATAGTGAGCTCGACCCATGGAGGCAGGGAAAGAGGTTAGATCATCTATATTATGTACTTTCTTGCTCATTTTCATGGTTGGACTCTTGAGGGAGAAGCTATCATTGTATTATCACTTGTATCTCTGCAATTTTTGGCTAAGGAAGACCAGGGTTTTGCAGTCATCTTTGGGATTCTTGTGGACTCATGTGTTGATGGTGTGTTCTTCATGTTCTTGTAAGCTTTGTTATGTGATTCATTTCCTTTCTTTACTGCTGCACATTAAATAAATGAAGTGTTAAAGTATGAATTCATGCTAGCCATGCTCTGCTTTTAAATTTGTTTAATTTCAATGTTTTCTTCTATCTAAAGAGAATTCAAAGTGATTGTTTTCTCTCTTTAGCTCCTCATCCTTCATTCCTCACCATTCATTTCAGTTAAAGGAATCAATACAGGCTCCTATCTCGCCCCCCTGTAGAAACTGTGTCAAATCCCCTCACCCTAAAATGCAGTGCCTCAATTTGCCACCAAAAAACCCCAAAAACCCTTAAATCAACCTTTATAATCAGTTTACTAGCCTAATATCAGTGTTACCTTGTTGGTCATCTCATCCCATTAAAAATTTCACGAGATAGACCGGAGAGAACCTTCTCCTGCCCCGTAGGGCTAGCTACGAGGCTAAATGGTTTGATGTAGCCTTGAGGTTTGCCTTTCTCAGCCTGAGGTGAAATTTCAAGTGCTAACAGGATGAACCAACCTGTGTCTTGCGCTAGTCCTTTGATCCACCCTCTCTCCTCTTTGACAGCTTCGAACTACCTGCTCCCTCGCTTGCCCAGCTTCACCAAGTTCATGCAAGATCACAGAAGAGGAAAACTACACAAAGACATGGATTTATATTCATAAATAGCTTAGGATCAAATTTAAGCTAAACATACTAATGCAATCATACATCAAAGATATACAAGCATGTAGGAGAAACTCAAATAGTTTTATTGATATAACAAGAAGATCCAGGAGGAGATACAACCAAGTGAGTCCTGATCCAGCATCAACCTCCCAGCAAAGGAATCCCTTCTTCACCTCCAACAAAGCATAAATCACCCAATACTCTAATCTCAATCCAAAAACCAACAACAATTCTCTGTAAAGTACAAAATTCCAGCCTCTGGATCTCTGGGATGAGGGATCCATATATAGATGTTTGCAAAGAGGATGAGTTAGCTTGTCATCTGACTAGTGTCCTTTTTCTCTGTCAGTTCTTGCTTCCACTTAGAGGCTGAGAGCCTCTTACTCATCCCTGGTCGAACTCAGTGAGGCAAGCATCATGGAGGAAGATTCTGGAAGCTTCCATTGTCTTTACACCTCACGGAATGGCACTGCCATTTGTCATTTCCTGCTTAGTGCACCCTGGTAGTGCATTTAGGTGCATTGCAACGCACCTAGATAGTGTACTGGGGTGCTATGCAACGCAGGTGGCTAGTGGAGCCACTGAAATGATCCTGATTTGACTTATTCTGAGTAGTTTCTGGTGGAGAACTTCTGGGAGAAGCTGTAATTTGTTGACCTTGTTCCTTTAGGGGCAGGAACAACACTTTTAGGGACTTTGGATCCCTTGGTTTATGGACATTTCATGCTCAGAGCTGTAAGGCACAAAAATATCTATAACACCAAGGATTTGCATTCATCACACAACCTGTAGAAATTATTGTGTCGATCTAAAACTTCTCATGAAATTTACTAAAACACAAGACTCAAATCTACTCTATTGCTCCATGGAATTTAATCAAGAACACAAATCATAAACATATAAGAATAGTTATCACACATACACATAGATTTATCTAGGGGAAATCAACTGCTAAAAACCCCTTCCTATTTGTATTCCATTAATCAAGGATGTAATGCCCCACTTAAATCTTATCCTACAAATTTTGTTAATGTTTACATTATCTAAAAATATTGAGAAATATTGGTCTAATATAAAATTCATGATTTCCATTATTCAAATTCCACACTTACCTTCTCAAATTGAATATTAGGTAGGATATGGTCTCCTTCCATTATTTCAAAATATATGTATTCATTTCACATTACCCAATGTACCCTCACATTTACTAAGGAGAAGACATGGTCCTCTCCATGTAATTACATCTCACATTCCCCAATGTACCCTCACATTTACTTGGGAGAAGACATAGTCCTCTCCATCTTATTATCAATATATATATTCATTTCACATTCCCCAATGTACCCTCACATTTACTAAGGAGAAGACATGGTTCTCTCCATGTAATTACATCTCACATTCCCCAATGTACCCTCACATTTACTTGGGAGAAGACATAGTCCTCTCCATTTAATTATCAATATATATATATTCACCTCACATTCCCAAATGTACTTTTCAGATTTACTTGGGAGAAGACATGATCCTTTCCCATTAAATTCTCAATTTTATATTCATGTCACATTTCCAAATGTACCCCTAACTTACTTGGGAGAAGAGAAGTCAATTGTAAGGATGGAAGAGAAGTTAATGACATTAATGAGAGGTGGTTGAGATGGAGAAGGGAAGGAGGGTATAAAAGGGAAGGGGGAAGGAAGAAAAGGGGGTTGGAGTCTTGCTTAGGATTGTGGGGGTTGGTTGTGATTGTTTGGCCTTGTCATGATTTTGGGAGACCTTGGAAATCTGTGGAGGTTTCTTGGGTTTGAGAGGAGGAAAGTATCATTATCTAGTTTTGCACATTATTCTTGAGGACACATTATATCTGGTTGGACTTGGGCACGGAGGGCTAGGGAACCTGTGGAGGTTTCCTGGGCTAGGAATTTATTTCCTAGTTGGCTGGGAGGTAAATCCGGTTGGGTCGGTGAGAAGGAGCGTTCAACAGGAGCTATAAGACAAAGGGATCATTATCAACCGCTGGAACAGGTATTTTCCATGGACCCCTCTTGTTAAGTTGATATCAATGGAATGCTCACCTTAATTTATGTTGATTATGATAAAGTGATAAGATGTTAAATGTTTAAATCTATGTAAGAAGGTCAGCAAGTTATTTTTTAACAGTAGGAAAATAAATCTGTTAGTGTATAATAGATTGAGACTCTAATAATAAGAATCAGGCCCCTACACATGGTATCGGAGCTTTGGTTCAAAATCTAGACCCAAATCCCACTAAACCCACAATTTATACTTTCCACAAGTCTCCTTGTCATTTGATGTGAATCCCCACCCATGACTACTAGCCTTTACTTCTGCCAGGAGCCCATATTCCATTCGCATTTAGTTTGACTCTGCCATTTCCTCCACCAATCTGATGGCTAGTCTGAGGAGTTTCTGTGTTTTATAACTGATTTTTTTTGCGCTAGCCAATTATCTGAGAACAACATACAGATTAGACTCTCTGCAAGATAAATCTGGGCATGTGCGGTTCATAGAGGGACCAACAAAGTCTAGCAGAGGTGGTCAACAGTAAGTTGAGCTTCCCGTCTTCTGTGATTTTATTTTACCACCGCTGAGTGCTTAAAATTGGCCACAAATGCCTGGAAATTGAAATCTTTAGAGCGTAATTTGGTGGAAACTTAATGCCAACGTTAATGCACCAGGAAATCGGTACAGCTACTATACTACAAGGCTCTGGATTGGAAAGCCGCCACAAGAATTTGCTCTAATTGTGGATTCAGGAAGCACTGTTACATATGTTCCCTGTTCAACCTATACACGATGTGGCAATCACGGCAAGTATACATTGGGTCCACATCAAAGGAGTTTAAAAGTCAGACTAATGTCTACAGGTTAAAACTCATTGTTCGGTGAAAATTCTGCCTGGATTCCGTAAATAATAAACAAACTGACTTCTGCTTGGCTAATTCTATCCATCATTGTCGCTTACCAAAGTGTAGAGAGAAATTTGTTACTTGAGAAACAAATCAATGTATATCTCTATCTAGAACATAGTAGCTTTCCATGGACTTTCACTTGTTTTGTGCAGTGTTGGGTTGTGATGTCATAAAAAAGGCATTGCTTCTCTGAGCATATGTTCATATTTATCCTTGATGTCTCAATTAACTGAATCCTTTTGAGCTACAGACTATGAGGAGGAAGTAACTTTTACGATTGGGTTACAAGAATAAGCAAGAAGCAAGCTTTTATTATCATAATGAGATTTAGCGTCAATGGGATCTTGACTGCTTGTAGTCTTCGAGTTCATTCCATCAATGATTTATTGTTTTGCAGTTTACGCCCATTCCTTAGCACTGGCTTTTGTTAAGTTCCTCTAAACTCTTTGATATCTTCAGTCGTCCCAAAATCTGGTAGCGAGGTGTAAGTTGTAACTAGTAAGGATTAAATCCCAATTATCCGGATTTGATGAAAGGAAATGCTGAAAGTTAGTGCCATAAGAAGAAATTCAGGAGTAAAAACCAAATTCCAGATGACCTTTTCATGCACATTGCAGCCAAGCACTTCGAGTTTTCCAAGTAGGTTACATACTGTGTTGGGTTAAGTTTCTGTTTTAAATGGAGGGTGACATGCGTATTATTCTAATGCAAGCCACTTTTATGCAGCATATACTTATTATTTGTGTTGTAGCCATTTGTATGACGTGGATTATGATAGAGAAGTTGCTGGAGACTCATTTAATATTTTAATCCATTCAGAAGAGAATATGTACCATTTCACTCAGTTGTTTATATATATATAAAAGAAAATCAGAGCAAAAATTAAATTCCAGATAACCTTTTCATGCACACGCAACGAAGCACTAAGAGCTTGTCAAGTAGGTTACATACTGTGTTATGTTAAGATTTTGTTTTAAATGGAGGTATGCTGATCAATGCTTTCATCAATGCGCTAGAATATGAGAAATTTCCAGCGCGGAAAATTCTGTTCATACTCTATTCTATTTTGTGCTTGAGTAGCCATTTCAGAAATTTTCAACATGTGGAACTCTGCTTCTGAATTGTGTTTATTTTATTGGGTACTTTATTGTGGTCTAATTCGGTACTCGGCTTGGTACTTGATAGGTTTCCTGGTAGTGGAAATTACAGTGAGTTCACTTTACTCTTTGTCAATGAAAAATTGAGATGTATGAAATGCAACACTGTCTTTCTAATCCAGCAAAAACAACATAACATGAACAAGATTCTGATAATTGTAAGTGCTGAGAAGCAAATACAAGAGACAATGAGATATACCTGTAGATTATAACCCTTGTGTTGATAACTCCAAAACAGAGAGCAATATTCACAGGCCTCTTGGAGGGAATAATCTCCTTTGATCAAAGCTTCAATATAGTAACATTCCTTTATCAAACATTACATACAGCTGCCCCAGTGGTTGTCATCCCCATAACTTTTGCCTGTCTTAGAATTTGCAGGTATAGCTTACGATCAAGTTGAAGTAACCCATCACAGAATTCCTTTTATATCTCACACAAGCGATGCATTTCCCCTTCAGCATTTTCATTGGCTCTCTGCGACCAATAATTCTGAAGCCTGATACTTGATTATTATTTTTTTGGTAATAGCCATACATCCTCGGAACCAAGGATTCTTTCTAGATAAGATTTATTAGCTGGATTTGCAGGAAAAACTTCATCATCATTAGCAGGAGGAATAGCAATAGACTCACCTTTATCATCATCAGCAGGAGGAATAGCAATCGACTCACCTTTATCATCATCAGCAGTAAGAATAACTTTAGGTTCACCATCCTCATCAGCAGTAGTAGGAATAACATTAGGTTCATCATGATCATCAACTTTGCCTAGTGAAGAGAATGCACTATATGTTGTTACATGCATGGTTGACAACATGTTTTGCTTCCCTTTCCGTTTCCAACCCCCTTTATCAGCTACTAGTTCATCTTCCTTCCCATCCAACCCCCCTTTTTGTTCTTCATGGGGATTGTTTTTGTATAGACTACTGAATTTTTTTTCCATTTTTTTCAGTGGGTTTATCCAATGAATCCATACAAGAACTTGTCAAAAGAACATACCATATTACCAGACTAAAGTGAAAACAGGGAGTGAAAATGGTTTCACACCATCGTACCTGGAAGTGTCCATGGTCTATTAATATTGCACATGGTTGAAGAAGAATCATTGCATGTGCCCATACAAGGTCTTCATCCTTCCGCCCATTATAATAAACAGCAATGAAGTATAAGGCTGCAGGAAAAAAAATGATTGCATCTGATGTTAACACTGTCCAACGCATTAGGAGTTTGCTGCACATCACATGAGGCAACAGTAAAATATCGAGTCTCTTTATTCTCTCTCCCTCTTTATTATATAGATGAAACACATGCAAAGAAAATTATAGGCCAAGGGTTCAGCATCATATAGACAAGTTGTTTTCCAATATGAGAGGAGACAAAATCCTTAACCATATAGCAAAGAGCAAAGAAAAGTCCACAAGGCCAACCTTGTATATACTATAGATCTTTGAGGCTTTAAGCAACAAGAAGACACATACACAAGAGTGTCATATGCAGCAAAAACACATAAATCTTCAATCTATAAATATTTAGGAGTACAGACGTGATCTGTAGCAATTGGTTGTGTTAAAAACAGTTCCACTGTAGGTAGGCTCTTGTTAGCAGCATCGTTCACACAGACAATGGCAGTGTTGCAACTATATTCTTTACTCACTGCCAAGTTTGTTGCAATACTTGTTAGCAAATCTCGACATGAAAACACCTTAAAAAAGATTTAGTCCTTTAGTTGCATCTTCAATGGACAACATTGCCATGGTGCACAGCTTAGCAACCAGATAATAGCATTCTGGGCTGACGTCTAAACACCCAGTGTAATGTCCTCTTCTAATTAAATAGCCCAAGGGAGGACGAAGAAGCCTATCCAACCCGATAGGCTATAGTCGTTTATAAAGGGGAACCCATTATTCAATGTTATTGGGGCAACATTGGGCAAATTGGACTAATTGGAGGAAAACTTGTGAAAGAAGCCAAATTTGAGGCAGAATGGAGGGAAACTTGTTAGGCCCTCAAATTAGGAGAAGAGACCCCAAAGGGAATCTATAAATAGGAGAAAGGAGAATCATTTTTCTCATCATGGATTGTTGATCTTCTGATTTATGAGCCGAGGCTCTTGAGGATTTTAAGACCCCTATTCTTTCTGATTGCTTTCATTGGTGAAAGATTCCACCCTAGCCAATCCCCTTCTCTCTACTCTGTTTGGCATAATTTTTCAGAGGCATCTTTCATCTGTTTTTGGCAATCAAGGGAGAACTTCTGAAGATTGGCTTGTTTGGGCTACTAAGGAGCAATATTGTGACAGCAAGGTCTGTCCAAACAATTCCAGGGGCAGCGAAGGTCATATCTGGGCAGCAAACATCCCTTTCTGTGGCAGCAGAATCTTTCAAGATAGAGATCTGGGCAGCGGCTGTCTTTAAGGACCTTTCTGAGGATCAATTTATGGCAGCATATCTCTCTGAGGCTAATTCTGAGCAGCTCTGTGGCAACGCCCTAATCTGGGCACAATCAGTGGCAACATTGGAGGCTCTGTTGGTGGCAGCAGATCCCTCTTTGGGATAACTTTGTGACAGCAAATTCTGGTTGAGGTGGTTCTTTAGGGCAGTGACACCAGTTTGAGGGTTCGGATAAGGGTTGTTGTTCTATTTGGAGGAATCACTGTGACAGTAAACCACTCTTGAAGTCCGGTTTGAGCAGCAGAGGGTTGTTTGATAGCGAAGTGCTGTTTGGACAGCAGCAACTCACTCTGTAATCCCTTTTCATAAGAAATCTGTGGCAGCGCATTGGAGTTGAGGCTTGATCTGAGCACCAGGTCATCTCTGTGCAGATCTCTGGCATCAGAGAGACAGCAGGAGGCAGAAATTATTAAGGCTGGTTACAAGGTCAGATCTAGGGGATTAAGACAGTAGGGTGTTGTTGGTGCAATAGCAATTGTTATGAATTTTGAAATTGATCTAAACAACTTATGTACTGCTGAATTGGTTTCATGGGAATGAATTGTTGAATACATGGTTACACTATCTTATTGCATCTCAATACTGCCTCTGGTTGCAAAAATTGAAGTATATTGGGATGCTACTTAGAATATAAAACTTGTCATGTGCTCTTTTTGAACCCTAGGGGGAATTTTACCCTAAGGGATATTACACCCAGGGACCAAAAGAAAAGGCCCAGTCTTTCCAGAAAATAGGAGCATAATGATGAAAGATTAAGCTATAATTCCAAAGACCTTGAAGAGGTAAAGATGCATGAAGTGACTTAGAAAATTAACTGGAAAGGTGGCATCAAAGAAATCAAAGGATTATGCTTTATTCTCTCAAAACATGGATCAAAGGGCACTTGCTTGCATTTAAATTATGAGAAATCCTAACACTCAACGACATGAAGAGCAGTAGCATATTACAGACATCCTTAGAATGGGAGTGTCAGGACACATAAAAAAATACGAGTATATTGGTAATTCATCATTGATAAAAAGATTCACCGAACCTATCATATCTTCAATTGGGAAGCATGCTAGTTTAGCTGAAGTGTTTTAAAATATGTGAATGCCCTCGCCCAAACTCCCTATGAGATTTAAATCAATGTCTATATTACAGCACACTAAGGTGAACAAATGGGTTACTACTGTCCAACCTCCACCCCAACCTTGCAAACAGTTTTGTTGCATCATTTATGGAGGGAGATATGGAGAATGCATCTGATCACTAGGACTGTCATGAGAAAAATCATATCAGATAAATTATCATTGTCAAAAACTTGTAGGGGACACTGCAAACCTCTCAAGTTATTGTGAACATGGGTGCCTACTAAATATGAGGAATTATGTTTAAGCTTTGATAAAAATCAAAATCAAATCAAGTATCATGACGCATTTGCATGCAAACAGGGGGATAATTTAGACACATGCAAATAGGAAGATAACGCACAATAAAGAAAAGTGCAGCACGAGAAGAGTGCTTTGAAGCTTCATGAAGAAGGTTTCAGGGTAAATTCCCAGGCAACCCAATTCATGGATGAATGCAGTAAGTATGAAGCCTCACGAGCTAGCTCAAATTGTTGGGTGCTTTGAAGATTCATGCAGGACGTCTCAGGGTCAATTCCTTGGGTTGGCTGTCATTTTTGTATGCATCACTTAAGTCAGAGCCAGATACAGCACCATAATCAGCGTTGATAGGTTTGCACCAGTTAACATCAACGAACGAATGTGGGGAAGTACCTGGGCATTTCCCTGCGTGATTTTCTTTGGAGAAAAAATGCAGCAAGTATGCAAAAAATTAATGGATGGCGGAGATCAAGAAAAAGAACAAGATGGAAAGTCAACATGAGATATGCATGAAGACAATAAAGCACTATTTTGGAGAAGGCCAGCTGTACTTAATAGTAGGTTATAGAGAAGTTAGTAATGGTTATCTCAGCATTTGATAATAGTGAGGAGGAGTGCTAATGAGGCTTTCATTCACTGGTTAACACTATAAAGTTATAAGGCATTCGCCAGGGTTTTATTCACATTGAGTTATGCCGCACCTGAATTACATGTTACTGAAAGGGTTGAGGCTAGGTGTAAGTCCCAGGTGATTATGAAAAATTAGATGGCCTCAAGCAAATAGCATCTAAACCGAAGTAAGCCCGTATTATTTGGTGAAGCCCCTCAGTGTATATTTCTAAGAATTACTTCCTAAAAAAAAAAAATAGTAGGAACCCTATTAGAAGAAAATGTGAGTACTTTTCGAAAACAGAGGAAAAACGAATGGAAAAGATAGAAGTACAGAAGCTTTATTTATTTGTTTTTAATGAGCATAAATACAAACTGACATCTTTAAGGGGCATTTCACATTTGCTTGATAAGTTATGATAAGTTCATTATTAGAATTCTGATGTTTTATTGTGTGCTTTGTTACTGTTTTTTTTTTTTTTTTTGTCAAGCTTTAGTCGGGTAAATTTAACTAAATCTTTCAAATTTTGATGCTTCATGGAATTTCTTTTTAAATGACTTTAATTTACTTGAACAACTATTTTAATATAATTAGTTCATATCTGACTATTTGAAGCAGCAAATTTAATTTAATTAGCACATGTCTGAGTCTTTGAAATCGTCACAATACTAGCTTGAGGAAAGTTCATACTAGATAGTAGAAATTGTTCTTCCAAATCTTTTCAACTTTGCTTGCAGCCAAAATACAAATAGAAAACTAGAGAATGTCAGATTCTGGATCTAAGTAATAGGAACAAAATGTGGATTGTTGTCATTTGTTTCCATGGTTATTTTGATCCTTTGGCTGACCTTGCAGCCATTACAAGTGTTCCAAAAGGATTTATTGAACCTTCCCTAGAACTTTTATAAATTATACTCTTTTCAAAATGACAATGCAATGAATATTTTGAACGAAAATCCTCTTTTGCAAACTGTTTTGGAATTGTAATTTATTTCCAGAATGTGTTAGTGTGGTATGCAATATCCTTTAGAGAGCTTAAACATTTTTTTTTATGGTTTAATTGGGCAGTACTACTTGTGGAAGTTTTCAAGTTTTATTGTGTAAGCATTATACAAATAATGATAGAGATGACTGCTGATATCTTTTGGAGAAATCTTACTAATGTTTCTTTTTTCAAGCACAGAGATACAAAGCTAGCGAATATATGTTTATCTATTTATTCTGAGTAAAGGAGACTAGTAACATAAGTAATCCATATTTTAATTTATAGGTATGGGAGGATTATTTAGTTTCATTTGCAACAAAATATTGTCAATGGTTTTGAAATGTCGTTTATATGAGGTCTTCATAGTAAAGATTGGAAAAAAAAATTGAGTACCCATGTTTTATACCAGCGAGTATGTATTTATCAATTTTTATACATTAAAGAAGATAAGTAATATGGGCAATCTATATTTTGTTTTGTAAACCCTTTTCTGTCTGAACTGGTAATTGCATACATTGTATTTACTTATCAAATGAAACTTCTTAACTCCGCTTTACTTTCTAGAACAGGCCATTCAAATATGGCCTTGATCTTCTTGGATCTATGCTTAGGGCATCTACTGAAATTGAATTTCAAAGTACTAAGGGTTCGTCTTTTCTTTGCAAGATTCGCTCTTTTCAAGGTTGATTATAGAAATTTTTTATACAAGTGTTCTAGATATCAATTCATGGTTATCCTAACAATTATTATGATGAAAAATAAAAATAAAAAAAATACACACATATATATATATATATGTGTGTGTGTGTGTGTGTGTGTGTGTGTGTGCGTGTGTGTGTGTGTGTGTGTGTGTATTTCAATGTATAGTATAAATACCTAGTTTATTGTTCTTATAAATGATCTGAGGGTGTTTATTAACACAAACAATGTGACCACCTATTCATACAAACCATTCTTGGTTTTGAATCCCGTATTTCACTCATCTCCTTCTCGAGTTTAGAGTCGGTAATATCCACTCCTCAGATTTTGATCTCCTTCGAGTAAAAAAAAGCAAGGGCATAAAAAAAAAAAAAAACAAGAGACCATGATCAAGGTTGAATTACATTGACTTTTAACACAATCTAATTATGTTTATTGAGAAGCTATAAGAGATTGAAAATGCATGAGTTCGAATATCTGATATTCTCGTCACCTTGAGGACTAACATAAATAAGTAAACAAAATATAGGTTTGATAAATATGCATTGGTCTTTACTGTTATGGATATCATGGTTTATAATTTTGCTGAGCATTGATTAGAGATTAATATGCATTAGTTTGAATGTCAAATATTTCATTGCATAAAAGACCAGTGAAAATATTAGAATACACTTTTACCATTATTCTAGGGTTGAATAAAAATGTCGTGAAAAATAGTGTGTCTCTAGGACCCTCAACTTTCTTCGCAACTTTTATGGTCACTGGCCACTTGTGAAAGGGGTAGGCATCTTTAAAAATGCGGTGCCATTTAGAAGGGAAATACTAATAGTAGCAGGGCAAAGGCAATTATTCCATTCCTTTATTTATTTCTCATTTGTCTGGTCATATTGTGAGCTGCAATATATATATAATGAAAATTGTTTTAGTACTAGTAAACAATGATTAAATATATAATAAATTTGAACCTTTGACATTTAGAGGACGTTTCTCTCAGTAAGTATGAAAATCATGTTGGAAACAGTTTTTGAAGTTTGGAGTCTTTTATTTTTAAGTTAACTAATTGGTTTGGAAGATGAAAAACCAGCAACTTGGAAGAGTGGGACTTTTATATTCACTGAGGTATTAAAGAAATTATATGCTTGAAACTTATACTAGCGCCTTCTAGTGGAATTGATAGTGCACTAATCCGTTGCTTGCCAATATTTCAGTTTTGGTACCACCTTATAGCATATCCGGGTTCAAATGTTATTTTCCATGGTGGATAGTTGAATATGTTTCAACTCTAATTGTTATCAAGGGGTTTCACAAGGTTGTCACATGAGCATCTGTGATGCCCATTTTGACTTAGATAGCTACCCATACTAAGGCTCTATTTTGCAGTTCCATGTTATTATTTATGAACATTATATGCATTTGGTTGGACACGTGAAACTATTTAGGTGTGATTTTGATAATGAAAATGTTTGATGTATGACCTAATGTATGATGTACTTGGTGATGATTTATCTAGTGCATGACTTATCAGAGTTATAGTTGCTTCATGTATGGCTTAAGTGGATATGATTTATCTAATAAGTATCGTAATGAAATTATGATTTATTTCCAATATGAACTACAAAATTGACACGTGGATACTAGACTTAATAATGTGATGATTATATGTCTTGTTGTTATATAAATGCTTGAATGAGACCTAACCCGCAGGGGGGGAAGAACTATATGATAGCTGAGATCTACTCTTCCATTGAGGGAAGGTCAAGACACCCCATGGGGAAGGTATAATGTACATTATTCTACTACATTTGGTATCTACTTGATATGCACTCTTATGACACAAGTAAAATGCAAATGACAGGTGGCAGACGACCTGACTAGATTATTCGATGACAAGTCCAACCAGCTCTGTTGTGTGGTCTGTATTAGGGTATTGACCCTAGTTCTGCAGGAGGGGTGGAGGCATTTCCCACCGTGTATCCTCCGAAACCTGGAATCGTGGGAGGGCAGTGGTGGACACGCTCCCCTAGACGTGTGATGACGATTGCCAATTGCCTGCTGGGGAAGTTAGGTCGATGTATTCGAGGATTCCACCATGTTGGTTTTATTAGTGGTTAGTATGGCCGTTGCCACTAATAAAGCAGCAGAGGACGGATAGGGTGGGAATGGAAGTAGGCCAGGGTGGATAGGAGGATATAGACCAGTTGGAGACTCTTGATGGGAAGAAATGCCATTTTCGGACTTATCTGATTTTATTGCTATAACTCTCTCTGGTTGTTACGCTTTCAAACTCCTTGCATCATTCATTCTAACTTCGGGACGAAGTTCTCTGAATGAGGGGTGTATGTAATGCCCCACTTAAATCTTATCCTACAAATTTTGTTAATGTTTACATTATCTAAAAATATTGAGAAATATTAGTCTAATATAAAATTCCATTATTCAAACTCCCCACTTACCTTCTCAAATTGAATATTAGGTAGGATATGGTCTCCTTCCATTATTTCAAAATATATGTATTCATTTCACATTACCCAATGTACCCTCACATTTACTAAGGAGAAGACATGGTCCTCTCCATGTAATTACATCTCACATTCCCCAATGTACCCTCACATTTACTTGGGAGAAGACATAGTCCTCTCCATATTATTATCAATATATATATTCATTTCACATTCCCCAATGTACCCTCACATTTACTAAGGAGAAGACATGGTCCTCTCCATGTAATTACATCTCACATTCCCCAATGTACCCTCACATTTACTTGGGAGAAGACATAGTCCTCTCCATTTAATTATCAATATATATATATATATATATATATTCACCTCACATTCCCAAATGTACTTTTCAGATTTACTTGGGAGAAGACATGATCCTTTCCCATTAAATTCTCAATTTTATATTCATGTCACATTTCCAAATGTACCCCTAACTTACTTGAGAGAAGATAAGTCAATTGTAAGGATGGAAGAGAAGTTAATGACATTAATGAGAGGTGGTTGAGATGGAGAAGGGAAGGAGGGTATAAAAGGGAAGGGGGAAGGAAGAAAAGGGGGTTGGAGTCTTGCTTAGGATTGTGGGGGTTGGTTGTGATTGTTTGGCCTTGTCATGATTTTGGGAGACCTTGGAAATCTGTGGAGGTTTCTTGGGTTTGAGAGGAGGAAAGTATCATTATCTAGTTTTGCACATTCTTCTTGAGGACACATTATATCTGGTTGGAATTGGGCACGGAGGGCTAGGGAACCTGTGGAGGTTTCCTGGGCTAGGAATTTATTTCCTAGTTGGCTGGGAGGTAAATCCGGTTGGGTCGGTGAGAAGGAGCGTTCAACAAGAGCTATAAGACAAAGGTATCATCATCAACCGTCGGAACATGTATTTTCCATGGACCACTCTTGTTAAGTCGATATCAATGGAATGCTCACCTTAATTTATGTTGATTATGATAAAGTGATAAGATGTTAAATGTTTAAATCTATGTAAGAAGGTCAGCAAGTTATTTTTTAACAGTAGGAAAATAAATCTGTTAGTGTATAATAGATTGAGACTCTAATAATAGGAATCAGGCCCCTACAAAGGAATAGAGATTAAATACATATGCTGGTCAAGCTTGAGCACAACTTGCAAGTGTATAGTCTATCCCTCTGTCTGACTCACTAAGTCTGGGCAACACTTAGCCAATTTTCAAGCCCTCCAAGCTCTTATTTCCTTGCACTAGTCCTTGAAAAATTAAACCCCTATTAATTAGGAAATTCCTATAATGGATTGCACAATTCCCAAGGATGGTCCACCTGACCTCATGCAACACGTGTACACTTAACTAGTTTACAACTACTTGTTAACTCCCTTGGAAACTTCACCATAACTGGGCAACTCGTATTGTTTGCATGCATGAGCTAATCATTATTTGATTGATAAATTAACTAGATGATCTCTGAGTTAGACTAATGTCCCACTATTTTAACTGACCACCCACTAGTTCTATTAACAGTTAGAACTAGTTTAATTGATTACCACTAAAATTAACTCAACCTAGGCTCCTAAAATTTAGAAATCATTACACACAACTGAAATTGATGCCCTTAACTCAAATTAACTAAGTGAAAACATCCATGTCACCTCAGTTAATTACTCCAAGTTGTCCACTAACGTCAAATTTTGACTTTTCCCAATTTAATTAAGGAAAAATTAAAATTGAGAATTTCTTGTTGCATGTTTCAACACTCCCTCTCAGCAAGAAAGGGATTATCGACCACCTTTATCCTCCACCTATTAAATGTATTGCATGCAATTCCTCTCACTATTTTTTTTGCTACTGCAACATCTGCAACTAAGAAGTATCCAAAAAAAATGAATCAACTATGTCTGCAACTATCTACTGGGAAAGTTGTGTTGTTGTCGACTCTTCTACTAAGCCTCCTGCTCTGTTATCAACACTCCTCTACACTCCTCAGTATCTGCTAACATTGACCCTCCTGCTACCAAATATTGTGGTCCCCCAAAGCAAGGTAATGACCCATGAGGAGAACACCTCAATGGACCCTGCTTAACTTTTTGCAACTCTTGGAACTAGGGCTTCACATCACCCCACCTCACACTTGAAGGTATGGGTTCATGTACTCCCTCTGCCCACTTAGCTTAAATTTCCCCCCTACTGAGGTCTTTGATTGAGTAGATGTCTCCACTATGCCTCTTGTCTACCTCTCCATTTGTGGTTGCTCCACAACTTTTTCTTGCTCCTACTGAGGCTGCATGTTGATAGGTCTAGCATGCACCCTCTCAACCACCATATATCTAGTCTTTTCCTTACTCCTCAAGGCGATGAATGCATCTTCTACCTCAAGTTCCTATAGGTTATTGACTCGAACCTCGATCTTCTGAACTTGTCTCATGGCTATGTGTCTGAGGAATGCTTTCCCTTTGTTGAATATCATATCATAACCATGGTCTTCCAAGATTTCTACGAAGATGGGATTCTTCTTCAGATTCAGTAAGAATATAAAATATTTGAGGTGAAGAGGGGATCCCGACTCCCTCCTCTCAATGAATTAAACCCCCATTCGCTCCCATGTCATGGGCATGGATGCGACTGGGATCCTTCAGTGTCTCCCACAATGCCTGCAAGGGAGATACTGTAGTCTTTTTCAGCTAGTTCTATGCCAGAGATTATGATATTTAAGCCACTTTTTTAGGGCTAGTCTCCAAACGACTGTCGGGAACTTGATGAGACTCTCCGAGACAATAAATGACACCAAGAAAATGCCTCTAACACAAAACTTGATCAAGGACTTGACCTAACCAAACCTAGCCATGATAGTCATTTCATTAAACATATCACAAATATGAAATCTACAGGTTTCAACAACAAATATGAGCACAGGGGGCTCATACTTATCTGAGAATCACTAAGCAGCATTGATGCCTTATCACATTAGCTACATTATCATCTATTAGGTCATCCATTCATTATTTTTTCACATACTAATAAAAACATGGTGAGAGCCATATATCATAATTATCATAAAACATGCTCATAACCAACATATAATCAATAGAAATAACAAGAATATTTTAGCCATAAATACCACATATAAACAAGTATATTTACCCATCAAATACAAGAGGAAATAAGCTCTTATTAACATATGCAAAATGTAACCAACTCTGGGACTTCCATGAGCCACCCGACCATAGACTAGGCTAAGACAAATCTCTCTTTAAGCCTGTCATCCTCATGCCATATTCCAAGCATGAATGTGGGATCTCATGGAATAAATCAACCAAAACCAAACTAGGGCTTCTAGAGGCGAAACCACCTCAAACCTCTACTAGTGATTCCACCTCATGGTCATATATCACTAAACATCACTAGATCGATCTCTACCCAAGTTGTCCAAGGCTCTAGAGCGTTTTTCCCAACCCAGGTTCCAAGACTAGTAACTCAACCCACGACTATTGTCAAGCTCCAGAGCATTTGTCCAACCAAGGCTCCAGGACTAGTAACTCAACCCACAACTATTGTTGGGCTCCATATCATTTGTCCAACCAAGGTTCCAACCTAGTAACTCAACCCACCAAGGGCTCCAAAGTGTTTGTCCAACCAAGGCGCCAAGAATAGTAACTCAATCGAAGTTGTTATAGGGTTCCAGAGAATTTTTCTAACCAAGGATTCTAGGGCTAGTAACTCAAACAAAGTTGTTACAAAGATTCCAAAGTGTTTGTCCAACCAAGGATCTAGGAACTAATAACTCAACCCACAACCATAAAATATGAGCACCGATCAAAAGAAATGGGAAAAGCCACAATCAACATGGCTATCCAAAAAATGGAAAGGCTAGGAAAAGCCTCTGTCAATCCAGGAAATCCTCCATGGAAATGACAGATCATAACCAAAAACCCACATGCATGTGCCATGCATGCCAAAAGTAGCAAATAAACCATGCATGAAACTCAGTACATGCAAAGAAATCTAGTTGTAGTTGTTGATCCTGCTGTCCCCTTGCGCTTTCTTGCTTTCGTTTGCCTTCTTTCTCCAAATATCCAAGAATTCCACAATCCTCCAAGAACTCTCTAAGAAAAATATAAGTGTCCAAGAGTATGAGAGGGAGAGAATAGAGAGAGAGCTTCAAAATTGAATTGACAAGAGTCTATGAACTGATCCTCGAAATCATTTTTATCAATGAGGCCTCTATTTTCTTCAATTTCCTCCTCACATGCAGCTTGCGACCTTTCACCTTCCTCTTCTCCAATTTTCCATTATTTTCATAAATAAAATGTCAATTCATGCCTCATGCCTTTCCTGTTGGACACCTAATCCTCTAAGGATTGGCGTAGAAGTTGGATAGTAAAAGGGAGTCCAAGAGACCAATTGGAATATGAAACCAAGGGTCACTAGACTTGTATAAATATGTATCATTGTGAATAATAATTCGTTCAAGGATGATCATTAATATCTTCTGTCTTTGCCATTGCCGTGTTTAACATGGTAACAAAGTGGGTTCCTTCCTGCCCTATTCAAATTTGAATCACTAGTTTTGTGGTGTAGTGATTTTGGGTGTTTCTATACCTTTCTACAGAACTATCCCTTTTTCAGCTACTTCCTTGCTTAGTCTTTGTGTTTTCTACAGCTTCAAAATAGCAAAAAATAGTGTGCCCAGTTAACACTTCATATAAGACTCCTCGTATTGTGCATTGAATGCCATTTCTTCTGCCATTATTCTCTGTCCCCTATCCTTTCATAGAAAATATGTCTGGCATTACCTGCCATTTCCTGCCATGCATAACCATGGTGTCCCAAATATCTGCATAGAATAATTTGAGTTTGAAAGCTATGGAGGATTGAATGCTGGTACGATGAGCATGGACACTAAGCGATGAGAATGGAATAGTTTGAAAGTTGTGGAGGATTGAATGATGGTGCGCTAAGGATGACTCTCGAAGGCTCAAAATAAGGTAATATCATTCCTCCTACAAGCACGGATTACACATTGTTGGCATGAAGGTCCTGTGTTTTGGAAAATCTCGCATTTGAGTCATACACCCCCCATATTGCAACATTGTGGTGCTATCATAACTGTTTTGAACTTATGGTGTTATCATGATTGTGTTGTAGTGATGGTGTTATCATGACTATTTTTGAAGTGATGTGTTGTGTGGTGCTCTCCTCCGTGATGGTTTCTCTCCCCATACCACTGCTATGAACCGTCGTTGTTTTGGAATCGTGGTATCAAAAAACCATACCACCCATCGTGGCTTCATTGAACAGTTTCTACAATACTACAGTTTTTCCGCATACCACCAAACTTCCATACGAACCCATTGAATTGTATTACGTTGAATCATGTTATATATTATAACTATTGACTCTACTAAAATTCCACTCAAGAGAGGCCCTCCAAACCGCCTCCTCCATACTTCGGTTATAATACATATAATGCCTCCATGTTATATATATAACATATAACTCCTTCGCACAATACATTGTCCAAACTATCGGCTAATACCTCCTCCATACCACATCGTATAACTCCTCCATTATATTGTTTTAATATATGTCATATATATGCTCCACCGATCCACCGCCCGACCTTTGTTATATAATACCTCCCTACTAGAGTAAATACATATAACCCCAGTTATATCGCACGATCAATATGCTCATACCCCACATAGTTAATACCTCTCTCATATACCACCTCACCATATGAAGCATACATTGTTTAAAAACACCTATTTAGTTGGAATCTTAACACTATCTGTTGTTGGCTGCAGTTTTCAATAATGAAGCCAAAATCTTTATATTGAAATATGTTCAACAGTGCACAATAGGAGGAATTACATTAATGTGGGGGTGTTGTGGCCAGCAACAACCCCCCTTCTTATTTAGTATTATTACTAATACTAAATAAGTGGGGACCCTTAGCCAAAATTTAAAAAAATCAATTAGTGCTTATATTTCCTTTTTTTTTAAAACTTACCGTCAAAAAACTTACGAGAAAACCCTTAAAAAAATAAAAAAGCCTAAGTTTTATGATAAAATAAGATTATTCCTTAGGAAATATCGCATCGCAAAAAGATCATGGACACCCCCTTTGCAAGCCAAATTCTAAGATTGCGAGATCGCAATAAGGGACTGCAGACATATATCGCATCGGATGCATCAAAACATGGCTTACGTTGAAAGACTTTAAACTTCCGATATGCGATGGCGCATATCGCAAATCGCAGGAAATAGATTAACGAAAATTTTCATACTCTACGCTCCCGCGATATCGCGATACTGCGATATTGCGATAAAGCAATTATGCGATATTGCGATAAAAGCAGCAAAGCGATAGAACGATTAAGCGATAATGCGATATGATGGATTTGTGATATAGCAAGCAATCGATATGGTGATTCTGCGATGTTGCGATCTGAGATATTGCGAAGCAAATCGCAAAATCACTTCATTGCAGATCTTGCAGGATCGCGGTTTGAAAAAGTAGTTTCCATAAACCAAGACCTGGTTATGCGCTTTAATGCCAATTAATGAGTTAGTTGCTAGTAATTAATGGAATCGGGTTTCGTGCTTATCAAAAAATCATTTCATGTAAGGTGGTGTATTTTATATGTCTTCAGCATTTAAAGCTTTCCCTTCACCTTCCCTTATCATTATTCTCACTTCACTTGAAATTGCAGGAATGAAGAACAAAGAACGATACAAAGCAGTACGCATGATACTATGGGAGAGAAAGGCAAAGCCCCGAGCTCTAAAGAGAAGGAAATGGTGCCCTTGTATATAGATATCGCCTGCAACTAAGACGTTGGTATTGCTACTTGGGAAGGCATCTACAATCTACTTGAGGAAGAGAATTCGAGAGTAATGGAGGTCGAGGCTATTGCAGGCTCACATAGTTCCTCTGAGGCATCCCTTACAGAGCTAACTTCTTTGTTCTTACACCGAATAGCAACGAGGCCCAAAATTCTTCCATATACGGACATGGTTAAATGGATACTGGACAATGTTGATATTAGAAATAGATAGTTTAAGACTCAGGGTCAAGAACTGACGGAATCATTATTTTTACAAGTTTTGAGCTTTATATCCGCTAAAAGAAAAAGCGCAAAAGGCAAAAAATTCACCAAGGAAGCCCGGATCAAGAAATGGAGGAAGTGTCCGATGCGCGATTAGCGCGCATCGCTGAGCAAAACTTCTTGAAAAGGAAAACTCATAATTGCTCAGTCACCTGTAAGCCCAAAATTTGTAAGAAAGAAACGATAGAGGTAATAAGTAAAACTTGAATCCTAAACCAATGATATTTGTCAAAAATATCTTCAAAATAGTATCTACCAAAGACACAACAACTACAGGCAGACTAGAAACAAAATGGCTCAAGAAAAGGCAGAATCAATCCAAAGGTTAACCAAGTTGAATTGGGATTGTTACTGGACGTACTTGGTAAAGCCACACAGCCAGTGGATGACCCTCAAGTGTATCATCAATTCTGCCGAGAAGATGGCGCCAGCTCTTACAAATTATGTTTTCTTAGCACAGCTAAAATTGGAAGTCGGCTAGCTAACTCTTCTCAAACAGATGCTTAACGTGTGCGACTTCAAGGAGCAGATACAGAAGTAGTTAGTAATTTTAATTCTAGATTCAGTTTTAGTTTTAATTTAGTTTTATTTTTGCCCAAAGTGAGAACGGTCATTTAAACCGCATCCTACATTTTTGTAATAAGTTATTTTTAGATTTAGTTAGTAGTATTTAAACCCTTCTTATGCATTTAGAGAAGGGTCCTGAAATTGGTCAAAAACTTATCCCCAGAACATGCACTTTTGTACCCTCTGAGGAAGTTTTGATGAATGAATGGAACAAGATTTATTGATATTTGCATTTAATATTTGCTACTAATGTTGCACTTTTGTACTCTTAGTGGATGTTGGATTAAGAAGAGATAAATCATTATCGCTTGAAGCTCATGAGTAGGACTAGTTATAAATGGTACTTCTATCTCTTAACTATTTCTGCCTTTGTGTTAAAAGTGATATTCAAGTTCAGTTGTTTATATATTGATGTGTGAATGCTTGAGTTATCATTTGGCACTTGTGTACGGTGATATCTATTTATTTATGCTTAATGTATGAATAGCTTATTATGTGATATGCCTTTCACAACTGTTTCGTCTAACTTTTTATACGAAGTGGTTCATCTTTATTGAATTCTTTTCTCATAGCAGTTGAATGATCTTTATTACCAATTGTTATTTGAAATCATTTTAGATCGCATAACAGAAGGATTACACCCCGGGTTAGTGTAGAATTAGATGTTTTTTGCTTATTAGAATAAAATTTGCATGTTATTAGATTAGAATTAGAGCATCTTACTTAGGAACTTTTAGAAGGGAAATATCAATTCTTCACACACATACAAATAAATTGGGAAACTGGTCCCATATCCCCAGTCGAACCCACTATACCAAACGGAAAAGGAGCTGCTAACCAAGGTCTGGACCGGGTGGGTATCCCCCTTGTTATAGACCCGATTTTCGGGACTTCAACATATTTGGCGTTAGAAGGAGGGCCACGAACTGTGAATGGCAAGTAAATCCAAATCTAAATACCATTCTGAGAGTAAATCGCCCTCACTATCTCCCTTGACTTCTCCATTGCATTTAGAATCTTTAAATCCAGAGTCAGAAGTCACTGGAGCAATAGCCACTGCTATAAACCCTGACATTTCAGAAAAATCTACTATTGAACCTCCTGAAGTTGAATCTTTGATTCACAAACTTCAGCGATTTTCTATATCTCCTCAAAAATCTGATAAATCTCAAGGTAGCATGACTTTGCAATATAATCGTGCTCATCCTCTTACCAGATTAAACAGTGAAAAGTTTGGTGTTCAGCAAACTGAGTTACGTCTACATACAAGGAAGAGAGCAAGGAAATCTCCTAAAGGGTCCGATAGCGAGACTCTTTCATCATCATCATCCATCTCAACCTTTTCACCGCGAAGTCAACCATCCACCCCTCCACTTCAGATCATTGTCCATCAGCCCACCGGCACTACCACATCTTCTTCTCAATCATCTGGAGTCATAATATCCTCATCTTCTCAACCTCAGGGATTATCTTCTGCAATTTCCTCTATTATCAGTTCAGCAATGGCTCAATCTCCATGGAATAAATTAGGGGCAGTCTTGATGCCTGCACCCTTGAGTCAGCTACCGGCCCATCCTAAAAAATGGCTGCCTTAAATTTAACCCTGAGGCAGGCATTCTAGCAGAAGAACATATAAATAACTTTATGCTATCCATAAATCTTAATGGAGTTACCAATGAAGACGTTGTTGTTCGAATTTTTCCTTATACTCTGCAAGGAACAGCTAGATCATGGTATTTCTCATTACCGTTTGGATCTATTACTAGTTGGGAGATTTTCCAAGAACAATTCTTGATCAAGTTTGGTGATGATAGGTCTACAGTGACACTGATCAATGACCTATCTAACCTTAGGGTCGAGTCAAAAGAACCTATCAAAGATTTCAATTTACGTTTCAATAAAATCTTAAATAAAATTCCTACTGCTTCCCAGCATAGCGAAGAAGTGCAAAGTGAATGGTACATTACTGCTTTACCATTAAACATAGCAATCTTTGTTGATAGGGCTAACAAAACAACTTTAGCTGAAAATATGAAAGAAGCAATAGCAGTAGAGAAACGTATTATAGCCCTAGAAAAGAAAAACACTATTGAAGAACGAAAATCCAAGAAGGTTACTTTCAAGGAAGACCCCAAGAAAAAACAATTGAAAGATCCATTCGATTTACAAGGATTACAAAAAGTTTTGAAGACCATGTCTAATGAGATGGTCGACATTAAGAAACAAGTGGCAGAAACTTCTTCTAAAAAGCCATACAGACCTTTTAAAAGAAACCCTTCAACCAATTCCAAACCCCCTAATGCTATTACAAGTGTTGAATCCAAAGAAGAAGAAGAGGAAATTGCTACTGAAGAACATACCGATGAAGAAGAAGTAGTAGAGTTACAAGGTGTTATCACAAAATCATGTACTGATGGCTGCTAATCAGTTAGACTCTATGTAACTATTTCAGACCAGACTCTTGACTAAGGATTAGCCTCCCTAGCCTGAGAGGGATCTCTCAAACAAACTATTGATCATGATTAAAACTAAGAGGGCTAACCCTTGAAATGAAAACTTAATAAACATGCTGGTTGGACAGACAACATAAGATTTCTTCCATTGGGCTCATGGAGTCAAACACCGTTTCAGTAAACCATAAAACTACTCATTCATGGAAATCAGGGCATGTAATGTTTAAACACTCAAAACATTTCTCAAATGAACCTCAACTCATAAATACACACAGGAAGTCTGAGCAGCTAGGTGAATTCAGAGTGATTGTGTATCTATAAAGCTGTAAAACATAAAGGGTAAGACAAAGCCACATACATCTTGAGCATCTGAACAAAGTATGAATCCTGAGAAGAAAAAAGTAGTCTTTTATATTACTGTAACAAGTCTTTACATAAGCCAATATAAACTCTGTTTTTTCCAAAAAACATCCAACCCCTATTACATCCCAGTTTGATTCATATATAGGACTACATGCTTAACCACCTCGAGCTTCCTCCTCCAGCATGAGGGGAGCATCGAAGGTTGCTATTCACTATCCTTATCTACTGTATAACTAATTCATTAATTACATGATTGCTGAACTGTAATTACAAATGGTCTTAATTTACTCAAAACCCAAAATCTGTCCTCCTCGTAGCATGATGCTTTTCTGAGTCTTGACACATGTCCTCTATCTGCTTTGGTTGAGGTATCTTGGAGGAGAATACACTGAACGAGCTGGCTTTGGATTCTTGTTGCGCAGATGGCTCATTAATTAACCAAGAGAAGTGCTCTGTTTTTACGGTCCCTGTCTCCCAACATTCTTCATCTCTTAAAGAACATGTCCCCTGCTCTCTAATTCTTCATAAACAACGCATATCACCATACTCTCCAATGAGCTGGAAGCTTTGTGAGCTGAACAAGTGTACAAACAAAAATCTCCGATAACCTTAACAGGAACCCTAACAATTCGGTCATAAAGTACCTTTAACGAGACTTGAGCTAGAAACAAAATATTTCACCTTTTCAAAATGCACATCTGTCATTCTCTGAATAGCTAGGAGAGTCTTTTATGGTTTCCCTTATGTCCTTGAGGCTTTTCCTTCAAAAATTTGCTGACCTCATCATTAAACTCCTTGTTTTTCTTATAAAACAACACCTACAGCAGTTTCGTAGCGCGCTACGAAACTGCTGTTTTTACTAAAACAGAATGCATTTGCACTAAAGCTTCCTTTGCTTGAACTTTTGACTTTTCAAACTTCCTCTACAGGTGCCAAAGACTTAGATGACTTCAAAATAGTGGAACTCAAACAAAATTGACCAAAACTGAAAATATCACCTTTTCCTCAAATCAATGAGCTAGCTGACCTAGCCGCATCTTCAAATTTGAAATCTCCTTCTTTAAAGCTTTGTTTTTAGCTCTCAGGGTCAGGTTCATTTGTCTGAGGAGTTTAGCTTGCTTGAGGGCTGGGACCGTCCAGGTATATACATCAGCCACGGAATCTGTCTGACCCATTAGGTTTTTGCTGCCCTTTAACACAGCTCTTTTATAGTTGGCATACCTAACTGCACGCTCCTTAATCACATTTTTGGCTTTGACAATTTCTTCTTTGGTTGCTCCCACCTGATCCTTTATGGCTGTTTTCACTTGACTCTTTATGGCAATCACATTTCCTCCTTGGGTGATGATGACCTTCTTATTCTTGTCTTTATGTTTGACTGCCTCCACTGTTTTTGTCAATACTTCAATTACCTCTGTTCTGGGTGACTTTACAGCTTTCTTTGCTTTATGCACTTTCTCCTTTACAGCTTCTTCTTCTTTATTCACTTTCTCAGCTTCTTTAATTTGTTTCCTTGTAACTGGCCTTCTTGGCTTGAACATAAACACCTCACTAGGCTCATCAAACCTTAATCTTTTCGAAGCTTTTGACTTCTTAGTGCTCTCAGGAGAAGATTGGGTCAAATCAATATGCATGGGTTCAAGATGCACTGGTTCTCCCTGCTCAAATTCAATAGCCTCAAGTAGGTCACTTAGACTGGCCTTTGAAATTGGACTTTCTTCCACAGCTACTGATTTACCTTTCTCCTTGCTTAGTTGACCCCTAGTTTTAACTCTTGATGCTTTTTCAGATTCAGCTGATCCATGAACATCCTTCTTTTGCTTGACCTTTTCCTTTGATGATGACTGAGGTGGCTGAGGTGGTTCTTTAATAACCAAGGGTTTGACTGGTTTGTTCAACTGAGATTTAACCTTCTTTTTCTCCCTAGCCTCCTTCCTAAGCTCAGCAATAGTAGGTTCCTCCATTAATTCTTCTCTTTCTCTAAGTGGCTGTGGGGTGAGGCCTGTCTTACTCTGGAAACCGACCATATAGATGAAAGAATCCTAATCCCTACCAATCTTCTGCAAGCCATCCATCACTAACAGTTTAACTAGGCCATGATGAAACAGTGATGACTCACAATCATCCTTCCTCAATTGAATTTTATCACACATCTTACTGAGGCTTCGAAACAAGTAAAATGGGAGATCTATAGATGCTTTACCCGTGAAATGCAGCAACAACTTGAAATGATATGAATAAACTTTGTTATATCTGCCCTCACAAGTTAAATATTTTTGAATACAAGTAAGAAGCATAGCATAACTCTCCTTAACATAACTTCTAGGTACAGCCTTGGTTAAATCTTCATTCACATAGGCTTCCTTCAAGAATACTTTACAGGGGCTCATATCAAATTTGAAATTTTTGAACCACTCCTGCCCTCCTCTAGGAATCTCAGTTACCCTAGCAATAGCCTCCGGTGATACTGGGAATTCTAACATAGATACCTTGGAACTCAAGCCTGTAAAATTCAAGGCAAATCCTTTTGTTACCTGAGTGTGTCCTCCCTTCAGCTTTTCACAAAAACTCCAGCAACCAGCGTCTTTGAAGGCCTTTTTAACACCTTCCTCCCTCAATGTCAAGTCTAATCATTCGGGTTCTGCCCTTTGACACCTTCCTGACCGATGCTCCTTCTTCTCCATTACGCCTTAAAAACTTTTTCACACAGTAACACCGGCAACTTCAACTCGAAAAGCAACTTCAAACTTTAGAACACAGGCTCGCTTGCAATGCAGCTCTCTTGAAGAAGAAACTCGGGCTCATTTCAATTCAAATAACTTAACATATAAGCTGGCCACTTCAAGTAATAATAACAGAACATCATGACACAACCATGCATGACAAAAACATTTGAATGAACTTAATGTGCATGACTCTGAACCTATTGGTGGAATGATGCCTCGTAAGTGCTTGGAAGGTACACTAACTGACAACAATCCGACCGGACACAATGACTCATCCCCGGACATGACATTTCAAGAATGTGCGCTGCAAAATCCCCGAATCCGCGATTTCGTAGCGCAGACAGTTATAATTTAGCGACATGTGCTGCGAAATGGCTGGCGCTACGAAAAGGCTAAAACATTACTATGCTTCAAAATCAGCCAATCAAACGGTGCTGCGAAACTGTGAAAAGGTGCTGCGAAACTGCGAAAAGGACAAATGACATATACGAGACAAGACATGTCTTAATCAATCATGATGGAGGATGACTAACGGTTTTGAAAATGATTCTCAACAATATCATTGAAGAACATGACCCCTAAGTGGTAAACATAGGAGAACAACCATTTAACATTCATTTTTACCCATGAAATTTTGGACTTAACTTATATACATGCAACTACAGTTCTCAGTGATAACACAAGGTATGTGGGATTTCATCCTCCTAGATGAAGAGAATCAAGAGGCATTCCTAGTTAGTACTCGCAGAATAAATCAACTTAATCCTCCTCAACCTACCCCTAAGCCAAAAAGCGCAAGCTCGATGACTAAGGATGAAGTTGCAGCCAAGAAAACGACACCTAAAGCAACTCAAACCAGCCCAGTCTAAACAGACCCATCAACTCCATCTAAAACATTGATCGTTTCAGATGGAATGGAGTTTAATATCATAGAAGATATGAAAAAGACTAGGGCCAATATCACTTTTTATGAATTGAGCAAGTTAAAACACCAGCGAAAGGTACTTTTGAAAGAATTACATGCTAAACCAGTTGCACCTTTGCCTGCCTCTGTAATCTCTCAAGCTTCCCATGATATGGGAAGACCTCCAGCTAATGCAATTAATAAAGTTGATCCAAAAAATATCGCCTTAATTGGAGGAAGATCGAGATCTCATACTCCCCCATTTCTTCTTACTTATGAAATTTTCAATAAAAATGTGCATAATTGCTTAGTGGATTCTGGAGCTTTATCGAATATTTTACCAAAATCAATATGTACAAAGTTGAACGTTCAACGACAAAAATCAGTTGTACACATAGTTCAATTAGATCGATCACAAGTCGAAGTGATTGGCGAATTAAATCAGGTCACCATAAGGCTGTCATCCAACCCAAAGGTATGTCAAGTTATCGACATTTTAGTTGTTGATATTCCGGAATTTTATGGCTTAATTCTTAGCAGAGATTGGTCAGAAAAACTTCATGGATACTTTGCAACTGATTGGTCGCACATGTGGCTCCCTTACAATGGTAAACCAAATCAGATAAAAGTTGAGCGGGAAAGACATCAGAAATACATAGTAACAGAACTCGAGGGAGAAAAAGAACCAGTAGCATATAATTCTAACATTATTGGAAACTATTCAGTAGATTCTTTTCTATGAAATTTTAATGCTCATACCTCACCTTACTTAGAACATTTTGTTTTATCTCAAATAAAAAATTTCTCTCAAACAGATAGTTCTAAATGTATTAATTTTTTAGATAATCCTGTAAATAAATATGTATTTTGGAAATTATTTTTTGACGGTTCTAAGTCTAATGAAGGAGCAGGAGCAGGATGTGTGTTAATAAGTCCAGAGGGAGATAAGACTATGCTAACTTGCAGACTCGAATTTGATTGCACCAACAATGTAGCAAAATACGAGGCTTTAGTCCAAGGGTTGTACAAAGCAATTGGATTGAACGTCAAATATCTTCAAGTTTTCAGAGATTTTGAAATTGTAATCAGACAGGTACTTAATACTATACATTTTTTATTAGATCATTTAAAACATTACCAATATTTAGTTCAAGATCTGACTGAACACTTTATAGCATTTAATATTTCATCAATTCCCAGACTCCAGAATGCTAGTGCGGACCTCTTAGCTAATGTAGCTTCCAAGCTCATTCCTTCGGAAGATTTTAGCCCTGATCAATTTTCAGTTGAATTAATTTTTAGACCATCTATTCCTGATAACATTACCAATTGGAGTATTTTCAACGATGATCCTGATATTGTGAGTTTCCTCACATCTGAAGGATCGTACACCAATCAAATAATTGACGAAGACCAACATGACCGATAATTGCAACAAGATAGCACTAACAATGCTATACCAAAGTCAGTAGTCAAGTTAGAAGATCTTTATGATTTGAAAGATCAGTTTAAAAGATCTACCAATTCAAAACTCCAAAGTTCAACATTGAATTATGAATTACTAAATCTAGGAACTGATACCAAACCACAGAATATCAATCTAGGCCTTGGTCTAGCTCCTGAAGAAAAATTAGCGTATATACGTCTCTTGAGACAATACAAAAGTTTCTTCGCTTGGAATTATGATGAACTCAAAACATATGACACATCTATCATCCAACATACTATTCCAATGATAGACAATGAAAAACCTGTCCAACAAAAGTTGAGAAAGATCCATCCCGATCTAGAAAACCAGATCAAATCTGAACTCAATAAGTTATTGAAAGCCAAAATAATTTTTCCCATTCGACATTGCAAATGGGTTTCCAATATGGTCCATGTTAGAAAGAAAAACAGAGACATTAGAATCTGCATTGAATTTCAAAATCTTAACAAAGCCTGCCAAAAGGACAATTTTCCTTGTCCTCCCATGGAACAAATACTGCAGGCGCTCACAGGCTCAGAATTGATGTCCTTCTTGGATGGATTCTCAGGATACAATCAAGTGTTGGTACATCTTGATGATCAGTTAAAAACCACATTCAGAACTAAATGGGGCACATATGCATATCAAAAGATGCCATTTGGTTTGATTAATGCTGGTGCCACATTTCAGAGAGCTATGGACATCACATTCAAAGGGTTAGTTAATAAATCAGTGGTAATCTATTTGGATGATATAATTGTATATTCCAAGAAACGAAACAATCATCTTAGCGATTTAAAACAAATCTTCCAACGTTGTCTAAGGTATGGGATTTCACTTAACCCGAAAAAATCTTTTTTCGCATTAAGTGAAGGAAAACTTCTTGGATTCATAGTGTCAAAATCTGGAATTCATATTGATCCTGACAGAATCAAGGAGATTTCTGTAGTACCCCTACCTCACAACAAGAAAGCCATGCAATCTTTTCTTGGCCAGATTAATTTTGTCAAGAGATTTGTTCCAGATTTTTCAAGAATCGTGTCTCCTTTACAAACAATGATTAAAAATAACTCAAACTTTAAATGGGGCCAAGATGAACATGAGGCATTCAATCTGATCAAACAAGCAATCATTAATGCTCCATCTTTAGCAACTCCAAATTTTTCCGATCCTTTTATTTTATATACATTTGCCTCTGATAGATCATATGTTGTGATACTCACTCAAGTAAATCAAGAAAAGGCAGAAGCCCCAATTGCTTTTTTCAGTTCCAATTTACAAGGGGCTAAGTTGAATTATTCAGATGTGGAGAAACAAGCTTATGCTGTTTTCAAAGCAATTAAATATTTCAGACCTTTTCTACTCAAAACACATACAAAAATCATAGTACTGTTTCCAGCGGTAAGAAATCTTCTAGTACAGAAGGATGTGGGAGAGAAAAGAGCCAATTGGGTTACTGCCTTACAGGAATATGACGTAGAAATCAAACCAGCAAGTATTGTAAAAGGTCAAGGCTTTTGTAAAATGCTGGCCGGAGCATCGCTGATGTCCGAAATTCCATCTGCAGAGATACAAATGTACGAGGTAAGCCTAAACGATGTTGAGTCATTATACAATGATATCATTTACTATCTAAAGAATGGATACGCTCCTTCAAACCTCGATCATACCAAGAAAAGAGCTCTAATGTTGAAAGCTAAGCAATATCAGCTCGTGAATGATGTTCTTTTTAGAATAAATTATGATTTTGTTCTCCTTAGATGTATTGAGAAATCTGAAGCTGAAAAAGTCTTGCAGGAACTCCTCGATGGGCTAGCAGGCAAACACTACGTTGGAGACGCTACTGCTCATAAAATCTTGCGCGTAGGTTATTACTGGCCCACATTATTCAAAGACTCACATAACTACGTGAGGAAATGTCAAGTCTATCAAACCATTGCTGGGAGACAAAAGAAACCATCCTTGCCACTGCAACCAGTTAACATTGAATAGCCTTTCGATCAGTGAGGATTGGACATAATAGGTGAGATCGTTCCTCACTCTTCTAAACAGCATAGATATATCGTTACATCAACAAATTACTTTACTAAATGGGTAGAAGCAGTTTCACTCAAGATGGCTAATGATAAAAATATCATTGAGTTCATAGATCAGTTCATAATCACTAGGTTTGGGTTGCCTTCTGCTTTAATGTTTGATAATGCGTCATATTTTTCTAGTAATGAAATGACCGAATTTGCACTCAAAATAGGTTTCAAACTCAAATACTCTGCCAATTATTACCCACAAGGGAATGGGTTAGATGAATCTACAAATAAGAATTTAATCAGAATCATTAAGCGAACCATTGACCAAAATCATAAAAACTGGCATAAGTCTTTAATATACGCTTTATGGGCAGATTGAATAATGCAGAAAGCCTCCATTGGTACTTATCCCTTTAATTTAGTTTATGGGAAAGAAGTGGTTCTTCCAACTCATTTGGCAATTCCCTCTTTAGCCTTGGTTCAATATTTTGATGAAGCACCAACTTCTTCCATACAACTAAGGCAACAGGAAATAATCAAGTTAGAAGAACAATGAGAACAGGCCAAGATAACTCACGCTCATCATCAAGCCTTAGTAAAAGCCTCTTTTGATTCTAACATGATATCCAGAAAAGATGTTTAGATGGGAGATCTAGTTTTAAAATGGGACAAGGCTCATGAGGAAAAAGGGAAACATACAAAATTTCAACGAATCTGGCTTGACCCTTTTCAAATCATAGAAGTCATAGGTCCATCTACATTTATGTTACAGGATTTAACAGGAAAAAGAGATTCTTTACCTGTTAACCATCAGATTCTCAAAAAATATTTTCCATAGGAGGTCATTCTTCTATTTTGTAGAATAGTTGTTTTAGTTTTCATAATAAAACCGGTTGTAAATGGTTACATTCGGGATTCATGAAAAAGACACAAATTCTCTTTTAGATTTTGTTTTTTCACTTGTATAAATAGAATTCTTTTTAGAAAATTGATCATTATTATTGAAAGATACAGTTAAAAACTCTACGCCTAGAAATGATACTAGTTTCAACTGTATAAATTTTGATAAAAAAATGACTTTTAGTAAAGAAATTGTTTTGCATCAGTCCAATGAAAGGTATCAATAATAAAACGAAGATTCTCTGTAGAAAAGCTCTTTCCAAAAACTCTATTATTGTCGTCCAAAGCCATCTTAAGGAAACAATGACTTCCTCCCCACCTAGGAAACTACAACGTTCAGGGAATAATCCAACGATACACTTTAACTTAAAGAGTAAGAGGTCTCATCACGAGCCGACTTATCATAATCATAGATATTATAGCTTGCTGACTTTGCCAATACTGCATACCAAAACAGGGAAATGACTCAAGATTGTTGCAATGAAAAGACAAGGGGTCTCATCACGAGCTAGCTTGTTCATCAAAGCTATAAATCAGTGAATTACTGTGTCGTAAATTGGCTACCAAACCAAGACATTGTTCTTTAAGTGTTAAAAAGAAAATGAAAGCAATAAGTGTGGATATGGATTTCTCTTTGAAAATTGTAAATTTCTCTAAGTAGGATTGTTAAAATTGGAAACCAGGGGAAAACTTCATGTGGGTCATCTTTTTCATGGCTGATAATATTTTTATTAGATTCCTCTCATCGAGAGGTGTAGGATTGATATAAAGATCATCCGATTCCGATAAGTATTCATGGAGATATGAATTTATTTTGATTATGGAATTATTATCAAGCCGACCTAAAACTCATGTAGACTCAGAAGCCCAACAGTCACATCTATTCACCCACCAACGTTGTGTATAAATATAAGAGGACTTTTCCTCATTTTCACTCACTCATCTCATCATATCTCTTTCTCTCTACTGCACAGAAATGAGTCTCTTCTCTAATGTGCAGAAATGGGTCTCTCTCTCACACATGTGAAGCCGGAAGCTGTTGAATTTGAAGCTGCAACTGCAGAAGTAAAGAATGACCTGCGTGGCCTAGAATATATCCTCATCTGAACTTCATTGTAGGTTCATCTGAACCTCCTCTGGAAGCCGCAACTTTTGGTGGTGGAATGAAGTCAATCCGACGAACGGTTTGCAAGATATCGACTGCCCTAGTTTGAAGCCGGAAACTGTTGAAACTAAAGCTACAACTGCAGAAGTAAGGATTGACTTGCGTGGCCTAGAAGATATCCTCTTTGGAACTGTGTTGTAGGTTCATCTGAACCTCCTCTGAAAGCTACAACTTTTGGTGGTGGAATTAAGTCAATCCGATGAACGGTTTGCAAGATATCGACTGCCCTAGTTTGAAGCCGGAAACTGCTAAAACTGAAGCTGCAACTACAGAACTAAAGATTGACCTGCGTGGCGTAGAAGATCTCCTCATCTGGACTGTGCTATAGGTTCATCTGAACCTCCTCTAGAAGCCAAAACTTTTGGTGGTTGAATCAAGCCGATCCAACGGTCGGTTTGTGAGATATCGTTTGCCCTAGTTTGATAATGAAGCCGCTAATGTTGATGTTGCTGATCTAGGGTTTGCTACTACTGATATGAATCAAATTTATTGTACTATTTCTCTCTGCTGAATTATTGAAGATAAAAGAAGATTTGATCAAAGGGTTTCCCCACACATTGTGGGGTTTGTCCCTGGCTAGTTGCCACATCTTGTGTCTCTTGTCTTGGCTTGTTTTCTATCAATCGATTAATGTTCTATCTGCACTTTACTTTATGTATATGTGATTGCTAATCTGTGGAATATAATAAGAAAAAGAAGTAAATTGTCATAAGCATAGAACATACCATAACTTAACATGGTATCAGAGCTGAGGTGAAGACAAAGCCCAAGCAAGAGCAAGAGCAATCATCAACGAGAAGATTGGCAAGGCTATCCTAAAAGAACTCTGGGGTCCTCAACACTCTTTCCTGCTGAGGACAAGCTCTGTGAGAAAGCTGACTATCACAGATGGAAGATGTCTATTGATCTAACCCTTGAGAATCAAGGAGTGTTGGATCATGTGAGAGGCAATATTGTTGAGCCTCCATCAAATGCATCCACTGCTGCCTGGAACAAATGGAAAAATGGAGAAGTCAAAACAATAGAAAGGACTCACACCGGGACGATGATCAAAATCCCTCTGATGGCAAATCAAAGGAATGACAAATTCAACAGCAAAGGTAAGAGGAGAGCTAGGGATCGAGGAAGAGGACAACCATTCAAGAAGGCTAGAAAGTCCAGGATGTATTAAATGCACCTGACCTCAAAAGAACCGAGTGTCCATCTTGGCAATGGAAGACAAAGGCTACAAGGTAACCTTCAGCAATGGTAAGGTATGTCTATGGAAAAATAATGTTAAAGATGCCTTTACTCTTGGGTTTAGTGTTGATTCATTATATCAGGTCGATGGAATTCCGCTAGGTGTCATGTCTTGTGACACATCTCTTCAGTCCGAACTTTGGCATTAGAGGTTTGCCCACCTTCATTACAAAGCTCTACTTGGTGTAAAACAAATGGTGACATGGATACCTGAATTCCAAGTAGAGAAAGAAGGCGTATGTCTGGGATGTGTAGAAGGAAAGCTCAAAAGGAGACCATTCTTCTCAAGCCAAAGCAAGACCTCCGATGTATTGCATTTGGTTCGTTCAGGCATATCTGAGGCTAACATTAAGAGGAAGACTACAACACCACATAATCCTGAGCAGAATGGTGTGGCAGGAAGGAAGAACCATACGATTGTGGAAGCTGCCCGGGCCATGCTACATGATCAAAGACTTCTGAAGTTTCTATGGGATGAAACTACAAACACTGTCATATATGTACGAAATCGATGCCCTCATCAAGCATTGGGTTCCAAGACTCCTAAAGAAAAGTTCACCACAAGGTGAACAATCTTCTGACTTTGAGGAGCTCTCAAGAAGCCGACAGGAGGGAACCGAAAGAAAAGGATGATGAATCAATGCTTGATGTACCCATGGATCTGATTGATTCTCATCCACATGAGCCTTCCTCTTCTAGGAAGAGGCCTTCATGGCTTAGGGGGATACTTGATGATGCTGAAGGACATGCTGCACCCTGAGGAACCTTCTGTCAAAGTAAGAAACTTAACAAGTATCAGGGATACCTGACCATCATGAGCACGATCATACAAAATGAGCCTTCATAATTCTCAGATGTCGTCAAGCATTAAGTATGGAAGGATGCTATGACTGAAGAATATGAGTCTATCATGAAGAATGATGTCTGGGAAATAGTTCCCAGACCCCAAGACAAGATAGTTGTTACTTCCAAATGGATTTACAAGATAAAGCATGCAGCATATGGAAGTACGTAAAAGCACAAGTCTCGTTTTGTTGCTCATGGTTTCTCCCAGAAGGAAGGTATAGACTATGATATTTGTACCTGTTGCCAGATATACGACCATCCGCCTAATCATAGCCCTTGTGGCTTCACAAGGATGGAACCTACATCAAATGGATGTCAAGACCGCGTTCTTGCATGGTTCTATTAAAGAAGAGGTCTATGTGGAGCAACCTGAAGGATTTGAGATTTATGATTGAAAATCTCATGTATGCAGGTTGAAGAAGGCTCTCTATGGGCTAAAGAAAGCACCCCGAGCATGGTATGAGAGGATCGATAGCTACTTGATGAAGTTGGGATTCACTAGGAGTGAAGCCGATCCTAACCTTTACTTTAAGGTTGAAGATGACAAGCCTATCATACTGTTGTTGCATGTGGATGACCTCTTTCTAACAGATGAAAACCCTCTCATTCACAAATGTAAGAGGGAGATGGCTTCTGAATTTGAAATAAGGGACCAAGGACTTGAAGTGTGGCAGAAGCCAAGGGAAATTTTCCTATCCCAAGGAAAATATGTGTTAAAGATATTGGAAAGATTCGGTATGATGGACTGCAAGCCTGTGACTACCTCGAGGATCTTAACTTTTAGAAGTTATATGGTAGTGATGTCGGACTAGACTTGGGAAATGCCTCTGAGTTTCAAAAACTCATTCGCATTGATGTTCTTGGTGAACCTCCGTCCGAACATATGTTTTGCAGTTAGCATTGTGAGCTCATATTTGGTTGAGCCTCACTGGATTGATGCCAAAAATCTTCTGAGATGTCTTCAGGACACAATCTCTCATGGATTAAGATACACTTCCAGAGATGTGAGACTACTTGGATATACTGATTGGGCAGGCAGTGTGGTGGACCGTAAGAGCACTTCCGGGTGCTATTTCACCTTGGGATCTGTTTCGATATCCTGGATGAGCAGGAAGTAGAAGTCGGTGGCTTTGAGCACCATCGAAGTAGGATATATTGTTGCTAGCATAACCTCATGTGAGGTAGTCTAGTTGCGAAAGCTCTTCAGTGAGCTCTTTGGATTCACATTGGATACCACTGTGATTCTCTATACAACCAGAGGTGGGATTCGATTATTGAGGAATCCTGTATTCATCGATTGCTCCAGCAGATAGACATCATCTAGGGTATGGTAAGTTGATGAGCAAGGAGGCTACATCGCATTAAGATGATGTACAGGTTGATACACCTTGTCAAAGCCCTGAGGAAAGATCTAATTTGTGATTTTCCCAAACGACTTGGAGTCATCAAGAAACCCTTGTACAAGGGTCCTACATGTTGCATACATTGAGATCTGGGAGCTTTGAGGGCTTGCGGTTATTACTGGAGTAACATATGACCATAGGGTGACTCACCCTCCCCTGGTTGGTGCGCACTAGAACAAGATGATTCGCTCTCTTGTGGAACAAGATGATTCGCTCTCTTGTGGAACAAGATGATTCGCTCTCCTGTGTAGCGGGATGATTAGTTCTCCTGTGAGGCCTGGATTGATGTGTTCTCCATGGCAGCCTGGATTGATGTGTTCTCCATGGTGATTGTAGTAGGATTGATGTGTTCTCCTGTGAGGACAGGATTGATTAGTTCTCCTGTCGAGGCATCCTATCCATGTAGTCTTGGACTCATGGGAAGTACCTCTCATCTCATCAATGAGTAGGGAAATGAAGTTAGGGACCATAGTAGTACCGATGGATGCATCGTTGTATCTACTGTACTCCCTATGCTAGGATGACCTCCATTGATCTGGGATCAATGATATAGGTCTAGGACAAGTGGTAGGAGTTGTACCATACTATGACGCTGACTTCGGGTCAGTTGAGACTGGTCTGGGACCAGTGGTACATACTCTGAGACTGACTTCGTGTCAGTGCAGTACTGGTCTGGGACCAGTGAGAGTGGTACATACTATGATGTTGACTTCGGGTCGGTTGAGACTGGTCTGGGACCAATGGTACACTCTCTGAGACTGACTTTGTGTCAGTACAGTACTGGTCTAGGACCAGTGAGAGTGGTACATACTATGACGCTGACTTCGGGTCGGTTGAGACTGGTTTGGGACTAGTGGTACACTCTTTGAAACTGCGATACTAGTCTGGGGCCAGTGGTAGGAGTGGTACTTACTATGAAGATGACTTCGGGTCAGCTGAGACTGGTTTGGGACCAATGGTATGTAGTCTGATTGATGCATGATTGATGTGTTTTCCTTTGAGGACAAGATTGATTAGTTCTCCTGTCGAGGCATCCTACCCATGCAGTCTGGGACTCATGGGAAGTACCTCTCATCTGATCAATGAGTATGGAAATGAAGTTAGGGACCATAGTAGTATCGATCGACGCATCGTTGTATCTACTGTACTCCCTACGCTAGGATGACCTCCATTGATCTGGGATCAATGATACTGGTCTGGGACCAGTGGTAGGAGTTGTACTATACTATGACGCTGACTTCGGGTCGGTTGAGACTGGTCTACGAACAGTGGTACATACTCCGAGACTGACTTCGTGTCAGTGCAATATTGGTCCGGGACCAGTGAGAGTGGTACATACTATGACACTGACTTCGGGTCGGTTGAGACTGGTCTAGGACCAGTGGTACACTCTCTGAGACTACGATACTGGTCATTGACCAGTGGTAGGAGTGGTACTTACTATGAAGCTGACTTTGGGTCGACTGAGACTGGTCTGGGACCAGTGGTACGCACTCTGAGACTGACTTTGAGTCAGTGGAGGATGATACTGGTTTAGGACCAGTAGAGTTGTACTCACTATGACACTGACTTCGGGTTGTTTGAGACTGGTATGGGACCAGTGGTACATACTCTGAGACTGACTTTGAGTCAGTATGATACATCCTCGATCATTTCTTCTTCTTCATAATTCAGACAAAAGCAGAGCAGAACAGAACAATGCAAGAGCAGAGCAAAATAGAGAAAAACAGTACAGATCAGTGGAGGGCAAAACAAGTCAAAGCAGATCAGGCAGAATTGAGCAGAGCAGGGCAAGGGTCAGGCTGTACAGGTCAGTGCATTTGATGGATGAATAGTAACGACCGATAGACAAATTGCAGATGAAGTTCTCCATGGTTGAGAGGGAGTGTTAAAATTGGCAACCAGGGCAAAACTTCATGTGGGTCATCTTATTCATGGCTAATAATATTTTTATTAAATTCCTCTCGTCGATAGGTGTAGGATTGATATAAAGATCATCCGATTCTGATAAGTATTCATGGAGATATGAATTTATTTTGATTATGGAATTATTATCAAGCCGACCTAAAACTCATGTAGGCTCAGAAGCCCAACAATCATATCTATTCACCCACCAATGTTGTGTATAAATATAAGAGGAATTTTCCTCATTTTCACTCACTCATCTCATCACATCTCTTTCTCTCTACTGCGCAGAAATGAGTCTCTTCTCTAATGCGCAGAAATGGGTCTCTCTCTCACACATGTGAAGCCGGAAGCTGTTGAATTTGAAGCTGCAACTGCAGAAGTAAAGAATGACCTGTGTGGCCTAGAAGATCTCCTCATCTGAACTGCATTGTAGTTTCATCTAAATCTCCTCTGGAAGCTGCAACTTTTGGTGGTGGAATGAAGTCAATCCGACGAACGGTTTGCAAGATATCGACTGCCCTAGTTTGAAGCCGGAAACTGTTGAAACTGAAGCTACAACTGCAGAAGTAAATATTGACTTGTGTGGCCTAGAAGATCTCCTCTTTGGAACTACGTTGTAGGTTCATCGGAACCTACTCTGAAAGCCACAACTTTTGGTGGTGGAACGAAGTCAATCCGATGAATGGTTTGCAAGATATCGACTGCCCTAGTTTGAAGCCGGAAACTGTTGAAACTGAAGCTGCAACTGCAGAACTAAAGATTGACCTGCGTGGCCTAGAAGATCTCCTCATTTGAACTATGCTATAGGTTCATCTGAACCTCTTCTAGAAGCCGAAACTTTTGGTGGTGGAATCAAGCTGATCCGACAGTCGGTTTGTGAGATATCGTTTGCCCTAGTTTGATAATGAAGCCGCTAATGTTGATGTTGTTTATCTAGGGTTTGCTACTGCTGATATGAATCAAATTTATTGTACTATTTCTCTCTGCTGAATTATTGAAGATAAAAGAAGATTTGATCAAAGGGTTTCCCCACACATTTTGGGGTTTGTCCCTGGCTAGCCGCCACATCTTGTGTCTCTTGTTTTGGCTTGTATTCTGTCGATTGTTTAATGTTCTATCTGCACTTTACTTTATGTATATGTGATTGCTAATCTGTGGAATATAATAAGAAAAAGAAGTAAATTGTCATAAGCATAGAACATACCATAACTTAACAAGCATACAAGATCATTGCTGGGTAACAGGTAACCCTGTCGAGGCTATAAACGCTTGCTGGTAGCAGAGGCTCTACCTACGACAAATGAGCATATTCAAAACTGATTTACAAAGAAGGCTTTGTTTTTATCTTTATAAACTAAATAATAACTGATGTAGATACAAGTAATAGCTTGAGGGAGTAAATAATCAAAATTGAAAAAAGAAGAAACAAAATATCATTAATAGGTGAAAGCATAATGTACTTTTTCTTTCTATAATAACGTTTAATTTCCTGGAAAATTCTCTGTTTTGGAAGTTTAGAAAATTCGAAAGAAAAACAGAGATAACTGGTTCTTCCAAGTGAATCGTCAATTGTTGTGGCTAGCAACAACCCCCCTTCTTATTTAGTATTATTACTAATACTAAATAAGTGGGGACCCTTAGTCAAAATTTAAAAAAATCAATTAGTGCTTGTATTTCCTTTTTTTTTAAACTTACCGTCAAAAAACTTAGGAGAAAACCCTTAAAAAATAAAAAAAGCCTAAGTTTTATGATAAAATAAGATTATTCCTTAGGAAATATCGCATCGCAAAAAGATCATGGACACCCCCTTTGCAAGCCAAATTCTAAGATTGCGAGATCGCGATAAGGGACTACAGACATATATCGCATCACATGAGTCAAAACACCACTTACGTTGAAAGAATTTAAACTGTTGATATGCGACGGCGCATATCACAAATCACAGGAAACAGATTAACGAAAATTGTCATATGCCACGCTCCCGCGATATCGCGATATTGCGATATTGCGATAAAGCAATTATGTGATATTGCGATAAAAGCGGCAAAGCGATAGAATGATTAAGCGATAATGCGATATGATGGATTTGCGATATAGAAAGCAAACGATATGGTGATTCTGCGATGTTGCGATCAAGCAAATCGCAAAATCGCTTCATCGCAGATCTTGCAAGTTCGCGGTTTGTTAGGCCCCTATACTACTAGTGTAACCCCTTATTGTTATTAGTACAACCCACTTATTATATTGATGTACCCATGTAGTGCCCATATTGTTACCCTTGTGCCCCATAGAAGCGCATTGTTGTTATTATTGTGCCCTTAGATTATTATTGTTATGTCGGCTCTGATTATGTTATCACCCCTTAGACTCCTATATATAGAAAGGAGGTATTTTCATTTGTATCATCGAAGAATTGTTCATTTATGTAATGTAAAGGAGGTTGCCCCCTCGAAGAGGCTGAATTCTAAGGCGTTGATCTATCTTTTCTATCTTTTCTTGAGCTGGTTTCATAACATTTGGTATCGAATTCTAAGGCGTTGATCTATCTTTTCTATCTTTTCTTGAGCTGGTTTCATAACATTTGGTATCAGAGCTTTGGATTCTAGGGTTTCGCTGCTCCAAACAAGTCATTGTGGCATTTTCGCTATAACTTTTTTTTGTGACGTTTTAGTAGTCGAAAAAAATCCCATTTGAGAAGAAATCACGATGAACCTTAGGTCCGAATTTTGTTGAAATTTGGTACCGGAGGACAGGTGGTTCCCTTAGGCTTTGATCTTTGGCCTAGGGAAAAGTGTCCAAAAGAATTTAATTTTTCTCCTAAAGTGACTTTATAATTTTATAAAGTTAAATCTAATTTAAAAATGACTTTAAGTGATAAAGTTATTAAGTCTAATTTTAAAGTGACTTTTATAAAGTCAATGAAAAATTAGAAAGGAAAAGTGACTTTGGAAATAAATGACTAAGTGGGTCTTTATTAAAGTGGGGTGAATTAAAAAATAGAAAGTGAGATTTAAATGAGCATTTAATCTCAACCATTGATCTAAATCTATTTCAGCCATTGGATTTAGAGATCACCCAAAAGTCACTTGGATCACCCAAAAGTCACTTGGAGTTATATTAAAGGAGGAAAAGGAGGAAAAGGTCATTCATTCTTTCATGAGCAGATTGGGAGAAGGAGAGCAAGAGAGCAAGAGAGATTTCTAAGCAGGAAGGAGAAGGAGACAGCAGCTTGGCACACATTCCAAGGCAGCAGTTGAGCAGATTTGTACAGCTAATTCAGCACATAGTGAAAGGCAGATTTTTGCACAAAAATCGAGGAGCAGTTTGCTGATTTTTCTGCACACAAAACGGAGGTCGTACAGCATTTATTGCTGTCCTGTTTGCTGTAATTTCCAAATTGCTGTGAGGCACGGGAAAGGAGATAAGTTGTAAATTTACTTGCTGATTTTTGCTGAATAATTCTCACTGTAAAAAGACAAATTTCAAAAATAAAGAAGAGCTCTCAAACTGGTTTTCCCCAAGAGTTGTAGGGGGTTTTTCCAGGGTCAAGTTGACCAAAAATATCAGTGTTTTAATGTGTTTTAATGGCTGTTTTTTAATTGCTGATTTTTAATTCTGCAATTTCCAGCATTCTGAAAAATTTCCAGAATTTGTGTTTTCAGCAATATTTATTTTTTCAGTCTGTTAAATGTATGGTTATGGGAATGGGCATTTAACTACATGGGAGAAATAAGGAGAAACTGAAAACCGGGGTGGGAAAACAGAAATTTTTACATGGTATCAGAGCTTGAGTGCTGAAGGGCAGTTTGGGACAGCAAAAGGAAAAATTGCAGTTGCTGATTTTTCACTTAGAAAATTCCAGCAAGCTGATTTTTTCATAAACAGCAGTTTTATCTTTACTACAACAGTGCTATTTTTCAGTTTTAGGACAGCAGGATGTCATTGGGATTGAGGGTGGAGGATAGGTTGGATGGGCATACAAATTACAGCGTTTGGAAGGAGAGAATGCAGAGTATCTTTGAGGAGGCAGAAGTCTGGGATATCATGGTGCATACCGCACAGAACCCTGTTGTTGTGCCCACTGATGTTACTCAGTTGGCTGAGTATAAAAAGAAGAACAATAAGGGTAAGAGGCTGATTCTAGACGGAATCAAAGACCATTGCATTCCTCATGTGAGAGGAAAGAGCAATGCCCATGAGATGTGGACAGCATTGTCCAATCTCTACCAGAGTACCAATGAGAACCGGAAGATGGTCCTGAAGGAGAAGCTAAAGAACATTAAGATGGGTAATGATAGTGCAGCTGGATATCTCACAAAGATTACTAATGTGAGAGATGAGTTGGCAGCGATTGGAGAGGCCATTCCACCCACTGAGTTGGTGCGGATTGCAGTGAATGGCCTCCCCCGTTCATGGTTGAACTTTGCTGATGGGGTTTGTGCACGTGAGACCCTTCCCACATGGGAGAGGTTTTGGGATGATTGTATTCAGACAGAGATCAGGAAAGGGCAACTTGGGGCAGCCAAGTCAGTTGAGCAGGATGAGGACGTAGCACTGGTGGCAGGAGGCAAGAAAGGCAAAGGGAAGAAGCAGGCTTCCACAAGCGGTGGTGGAGGCAAAGGCAAAGGTAAAGGTAAACAGGGGAACACACAGAAGGACTATTCCAAGGTGAAGTGTTGGAATTGTCAAAAGATGGGACACTATGCAGTTGTGTGTCCGGAGAAGAAGAAGAAGAAGGGGAAGAACCAGGACGTGGCAGCTTCAGCAGAGATTGAGGACTTTGCTGGTCGTTTTGACCGAGAGTTTGCGTTCACTACATGTGAGTCCTCTAGTACAGGATCACCTGCCACACAAGTTCAGAGGGAGCATGCTTTTCCCTCGATTAGCGGAGCATCTACAGGTATCTGGTATGTGGACAGTGGGGCTTCACGTCACATGACAGGAGTCCGTGAGTACTTCTCAGAGCTTTCAGAGAGTGGTATTGATATTGAGGTAGTACTCGGTGATGACAGAGTTGTTAGAGCAGTCGGGGTGGGGACAGTGACATTTCAGAGGGAGTCCAAACCTCCCTTGAAAGTGTCAGAGGTTCTTTATGTGCCAGGGATGAGGAAGAACCTCATATCCGTCTCAGCTTTGGAGGACAGAGGATATGAGGTACTGTTCAGGGGAGGACAAGTGTTGATGTATCCCAGGGGCGCTCCAGCTGATTCAGCTAGAGTGATAGGTGTACGCCATGCAAAGGTGTACAAGTTTGCATTTCAGCCCCTTTTGGCATTGAGCAGTAGTACCGACAGCAGAGCTAGCAATTCTGAGCTGTGTGAGATTTGGCACCGCAGGATGGGACATATGTATCATGGAGCCTTGAGGACATTGCGGGAGATCACTACAGGTGTGCCAGATTTCAGTACTGATCACTTTGATACTTGCAGAGGTTGTGCGATGGGCAAGTTTGCCAAATCCCCTTTTCCCAGCAGTGACAGCAGAGCGACGGGGATACTTGATTTGATTCATTCCGATGTGAGCGGTCGGATGTCTCATGTTTCCTTGAGTGGATATGAGTACTATGTTTTATTCATTGATGATCACTCCAGGAGGACCTGGATTTATTTTTTGAAGACCAAGAGTGAGGTCTTCAAGCGGTTTCAGGAGTTCAGAGCTCTTGTGGAGACTCAGACAGGTCGAAAGATCAAGTCCTTGAGGTCGGACAATGGAGGAGAGTACACCCTTGGAGAGTTTGTTGACTATTGTGCGGAGGCAGGCATTAGGAGGGAGTTCACTGTTCCTTACAACCCCCAGCAGAACGGGGTTGCGGAGAGGAAGAACAGATCCATCATAGAGGCTGCCAAAGCCATGATACATGATCAGGGGTTGCCATTGTTCTTGTGGGCAGAGGCCTGCAACACAGCTGTTTACTTGCAGAACAGGAGTCCGCATCGTGCTTTGGGGCACATGACTCCGGAGGAGGCTTTCTCTGGGAAGAAGCCTGATATTGGTCATCTTCACATCTTTGGATGCATTACATACTCCTATATACCCAAAGAGAAGAGGACCAAACTAGAGCCCACCGCAGAGAAGGGTATCTTTGTGGGCTACAGTGAGACCTCAAAGGCCTTTCGGATTTACATTCCTGCACAGAGGAGAGTTGTTGTCAGACGGGATGTGAAGTTCGAGGAGGACAGGGCCTTTAGGAGGTCACGGGAGTTAGAGTATCTGGATCAGCCAGACCCTCAGCAGCAGTTGAGTCAGTCGCAAGGATCCAGTGGGCAGGGATCAGGAGGATCCGGAGGTACATCTATGAGGATGTCAGGTCCATCAGTGAGCAGTGGCTCATCGAGCCAGAGGGGTGGTGCTCCGGGCAGCATGCAGAGCAGTTCACAGAGCAGTTCACTAGGGAGTCCACTGATGGACAGTTCACACGGTACCTCAGCTTCTACAGGTTCAGGTGCAGGCAGGAGGACAGCAGACAGACAGTCAGGAGTTCAGGCTACTGATGATGATGAGGAGGAGGAGTTTCATTCTCCGGTGGAAGAAGTGCGCTCAGGGAAGAGGAAGCCCAAGTGGCTTCAGGACACCTTGAGAGATGCCACATCTGTTGCTGAGCCGAAGAGGCCGGTCAGAGAGAGTAGACCACCTGAGAGGTTTTGTAGTTATATGGCGATGGTTACCAGCATCCTTGACTCTGAGCCTTCTAGCTATGAGGAGGCAGCTAGCCAGCAGGTCTGGAGAGAGGCCATGCAGGAGGAGTATTCTTCTATCATGAAGAATGATGTTTGGGAAGTGGTGCCGAGGCCTGAGGGCAAATCCGTGGTTACTTCCAGATGGCTTTACAAGGTAAAGCATGCTGCAGATGGCAGCATTGAGAAATTCAAAGCGAGGTTTGTGGCTAGAGGGTTCTCCCAGGTAGAGGGAGTTGATTATGAGGAGACCTTCGCTCCCGTGGCTCGATATACTTCGATCCGCTCCATTATATCGATAGCAGCAGAGATGGGTTGGAAGATCCACCAGATGGATGTGAAGACCGCATTTCTCAATGGCTTCATACAGGAGGAGGTGTACATTGAGCAGCCACAGGGCTTTGAGGTGCATGGGAAGGAGTCCCATGTGTGCAGATTGAAGAAGGCCCTTTATGGCCTGAAGCAAGCTCCCAGAGCTTGGTACTCCAGGATAGATGCATACTTGCAGGGGATGGGTTTCACAAAGAGTGAGGCAGATCCGAACCTTTACTTTATTGTGATTGGTGAGGAGCCTCTCATTCTGGTGCTGTATGTGGATGACTTGATCATTACAGGTGCAGAGAGACTCATAGAGCACTGCAAGAGAGATCTTGCGGCGGAGTTTGAGATGAAGGACATCGGCTTGATGCATTACTTTTTGGGTTTGGAGGTGTGGCAGGAGGAGGGGCATTTCTTCCTGGGGCAGGGGAAGTATATTGTGGACATCCTTAGCAGATTCCACATGGAGGATTGTAGACCCATGTCGACACCGATGATCACCAACTGGAAGAAGCTTCATGCTTCGGATTCCGAGTTGGTGGATCCCACATTGTACAGGCAGCTGATTGGTTCCTTGATGTATTTGGTCAACACTAGACCAGATATCTGTTTTGCAGTCAACACGATGAGTCAGTTTATGTGTGAGCCTAGGAAGGTTCACTGGGTGGCTGCAAAACACATTTTGCGGTACTTGCAGGGGACAGTGGATTATGGTCTGGACTACAGGCAGGGAGATGGAGTGAGATTGGCAGGATACACTGATTCTGATTGGGCAGGTTGTGCTTCTGATAGGAAGAGCACTTCAGGGTGTTGTTTTGGGTTGGGTTCAGCAGTAGTGTCATGGTTCAGCCGGAAGCAGCAGTCAGTAGCACTGAGTTCAGCGGAAGCAGAGTATATGGCAGCCAGTCTAGCTAGTTGTGAGGCTATCTGGCTTCGCAAGATGTTGTTTGGCTTATTTGGTCAGCCGTTGAGACCTTCAGTGATTTACTGTGATAATCAGAGTTGCATTAAACTCACGGAGAATCCAGTATTTCATGACAGGTCAAAGCATATCGGGATCAGATATCATTTCATCAGAGACTATGTTCAGAAGGGAGCTGTGAAGCTTGAGTATATTTCCACTGATGAGCAGGTTGCAGATATCCTTACCAAAGCCTTACCACGGGGCAAGCATGTCTACTTCAGAGACAAGATGGGTGTGGTGAGGAACACCTTCCTCGGTAAGAGGGAGTGTTGAAATTTGGTACCGGAGGACAGGTGGTTCCCTTAGGCTTTGATCTTTGGCCTAGGGAAAAGTGTCCAAAAGAATTTAATTTTTCTCCTAAAGTGACTTTATAATTTTATAAAGTTAAATCTAATTTAAAAATGACTTTAAGTGATAAAGTTATTAAGTCTAATTTTAAAGTGACTTTTATAAAGTCAATGAAAAATTAGAAAGGAAAAGTGACTTTGGAAATAAATGACTAAGTGGGTCTTTATTAAAGTGGGGTGAATTAAAAAATAGAAAGTGAGATTTAAATGAGCATTTAATCTCAACCATTGATCTAAATCTATTTCAGCCATTGGATTTAGAGATCACCCAAAAGTCACTTGGATCACCCAAAAGTCACTTGGAGTTATATTAAAGGAGGAAAAGGAGGAAAAGGTCATTCATTCTTTCATGAGCAGATTGGGAGAAGGAGAGCAAGAGAGCAAGAGAGATTTCTAAGCAGGAAGGAGAAGGAGACAGCAGCTTGGCACACATTCCAAGGCAGCAGTTGAGCAGATTTGTACAGCTAATTCAGCACATAGTGAAAGGCAGATTTTTGCACAAAAATCGAGGAGCAGTTTGCTGATTTTTCTGCACACAAAACGGAGGTCGTACAGCATTTATTGCTGTCCTGTTTGCTGTAATTTCCAAATTGCTGTGAGGCACGGGAAAGGAGATAAGTTGTAAATTTACTTGCTGATTTTTGCTGAATAATTCTCACTGTAAAAAGACAAATTTCAAAAATAAAGAAGAGCTCTCAAACTGGTTTTCCCCAAGAGTTGTAGGGGGTTTTTCCAGGGTCAAGTTGACCAAAAATATCAGTGTTTTAATGTGTTTTAATGGCTGTTTTTTAATTGCTGATTTTTAATTCTGCAATTTCCAGCATTCTGAAAAATTTCCAGAATTTGTGTTTTCAGCAATATTTATTTTTTCAGTCTGTTAAATGTATGGTTATGGGAATGGGCATTTAACTACATGGGAGAAATAAGGAGAAACTGAAAACCGGGGTGGGAAAACAGAAATTTTTACAAATTTCAGAGCTTTCATGTGATATTTGCGGAGATATGATCTGAAGAAGTTGGTCTTTTTGCAGACTCCTGAATTACATTAAAAACAGGTGACCTGGGGAAAATCATCATAACTTTCTCTCTGAGCATCAGATTGAAATTTCGTAAGAAGGTATAGAAAGAGGACGGAGAGTAGTTTCCTATATATCGTTTTTAGAACCAAAGGTCGAAAAATTGACATATGGTACTTCATACAAGTTCACTCTTCTGGAAAGGTCTATAATCAGGTCATCTTGGGAGATTGTGCATAACTCTTTCTTGGAGAATCCAATTTGGATCAAACTGGTGGCATTGGAAAGAGGACACAGAGGGCTACTATAGGTAGCAATTTCAAAACTTAAATATCCGAAATTACATAGTTACAGTCGTTTCAAGATCTAGGTACTAAAATCAAGAAAAAGAAAGATGAGGCAGTTTGATGGCAAGGATCTGGTAAATTGGATACTTCAGATGGAGCAATATTTTGATCTACATGGTGTGCCACTGTTACAAAAGGTATGTATCGCATCTTCATATTTAGAACCAGATCAATTTTTATGGTATAAAGGGCTTTGTTCTCGTAAACAACTTGTTACGTGGTCAATTCTCACGGAGGAAATGATAGCACATTATGAGGATACAAAGAGCAACACCTTCTTTAGAGCAACACCACAACAATTGGAAAGAGTAAAAGGGCTTTGTGACATATTGGAAAGTAAAATTATGGCAACAAGGAAGTCTACCCCTCACAACTATAAAGATGGAAGTGTTGTTTCTCCTAGCCTTCCACAACCTACAAGGGTTATACCACAACAATTGGAAGAAAAAAGAGAAAAGGGGCTTTGTTACAATTGTGATAGCAAATGCACTAAAGGTCATAAGCGTGCTGAGAAGAAATTATTTTACATAGAGTATTAAGAGGAGGAAGAAAAGGATCAAGAAACATCAAAGGAAGAGGATATATGCCAGGACCCAACCCCAGAGAAAGAAGAAATGAATCAGACCATATCTTGTAAACTATTGGCAAGAATGACCACTCCTCAAACTCTCAAGATAGAAGGACATATCAAGAAGGAAAAGGTGCAAGAAGTGAAAGATCACATCAAGAAAGAAGAAATGAATCCAACCATATCTTGTAATTCATTGGTCAGAATCACCACTCCTCAAACAATCAAAATAGAAGGACATATCAAGAAGAAAAATGTTCAAGAAGTGAAAGATCACATCGAGCGTCAAGAAATGAATCCGACCATATCTTGTAAAGGATTGGAAGAAATTACCACTCCTCAAACTGTAAAGATAGAAGGACATATCAAGAAGAAAAAGGTTCAAGCAGTGAAAGACCACATTGAGCATCAACAACAAGTTCTCCAACTTTTAAAGGATAACATCACTTCGGTGCAAAATCAAATGAAACAACAGGTAGATCAACATCATAGTGAAAAATGTTTTGATGTAGGTGATTGGGTATTTTTACTACTACATCTAAAGCAAGTTATTTATGAGAAGGAAATGTTGGCAATACTACATGCACTTAAAAAATGGCGACCTTACCGAATGGGAAGACTCTTCAAGGATGAGGATGTGGAAGCATTGTTTTGTGCTATTTTTATCCAACCAGATTGGATAAACGAAGCAAGGGATGAATGGAAGAAGGACAAAGAAGTATGGCCACTTATTCAAAAGTTGCAAAAGATCCCAATTCAAACAATATTGCCAAAAATTGAAGAGGAAGGAAAAATCATATTGGAACCTGGAGTAGTCACAGAAACAAGAACCCAACAGCTACGAAATCGATCAATTTCAGAGTATCTCATCAAGTGGAAGAACTTACCTGCTGAAGATTCCACATGGGAGAACAAGAATTTTATACAGAAGCATCAAGAACTACTCAAGCGTTGAGGACAATGCGTTTTTAAGGAGAGGGGCATGTTAGGCCCCTATACTACTAGTGTAACCCCTTATTGTTATTAGTACAAACCACTTATTATATTGGTGTACCCATGTAGTGCCCATATTGTTACTCTTGTGCCCCATAGAAGCCCACTGTTGTTATTATTTTGCCCTTACATTATTATTGTTATGTCGGCTCTGATTATGTTATCACCCCTTAGACTCCTATATATAGAAAGGAGGTATTTTCATTTGTATCATCGAAAAATTGTTCATTTATGTAATGTAAAGGAGGTTGCCCCCTCGAAGAGGCTGAATTCTAAGGCGTTGATCTATCTTTTCTATCTTTTCTTGAGCTGGTTTCATAACACGCTTCGAAAAGTAGTTTCCATAAACCAAGACCTGGTTATGCGCTTTAGTGCCAATTAATGAGTTAGTTGCCAGTAATTAATGGAATAAGGTTTCATGCTTATCAAAAAATCATTTCACGTAAGGTGGTGTATTTTATATGTCTTCGGCATTTAAAGCTTTCTCGTCACCTTTCCTTATCATTATTCTCACTTCACTTGTAAATTGCAGGAACAAAGAACAAAGAACAGAGAACGATACAAAGCAATACGCAGGATAGTATGGGAAAGAAAGGCAAAGCCCCGAGCTTTGAAGAGAAGGAAATGGCGCCCTTGTATACAGACATCGCCTGCAACCGAGACGCTGGTATTGCTACCTGGGAAGGCATGTACAATCTACTTAAGGAAGAGAATCCAAGAGTAATGGAGGTTGAGGCTACTGCAAGCTCACATAGTTCCTCTGAGGCATCCCTTACAGAGCTAGCTTGTTCGTTCTTACACCGAATAGCGGCGAGGCCCAAAATTCTTCCATATACGGACATGGTTAAATGGATACTAGACAATGCTGATATCAGAAACAGACAGTTTAAGACTTAGGGTCAAGAACTGACGAAATCATTATTTTTACAAATTTTGAGCTTTATATCCGCTAAAAGAAAAAGCACAAAAGGCAAAAAACACACCAAGGAAGCCCGGATCAAGAAATGGAGGCAGTTTCCGATGCGTGATTAGCACCTAGCGTTGATTGCGCATCCTGAGCAAAACTTCTTGAAAAGGAAAACTCATAATTGCTCAGTCACCTGTAAGACAAAAATTTGTAAGAAAGAAACGATAGAGGTAAGAAGTAAAACTTGAATCCTAAACCAGTGATATTTGTCAAAAATATCTTCAAAATAGTATCTACCAAAGACATTGCAACTACAGGCAGACTAGAAACAGAATGGCTCAAGAAAAGGTAGAATCAATCCAAAGGTTATCCAAGTTGAATTGGGATTGTTACTAGATGTACTTGGTAAAGCCACACAGCCAGTGGATGACCCTCAAGTATATCATCAATTCTGCCGAGAAGATAGAGCCAGCTCTTACTGATTCTGTTTTCTCAGCACAACTAAAATTGGAAGTTGGACAGCCGACTCTTCTCAAATAGATGCTTAACGCGTGCGACTTCAAGGAGAAGATACAGAAGTAGTTAGTAATTTTGATTTTAGATTCAGTTTTAGTTTTAATTTTGTTTTATTTTTGCCCAAAGTGAGGACGATCATTTAAACCGCATCCTACATTTTTGTAATAAGTTATTTTTAGATTTAGTTAGTAGTATTTAAACCCTTCTCATGCATTTAGAGAAGGGTCCTGAAATTTGTCAAAAACTTATCCCTAGAACATGCACTTTTGTACCCTCTGAGGAGGTTTTGATGAATGAATGGAAGAGGATTTATTGATATCTATATTTAATATCTGCTACTAATGTTTCACTTCTGTACTCTTAGTGGATGTTGGATTAAGAAGAGATAAATCATTATCGCTTGAAGCTCATGAGTAGGACTAGTTATAAATGGTACTTCTATCTCTTAACTATTTCTGCCTTTTTGTTAAAAATGATATTCAAGTTCAGTTGTTTATATATTGATGTGTGAATGCTTGAGTTATCATTTGGCCCTTTTGTATGGTGATATCTATTTATTTATGCTTAATGTATGAATAGCTTATTATGTGATATGCCGTTCACAACTGTTTCGTCTAACTTTTTATACGAAGTGGTTCATCTTTATTGAATTCTTTTCTCATAGCAGTTGAATGATCTTTATTACCAATTGTTATTTGAAATCATTTTAGATCGCATAACAGAAGGATTACACCCCGGGTTAGTGTAGAATTAGATGTTTTTGTTTATTAGAATAAAATTTGCATGTTATTAGATTAGAATTAGAGCATCTTACTTAGGAACTTTTAGAAGGGAAATATCAATTCTTCACACACATACACATAAATTGCGAAACTGGTCCCATATCCCCAGTCGGACCCACTATACTAAATGGAAAAGGAGCTGTTAACCAAGGTCCGGACTAGGTGGGTATCCCCCTTGTTGTAGACCCAATTTTCGGGGCATCAACAGGGGGGTACATCTAGTTTTTTGTAAATGAGATGAGAGAAATTGATCATCTCGCACTGAAGAAAGAAAACAATATGGTGAATCGATGTCTTTAAAGAGAACGATTCAATTAGATAGAATAAAGGTATTGTATCATATTAAAAGATCAGATTAATCCTTGAATAAAAGATCAAATGACAAGCCACTGAGTTTGAACTTTGAAAGACTCCTCTTGTGTTTATCAAGGCTTGAAGCTTAACTGCATTTTGGACTAAGAAATTACCTTGGAGCAATGAACATCATGCTAATTGGGTTTTAAGAATCATAGTAGATTGTGAGAGTAGAGAAATTTATTTGACAGCCATTAACAAAGGAGAATCATTTTTCAAGGACAATCCATGCACATTGTTTGAGTGGATATAAATTTCAAACAATTATAAAGCTCAAGACTGTGTCAACATTCTTCTCTTTTGATATAGAAGTGGTTTGGACAACAACCTGCTTTTGTTCTTCATATCTAGATTTAACAATGCACTTACATTTTGTGTTGGTAGTAATTCTTCAATAAGTTTTGTTGACACCTTTTATACGGTGCTAGACCCACCAACATCAGGGGATCTCCCTGGTATGAAGTCCCAACTAGACCTCACACCGTTTGGTGTGGGAGTCCCATCTGGTATGATGGCCCGGTTGCCATTATCTTAAGGATTTGCCTCAACTCTTGCTTGTCAAAACAAAAGAGTGGTCTACTTTGTCTTCGAGAAGTGAGGTTCACGTGCCTAGTGAGTGTAAGTGTCACTTGTGTCAATGGTTCTTTCACTATCGAGGGAGAGGGTGAGAGTGAATTCCAAGTTGATTGGGAGTAGTCCCAACGCTACTAGGAACACACAACACAATAGGACGTACACAACTTCCCATGGAGTAGTCCACATGGATGCGGCAGTCACAACACATAAGGGAAGATAACACGTATAACACTCAGAAGATTATTCCACACTAGTGAAATGGTTGTTTACAACAAGTTTGATGTGAAAGGTCTGCCTGATGTCTGGGAGAGTAGTCTACATAGGCAAGACATCATTAACAACATATACAACACATTTCCATTAATAGATTATGTATTACAACAAGTGAAAAACTTCAAATGTAGAACACAGGTTAAAGCAACATGCATCACAAGTGTTAAAGATTAGTCTTACAACAGCTAGGATACATGCGTGAAAACGTGTTGGCTTGTTAGCAAGCTTTTGAATTAAGCGAAAGTTCCTAGATACATCGTTACACCATATATCACTAAGCCCGTGTGAGGGGCATTGGAGCCACTACTTACTCCTCAAAGGAAAGATTACAAACTCTCTTTGTTATGTGGGAGGAGTTGAGGTGAAAAAAGTCATTTTCATGTACAAATGAGGGGTTATTTATAGCCAAGGGTTAAACTGACCCTTGTGGTTGTTCGACTACCCTCATGACTGTTTGACTTCCATGAATTTTCATCTTTACATGACACTTATACAATAAGTGGGTCTCTTGGACTTCCATGTTACATTACATTGATTGAAAACATGGCCCACATTAGAGATGTGGATGACATGACTCATGACATGACTCGACATGATAGTGCTGGTACATTCGTGCTGTTGCTGGAGTGCATGTGAAGATGCAGTGTTGTTGGGTGATTGATGTCTTCATGGTGTGTCACAAATTCACCTCCGCATGGCAAGGTGCACGAAGTCTTTGATGGTCGTTTGTTTGCTTGATGTTGCTTTGGCACATTGATCCTTTCTTGTATGTTGGAAGGCTTGACAGGATCATCTATTTGCAAAAGATGCATCTTCGTCTATTCGTCCGTCCGTGAGCACATCTTGCATGTTTTCTTATTCGTCTGTCTGCAAACACATAATTGCATGATCATCCGTTCGCAAGCACATATCTTTGCATGCATCGTTCATTCATCCATTGGTGAACCTATCCTTTTGCAAGTGCTCCCTTCATTCATTCCATTCGTCATCCTGCCATGTTTGTAAGTGTACCTATACCTCTAGTCGCTCATGATGAGATGACATCAAATCCAAAAACCACCTAGTATACCATGACACATGATCATTTCGGATGCAGGTGACCGGGAGAGGCAACAAGGTAGTGAGGCAAGATGATGGATTTGGGCACTGTTGATTAAAACTACTCAATAGTCACAGGGTGATGGAGATGGGAAATCTGATTTGAAAGTGATTGTTCGAGAGGTCTAGCTCAACTGCAAGACAAAATTATGTAAATTTTGGGAGGGACAGTCTGGGCCGTGGGAAGGCAATGCAAACAAAATCTGCGGATTTTTCTGATTGATCAGGTCGTAGGGGCTTGACAGCAAATTTTGTTCAATTTCTTGGAGGAACAGGGCGAGCTGCAGGGAGGATTGGCTAACAGGATTTGCGCAGTTTGTTGGAGGAATTGGTCGAGAGCCTAGTAGCCAAAACTACACAATTCTTGGAGGGAACTAGTAGCTAGCTGCTAGGTCACTCACAATAGAAACTGCGCAATTCCTGAGAGGAACTGGCATTCAGCTACCGAGAGCTTGGCAACAAAAACTACGCAATTCTTGGAGGGAGCTGGCAGTCTGCTGTTGGGAGCTGTTGGTGAGAGAAATTGCACTGATGTTGGGAGGCTGACATGCTGATCACATCTACACAATTTCTGAGCTGAGCTGACTGCTGGACAGCAGTGGGTCTGCTTGTGAAAACTACACAATTTTCTGGATGAGAAGTTGGTCCACTGTCGAGAGGGCTGGCTAGACAAACTACGCAATTTTCTGAGGGAGACAGGGACATGCACTGGGTATATGTCTGGCTTATCTACGCAATTTTCTCAGTCAACGAAGTGGGAAAGGTCTACAACCTCTATGCAATTTTTGAGGGGAGTCAATCTCGGTGTCGCTATTGGGTCAAACTCTTTGGTTGACTAGCATGAAGGTTGATTGGTTTGCTTATGGACAGTGCAACTTGAAATGGCTTGCTCGAGGTTTTTGTGCTGTTGTGGGTGACAGTCGATCGAGTCGATGGCGGGGTGATGGTTCGACTATCAGAGGGGAATCTGGTCATTAGAAATTCAACAAAGTGACTGAGTGTGTGAACGAATGAAAGATGCATACGTAATCTTGCAAACACACACTTACATGACTTGACGCCAAGACGACTCAAACCATCTAGACACACATGATCAACATGACTGACCGACGGTGTAAGTGGCAAGAACGACACTTGTGATTGATCATTGGTCAACTGTGATGACACTTGCGTGACAATGAATGTGACTCTATGTGTGAGTGCGACAGATGTTTTCATAGTGAACACAACAAGTACACACGAAGCGAAGACTTTGAGTATAACCAGAACATGGTCGCAAGCATGACTTTGACATCAGCATGCAAAAACTTGGGTGAAATGATCAAGCAAGGTGGGTGCGAAGACTCACACAAGCTCACAGAGTGATCCTAAGTGTGTAAAGTCATCAAGTGAAACTCTCAAGGGAGGCTCCAAAATTGGGTGCAGACCAAAATTTTGGAGGGTGGTTGTAGCTGCTACAACAATTTGCAACACACTGGTAGAACTCCAGCTTCCTGTTGAGCATTGGAAAAGGTATGTAATTGCCACTTATTTCTTTATATTTTCCTTTAATTCATAAACTTCTTTGCATTCTAAGATGGTCATATGATAAAGGATTATGATAGAAATAAGGGGAATTGTGATTAATGTAAAATGACTAATTATTGTCTTTTTCTATGCAGAAAATGAAAAAAATGGAAGATCACCATTTGGGAGGAAAAGACAAGGCAAAACCAACTATTGTCACTTTGACAGGAAACCACATCCAGACGAGGACATCGAGATCAGAGCGCATGGGCCAGGAAAAGGAAGAAGAAACGCAATATAAATGCAAGAGGACAGAAAGATAACTGAAGATTAAAGATATGGTATCCCTCAAGATTCTTTGATCCTAAGGGATCGCTACCTTAAGGATATCTGTATTTTTGGTATTTTCGCTTGACCACTATAAAAAGGGAGAGCGCTGCTAGCCTAAGGGGTAGATTATTGTTGATTTATAGAATTTTTTGTTGCAATCTGAACTTTGATCATCAAATCTCTTTAAAGAGTGATCACTGTAACTTTGTTTTTATGATTAATACATAAACTTGGTTGCTGTTTTGTTATCTGATTCTGGAGTAACCGCAGTAGTGCGTCCCTGGTGGCTAAGGGCCCGACCCTAGTGAATCACTTGCTTTTTGTATCATTATTTTCCGATTACAAGTCATGTGTGGTTTGATTTCCTTTACTTTCTTTATTTAGTAATATTATGTTCCTAAACATTTCTTTCTCTGTTAAATTGAATTTGTAATTTAATAGTAAGATTATTATTTGCAATTGAAAATTGTTATGTTGTTCATTCTGAATTTGTTGTTCATTTACAGATTGACATTGTTGTTCATTTACAGATTGACATTGATGTTCATTTACAGAGTGACATCACTGTTCATTTACAAATTGATATTGTTATTCATTTAGATACGGTTTACCTATAATTGCAATTGCTATTCATTCCGATTATTGTTCCATTATCATCGCAATTGTTGTTCCCTTTTTTTCCAGTGGAAAAATCAGTAACTTTTTATTTAAGAAATGAAAAGTTACACTAGCAGATGCTTGAAGCATTTCCATAAGATGCCCATTGGGCTCGAGTGCTTTTGCACCCCATGCAACGTTACAAAGCTAACGTGCAGATGAAGAAGAAGAAAGGGAAAAAAAGAGAAAAAAAAGGAGGAGGCAAGAAAAATTGAGTTCGGAAGACTTCAAGTTTTTCTTCCCTTTTTCTTTTCGACCTTGCGCCACTCTCCTTGGGTGGGCTCGATCGAAGCTATGACTAACTGTGTTTCTGCTTTCTGAGATCCTGCTTCCTTGTCTGAATCCGAGGTATCTGAGTGGTGATGCCGTTTGATCCCTCCCATGCTCTGATCCTCGTTTGCCTTCTCTCCCTGATTTGGATGACGCTGTAAAGCCTTGTTGTCTGATATAGTTTCCTTCTGCGTCTCCATTTCTTGGGATACCTCAGAATTCTCTGCGAGGGTATCTTCCTCTTCTACTTCTGATTCTTCGTCTTCTGAGTTATGGGGAGAAAATTTCCATCCTTTCCTCTGCTTCCCTTTCTGCTTTCTTTTACTGTTTGCTTTCTTGGCTTCTGGACATGTGCTTTGCAGGTGCCTGTTTGCCTACATAGCCTGCATCTGAAAGCTGTGTTTTCGTAGTCTAGTGCTTGCAACCAATTTTGTTGTTTGTATATCAGCCTTATGTTGTCTGGCAGCCCTTTACTTAGATCTACTTCCACAAAAATGCGTGCAAAAGTGTAGACCCTTTCATCAATCCTCTCCAGATCTATTTTGATGTATTTCCCTATGTTGTTCCCAATTCCTTCCAAAACTCGTTTACTCCAAAAGTGAAGGGGAAGGTTGTATAGACGGACCCAGACCAACACTTTGGAGACAGTCATTTTGTTTGGATCGAAATCTGGAAACCATGGAGTCATGAACAACCCCGACATTCCCCAGAACCAAGGTCCAGCACTGATGATTGTATCTCTGACTTCCCTGGATGCAAATCTAACTATGAAAAACCCCTTGGAGCATAAATGTGTATCACATTCCATGGTCCAACTAGTGGAAATCCAGTGAAATAGATCCGATGGTTTTGGCCAAAAATTGTTGAAGCGACAGATTAGAGCCTGCGTTTCATAAGACTTAACGAAATCATCAAGCCCTGTAGAATCAAGGTTAAGGGCTGGAGTTTGCCCTAGCTGATCTACTATGTATGGCCTGGATATATATCCGCCTTGGTCTGGAGAGGACCCTGAATCTCTGTTACCTTGTAGAATGTTCTTGTAGGAGAACCCTCCTTTGGGTTGATGCTAAGATGCTGTCTTTTTCCCCTTGTCTCCTCCTGAGCAGCTTGGCTGTACCTGACGTAGAGCTCCTCCTCTCAGCCTGAGGTTTAAAACAATGGTTTTTTCTGGACTAATCTCGTAGCTTCCCAAAGTTCTACTGTCCTGAAGAGACCACCTACCACTGACCAAATGTTGGATCTGAACAGGATATCAGGTCAAAGCCCAAATTTGTTGTTTCAACTGCATGATAGTGCTTCCTGCATGTACCCATACTATACAGGATTTCCCTTCAGGGTTTTAATAAAAATCTGAAAAAGAGTTGTTGTTACCTGAATCCTGGGTTTTGGCTGAGTTCCTAATCTGCCTAAGTCGATGTCGCTGCTGATTGCCATGTGCTCTGGTTGTAAGCAATCTTCCAGATCTAACCTCTTATTGGGTCGAACTTCCATTTGCATGTCAAGATCTGCATCCCCTCTGCTCGATTGATGCATATTTCCACCGATCTGCTGCCTGGGGCAATTTTTGTTCCCTTATAATTGTGGTTAATACTTATTATGCTAAACTAAGATTACTGATTCAACCATTCTAGATTCGCTGTGTGTTTACATTTGATTAAGTTTGTTGTTCAGTGTTTCGTAAACTTACTTAGGTTTTCTATTCTTTCCTTAGATTGTTGTTCAATTCATTTACTAGTTAAATATTTTTGTTCAATTCCTTTAGGTTACGATTGCTGCTTAATTCATTCCTATAGGTTAAGCTTTGTTGTTTAATCTTTTCAATAGATTAGTTGATGTTCCTTTTCTGTTAATTGAATTGTCATTTCAAGTATTTGCTTTGGTGTGAACAGAAAGATCTACAACTATAGCGAACATTGACTACTGTTGTCTAGTTCCCAGAGTGAATATCTTGTTTTTGATTGATTTTCATTTGCATCAGTTTACAAAGGAAAGAGTTATCATTACTGCATCTTTGACTGATAATTGTTGTAGTTTCTTAAGTGAATGATCTAGTTTCAAAGCATTTAAGTTTCTTGCCATTACATTTAGAGTTTGTTTCCAGCATTTATTTACTTTGTAAAGAACTATACTGCTAGCATTACTCTTGAACAAGTGACCGCCTGACACTGAGTACACTCTTGAGATAAAAAATCGTACCTGGATTGATAATTAATGTAGGGTAAATAGAGGTTAAAAAGACCCTTTTTACTGACCAACATTTTGGCGCCGTTTCCGGGGAAGAGTGTAGCCATTTGTTTCTTTTGAAGAGAGAGTAGTGTAAGTACCTTCTAGGAAGAGTTTCATTTTAAAAACAAAAGGTAAGAACCTGCGAACGGAGCATGTAACAGCCCTGCTCCCCCGCCCGCTTTCTTACATATTTGTTGTTATTTTGGGTAGAAATAAGTATTTTATTTGTGTGCATGACTAAGTAGAAAAAGCCTGAAAAGAATCTTAAACCACTACCCAAGCCTAATAAAGAAAAGGGGCCAGTGACACTTGGCCGATCGACCTTTATAGACGAAATCCTTAAAAAATCAGAATCTCAGCCTTTAGTAGGACCTAGCAAAGTTGTTTCTAGACAACCTACTAGTTCCCTTCAGGCCACAAAATATCCATCTGTAGCCTTTGCTAAGGTGCAAGCCAAACGAAGGAGCAAGATTTTCAAGAAATTGAGAATTCTAGCCCAAAATTATTACAAGAAGGGAACCTTAGTAATCTCTGTGAAGGAAGAGCAGAAATAGGGGAAACCAAAGAACCAAGATCTCCTCTTGGAATAGTTCAGCCATTAAGCAGCCCAGATAAGGGAAGTGCTATAAAAATCACCCAGAACGAAGCTGAAGAACTTGAAGAGCTAAAATCCCCCCAGACATTAGTTCAGCAAGGAACTCTCATCATCCCAGACAAAGGAAGTGTTGTTAAGGCCATTCCTGCTCCTTCTAGCTAGCCTAGGAATACCCTCCTAGAAATCCCAGAAGGTTATTGGCACATATTTGACCAAATGGCCCAGAACCAGCAAACCCCCCAAACCTCCACACTGCAATATCCCATTGTAGATACTGCAGTTAATGCACCTATGAAGGCCATTCCTCTCCAGCATATCCCTACATTCCATGGCCTAACATCAGAAGATCCAGATGCATTTTTGTTTGAATTCGATGTGCTATGCAAGGGGTACGACTATACCACCGATCCCTAAAAGCTGAAACTATTTCCCTCTACATTAAAAGGGGTTGCTTTACGATGGTTTATGGGGTTATGTGGAGGTGTTATAAACAACTGGGATCAGATGAAAGGTGCTTTACTAAAAAAATATCAAGATTATTGTAGGTCTAGAGAGTTAAAGGATGAAATATTTCAGATGGTAGCTAGACCTATTGAGACATTAGAAGAATATGTTGAATGTTTTCAGTATAATCTTCAAAGATCTCCTTATGCATCATTACCCTTACTGACAATGTATTAAAAATAACATTAATTAAAGGCATGAAGGAACAATGGGTTGAAACACTAAATATTATGGGAAAATGAGACATTTATCAAGAAAATTTTACTGACATTATTGATTTATGTATCAGGAGTTTGTGAGGCAGTACAAGGCTAAAACCAGCAGAACATGACAGGTTCACAAGGGACAACAAGATCCATGGAGAAGGAGTAACCCGCGCAGAAATCAGAAATTTACTGGAGAATTTAAAAATTGATATATTGGGGACTCTGACAACACAGCTCGATATTATGCAAGCGAAACAGAAACAAGCAGAAGAAGAAAAAAAATATGGCAATATTCTGCCCCAGATGCAGAAAGAAACACAACCACAAAGAGTGCCCACTAGATGAAGTTCAAGTCTGCGCTATTTGTACAAAAGATCACTCCACAAAGAACTGTCCCTCACTTCTTGGTTTGAAAGCAGTATAAAAAGAAGCGGAGGAAGAATCAAAACCAGTATACCTACTCAATCAGCACCGTCAATGGCAGCCGCGACAATCAGTTATGTCCTCCGATCCGTTTTCCTCTTTCCAGCCTTCGCAATATCATGCTCAACAATATAATACAATGTGGCAAAATCAACCTCCCTTCTCAAATTGGTCATAACAACCATTTCCTTCATCATCTCCATGGCTGAATCAAACAAGCCAATCTAATTGACCAAATTCCCTATGCTCCACCATATTCGCAAAACAATGCATATCCAACACAATGGTCCCCTCCCACTTCGTAGAGTCAAGCCTGGCAGACAAATTGGCAAAGACCAATGAATCAGCCAGCAGGAACCATTCCACTCCCTCAACCTACATTGCCAACACTACAACAAAATCCCCAATCCAACTTAAGACCGCAACTCCCAGCCCAACCCAACCCGAACCCAAATAAAAGACCAGTTCAAATAATCAAAACATGCACCAGAACTAGAAACCGGTCTAAGGGAGTGCAACAACCTTCAATTAAGGTCTGGGCGCATTATAGAAACCGAGGGAGATAAACATGCTCAAGTTGAAAATCAGTTACCCGCAGAACAACCATTACAAGAAGAAGACATGGTCAGACAATAGACTCATGACCAAGCAACCACATCTTCTTCCCCATTCCCAGAATGATTAATCATACCACACCCTATAGAACATCCTGACTTTGATATTCTGGGAGAACTGAAGGATTTTTATATAAAAATACCACTCCTCCAAGCTATCCAAGATATCCTAATATATGCAAAGACCATCAAAGAGCTATCTATAAAAAAATCGAGGAGAATAACAAATAACCCAATAGTCCAAGTAGTTGGCACCCTATCTGATCTGTTATCAAGAAGAGAAGTTCCTGTCAAATATGAAGACCCAGGAAATCCAATAGTGACAGTGCAAATCAATGGACAAACCTTTTCAAATGCCTTAGTTGATTTAGGGGCTGCAGTTAATATTTTAACAACCACCACTTGTCAAAAACTAGGCATTGCATCAGTAGAACCAACCTCCACCTTATTAGAATTGGCTGACCGATCAATAGTTAGGCCAGAAGGTACACTACACAATGTAATGGTATGAGTAGATTCATGGGAATATCCTGCCGACTTTCTGATAATCAACCCCAAAAACCGACTCAATGGACACCCGTTAATTTTAGGCAGACCTTGGCTTACGACTGTTGATGCTTACATTGGCTGCCGACAAGGTAGTATGACCATAACTAGAGGGAGAAACATCAAGAATTTAGCTCTATACCCTCCAGCCCAACCAAGTGTAACAATAATAAAAACTAACAAACATCATGTATCATACCTCAGAGAAAACATTAGATCCCCATTAACCATAGAAGATGCCCTCGATTTTAAAGATCAAATAGAGGATGATGTTAACAACTTCATTAACCAAGCTAAATCCAGATCCCGTGTACAATGTCACATGATAGAGGCAGCATTTGACAATGAACTAGAAGTAGATCCTCTCAAAGACACTCATGATTAAACAATACCCACTACCTCTGTTTCAAACAACAAAACTATAAATATTGAGCCAGGAAAAACCTTGAACATCAATAATAACCTGACTCCTGAACAAGAAGAAAAACTAGTCCAACTACTAAGAAAATGTAAGGAATCTTTTGCATGGGATTATCCATACATGAAGGGAATCAATCCCAAGATGTGTACGCACCACATTTATATAGAAAAGGATGTTAGACCTGTTCGCCAACCCCAACGGAGACTCAACCCTCACCTGAAAGACATTGTGAAAGCTGAATTACAAAACCTTTCGGATGTAAACTTTATTTGTCTGATCTCCGATAGCAAGTGGGTATCTCCGCTAGTAGTGGTGCCAAAGAAGAATGGAAAGTGAAGGATTTGTGTAGATTATAGAGAATTAAACAAAGCAACCAAGAAATACCACTTTCCCCTTCCATTCATTGATCAGGTATTGGACACATTAGCAGGGAAGAAATTCTTTTCTTTCTTGGATGGCTTCAGTGGATACAATCAGATTCAGATTGCCCCTAAAGACTAAGACAAAACTACTTTTACCTGTCTGTGGGGAACATTTTCCTACAGAGTCCTACCCTTTGGCCTATGCAATGCCCCTAACACATTTCAGAGGTCCATCCTCAACATCTTTTCAGATTTAATAAATGAGGGGCTCGAAGTATATATGGATGATTTCACACCATACGGGGATGATTTTAACCCAGCACTAGACACATTGGAAAAGGTGCTACAACAATGTATCGCCACTAGGCTCTGCTTGAGCCATGAAAAGTGTTATATGATGATGACTGAAGGACTCATCCTAAGTCATTATATCTCAAGGCTGGAATGCAGGTAGACCCGACCAAAATTCAAATAATTTTGTTAATACCTACTCCTACCACACAGACATAGGTATGCAGTTTTCTTGGATTTTCTGGTTATTATAGGAGATTTATAGAACATTTTCTCAAATAGCTGCACCTCTATATGCACTGAGAGGGAATTTTGATTTTGTTTGGACAGATAAATGTGACCGTGCTTTTGAGGATCTAAAAAAGCTTGTGTCAATAGCCCCAGTGCTCAGAGGCCCAAATTGGGACCTTCCATTTCAAATTTCATTAGATGCTTCAGACACAGCTATTGGAGTAGTCCTTGGGCAGGAAGAGGACAAAAAACCATATGCAATCTATTATATAAGCAAGAATTTGTCTCCTGCTGAGCTAAACTATATTGTTACTAAAAAATATTTTTTAGCTGTAATACATGCTGTAAATAAATTTAGGCATTATATCACTGGATATCTTGTTGTTTTATATACAAATCACTCTGCCATAATATATTTAGCAAATAAACCAATTACAAACAGTAGAGTAACATGATGGTTGATTTTATTGCATGAATTTGACATCACAATAAAAGATCGACCTGGGAAAGAGAATCCTATAGCTGATTTTCTCTCATGAATGTTGAAGCCAATGGACGCAGCAGCAGTCAAAGATTAATTTCTAGATGAACATTTATTTGTTGTTACTATCAAGACACCCTGGTATGCTGATGTTGCAAATTATTTAACAATAGGCAAATTACCAAAGCATATGACCCCCAATGAACGAAAATAGATTGTGCAACATAGTTCTCGATTTTCTTGGATTGGGGGCTACCTATTTCATACAGGCGCAGATATGCACATCAGAAGATGCATCCATGAAGACGAAATATTTGAAATTCTAAAAGCCTGTCATGATGGACCGTGTGGCGGACATTTTGCAGATCGAAGGACCGGTCACAAGGTTCTGCAAATAAGATATTACTGGCCCACAATCTTTAAAGACACGACGAAATTTGTTCATGCCTGTGACAGTTGCCAAAAAGCAGGACGCCCAGGACAGTCCGATGAAATGTGTTCAAACCCACAGCTATTAATCGAACCATTTGAGCGTTGGGCGCTCGATTTTGTTGATCTGATCAACCCATCATCAAATCAGAAAACATATATTATGGTGGCAACAGAGTATGTGACCAAATGGGTTGAAGCAAAGGGACTTCCAAGAGCTATAGAGGACTCTGTGATTCATTTCCTGTTCCAAATATTTATGCGATATGGCCTCCTAAGGGACATAATCATGGATGGAGGACCATAGTTCGCAAGTAACAAGATCGCTACAATGTTAAAAAATTATCACATTCAGCACAAAATTACCACTCTGTATCACCCACAGGAAAATGGCCAATTAGAGAGCATGAATAAAGTGATAGAGGTAATATTAACAAAAAACATTGCATCACACAGGCATGATTGGGCTTCAAGATTGCCGGAAGCCTTGTGGACATACCGAACAACGTGGAGAAACACCACCGGTTATTCACCATATCAACTAGTATTTGGAAAGGAACCCATATTTCCAATAGAGTTCGAAATACAAACGTTAAAAACAGCACAAGAGGTTGTTCTAGATTTAAATGAGGCCCAGACTAATAGATTACAACAAATTAACAAGCTAGATGAAATTAGGCTCTCGACTCTTCAACACACTACATTAATCCAAAAACAGAGAGAAAAATGGCATGATGCCCTAATCAAAAAGAAAATCTTCGATGAAGGATATTGAGCACTCCTATACGATTCCAGGTTTTAGGATTTTTCGAGAAAACTTCAAACTCGCTGGCTTGGACCGTATGAAATCTAGAAAGTGAATGACAATGGCACCATTACTTTGACTACTATTTATGGATCTGGCCGTCGAGTGCGAATGTACCATAAACCACTTACTCAGGAATCCTTCTACTAGCAACTCCGGGAAGATTCTGACATGCAAATTCTGGCTAAGGAAAATAATTCTTCCTCGCCTTTGGTTCACTAAGTAATTTCATTCCTTTTAAACTTTATACATAACTTTTTATTTTTGCTTGTATAATTTACTTTCTGTACAGATTTTTGCATTTTGCTGTTCCTTTCGAAAGGAACAACATTTTCACTGTTTTGCTGTTCCTTTTCGAAGGAACAACACTTTTGCATTTTGTTGTTCCTTTCCAAAGGAACAACATTTCCGCCTTTTTTCTGTTCCTTTTCGAAGGAACAACACTTTTGCATTTTGTTGTTCCTTTCCAAAGGAACAACATTTTCACCATTTTTCTGTTCCTTTTCGAAGAAAAAACACTTTTGCTTTTTGTTGTTCCTTTCCAAAGGAACAGAATTTTCACCATTTTGCTGTTCCTTCGGAAAGGAACAGTGCTTCCACATTTTTGTTGTTCCTTTCCGAAGGAACAACACTTTCGTTTTCTCTGTTGTTCCTTTCCGAAGGAACAACACTTTCTTTTTCTACTGTTCCTTTCCGAAGGAACAACACTTTCGTTTTTTGTTGTTCCTTTCCGAAGGAACAACACTTTCTTTTTTTTGTTGTTCCTTTCCGAAGGAAAAACACTTTCTTTTTTGCTATTCCTGAAAGGAACAACATTTCTGCATTTTCGTTATCTTATTTCACGCTTGCTTTATTTGTTGTTCCGATTAAGGAACAACTACTATTCCTCTTAAGGGACAGCAGTTTCAAGTATGTTTTTTTTCTTTTTCTTGTTGTTCCTCTTAAAGGAGCTGTGATTTTTGCGTGTAGACATTCTTTTGTTGTCCCTCTAAAGAAACAATAGCTGTTAGGCCTAAAGAACAACGCTTTTTGAGTGCATTTTTCTTCTTTTTGTGTGTATGTGTGTTTCACCATTTAGAGGATTTTTGTGAGTGATGGTCATTTAAGGCACAACTATACATTTATGCAAGAATACAAAAACTAGAGGATACTGAAATTAGCAAACCAAAGAAAAATCATTATCTTTAAAGAAATTGCTTTGAATTGATAAGAGGAAAGAGGAAAGGACACAACTATTTATATTACTTTGGTGTCTTTATTTTCACTAACACCAATTTGATGGATTATTTTAATCATGATGGTTCTTTCTAAATCCCCATAATTCTCTTTGATCATTATTATTAAATAAGAATAAGGGCATATTTTCCTCTGTTGAGATGTTCAAACTTCTTCCACCATCCCTACTCTTACGGAGTATTGAGCCACCCTTTGTATATAAATAGGAAAGTGCTATATAAAAGAAAAGAAAGAAAAAATAAAAGATACATATCTATATGATTACTAACATGATTTTTCTGATGAAGGATAGGGGGTCTCATCAAGAGCTAGCCTACCATGATCACAAGGAAGAAGTGAAGTGGCATTCCCACTATGGCCACCACACCAGGGATATGATCCAAGAGGCACATCAGAAAAATAAAAAGTCTTTGGAACAAGAGGTCTCATCACGAGTCGGCCTGCCCACCTTTTACTCCTTCCTGGTGAATGGCATTGTGATTCATCTAGTTACCAAGCCAGTACAATGGCCTCCATTCTGACATCGCACAACACTTTCCTAGGCATACAAAATGATTATGGTTCCAAGGGTGAAATAAGCAACTATGTCAAGGTTATGGACACCTGTGGGCAACAGAGCTCTACTGATGGTATCGAAGTCATATTTCTCATACACCAATAGTCATTATAAACCCTTCTTCTTATATCTTTATATTGATTTCAAATGATATTATGTTATATAACCCTTTCGAACCTTTTATACATGAAAATCATTTATAAATCAATCATAATGTTTAAAGTGGATAATGACCGCATAAGAACTTTTCCTTACGTCAGTCCTCCTATCCTCTATTTTTCACATCATATCATGGCAATTCCATATTTATTAACGATTTCCATCATAAGCCTCAATTTTAGTAATCCGCTCATTTTTGTAAACATGGCATGGATCTATACGTTGTTCCTTTATTCCACTGTACAATTGCAGTTCAGCATGCTGCTCCTTTATTTGCCGACCGAGGATGGCCTATCATATTTCAGGGGGGCGTGGGTGATCTCCATAATTCACTGGCATATGTGTCAACTCATCATTTGGAGGTATTATGACTCCATCAAAACTCGAGAATAGCAAGTCTAATGGTATTGTATTTCCAAATATGCATGGCTTACTGTTCCAATGCCATTTATGTGTTTTGCTCTGTAAAAATTAACAAGTGAGCTAAAGTTTGAACAGCTTGTTGTTCCATCGTCTTCTCTATGTTTTTTTTAACAGTGAGCTAAAATTTGAGTAGCTTGTTGTTCCATCATCATCTCTGTGTTTTTCACAGTGTGCTAAGCTTGAACAAAATGAGAGGCAGATCAATTCGCAGCAAACCACAAGTGTTAATGGTCTCTGACACTGCACGTGAAATCATAGTAACGGCAGGATGGATATTCTACCTTAACCGTCTACAACAGTCTAACGAGACAGTGGCAATTGAATTTCTATAGAATCTGCAGGAAGACCATTCCATGGTGAGGGGGAGACAAATAGCAGTAACATATGAGATAATTGTTGAAGTTTCAGGACTTCTAGCCATTGGACTAGTATGGACCCTAAAAAATATGAGACTGCAAGACGCTATAACCATCTTCCTAGACAAAGAGCAGAACCTTACTGTCAAAGGCAAAGGAGTCCTGAAGACAACCCTGGGAGAGCCTTGGACAGAATTGGCTAGAATTATCTAGAGCTACATCACTTGCAATGGAAAAAAACACATGGCAAGACCACGCCATCTCAAACTGTTAGCTGTATTAAAACAAAAATGTGTTGTGAATTTTCCTGCGTACTTAAATATTTTATTGCATGATGTTTCTCAAAGTATAAGAAAATCTCACCATGTAGAATCAATAGTAATCCATCACGGTTTAATTCGATTGATAGTTAGTTACAGTCTTTCCCAACAGCAGAGTAGTTGGGAAGAATTGATTTTCTCAATAGATGGAGGATTGGCTTTACCAACCCCAAAACGAAAAAAAATCGCTAGCACATCAATAAGGCCAAGGAAATAGTAGTCAGCCTATATAAATACACGACTCAGAGGATTAGCAACCCCCATAACTTGAAGGAGGGGAAAATGAAGAAAAACTAGAAGAAACGAAGAAGAGGAAACTGAGCAATCCAGTCAGGAAGAAGGGGAGGAAATAGAGCAACCTAGAGAAAGTCCATTGCAAAACCCTCTGCAAGAAGATGAATTGGCCCAAATTTTGGCCAATATGGGTGAGTACATCCAACCCCACAGCCCACTCGACCCCGATACCGAAGAAGGGCCACAAGAACACTCTGCTCATGACAAGAGTGCATCTGAGGAGATGTGTGATGAGGAGGAAAAAGAAGGACAATCCCAGGAACACAATCCCAGGAACACTCTGCTCATGATAAGAGTGCATCTGGGGAGATGGGTGATGAGGAGGAAGAAGAAGGACAATCTCAGGAACACTCTGCTCCCAGTCAGAGTACACTCAAAGAAATGCATGATGAAGAAGAAGTAGAAGAAGAAGCTGCACAGGAAATAGCAAAAAAAACTAGGTTTTCTTCCCCTGAAAAACCTAGTCAATAGGATGAGAACAATGAGGAAATGTTCCAAACAGGAAACATGGAAATTGGCCAAGGCGAGGGTATAATCCCTGAAGTACAAAGCCCAGGCCCACGAAAATAAACAGTTGTTCCTTCTAAGAAAACAAATGAAATTAAAAAGTTACGAAAGGAACAGAAGAGAGTGCTGAATGTAATTAAACAACTTCGACAACAAATAAGGGTCCTAAAAATGGGGAAAAGCTCAAAAAGAACCCCTGGAGCAAAGCATGCAGCCACCCAAGCAAAACCCCATAAGAAGAAGACCAAGAGGACTCAAGTCAAACCCGTTATTATTCAGGACCGCAAGGAACAGCATGTGGCTATTACAAATGCAGAAGCACAAACATAAAACACACCAGTCTGTGATAAGGAAGTCCAAACAGAGGCATTGTCCTCTAGCATCATGACAAACCGAACAGTGCGTGAGAAGGAAAAATAGACTATAAAAACTAGATGCGCAATAAGGAGATCCAGGTAGATCTCCAGCCCAAAAATGTCATGATGGATAATGACCCGAGGATAGTAAAATTGCAAAAAGATTTGGCACAAGCCCAAAAAATGATAGAAAAGCTCAGACAGGAAACTGTTCCTCAAGAGAAATATCAGAAGTTACAATAGCAGGTCAAGAACATCAATGCATCGGAGAGTGAGGCCTTCGATGGATGGCGAAGGACAGAGGAAAAAGTTGAAAAGGTAACCAATAGATTATACACGATTATGAATCAAATGGATACCTTATGTTCTTTGTATACTAATGTTCTAGAATGTAGGGCACCTGGCAAAAACTATGCTTTATTTTTTATGGAAAGGTATTTACAATTGAAAATTAAGGTTGTCAAGGCAGGGGTGCCTATAGAGATAAAAACCATTGATGATTTCATAAATTGTTGTAAGCATTACGGGGTGAAAGTCCAGTGACTGTTATGTGAGTTTTATTTGCACAATCTTGTGTTGGATGGAGAAATGGAAAAGAACCCTAACCCTTTTGTGGGTGATATCCAGCTTCAAGCATTTATCTCTTTTGTTGTCAACCAGATAAAGTGGCTTAAAGCCTACAATACCTTCCAGAGACATAAGAATGAGTTAGATCTGTGGGTAAGGGGTGAACCAAGAAACCCATTGCAACTATGGATTAAACATAGGAGCTTAATGAGAACGAAGGGTGTGATCCAGACATTGGGACCTATTCACACAGCAGTCATCTAGCAAGGGCTAGAATACTTCCTAACCATCAAAGACCTTGCCATAGCAGTAGCCAAATTCCGATACCAGACTTCCAATCAGAATATCTAAAACAGAGAGCCATTCAATTGTGAGAATTTTAAGCTAGCTACTGATCGCTTGGTTACCTATGATGACCTCATCTTGAGAGAAGGCCCGTCTTGGTTAGGCTGTAGGTTTCGAAGTCCAATCATCTGGTATCCTCCACCAAGATATAAAGCCTTATATGAATTGCCTGAAGGTCAGACAGGGCATATTTTTGAAGTCTTAGCTAGAAATCATGGTTTTAGACCACTGATTGAAAATCCTTCTCCAGCCTATTCCCTAACTGCCTTGCATGTCAATTACAATGTTTTCATGAGGGCATGAAAAAGGGTAAGCAGGGGGTGTGTTGAGCATTGGAAAAGGTATGTAATTGCCACTTATTTCTTTATCTTTTCCTTTAATTCATAAACTTCTTTGAATTCTAAGATGGTTATATGATAAAGGATTATGATAGAATTAAGGGGAATTGTGATTAATGTAAAATGAATAATTATTGTCTTTTTCTATGCAGAAAATGAAGAAAATGGAAGATCACCATTTCGGAGGAAAAGACAAAGCAAAACCAACTGTTGTCCCTTAGACAGGAAACCGTATCTAGATGAGGAAATCAAGATCGGAGCGCATGGGCCAAAAAAAGGAAGAAGAAACACAATATTAGCACAAGAGGACGAAATGATAACTAAAGATTAAAGATATGGCGAATCCCTCAAGATCCTTTGATCCTGAGGGGTCGCTACCTTAAGGATATCTGTATTTTTGGTATTTCCGCCTGGCCACTATAAAAAGGGACAATGCTACTAGCCCAAGGGGTGGATTATTGTTGATTTATAGAAATTGTTGTTGCAATCTGAACTTTTATCATCGACTCTCTTTAAAGAGCGATCACTGTAACTCTATTTTTATGATTAATACATAAACTTCGTTGTTGTTCCGTTATCTGATTCTGGAGTAACTGCAACAGTGTGTCCCTGGTGGCTAAGGGCCCGGCCCTAGTGGATCACTTGCTTTCTGTATCATTATTTTCCAATTACAAGTCGTGTGTGGTTTGATTTCCTTTACTTTCTTTATTTAGTAATCTTCTGTTCCTAAACATTTCTTGCTCTGTTATATTGAATTCGTAATTGAATAGTAAGATTATTATTTGCAACTGAAAATGTTATGTTGTTCATTCTGAAATAATATCGCATTGTCTAATTCGGATATTGTTGTTCATTTACAGATTGACATTGTTGTTCATTTATAGATTGACATTGTTGTTCATTTACAGAGTGACATTACTGTTCATTTACAAATTGATATTGTTGTTCATTTAGCTACAATTTACCTATAATTGTGATTGTTGTTCCATTATCATCGCAATTGTTGTTCCCTTATAACTGTGGTTAATACTTATTATGCTAAACTAATATTACTAATTCAATCATTCTAGATTCACTGTGTGTTTACATTTGATCAAGTTTGTTGTTTAGTGTTTCGCAGACTTACTTATGTTTGTTGTTATTTCCTTAGATTGTTGTTCAATTTGTTTACTAGTTAAAGATTGTTGTTCAATTCCTTTCGGTTATGATTGCTGCTTAATTCATTCCTATAGGTTAAGCTTTGTTGTTTGATCTTTTCAATAGATTACTTGTTGTTCCTTTTCTGTTAATTGAATTGTCATTTCAAGTATTTTCTTTGGTGTGAATAGAAAGATCTACAACTGTAGCGAACATTGACTACTGTTGTCTAGTTCCTAGATTGAAGATCTTGTGTTTGACTGATTTTCATTTGCATTAGTTTACAAAGGAAAGAGTTATCATTAATGCATCCTTGACTGATGATTGTTGTAGTTTCTTAAGTGAATGATCTAGTTGCAAAGCATTTAAGTTTGTTTCCATTACATTTATAGTTTGTTTCCAGCATTTATTTACTTTTGTAAAGCACTATACTGCTAGCATCACTCTTGAACAAGTGACCACCTCAGACTGAGTACACTCTTGAGATAAAAAAAATCGTACCTGGATTGATAATTAATGTAGGGTAAATAGAGGTTAAAAAGACCCTTTTTACTGACCAAAACTTCTCCGTTTTGGTTCATTGATAGCACAGGGCCTTGGTCTTTCGGGGAGTATTGAATCATTGTGTGGGTTACTTTGGCTTCCCCACTTACCTCATGGACATACATGGTTCACCTTTTTCCAACTCAGTCAAGCACAATCAAAAGTTCAGCTTGATCACAGTGTTTTGAGTTCGGGAAGGGTATTTTAGCTCGTGAATTGAATATTTTCAGAGTATAAGTTTTCATCTCTAGTGTTTCTTTGCTGCTAGCAGGCCTGTATAGTACCCCGAAGGAGTCACGTAGGAACACATTCATTTCTCCACTACCAACGAGCCTTGTCAGTACCCTGGTAGAGTTGCATGCTTCACCTCTCTGCGCATGAAGCCTTTCTCTTCTTTCACCTTTTTATTTTGCAAGAGGACTATGCATAGGCACTTATTTATTTTTGGGGCAGAAGAGGGATCCTAACTTATTGAGAGTAGAAGAGGTTGTTCCTTCAGAGAAGCATGTCAGACCTCTGATATAGGTTTGCTCATTTAGATTTTCCCCTTTCCATTTCTACTAGTTGTATGAGCTTGAACACACAGAGCAGAAGGTTGAGTGCAGGCATGGGGCTTCCCAGTGTGGACACAGGTGCATGATTCGACCAAAACTTCCCTCACAGATGGTTCGTATTTTTTGTCAGACTTCATTAGCTGAAGGTTATAACAAAGCACAGAGAAGACAGACACAAGATTGGCCAAGTGCTGCGGTGTCACAAGTTTCTTAAAATCTCAGCCACATACTCTATTCAAAATCTAGAGTGCAGTAGTTGACAACACTTATTTCCGGAAAAAAAAAAAAAAAAAAAAAAAAAAAAAAAAAAAAAAAAGATATTAAGCAACTCAAACAAATGAAAACAAAAATAGTAAGTGAAGCAACCAAATTGAAAACAACAACAAGCAAGCAAAGAAATCAAGTCAGCAAGCAAACAAACAAGCAAGCAAGTAGACACACAAAGAAAGAAGCAAACATGCATGCAAGAAAAAAACTCAAAGCAAATACTACTCCTACTCCTAAGCTAACAGTGCATGGGTTGTCTCACGTGAAGTGATACTTCCAATGCAGCCACTGGCGCATTGGTCGACCCATGTTGGTGAAGGCATGGTTTGCGATCATCGCAGTTGCGCAAACCAACAAGCATGAAATATATAATGATGAAGACGTACACACTCCGAGCTTACAAGCATCCACAGAACAAAAATGAGTGAAAGTGCATGTCATGCACTCTGTGGACTTGCCATGGTGTTGTGCTACACTACGTACAAATGTTGAGTGTATGCATTCTCTTGACTGTGACTTGCAAGAAAACGTGAGAAAGGTAGACCACTTATGTTGTGTAAGTGTGCTTGTTGTGTAAGATTCCTCTAATGCATGAGTGATGGGATCGTGTAGTTCAAGTGGAGGAAGCGAAATCTAAGTGTTAGATTGATCTTGAATGCAAAGCAGAGAGTGATGAGGAGCCTTGCAAGTTTCAACAATTTCCTGATCAAAAGCAAAACCAACCTCAGGACAGCGAGGACCTAACATAACCATCAGTTCGGGCTAAAGTGCCTCAAGAGTCTACGGGGTTTTGAATTTGTCGATAGATAGATCATCATAGACCAGTGTCTTAGACAGATTAATTGATGTATATATCATCATAGACCAGTGTCTTAGATAGATTAACAATTATTGAATCAACATCGTGATCAGTGAAGAAGTAGAGAGATCACGACAACCAAGATCAGAAAATTTAGGATGTTGGTCGACATCCTCATGATTTGATGAATTAGGTAAAGGGGTGGATGAGAAGCAAGGATATTCACACTTTTTGTTTTCAGGAATGACAGATGACAGATTGGACGAATTTCCAAAGGACTATGTGTCCTCTCCACAATGTAATGACAGACTGACATCTAACGTGTCCTGTGAATGATCGAAGTAGAAACATTTGGAGATGAGTTTTCACAGGGGAAATCAATAGTGGCAGAATCACAAGGGATGACAAGATAAAGCGGATGAGGTGCGGTTGGAAGGGAGTCATCCTTCAGTGTGGCTTCTTCGTTAGATTCCCGCACACACTCAACATGAATGATGGCACAGGTTGGCTGCATAATACCAACTCCGTCAACAACTTGATCCTTGTTCACAGCAAGTGAGGAGTCTGGAATGGAATAACACAAGATAGTACAACCCAGAGGATCGACAGAATGCAGGGATGGAGATTGATGGAATGAATCCACGTAATAACCAACACGATTGCAGGCCAAATCTGTGTAGATATCAAGAGTAGGTAGGGTGCGAGGATGTGACAATTCAATAGATGTGTGTGCATGATCTCCCACATCAGTTCGCGATGGTGGAGCTGTCTGATGAGGTGAAGGCGGACAATCACTTGTGGCAGCAATTGTGCCTGCTTTTGATTTCGCAACTCCATCACCGAAGTGTGTTGAGTGGGGTCCAGATATGTGAAGAATATACTCAAATATTCCATAAAAAAATTCCTAATCAATTTCATCTGCGAGAAATTGGTATGCAAGATTACAAAAGAGTGTGTAAAATTGATCAACAGATTCATTGGGTGCTTTTCATAATTTCATAATTTCTTGATCGAGTGCTTTATGGTTAAAGTGATTGAAACCATGGTCTATCTCTGTGACCAGATGAGCAAGAGAATGAATAGATTTTTCGAGAAGGGTGGCAGACCAGTGCATGGGGTGCCCTCGAAGTGTGTAGACAAACAATGCACAAGTCATGTACTCTTCAAAGATTCCTTGTCTTTCGCATGAGCCTACAACGCCGATTGCGTGCCTAACCAAGGCTACATGGCCTCCACCATAAAATGTTTTATGTGACAAGTTATCTGAGAGTTTTTCCAAGATAATGGAGTCGTTTCCATAAGACACACTCCGGAAGAGCAACTATGTAGTTAGTCATGATAGATATGTAGAGATTCAAAACAGATGTGGGGACTTAACTTGTCATATGGCCATCCTTCTAGCGCCAAAATGTTGACGGTACTGGACTCACCAATATCAGGGGATCTCCCCAGTATGAAGTCCCAACTAGACCTCACACCATTTGGTGTGGGTGTCCCATCCAGTACGATGGCTCGATTTCCATTACCTTAAGGATTTTCCTCAACTCTTGCTTGTCAGCACAAGAGAGTGGTCTTATTTGTCTTCAAGAAGTGAGGTTTGTGTGCCAGGTGAGCGTAAGTGTCACTTGTGTCAATGATTATTTCACTATTGAGGGAGAGGGTGAGAGTGAGTTCCAAGTCGATTGGGGGTAGTCCCAATGATGTTAGGAACATACAACACAATAGGACGTACACAACTTCCAGTGGAGTAGTCCACAAAAATGCGGAAATCACAACACACAAGGGAAGATAACACGTATAACACTCAGCAAATTAGTCCACACGAGTGCAATGGTTGTTTACAACAAGTTTTATGTGAAAGGTCTATCTGATGTCCACGAGAGTAGTCTAAACGAGCGAGACATCGTTAACAACATATACAACACATTTCCATTAATATATTATGTATTATAACAAGTGAAATAGTTCAAATGTAGAACACAGGTTAAAGCAACATGCATCACAAGTGTTAAAGATTAGTCTTACAACAATTACAATACATGTGTGAAAACGTGCTAGCCTATTAGCAGGCTTCTGAATTAAGCGAAAGTTCCAAGACACCATACATCACTAACCCCGTGTGAGGGGCATTAGAGCCACTACTTACTCCTCAAAGGAAATATTGTAGACTCTCTTGGCTATGTGGGAGGAGCTGAGGTGAAAAAATTCTTTTGCTTGTACAAATGAGGGGGTATTTATAGCCAAGGGTGAAACTGACCCTTGTGGCTATTCGAATACCCTCATGACTGTTTGACTTCCATGAATTTTCATCTTTACATGACCCTTGTACAACAGGTGGGTCTCTTGGACTTCCACGTTACATTACATTGATTGACAACATGGCCCACAGTAGAGATGTGGACAACATGACTCATGACATGACTTGACATGACGGTGCTGGTACATTCATGCTGCTACTAGAGTGCATGTCGAACTGTAGTGCTACTGGGTGATGGATGTCTTCATGGTGTGTCATAGCTTCACCTCCGCATGGCAAGGTGCGAGGAGTCTTTGATAGCCGTTGGTTCACTTGATGCTTCTTTGGCACATTTCTCCTTTCTTGTATGTTGGAAGGCTTGACAGGATCAACTATTCGCGAAAGGTGCATGTTCATCCGTTTGTCTATCCATGAGCACATCTTGCATGTTTTCTCGTCCGTCTATTCGCGAACACATATTTGCATGATCATCCGTTCACGAGCACATCTCTTCGCATGCATCGTTCCTTCTTTCATTGGTGAAACTATTCTTCTGCATATGCTCCCTTCGTTCATCCCATTCATCATCATGCCATGTTCGTTAGGGTACCTATACCTATAGTCATTCATGACGAGACGACATCAAATCCAAAAACCTCCTAGTCTACCATGACACATGATCATTTCGGATGCGGGTGACTGGGAGAGGCAGCAAGGTTGTGAGGCGGGATGATGGCTCTGGTAACTGCTGATGAAAACTGCGTAATAGTCCCTGGATGATGGAAATGGGCAATCTGAGTCGACGGTGACTGTCCGCGAGGTATGGATCAGCTAGAAGACAAAACTACGCAAATTTTGGGAGGGACAGTCCAAGCTGCGGGAAGGAAAGGTAGACAAAATCTGCACAGTTTTTCGAAAGATCAGGTAGTAGGGGCTTGACAACAAAATTTACGCAATTTATTGGAGGAACAGGCTAGGCTACAGGGAGGATTGACAGACAAGATTTGCACAATTTCTTGGAGGAACTGGCAGGGAGCCTGGAAGCCAAAACTATGCAATTCCTGGAGGGAACTGGCAGCTAGTTACTAGGTCACTCACAATAGAAATTGCGTAAGTTCTAAGGGGAACTGGCAGTCAGCTATCGGGAGCTTGGTAGCAGAAACTGCGCAACTCCTAGAGGGAACTGTAGTCTGTTGCTAGGAACTACTGGTGAGAGAAATTGCACTGATGTTGGGAGGTCGGCCTACTGACCATCTCTATGCAATTTCTGAGCTGAGTGGACTACTGGGCAACAGAGGGCCTGGTCATGAAAATTGCACAATTTTCTAAATGAGCAACCGGTCGACTCTCGGGAGGGATAGCTGGAAAAACTACGTAATTTTCTGAGGTAGAGAGGGATGAACACTGGGTTTCTATTTGGCTTATCTACACAATTTTCTAAGTCAGTGGAGTGGGCAAGGTCTGCAGCCTCTGTGCAATTTTTGAGGGGACTCCGTCCCGGGGTGGCTGTTGGGTCAAAGTCTCTAGTTGACTAGCATGAAGTTTGATTGATTTTCTTGCAGACAACGCACCTTGAAATGGCTTGCTCAGCGCTTCTCCACTGTTGTGGGTGACAGTCGATCAAGTCGATGGCGGGGTGATGGTCTGACTGTCAGAGGGGAATCTGGTCGTCAAAACTTCAACAAAGTGACTAAGTGTGTGAACGAGTGAAAGATACATACATGATCTTGCAAACACACACTTACATGACTCGACAACGAGACGACTCAAACCATCCAAACACACATGCTCAACATGATTGACCAACGGTGTAAGCGAAATATGTGACACTTGTGATTGATCATTGGTAGACCGTGACAATGCTTCCGCGACAATGAATGTGACTCCTGTGTGAGTGCGACAGATGTTTTCATAGCGAACACAACAAGTACACACGAAGCAAAGAATTTGAGTATAACCAAAACATGGTCGCCAGCATGACTTTGACATCAACATGCAAAAAATTGGGTGAAATGATCAATAAAGGTGGGTGCGAAGACTCACAGAAGCTCACAGAGTGATCCAAGTGTGTGTAGTCATCAAGTGAAACTCTCAAGGGAGGCTTTGAAATTGGGTGCAGGCCAAAATTTTTGAGGGTGGTTGTAACCGCTACAACACACTTCTAATTTCTATGGGAGTGGAAGTACTTAATTTGGGTGAGCACTCCTCCATAGTTTGAATTAACCAATAGTCTTCAATCAGAAAATGGCTGATGGAGTATTAGAATTACTAAACAATCTAATATTTTCAACAATCAGGGACAATCAAAATCAACAAAACCACTCTTGTTGACATTCAAATATGTCTACAAAATGCACAGGAAAAGATTGAATTTTTGAAGCTTGAGTCTAAGCTTCAGCAAAAATAATTACAACAATGGAGTCATCATTATGAACCTGTTTCTGTTCAGAACATTAAGACAGATTCCCATCAGCAAATAGACATTGATAAAATCAATGACACTGAGGTCGACTCCCATCATGTGTCTAGTATAAGAGTAGTTTTTTATACATATGCAAAAGTTTAGCTGATCATCAGACCTTAGGAAGAGCTTGTCCATAACAAGCACATAACCGGTCGTAGATGTGAAAAGGATGTGTCCTTTCATATTCGAGATTACTCAAAGCCCATTCAGTTCCATAGTGTTAGGTTTCTTCATGACATTTCACCTTCATATGTTCCAGATTCTTCTCCTCTTCCATAGCATCAACAACATGTTATTAAATGCCAACATTGTGAATGAGTTGGCCATATGAAATATCATTGTTTTGATCTTCATCCATGTGAAAACTTTCATAAAACTACTCATTCTTCAAACAGATGCTTCAAAAACAAGCCTCTTGCAAGAACAAAGATTCATCTTAGATGGACTTCTTCCTGGCAATGGGCTTCAACAGCCAAGAAGATATTTCAGTCATATGTCAAAACTTTTTCTAGGGTATTGAACAATCTTGTTGTTGATTTTTATCCATATTTTCACCTGGTATCTAACTGAGGGAGGAAGTGATGGTCATATACAAGCTTTAAAGCGACATGAAGCGAGCCTGAGCCACAACCTGCCATACCAAATTTAGAGTTATAGCCGGAGATAGAGATGTTCCTGAGCATGCCTTTGGTTGGTGGTCAGCCTTAAACCATCTATGCAGGGTTGAGAGCTCCCTTTTCAGGTTGAGTTTCTCTCTCTTCAAAGAATTGGGGATACTTCCTTTAGTAGAAAACTTCAACTTCTTACTAATTTTGAAAGATTTCCAGGAATTGCATTAAGCATTCCAGAGTTGCTGGTCATCCTTAAACCAATGTAGGTTGTAGACCTCCCTTTTCCAGATTGAAGGTCTCCCTGTCCAAAGCATTAGGGACACTTCCTCTAGCATAAGATTTCAACTTCTTGCCTAATTTGGAAGATTTTCAGGAACTGCACTAAGCGTTCTAGTGTTGTTGGCCATACTTAAACTATCACCTTATACCAACATTTCAGAGAGCACATTCAACCTAGAGTTTCCATGCATTTTTGCACATTTACCATTGCCTTTGCCAATTTATTTATCCATAATAAACTGAAATGAACACCCACTAGGATGTTTTACCCACCATTCAACTTGGAATATGTGTCCCATGAGCTTGGTATTATATTTTTTAACATGGATTTTTAACCAGGGTTGTTACAAGGAAGTAAAACAAATTTTAGCCTACTAATCCATGCATACATAGTAAATTTCAAAAAAGCATTTAAAAAAGATGTACCAAACAACATTTACAGTTGATTTGGATGAAACGAATACACTTATTTATTCCTTTTAATATTGTTGAAAACTAAAGAAGGGATTGCCACACTCCACCCAAACATAAGCATAGCTACACCCAAATTTCTTGCAGCTTTCCACCCTCGAGCCAAATCTAATGCTTGAAGGATATATACTCAAGGTATTACACCAAAAAGGGTTAATTCATGGAATAGAGAATGAAGTTCAATCTGCTTCACTAGCAAGAAAAAGGGATGCCACCTCTCAAACACTAATTCTAGGTTGAATACATAACAAAATATGGCCATTGCAGGCTTCTAAAACATGAATGGAGACCCCTTCACCGCAATATTCTCTCTTTCCATCACTTCATGTGGAAAAACATAATCAAATGGTCGAGTTCTTCTTGGTCTACCTGAATAAGGTGGAGGGATCTTTCACTAGTTTCCCCGTCTATCACAACTTAAGCCTAGACTATGCATTCCAACTTCCAAACACGAGTTTATAGGGTTATAGGTTCACAATGGCTTTGGATTACACACATTTTGCGTCTCTAGCTCCAACTGCTACAAATCCCCCAAATTTTCCTTTAGAATGACTAACTCAAAACTCAAAACATCTTTTTCTTCTCCCCATGAGAGTTGCTTTATGCAAGAAATGTCTAGGGTCCCTTTCTCAAGTTGTGAAGTTAACCAAGGCTGCCATGAGGTACATAGCCCATGATTAAGTGACTCTCATACCTCCTCCCCCCATCCCCTCATAATTGGTTAGGAATTTGGTAATTCAACGGAACATCAAGGGATTATAATCAAGGGAGATAGAAAAATCCCAATCTCCTGTATGGGCTTCTTAAGCAAGCTATTATTCCATACACTAAGATTTGTATAGAATTTTTCCTTCTTCTTTAGCTTCAATAAATAAATTATTAAATTAAAGTAATTACATTAAATATCCTTGACAATATGTCTATTCTAGCTTTTCAGCATTGTCATTCCTTAATTATGATTACAAAAGTTTGGGATTAGAAAATTCTATGTTACAGGTACCATGGTGGTCAATATGATAACTCAACTTGCATTAGGTATAACTTTCTCATACAAATTCCAACTGAGTTGATATTTGCACCATTTGAAAGTTCTCAATGTTTAGAAGAGTGTCAAGACATTGGGAATTTTGTTTGTAATTTTTTTTACCCCAAAAAAGGTTGTTTAATGTTTCAAATATTGTCTAATATTTTTGGACCCCAAAGCACCAAAATATGAACTACCCCTAAAATGGGTCTTACAAGTCAATATCACCATTTTTTCATAAAAAAGTATGATCATCAATTATATAATAATCCATTTGGGTCCATACCTCCTCATTTTGGAGATATTTTGGTCCCCAAATATTTTACTAAAGGATTTAGGAAAAAATTGCTCTACATCTCCCTAGAGTACCATCTGGCCTTGCCTATAACTTGTTCTTTCAACCCAACCTACCAGAATTCATGTTGTTCCCATCTAGTTATCTATGACATCTTTTGCAAAGTTGTATCCATTGGTAGCTATACTTTAGCTTCTGATTCTACATCCTCTTTTGTAGGTAAGACTTATTTGTTAGTTTCCTAGTCTAACATGGAAGACTCATAGAGTTTTAGATTTTTCATACACTATTGAGAGGGAGAACCTTACCCTTATAGCTCAAGTCTTGATCTTATTGCGCTGTGATTAAGACCAAGATACTATTTAGATTTTTTTTTTCATTATTCAATGCTTCACCTATGGTATCTTCCCTCAATCCTCCATATTGTCCACAATATACTATGTGTGGATGTGAAAGTGACAAATATCCAAACCTAGTTTCAAAAAAAGATTCATTGGTAGAAATATTGACTACTCCATCGAAAATAAATTAGATTTTCATCATAAATCCTTGGATGCTTTTGATTGTAATCTTTGAAAAAATCAACGAATATGACACTTCATTTTGCCCAATCAAAGATGAAAAATTATTTGTAAATAAAAAATTATAAATCTATTCAATTTTATGTACTTCTTTTTTCATAATATATGTGAAAAAAGGCTTTATGAAAATCTAATATCTTTATTTAAATAATATCTCAACTGTCTAAAAATACATACAAACTCTTTTAATATAATTTTTCATTTATCAAATGCAAATAAATACTAGTATAAGCTTCCCCTTCACCAACTCTACAAAGCATTTAATCTCAATCACTAATTTGTTAAAATTCTATAATTTTTTAAACTAACATTGTTTTTTTCAAATAAACCTAACATAATATTAAATTTGTAGTGATTTATTATTAATTCTGTTATTACATATAATATAAGTACAACGGTATAACTTGAGATAAAAAACATGTCAATCTACATTCTTTAAGTGAACATTATGAGTTTGTGATGAGTGAGAAGGCCGTTGTCATATCATTAAGCCTTATGCTCATTCGCACATCGACCAATAAAGTAAAATAAAAATGATTCCGTGGCCTCCCCTCTACATTGTTTGAACGCAATTGTTCCTAATGAAACAACATGATTCCCAGACACGTCTAAGTCATGTCTGAACCATATTTCTGTGGGCGCGCAAGGCCTGACCATCGACCGTGTCCGCGTGCTGTGATATGTACCATTAAACCCTATCCCCACTTCACTAAGGGAATTTGATCACTCTCTATTATTGAAATTCAAATTTGAATTCAAATTTCACGATAAATTAAAATCTGATGGATTTATAATCCATGTCTAATAAATATTTTTTTCTCTATTGGATTTCATTTAATACAATTTTAAGATTTTTTTGTTGTTTAAAATAAATTTTTGAATGCATAAATAGATTCAACACTTTTAAAAAATATTGAGATACTTGAATTATATAGATTAAACAATTTAAACACAAGTTATTTTTGTTTAAAATTAACTAAAAAATAGTCTTGACAAAAATCATTTATCTATAAATTAGACTACCCCTAAATTAATAATTGATTTCTTGTTTTTGTTAATTAAATGAGAATAAAATAATATTTAATATCTTGTTGGATAAAAGTAAAATAATAAATTATGTGAAAATAGAATAATATCCCACCAACAAGATGTAATAGTCAATTAGTGATTAATAAAATAAATGATGATTAATATTTAATCTATAACATTTATGACAACATTAAATGTGCTAAGCAAAGTGAACATAGTGAATAAGTCTGTGCGCGGTCAATGCACATTTTTCTTTTACATTAACTTTACCTTATATAAAACTGGTAACAGTGGTCGGGGACAATAGGTTTCCAATTTCAAGCTCACTTCCACCCTTTACCTAGAAAATGGATTTTCGAAATCAATTATTACCATTAGTGCACACTTGACCTGCCAAACTACACTAAAAATTGAAACCATGTTACAATACCTTTAATAAGTATGGGAAGTTTTCAAGAACTTCACCCGTCGAACTAATATTTTTTTTTAAGGAATTTTATTTCTTCATCTAGTATTTGCTTCACAGTCCACACGACTTCAAAAAAAGCCAAAGTTGTTCCAGATTCTCAATTTTAGTCCCATGGAACATCAGTAGTCTCAATGTCGAATGGACACCTACCGTGGTTGGTCTCATAGGGTCCACCTGTTTATATTTTGCAGTCTCCATCGCATATGGAAAAACCTAAATTTGTTCTCCCACATGTGTGCCCTCAGCTTCTCTTATACCTGTACCTACACATATGTTTCCTCCTTTGACTTCTCATATCACTACACCTGCACATGTCTCTTCCTCCTTATTACTATCACTATGCAAGTAGGCACACTCTTCTAATATTGATAATTGAGAATATTGATGAACAAAGATGAATTTACTTCTATTTTGGAAGTTGCATGCAAGATCGTTGGTTTTTTTGTAGCATTTTTTGGTTTTGATAAGATGGAATAAATTAGTCAAAAAATACATAAAAATATTTTGAAAAAATGTTAAGTTAGGATATGGACATAACAATATTGAATAAAATGTTAGTGAAAAAATCTTGATAATGATGTCCATATCAAAGAAAATGTTAGGTTAAAGATGTCCTAAAAAATAAAGACAAAAAGAAAATATTAGGTTAGAAATAAAAGAAAACAAATAAACTCTGAAAGTGGGCAAGTCTAAATGCCACTACTATTGTTTCTACAAAATAATGGTTGTGTGCAACTTGTTTTTAAATGCCACAACCCATGACAGTCAAACTGCTTAATCTTGACTACTTCATGCTTTAAATTTGATGTTATAGTTAGAGAATAAAGATCTGGCCAAACTGTTTAATCTTGGCAGATCAGTAGTTAGGTAGAGAATAATAAGGTGCTCATCAGTTTAATCTGAGCCCTTGGAGGTTATAAGGGTAGATTTAGATAGTTTGATTTTGTAAAATAAAAAGAAAGGAAAAGGGTTTTCTAGCTTAAATGCACCCATTAAGTGAAGAAAAATGATAGGATAAGCAAAGGGTAAGTAGAGAAAGGTTGCAGAAGTTTGATTATTCATTGGACAAAATGTACATTTATCATGTTTCATCATATGTTTCTATGTCCATGAAGCAATTACACAAAGCAAATGAAGATCAATTAATTAACTTCCCATTCATCTCCATTCATCCCTATACTCACTAATTTCCCCTTCCCACCTTCATACATTCATATTCATTCATTTTCCATAAAAACCCCTTTTCCTAAGGTCAAAACCCTTTTTGCCTAGGAAAAGTGAAAATCCCATGTAAAATCCCTTTTTACCCAAAAAAACCCACAAAAAGGTGTTTACCCTAAGTATTGATGAATATATGAAAAGCAAATAACTTATTAAAAAAACATTATACTTAGTGTATTTTCCCCTTTTCGCTTATATTTCCCTTTTCCGCCTATATTTCTCCTTTTCACGTGTATTTCCCCTTTTCTGCTCATATTTTCATATTAACATTAACTATAGTATTAAGCCCCTAAAATCCCTTTTCCCATATATTATTAACTCCTTTAATAAAATATCCCAAAAACCTTAGTTTTATAATAAAACTATGTATTTTCACATCGCATCGCAATATTGGTGGATCGCAAGCCTTTCAACGTGCATTCTCTTTCCCCGATTGTGATATGTGATCAACGATGGACCCGGACTTGACCAAATATATATCATAACTCAATCCCATATCGCGTCTGCCTCCATCGCAAGTCTCACTAAAGCAATAAACTTCTGCTAGTTGTGATCTTCGATTGTGATGGGAATTCGGACCCGACACAATATATATTACAGTTCATGCCATATCGCATCCACCTTTATCGCAAGCTTGCAATTGAGAGTCGGACCCGATCATATATCATATATGGTTTATTTCCACGTCACATCCGGCACCTATCGCATTCCTTGCAATGGGCCGTCCTTTGCTAAACTCCAATTGCGATATGCGATATTAGCTTGGACCCGATATCATTATCACCCCGAGTTAATAAAATTTCAAGTACACCATCTCTGTTTTGCAAAGGTTTTCTTCGTTAAATCATTTTTACGATTTAAACAAAGAATTAACCTTAAACCTCTATTTCACCTCTAATCTGGGTTTTAAGCCATAATAAAGTCATTACCGCCATATTTAATTGTTTGTACCCTCCGTACTGCTCCTTCACTCCACCACCGTCTGATCCAATGCGTTCAAATCCAATGACCCTCGACCATTTCAGGTTGGCTCTCTGTACAAGTGTTACCCACCCGAAATGTGGTATTCCATTGAACTTCCCTTGCTACGTGTCAGGCTTATATTATTTTGGGCAACCCCCTCCCGAAACCGCCTGCACTTCATAAGCGGTGCGATGAAAACCACCTTCCGCAAAACGACAAAATGGTTACTGTTCAGTATTACGCCATATTTCAAAAGAAAACTGTTTTTCCCATTTAAACGCCAAAATGACCCTTTTGCTTTGTTTTGCCTGTTTTACACAGCAAAGCCTCCATAATGCCTCTGCAACCAATTAAACCATTGTTTCACCTTCCGATACACTATGGACTCCTTCCAATGTCCTTTCAAGCTCTATAAAGCCTTTGAAGACCTTCTGTCACCCTTGTTTTTCTTAACAATTTTTGTGTTTTGCAGGTAAAGACTCAGTGTTCCAGGCTTACAAAGAAAAAATCTTGCATAGAGTTGGAAGACAAATATGAAGATCATATCAAATTACTTTGCCCTTTAATATAAAATCAAAAGGATTTACTGTTGAAAAACACAGTAAAAACTTAAAATGCACAGTAAAGGTAAAAGGAATACAGTAAAGGTTACTCAGCAGGGTTAAAGGATATTCACAGAGTTTAAAGAGTATTAGATGAAAGATCAAATGATCAAATCAGCCAGCGCAAAGGATTCAAACAATCAAGCAGATTAAAGGGACAAAATATCAAACATCAAAGCCAGCACAACCTGAATAAAAGGGACAACAAGAAGCAGTTCAACAGCTGTCTCTATCTTCTTGTATGGAGATCTTTCCTTTCCTAGAATAAATCTCAATCAGTTTTAGGATATTTCCTTAGTTTCATTACTGTATAAATAACTCTCTTCTTGAGATGTTAAGGGTTCGAAGTTCAAGATTCATTGTTCATTGCTTGTTAAGTCTTGACTGTTAATTCTACTTTGAACTTGGAAGCCACCTTTGAAGGAAGCTTTTTTAGACACTTGGTGTACTCAGTCTTTCTGGAACCTTAATACAAAACAGAGGATTCTGAATATGGTTTTACACAATTTGTGTTATCCTGTAAGTTCTTCCAGTTATCAATCATTGTGTTTTTCTTCATATGCTTATGACTTATAGAGATATCTAGGTAGGAAGAATTGTGTCTCAATTTATTCCTATAAGCTCCTGAAGTGATCATCTATTAAGAGAATGGATTAATGAACTGTCTGTTTAGCTAATCCCCTCTAATCAATAAATCATCAGCATCTTGTGTAAGCTTAAGTATACTGCCTTGAACCTTTGGAACGTAGTTTAGAAGGTTTTCCTACTTATGATTGTTCTGTTTTACAGTCTGGAAACTGTGATAATCATATTATTTGTTGTCTTCTTCTCACCACTATTTTGATCTATATCACTGTGTAAAGCTTTATAGCAGCCCTTTGTTGAAGTATTAATATAACCCAAAGGATTAAAGTATTTCAATTCTACATCTGTCTTCATTCATTGGCCTTCCAAAACTAAAACCAAAAACCCCAAAACAATTATTTTAGATGCTCTGGCATTAGTAGCTGACCTACTACTATCTCAGAGGTACAACATCAGACTGGCGCCGTTGTCGGGGATTCGAATTTCATTTAAGTTTCCCTTGGGACAACGATATTCATTCATTCTTTTCCTTTAAAGGTGATTAAATGATTTAGAAAGGTTAAAATCATTCACATAGGCGACTCCACACTCCCAAGCTGGCACCTTATAAACATACCAGATCTCGTTCAGAAGCTAACATAGTTAAACCTCTGTCAAATCCTGAAAGGCTTCTGAGAAAAGCTAGTTCTAAAAGGGGACACCAACCATCTTCTTCTTCCTCTTCAGTCCTGCAGTTTGAAGAATTAGAATCATTTGACCCCTATAGTACTATCCCAGTTGATCCTGATTACTCCCATTTATCACCTAGGGTTGCTAAACTTCTAGATAAAGGAGTTGATTTTAAGTCAGCATGCCTTATTCATTCATTAGAATCTCATCCAACACCCACACTACCACCAGGATCACCTAAAACTGAATCTGATTTGGGTGTTGATCTACTAGAATATAAACCCACAGATTTCATATCTGTAGTATACCTAGGGGGGATAATATGGGGTACAAAGGGAGGTACCCAAGGGAATAATGTAAGAATGGGATGGGCCATAGTAATAAATAAGGTGGTTAACCCGTATCATGTAAAGGACCACAAGTAGTTAGCAATAATGTAATAAGCTCATGGTATTAGATAGATGGTATTGAGGGAACCATGGTAATGACCCATGGTATTGTATGTATGAGGTCTATATAGAGGCTAGAGACTCCCCACTCAGAGATGTCAAGGATTATTGTATGGACATGCATATGGCTTGTGGAGTGCTCTCCTTACTTAAGGAGTGAATGTATGGTGTTGCCCTACCTTAAGGGTTTTGATCAATAAAGAAGCATTTCTATCTATTCAAATCTTGTTATTTCTGGGTTTATTTGCATTGTCTTATATTTTCATATCAGATACATAACAAGTGGTATCAGAGCACTTTCTTGGGCAAAAGTGGAGAATTTTTTTTTATATAATTTTTGCAGGAACTTTCTGGGGCGGGAGTTTGTAGATCAGATCTGTACATTTTGGGGCAAAATCTAATTGCAGATCTGGATTCGTTGTGAAAAAATATCCAAGTTCAAAAAAAAAATTGGCCAAATCGGAATCCGGATGAAGGAGATATCGCTGATCTAAAAATCAGTGATGTTGCAGACATTTTTTGGGGCAGCAAGTTTGCATCGCAGATCTGTATGTCCTGGTGTGAAATCTGCAGAATTTAATTACAGACCTGGATTTCTTATGAAAAAATACCCGATTTGAAAAAAAAAATCGGTCGAATCAAAGTCCAGATGAAGGAGATCTCGCTGATTTAAAAATCAGTGTTGTTGTAGACATTTTTTGGGCGGCGAGTTTGCGGAGCAGATCTGTACGTTCTGGTGCAAAATCTAATTGTAGATCTAGATTTCTTGTGAAAAAATACACAAATTCAAAAAAAAAATTAGTCGAATCGGAGTCTGGATGAGGGAGATATCGTTGATTTAAAATCAGCTATTTTTTCAGCGAATTTTTGTGCTGGTAAGACAGTTGCAACGCAAATAGGAAATTCCAGTACCTACATCGGGATTTATACCACATGAGAAGATGTAGAATGGTTGTTCCATTTCCAAAAATAGGTCATAATAGGGATTCTGAGCAATATTGACAGAATTGTGGCTATTTCAAATTTTCGCCAAGTAAGTGATTTTTTTTTCAAAACCCTCTTCATGGCAGTTCTATGTTTTACAAGAAAAGATAATGGTCCTCCTATTGAAGAATACATAAAACAAAAAAGGTCAGTATGGGCAAAAGATTGGAGGGATTCAGTGTGGCTTAGTTTCAAAGATGAGGCTTCCAAATGGTGGTTCTCACTTGACAACAAGCAGTTGACCAAACTTTCAGATACAGAATTTGAAAGAGTCATTTTAGACAAATGGTCTCATGCTAGAAAAAAGGAGAATGAGACACGTAAGGGGTTATTTTCTACTGGTGTCTCCTTATTGCAGGTTCATGGATTGATTCAGAAGGAGAAGATTGTTGTGTCTATAAATCGTAGTTGCAAGCATAATTTTATCAATGTTAATCTGACAAAAAAATTGCAAGTGCCAGAAAAACACATTGAAAACACACAAGTTAATGATGAGGATGTGCAAGTTTATAAAAATTTGAAGCTTTCGATGGATAAGTATGTGTTTCATTGTGATTTTTACACTTTAGATATAGATAACATGGATGTTGTTTTAGGATATCCTTGGATGGAATCTATGGGTACTATCAATATTAATGTGCAGAAGAAATCCTGAAGCTCTGGTAAAAAAAGAAGAAAATTACATTGCAGGATATTTCCATTAAGACCCAAGCAGAGATTATGGAGGCAGAAGCACAAAGCGTTAATGAGACTTACACATCAGATGATGAGCCTTTGATGATCGATAATCAAACACAAACAGAGGTTGAAGCAGAAAAGTTTACAGGTACTAATACATCAGATGAGGACTCAGTGGTTGAAGTAATATTGGAAGATAAGAAACAATAGCAGGCACCATAACATGTACCAGATACCACTCAAGCTCCATTAGGTGGTGAATTAAAGAAAGATACACTATTGGTTAAAACTTCAGCATATAACCACCCGCATCACCCCGCACAAAAACAACCAACAAGATGGCAACGAATTAGCCACAAGGACAACAACCCCCACATGATAGATAGAGAGGAGCGGTGATCCACCTACTACACATCAACACAGAAGAGCTGCCACGGTCGACTTCCATCTCAAACAAGTGAGGCACCAACTAGATCGAGGGTTCACCTTTCTCTGGGATGGCTAGATGCACGTGCATGGTACCAGTGGACTAGTCTTTTGAGTAGATTTTATTATTTGTGTTCTTCCCATGTTTCAGGGATGAAACATGTTAAGGGGGGTGGAATTTAATATACCTAGGGGGGATAATATGGAGTACAAAGGGAGGTACCCAAGGGAATAATATAATAATGGGATAGGCCATAGTAATAAATAAGGTGGTTAACCCGTATCATGTAAGGGACCACAAGTAGTTAGCAATAATGTAATAAGCCCATGGTATTAGATAGATGGTATTGAGGGAACCATGGTAATGACCCATGGTATTGTATGTATGAGGCCTATATAGAGGCTAGAGACTCCCCATTGAGAGATGTCAAGGATTATTGTAAGGACAAGCATATGGCTTGTGGAGTGCTCTCCTTCCTTAAGGAGTGAATGTATGGTGTTGCCCTACCTTAAGGGTTTTGATCAATAAAGAAGCATTTCTATCTATTCAAATCTTGTTATTTCTGGGTTTATTTGCATTGTCTTGTATTTTCATATCAGATCCATAACAATATCCCCTACCACCTATCATTTTCCTTCCATTTTTGACCGACCTGAAGCTTCTTCTTCTAAACAATCTAAGGAGACATTCTCTATATATTCCAATCTTCTTTTTGAAACAAAAGAAGGTATTCCTTTACAGGTCCCAAAGTTAGTTCTTAGGACTCCTTTGAAGTCTTTCGGGAGATCTCCTCCTTCATCTCCTCCTTCACCTCCAACTAGTCCATCAAACCCTGAATCACCATCTTCTTCCTCTACTTCTTCTTCATCTTCTACATCCACACAAACACCTCATACACCTCAAGCACCTCATACACCACCTGCTGTCATGGCTTTCCGACCTATTGTACAGGCTAGATATGTTGCCTTAGTCTTACCTAATAACCTTGATGCATTCCGTGCTAGATACTTAAAATACCTTCCCAAGTACAATGGAGAAACTAGTCCCTCAGCTGAGAACCATCTTCAAGCTTTCCTAAACTTTGCAGACAACATGAATATTGAACAAGAAAATGTTTATATGAGATTGTTTGTATAGTCACTTGATGGAAATGTGAGGATTTGGTTTAGGCAGTTACCAGCATCTTCCATTAGAAATTGGGAAGAGCTTACAAACATTTTTAAAAATCAATGGGGTGTGAAAAAGGATCCTCTTTACTTCCTCACAGTTGTTGAAGAGCTTAAAAGGAACTTTGATGAACCAGTATCAGATTTTGTCAAAAGATTCAATAAACTCTATCACAAAATGCCTGCTGATTGTAAGCCCCCTGTAGTAGCAGCTAAGTCTAGATTCTCTAAAGCTTTTGATGATGAATTTGTTGTTATGCTATGATAGAGAACATCAAGAACTCTTGAAGATATGAAAACAAATGCTATAGAAGTAGAAGCAAATAGGGAAGCCTCAATTTATTTAAAACTTAAGGAAGAAAAGACCCAAAGAAAACTCAAATCTGTTCAAGAAGCCTCTAGTTCCTCCAACACTAAATCAGAAGACTCAAAACTAGATGAAATAACATCTCTTCTTAGAAACCTATCAAATAGGATTTCAAAGATTGAGACCCAATCCAGGACAATACAACAAGCAGTTTCTAGACCCCAAAACCAAAATCAAGGTCAGTATAAGAGAAATCCACCACTACAAATTCTTCAGAGACCTAGTGATGATCAACAGGTTCCTACCCCTCTATTGATAGATGACCAACAACCTGATGATAGTAATACGAAAATTATTGAAGATATTAATAGTATGGATTCTTCTTCCAATCAAACAGCCGTCATTCCTCTCTCACAACAAAATCAGGATCAAGAAGATCAGGAAGCTTCACAAGTCTCTAAATGTCATGCTTTCTCTGAATTTTTAATTACAGAGTTAAACAAGAGGTATGATCTTAGGTCTAGGCCTAGTCCTGGGAGGCCTCCAAAGGAAACTCCAATCATTAAACCACGCACCAAAACTACTGAAGCTCAAACAACTCTTATTCAGCCCTTAGATCAGTCAATTGATAATACCCAAACTGGTAAAAACATTTTGACTACATTTAGTGTTGAAAAAGAATTAGAGAGGGTTAAGATCCCAATTCCATTGTCAGAACTTTCTAAAAACCTTGGTTACAAAAGCCAAGTCTCAAAATGGATACAAAATACCTTGGTTGATGTTGAAGGTGATGTCATAAGTCTGGAAGATGAAAAACCAGCAGTAGTTTTTGGCCCTAGTTCATACATGATAGATGAGACAGTGTCTCCTTTCTATGTAACTCTTAAAACAAATTATTCCATGTTATATAATTGTATGCTTGATTCAGGAGCATCACACAACCTTATGCCAAAATATATCATGGATCATTTGAAACTCGACATAACTAAATCCTACCATGACCTGTACACCTTTGATTCTAAAAGGGTGCCCTGTTTAGGATTGATCAAGGATCTAGTGGTTACCCTTGCCCAAATTCCAGTGAAAAGTGTAGTACTTGACATTGTTGTCACAGATATCCCTCCCAAGTTTGGAATGATCCTTTCTAGGTCTTGTTGTGCCAAATTAAGGGGAACTCTGCAGATGGATATGTCATATGCTACTATTCTTGTTTATGGAGGAGAGAAATTAAGATTATATAGAGAGGGGAGATTTGTACATACTATTTGTAAGACTGACTAGCCAAGAAACCATCCAATTTATGCAATAGATCAAGACTTTGGTTGTTTTCAACTCACTTCAAACCAACACAAAACTCAATTCAAAATTGAAGAGGTAGTTGAAAGCCCTAAACCAAACCAAACTGATATTTGGAAACTGTTCTTTGATGGCTCTTGCACAAAAGATGGGGCAGGAGCTAGAGTAGTTTTAAATTCACCTGAAAAAAGAAAATATAACCCAATCATGTAAATTAGACTTCGAAGTTACAAATAATGTGGCTGAATATGAAGCTTTCCTTTTAGGATTGAAATTAGCCAAAGTCTAAAAGTTCAAAACTTAAGTGTCTTTACTGATTCAGAACTTATTGTTAAGCAAATAAGAAATGTTTGCCAAACCAAGCACCCTAGACTTAGGTCCTACTGAAATGAAGTATGGGATTCAGTTGAAAAAAAATTTGATGTTTTTAATTTGACTAATTTTCCAGAGATCTGGATATTCATGCAGATGCCTTAGCTGTCTCTACTAGCTCTTTTAAAATTCTTGATCATACTAATGTACTCTATCATATACAAGTCAAAAATAGGCCATCTATCCCAGATAATCTGAAACATTGTCAAATATTCGAAGATGATGAATAGTTGAAATCATTTCTGCAGTTAATAGATGATTTTTCATTTCTACAAATTGATGAAGATAGAACTGAAACAAATGAAAATGCAGATGGAAATGATATTTCAGATTTTAAAACCCAAATTGCTAATCATGCATTATTCAATTATCTAATAATTTTATTCCAAAGGGACTAATTCCTTTAGAAAGATTGTTTGATCAAAATGATTTCCTCCAAAACCCTCAGTCCATTTCTTTAGAAGATGACATAGAAGAGATTAACATTGGAACTGATGAAGATATAAAAAACATCAAAATATGTGCATCTCTAGACCCTGAGATCAAAGCTCAATATATTAAGTTACTGCAAAATTATAAGGATGTTTTTTCTTGGACTTATACTGATATAAAGACCTATGATACTTCATTAATACAACATAAGGTTCCTTTGAAACCAAAAGCAAAACCTTATCAACAGAAACTTAGAATGATAAATCCAGCCCTTCTACCAACTATAGAAAGGGAGATTAAGAAAATGCTAGATGCTTATATCATCCCCCCTCTTAGATATTCTAATTGGGTTGCAAATTTAGTTCTTGTTAGAAAGAAAAATGGAAAAATAAGACTCTGTGTAGATTTTATAAATTTGAACAAGGCATCATTAAAAGATAATTATCCCTTGCCCAAAATGGATCAGTTACTTCAAATGGTTTCAGGAGCACAAAGAATTTCTATGCTTGATGGTTTTTCAGGTTATAACCAGGTGAATGTTGATACAACAAACAAAGAGAAGACAACCTTTACTACACCCTGGGGTACATTCAAGTACGCTAGGATGCCATTTGGCTTGACCAATGCTGGAGAAACATTTGAGAGAGCTATGGACATAGCTTTTGTGAGTCAGGTAAATAAATTTGTGGTTATTTATCTTGATGACATAACTGTTTTTTCTAAATCTGATCAGAAACATCTAAAGCACTTGATGAAGCCTTTTGATAGGTGTAGAAAATTTGGAATATCATTGAACCCTAAGAAGTCCTTGTTTGCTTTCAAAGAATGAAAACTATTGGGCCATATAATTTCAAAAGAGGGAGTAGTAATTGACCCCAAATGAGTATCTACCATTGAAACATTGACCTTACCTAGAAACAAGAAGGAGATTCAAGCTTTTCTAGGCGAGATTAATTTTCTAAGGAGGTTTATTCCAAATTATGCAGAGATTGTAAAAGATATAACTGACATGCTCCGAAAGGACCATGAAGTCAAATGGACTCCCACTTCTAGGCATGCATTTGAACAAATAAAAAAGGCTATCTCTAAAGCTCCCACCTTAGCCAACCCAGATTATACTAAGCCATTTAGTATTTTCTCTTTTGCCTTTAAAACAACCCTTGCTACTGTCCTATTACAGAAAAATGAAGATTCCCATGACCAACCCATAGCCTTTTTTAGTAAGGTTATGAGAGAATTTGAGCTTAAGTATGACCTCATTGAGAAGTAAGCCTATGCCCTCATTCAAGCTCTGAAATCATTCAAGATGTATGTCTTACATTCACCTATTACTGCTTATGTCCCTAACAGTGCTGTGAAAATTTGTCCTAACCCAACCAGACACTGATGGGAAAAGAGGTAGATGGATCACTCAAATTCTGGAGTTTTATCTAACTATCAAGACTACCAAGCTAATAAAAGGTCAAGGATTAGCCAAGCTTCTAACTGAATCCAACTGCAAAGTAATTGGAATCAATTCTGTGTTAGAAATACAAGGGAAGAATACACAAGAACCTTTTGTCCTTGTAGAAGGGGAGAATCCACAAGAACCTTCCCTTCATCCTAAAGGGAAGAATCCACAAGAAACTCCCTTTCATCCAGAAGGGGAGAATCCAAAAGAACCTCTACCTTCTGAGCAGATCACTCCTATACACATTGAGGAAAAATTCTTTTTGTCAAACTAGTATCAAGATATTGTAAATTTCTTGATTCATTTTGAGTGTCCATCATCTTTCTCCAAAACCCAGTGTAAAACCCTTAAGTTAAAATCAGTCAAGTACTGCATTATAAATGTAAATTTATACTGGAAAGATCCACTAAATATTTTGTTATTATGTTTAACAGAATCAGAAACTGAAGGAATCATTGATTAGTTTCATACAGAATTTTGTGGGGGACATAATGCTTGGAGAGAAACAACATACAAGATTTTGAGGGGAGGATTTTATTAGCCCACACTGTTCTTACAAGTAGGGGCAAATGTCAGAGGTTGTGTTCCTTGTCAAATGTTTGCTGGTAAACAAAAATTAGCATCTCTTCCACTTGTTCCATCAATAGTTTCAGCACCTTTTTCTCAATGGGGATTAGATTTTGTTGGAGAGATTCACCCCACTTCAAGTAATCAGCATAGATGGATCCTCACTGCAACAAACTACTTTACTAAATGGGTGGAAGCAATTCCAGTCAGAAATGCTACTGATTCAGTAGTAATTAAGTTTATTGAGGAGAATATCTTATCTAGATTTGGTTGCCCAACTCAAATTGTCACTGATAATGCAACAACTTTTGCTAGTGTTAAAATGATTGACTTTTTCCAGAAATATCAGATTTTGTTACATCATTCAAATTCATACTACCCTCAAGGTAATGGCCTTGCAGAGTCATGAAACAAAAGTCTAGTAAAGGTAATTAAAAAGACTCTAGCTGATAATAAGAAGAGATGGGATTCACATCTGATTTATGCAGTATGGGCAAACAAAATTACTCCAAAGAGATCAACTGGGAAATCTCCATTTCAGTTAGTCTATGGGAAAGATGCAAATTTCCCTACCAATTTGGCCTTCCCCATTTTAAAATTCCTGCAGGATTCAATAGATGAACCTGATGATTTTTCAAGAAGAATAAATCAGATTATTGAACTTAATGAAAACAAAGATGAAGTTCAATACAAGTTGAATTAATATCATAATAAGATGAAGACCCTGTTTGACAGAAGAGCCAGGAAGAGGGACTTTAAGGAAGGTGATCTAGTTCTAAGATGGGATGCCAGGAGAGAAGAGAAAGGAAAGCATGACAAATTTGACAATCTATGGTTTGGACCTTTAGCAATTGCTGAAGTCAAGGGTAACAACACTTTTGTGTTGCAGAATCTTGAGGGGCTATATTCCACTTATATTACATTTAGTACTAAGAAGTTGAAATACTTTTCATTGTAAATACTCAGGTTTTCTTTTACCTTTCAAGATGTCAGTGTGATTTTCTTTACAGCAAGGACTCCATAGCCCGAGGAGAAGGCACATGGATCTGTAGGTTCTTTGCATTCTACAGGAAAAAGCAGTCCCCAGTTGGAGCCAATGTTGTAGCATTTTTTGGTTTTGATAAGATAGAATAAATTAGTCAAAAAATACATAAAAATATTTTGAAAAAATGTTAACTTAGGATATGGACACAACAATATTGAATAAAATGTTAGTGAAAAGATCACGATAATGATGTCCATATCAAAGAAAATGTTAGGTTAGATGTCCTAAAAAATAAAGACAAAAAGAAAATGTTAGGTTAGAAAGAAAAGAAAACAAATAAACTCTGAAAGTGAGCAAGTCTAAATGCCACTACTATTGTTTCTGCAAAATAATGGTTGTGTGCAGCTTGTTTTTAAATGCCACAACCCATGACAGTCAAATTGCTTAATCTTGACTGCTTCATGCTTTAAATTTGATGTTATAGTTAGAGAATAAAGATCTGGCCAAACTATTTAATCTTGGCAGATCAGTAGTTAGGTAGAGAATAATAAGGTGCTCATCAGTTTAATCTGAGCCCTTGGAGGTTATAAGGGTAGATTTAGATAGTTTGCTTTTGTAAAATAAAAAGAAAGGAAAAGGGTTTGCTAGTTTAAATGCACCCATCAAGTGAAGAAAAATGATAGGATAAGAAAAGGGTAAGTAGAGAAAGGTTGCAAAAGTTTGATTATTCATTAGACAAAATGTACATTTATCATGTTTCATCATATGTTTCTATGTCCATGAAATAATTACACAAAGCAAATGAAGATCAATTAATTAACTTCCCATTCATCTCCATTCATCCCTATATTCACTAATTTCCCCTTCCCACCTTCATACATTCATATTCATTCATTTTCCATAAAAACCCCTTTTCCTAAGGTCAAAACCCTTTTTGCCTAGGAAAAGTGAAAATCCCATGTAAAATCCCTTTTTACCCAAAAATCCCACAAAAAGGCGTTTACCCTAAGTATTGATGCATATATGAAAACCAAATAACTTATTAAAAAAACATTATACTTAGTGTATTTTCCCCTTTTCGCTTATATTTCCCTTTTCCGCCTATATTTCCCCTTTTCACGTGTATTTCCCCTTTTCTGCTCATATTTTCATATTATCATTAACTATAGTATTAAGCCCCTAAAATCCCTTTTCCCATATCTTATTAACTCCTTTAATAAAATACCCCGAAAACCTTCGTTTTATAATAAAACTATGTATTTTCATGTCGCATCGCAATATTGGTGGATCGCAAGCCTTTCAACGTGCATCCGCTTTCCTCGATTGCGATATGCAATCAACGATGGACCCGGACCCGACCAAATATATATCATAACTCAATCCCATATCATGTCCGCCTCCATCGCAAGTCTCGCTAAAGCAATAAACCTCTGCCAATTGTGATCTCCAATTGCGATGGGAATCTGGACCCAATGCAATATATATTACAGTTCATGCCATATCGCATCCACCTTTATCACAAGCCCCGGCTAAAGCACATACCTTCCGCCATTGTGATCTTTGATTGCGACTGGGACCCAGACCCGATCATATATCATATATGGTTTATTTCCACGTCGCGTCCGGTGCCTATCGCATTCCTTGCGATGGGACATCCTTTGCTAAACTCTTATTGCGATATGCGATATTAGCTGGACCCGATATCATTATCCGCCCGAGTTAATAAAATTTCATGTCTGCCATATCTGTTTTGCGAAGGTTTTCTTCGTTAAATCATTTTTACAATTTAAATGAAGAATTAACTTTAAAGCTCCATTTCACTGCTAATCTGGGTTTTAAGCCATAATAAAGTCATTACCACCATATTTAATCATTCGTACGCTTCGTACTGCTCCTTCACTCCACCATCGTATGATCCAATGTGTTCAAATCCAACGTCCCTAGGCCATTTTGGGTTGGCTCTCTGTATGAGCGTTACCCACTCGAAAAGTGGTATTCCATTGAACTTACCTTGCTACGTGTCAGGCTTATATTATTTCGGGCGACTCCCTTCCAAAACCGCCCATGCTTCATAAGCAGTGTGATGAAAACCGCCTTCCGCAAAATGACAAAATGGTTACTGTTCACTATCGTTCCATATTTCAAAAGAAAATTGTTTTTCCTGTTTAAACGCCAAAATGACCCTTTTGCTTTGTTTTGCCTGTTTTACACAGCAAAGCCTCCATAATACCTCTGCGACCAATTAAACCATTGTTTCACCTTCCAATACACTATGGACTCCTTCCAATGTCCTTTCAAGCTCTATAAAGCCATTGAAGACCTTTTGTCACCCTTGTTTTTCTGAACATTTTTTGTGTTTTGCAGGTAAAGACTCAGTGTTCCAGGCTTACAGAGAAAAAAGCTTGCGTACAGTTGGAAGACAAATATGAAGATCATATCATTTTATTTTACCCTGTAACATAAAATCAAAAGGATTTACTGTTGAAAAACATAGTAAAAACCTAAAATGCACAATAAAGGTAAAAGTAACACAGTAAAGGTTACTCAACAGGGTTAAAGGATATTTACAAAGTTTAAAGAGTATCAGATGAAAGATCAAATGATCAAATCAGCCAACGCAAAGGATTCAAATAGTCAAGCAGCTTAAAGGGGCAAAATATCAAATAGCAAAGCCAACACAACCTGAATAAAAGGGACAGTAAGAAGCAGTTCAACAGCTGCCCCTATCTTCTTGTATGAAGATCTTTCCTTTCCTAGAATAAATCTCAATCAGTTTTACGATATTTCCTTAGTTTCATTATTGTATAAATAACTCTCTTCTCGAGATGTTAAGGGTTTGAAGTTCAAGATTCTATGTTCATTTCTTGTTAAGTCTTGACTGCTAATTCTACTTTGAACCTAGAAGCCACCTTTGAAGGAAGCTTTTCTAGACACTTGGTGTACTCAGTCTTTCTAGAACCTTAATACAAAGCAGAGGATTCTGAATCTAGTTTTACACAGTTTATGTTATCCTGTAAGTTTTCCCAGTTATCAATCATTGTGTTTTTCTTCATATGCTTATGACTTATAGAGATATCTAGGTAGGAAGAATTGTGTCTCAGTTTATTCCTATAAGCTCCTGAAGTGCTCATCTATTAAGAGAATGGATTAATGAACTGTATGTTTAGCTAATCCCCTCTAATCAATAAATCATCAACATCTTATGTAAGCTTAGGTATACTGCCTTGAACCTTTGTAACGTAGTTTAGAAGGTTTTCCTACTTATGATTGTTCTGTTTTATAGTCTAGAAACTGTGATAATCATATTATTTGTTGTCTTCTTCTCACCACTATTTTGATCTATATCACTGTGTAAAAATTTATAGCAGCACTTTGCTGAAGTATTAATATAACCCAAAGGATTAAATTATATCAATTCTACATCTGTCTTCATTCATTGGCCTTCCAAAACTAAAACCTAAAACCCCAAAACAATTATTTTAGATGCTATGGCATTGGAATGGCTTTTGCTTAAAGGAAGAGGTGTGGTAGATCCTTTATGTCAAGTTGTCATTCTTCTTCCTTTGCCCCTTCCTTGCAAATACTCGAATGTCGCACTTCCCCTTCTTCTTCTCCATCGTGGTGTGCCTCTCCTCAACCTTGGGTGGAGGGCCCTATCCATTGCACTACACTCCACTCCTAGTGTAGGCACTCCTCCTACACTCCTCTCTCTACTCTTGGTTCTTCCATGTCTTCGTGGCAACCTGAACTTCCCCAATCTAAATTGTCTTATTTTGCAAGACATTGCCCTTTTTTATCCTTTTGTCAAAGATTGGTTCTATTTCAATCCTCTTCCTTGTATCTGTACCGCGAACATACCTGGTCCACTGTGTTGCTCACCTCACCCGCTGTTAGGGATGATAGGCCAGTCGCCTCTTCTCCTAAAATCGCTATGCCAGTAGTACTTATTCACTTCTTGCGAGATCTCTACTCCCTCTGCTATTCATCCTCGATCGCTAAATCAACTACCTCCCCTAACGTTGTCCTCTTTCTCAGCCTCCTTCACCGCTTATCCTATAAATTCTTAGGTCTCTTACTATACAATTCCTTGTATTTCCACCCTATTTGCACACACAGTTTATCGATGAAGGATGCACCTAGATATGTCGTTGGTGGTGTTTAAACCCCTACTTCAATTTCATGTGATTCTTACGAATCTAGATCTACTACATGATAATTTGTTGTTGAATAAAGGTCAATTATTGGTGTCATCCCTACCTTTGTCTATGCACCTGGAATTTAATATGAAATGAGTTATGGCCCTAGAACAAGTTCTCCCATAGGAGTTGGAGTGGGTATATCTAGAACAAATGGCTCTACTACTAGATATGGAATTCAATCCACTGAATCTCGATATCAATATGGTAAGATATATAGAACTAGAAATTTAAATTTCTCCTTGCACTCCTTACCCATCTCTCTACATCAATACATCCCCAGGTCAGCCCCTTGGTTCCTCGCATTGCATAGGGCACTAGTTTCTCATAGTATTAGATTCCAATGAATTTATTCCATAGTCGCAAAACAACATTTTAATCCAAGCCGACATTGTTCTCAAACATTAGCTTGTAGCTCCCTGAAGAATTCTCGCTTGGCTACACTGAAAGATTATGTGGATTTTACTGCAAACTCTACCCCCTCTAATATGCTAGTTAACCAAAAGCATAATTACTTACATTTTTCAATCTATGCAACAACTTGGGCATTTAGTAGTAAGGTTCTGGCTGGAGTCTCAATCCTCTTCGCTTTGTTCAACATCTCGGATATTTTCCCTAAGCCATGAGGGTTTGCTTTTAGAGGAGGAGGGCTCATGAGGAGGTGGATCAATGGGAACCGTTTGTTCTTTAACATCAGGCATTGACTCATCCCGTGTTTCTCCCTATTTTCCTATATCTACTTCTTTGTCCTTCCTTGGAATAGGAAGGTTGTTAATTTTCCCAAGGGAAACATCTTCACCGAAGATGACATCATGACTTATCTCTAATTCTCTTTAACCAAGCACATAGATTATATATGCCTTGGACCCATAAATGTTCCTTTCTTCCCATATGCATCCAATTTGCTTCACTTTCTTTCAGCACATGAAAATATACGGGACTACCAAAAATTCTAAAATGAGAAACATCAGGTTTCTTATCGGTGAAAACTTCTTCAATAGTTTTGGAGTCTAATGCTTGATGTGGGCTTCTATTTTAAACATACAGGGCAGTGTTGGTAGCTTCCACCCAAAAGAACTTAGGAAGGCTTTGATCATGTATCATGGCACAAGTGGCTTCTATAATGGTAAGATTATTCCTTTCAGCAACACCATTCTGTTTAAGAGTATATGCGGTAGTAGTCTCCCTCTTATTGTCAGATTCTCTACAATAGTCATTGAACTCATTTGATTCATACTCAGTTCCATTATTGGTCCTCAATATATTGATCTTTTTACCTGTTTGATTTTCAACCAAGGCTTTGAAAGTATGGAACCATGTGAATACTTCATCCTTCTTCTTCAAGAAGTATATTCAAGTTTTGCAAGAGAATTAATCCACAAGGATAACATAATATAAATATCCTCCCAAAGATGTCACATGCAACTTACCAGATAGATGAGAATGAACCAATTGCAAAATGTTAGTAGTCTTGCTACCACTTGAGGGGAATGGTCCCCTTGTATGTTTTCCTTCGGCACATCCCTGATAAACACCTTCATGTTTTATTTTGAATTTGGGCATACCTGTAACCACCTTTCTTGCATCGGATAGAGCCTTTTAATGAATATGAACAAACCTCCGATACCATAGTTCGAATCGAAGAGATGTGTCACAAGACATAACTCCCAGTGGACTTCCTCCAACTTGATATAAGTTGTCAACCCTGAATCTAAGAGCAAATGGTTCTTTGAAATTTCTTTTCCAAACACGTGCCTTTCCATCAATGAATGCCACCTTGAATCCTTTGTCTTCCATCTCTGAGATAGATACCAGGTTCTTCTTTAGATCGGATACATATAGTACTTCTTGTAGATGAACAGTGTTACCTTAATTCAATTGAAGAGTAACATTCCCAACTCCGTTTATGGGATAGGTGGCATAGTCTCCAAGGATAATTTCCAAATTTATATCTTTTTTTATTAGATTTGAAAGAGCCTCCTTGTACCTAGTGAAGTGCCTTGAGGCACCACTATCAATTAACCAATTTCCTAAGGTGTCTGGAGGAGAGGCAATAGAGAGGGAAAATATAAGACAAAATTCTTTTTGCTTTTTATCTACAACATTGGATTCATCATACATAGACTTTCTTGATCTTTTGGGTGGTCGGCCATTTCCATGTTGAGTAGTAGGAGCATTCCTTTTTCCTTTGTTGTTGAACCTTCCATTCCTTTGATTGTTGTTGCCCCTGAAATTGTTGTGATTGTTGTTATCACTATCCCGAGGTGTATCCCTTCTATTAGGACACTCCCTAGCATAGTGGCCAAACCTGTTACAAATGAAGCATCTTCCCTTCCTTCCTTCATTGAATCCTGGTCTCCCTTGACATTGCTTATTTGAACCTACATTGTTCTTTCTTTTAGCATGAGCGGAGAATGTAGTACGATCATTCCTATTTGAAGGCATGTCCATTTCCATCATCCTCGTCTCTTCTTGAGAAAATCTAGTCAACAATTCTTCAAAACCTAGAATCTTGTCATTGTTGAGGATAGTAGTGTTGAACACATGAAATTCACGAGGGAGACCTCGAAGCGAAATGAGAGTGAGCTCCCTATTAGAAATAACTTCTCCGATTGAAAGAAGGTTATTTTTTATCTCGGTAATCCTCATGAAGTACGATTGAATATCTTCACCTCTTCTCTTCTTGATGTCCTTCAATTTGTTCTTGAGAAATAGGACTTGGCTTGCATTGCTAGTTTTGAACATGCCAACCAACCTATCATATATCTCCTTTGATGTGTTTAAATCGGAGACATAATCAACCAAATTCTTATGAATAGAGTCCCTGATGATATTCTTGGCTTTGACTTCACCATTCTTGTACTTGGTCTTAGCAGCAGCTAGTGCATTTGAAAGAGGTTCTGAAATAGTTCCCTGCATATAGTACATAACATCTTGCTCTTCTAGAGTCAAATCAAGAGACATCCTCCATGCATGATAATCAGACTTATCATGAAGATTTTCATCAAATTTGAAGTAGGATGTAGAGGCCATTGAATCTTGTCCTTGATCAATAGATCTAAGTGATTGCTCTTCTCACTCTTGCTTGGGCTTTATCTTCACCTCAACTCTGATACCATGTTAATTTTAGATAGCAATGGTATGTTCTATGCTTAAGATGGATTTTACTTCAATTTTCTTACTAGCCCAATATCAATATCCAGATTAGCAATCACATTAACATTACAGTAAAACGAAGATAGAACATAAACAATAACCAGAAGACAAGTGAAGACAAGAGGACACAATATTTGGCAGATGTCAGGGAAAAACCCTAATGCGGAGAAAACCCTTTGATCAATTCTTCTTATTATTCTTCAAAAGTTGAGCAAAGAGAGAGAGTACAATATACAAATTTACTTGCCTAATCACAGTCAAATATGTCTAGTCAAACAACAGTCACATGAAGCCCTAACATGAAAGTCAATGTTGGTCAAACAAGGAAAAATTCTTCCTCCAAATTAGTTCGGTCAAACCCAGTCAATGCGTCCTCCAAGTACAGTCTGAAACAACCAAAAATAGTCCCGAAAAACTCAGTCAAACTTGGTCAACACAGAGTGAAACTTGTGGTCAATGTTGGTCAAACAACTCGGATTGCCATGATTTCTGTGCCTAGAAATGTGGCCTTCCCAAATAGAAATATCCCCAAGAAAAAAGTAGTCAAATCAAGTCAACAGTTGCCCGGTCAACGCTAGTCAAACCCTTCTGAAATTCAGTCAATGCCCAAATAGAAAATTACAGCCTTCTTCTTCGCATGTGTGGAGAGAGAGGTTGTCGAGAAATTTGTACCCAATTAGATGAGGGGAGAGAGATGGGTGTGAAGATGAGTGAGAAAATGAGAAAGAGGCTCCTTCTATTTATATGTAATGTTGAGGATGAAAAGACATGTCTTGAGGGCTTGTGCGCCTACATTAGTTTGCTAGCCGAACTTGACAATTTTTCCATAATAAAAATAAATTCATAATTCCATTTGTACATGTCAGAATGAGATGATCTTTAGATGAGTCCTACACTTCTCGGAAAGAGGAATCCAATAAAAATATCAGTTGTCTCATATAAGCTATCCAATGTGGAGTTTGGCCCTAGTTTTGAAATTTAACAGATTCTGAATCTAGTGGCAGTTGAAGAGTCTCGGGAGCTCCAAACCCATTTTGCCGAGTGAAGCCATTATCCGACTTCCAGAAGGAGTATCCTTCCATTTCCTAGAACACACATGAATCAAAGGAAAAGATAGGACATGATAATAGCATAAACATGCACATAACCTATTGTATTGATATTTGGACAAATTTTCAAATAGATTGATTTAAATTTATACAAACTGTCATGTAGACACCTCTCGTAAAGTATAATATAACAGGTTGAGATCTTGATTGGCTATATTTATAATAATGTGAATATAATATTGATCGTTTATTTCTAGTATACTCTACTCCATCTGAATCAATTAATTGTTTCTTACCTCAATTGTATTCTTGTCTCTAAACCCTAGTGGTTGGTTAGCCATTGCTTCCTATAAATACAATGAGACTTTGGCTTCAATATCTTTGTTGAGAATATGTAGTATGTTATGATTTTTCTATATCATTTGTTAAAGCAATGACCATTCTTAAACACCCGCCAAGAAGAAATTTGTTGGTGTTTCATCTCTTTCGATGTGATAATCTAATCACCAAGGACACTACAAGTTGATTGGACATCACTATTGTAGGACATACTAGGTTGTTTGTGTCTCTTTAATGCCATCATTATCAACTTTTGTGTCACTCATGTAAAGAATCTATGTTAGCAAAGAATTATTATGATATCGCTTCGTTAAAGAATCTATGCTACATGAATTATCATGGGTGGTTTTAAAATTATAATAAAGTAAGCCATGAGGTGTAGACCAATTGGTTTGGGTGGGGGTTTCATGTTGATCAATGGTTGTCATTGAAGTCAACCCAAGAAGCACTATGGACTACCCTAATATTTCATGGGAATTTTGACTTGATATCTTACTCTATTATGAGTCATGGATCTTCTAGACGGATTCTACTCATCAAGATGTTTTTGTTGATATATGGCAAGCCATGTAAATCTTCACAGTTTAATAGATATTTGTGTTTGAAGTTAGTAACCCCAGTTAGTAGGCTAAAACCCCATGGGGTTGTGGCATGGAACTCATCATTGGTTGTGGTCATGGAATAGTCAATAATTAATAATTTTTAAAGCTCCTAAACTCCATCCAACATTCACTTGTTGAAGACCCTCTCAGCCTAAGCATTTTTATATATTGTGACCCTCATATCCTCCTCATGTAAGCACTTTTCAACAAACTATCTTGTGAGAAGGACTTTGTAATTTTTCGGCCCTGATGAGATTCTAACACAAGATCTGTTGCAGGGATTTTAAGGTTTTGTTGAGGTCTAGTTAGGGCACAAAATTATGATCAAGTTTGAAGGTATGTTTTGAAGCAAGTTTAGAGCCTTGGATTCTAGGATTTCGTTGCTTCAAATAGGCCATCGTGGAATTTTCGCTATAATTGTTTTTCTACAAAGCTTCAGAAGCTGAAATTAAAACCCATTTGAGACGAAATCTTGATGAACCTTGTGACTAAATTTTTTATCTTGTTTCGCTATATTTTCAGAGATATTATCTGAGGAACTTAGGGTTTTTGTAGGATCCCAAATTCCATGTCAAACAGGTGACCTTGGGAAAATCATCATAACTTGTTGTTTGAGAATTGGATTCAAGTTTATTAAATAGTTACAGAAATAGGATAGAATTTAGTTTGTTGGATATCATTTTTAGGGCCGAAGGTCGAAAAAGTGACACGTGGCACGTCGTACAAGTTCGCTCTACTAAACCAATGTATAATTAGGTCATTGTGAGAGATTGGGCATAACTCTTTCTTTAAGAATCAAATATCAATCAGACCTATGGGGTTGAAAGGAGGATTCAAAGGGCTACCACAGGACAAAATTTAAGACCTTGGAGATCCAAAATTATATAGATACAACATACTCAATATCGAGCTTCTATAAGGCAAGAAAAAGTATCTCTGCAGTAAGAACCACACATCAACAATCAATGGTAAGTCTGCTACAGCAAGGTATGTATGATTAGTGTTTTCATTTGAATTTTGAATATCATTTCTGAAATGTGTTTTTGTAGGATAATGTAAGTATTTTGTTTGTGTATTGATTTGGGTCTTGTTCATTTATGCATGTCAGACACATACTAGAAGGACATGTAGCACCAAAGTATCATTACTTGAAGCAAGCACAACAATACCTCAGCAGTTGCAAGTGATCCAAGAATCCGCGTCAACTCAAGTGTCAGTTCTTGTCAAGAGTCAGTATTGTAAAAGGTCATCATTGTAAAATTGTAAAAGAGTCATTATTGTAAAAAGTCAATCTACCTGGAGTTGAAGATGCATTGCTTGGAGGTATACGATTCATTGTTGGATGATGTCATGGTTAGGTTGCAGGTCATAGTTTGATTGGGTAATTTTTCAAGTACAATAAAATCATTGTAAATTATATTGTATCGCGTATCATTTTCCGTGGTATGGGAGTCCACACTCTTGTTTCATTTTTAGTCATTAAAGGGTGGTAGGGAGGTGCTAGGTAGGTGCATGAAGTTTCCTACAAGTTGGAGCTTGTGAACACTTTAGGGTAGTAGGTTGGTCTAGGATGTTGGGGAATCCATTTAGTTGACTACTGAAGAAACCAGGGCATTGGGGCATCCTTCCAATGGGAGGTGGAGAAGAATGTTTTTCTATAATTCTAGGAAGTTGTGGCTTTCATTTTAGTTGGGACTAAATATTAAAGAATTTATTAGAAAAGCATTCGGTGGTTTTTGACCCAGAGGGGGTTTTCCACCTAAAATTATTTTTCCTACTGTGTTCTTTTGTTCACTGTTGTTACTGGATAAACATTAATAATAATTGAAGATTAACTAATTCTCTGAAAAGATTTAAAAGTGTTAATTGCTAAGGAATATTGGTTCACCCCCTTCTTAGTATTTCCAACAATTTGTATCAGATCTTGGTTCCTTAAATAGCAGTCTAACAGCTGGAAGGATATCATGGAATACACCAAGAATCGAGTTCATTTGTTCAATGGAAATAACTATGCACTTTGGAGTGGAAGAATGCAGGTTCATTTGATGGCACAATGATACGAAGCATCGGAAATCATTGAAAAAGGCTTCACATCGACCCCGGATGAGCAAGGTAAGAAAAATATGGTATATAATGCAAAGGCTAAAGATCTTATTACCAGTGTGCTTATTGAATCTGTCTATCTTAAGGTATTGAGTTGCAAAATTGCTAAAGAGGTATGGGGCAAGCTTGAGAATATATATGCAGGTAACTCATAGGTGAAAGAAGCAAAGCTTCAAATTTTCAGGGAAAATTTTGAGCAAATTAGAATGAAGGAAGTTGAAGATATTGTTGCATACTTTCAACGTGTTGTTGAAACAACAAATACATTGGAAGGTTTGTGAGAACCTGTTGACAAAAAAATTGTTTTCTGAAAGATCCTCAGAACCTTGCCAATAAGATTCAACCCAAACGTATCTGTCTTGGAAGATAGATTGAATTTGACCAATCTCAGTATAAATGAATTGCATGGAATTCTTACAACATATGAAATGAGGATTGAAGAAGAGGATGGCACATCTCACTTAGAAACAACATTTTTCATATCTAAGAAGACTAGTAAGAACAAAGTAGACTCCGAAAGCAAAAACTTGCAATTGTAAGGATGAAGAAGATGAAGAAGAATTTTCAGATAAAGAATTTGCCTACTTCACGCGGAAAATGAGAACAGGTGCGGGAAAATTCAAAGGTAAACTTCCTTTAATATGTTTTGATTGTGGTGAGGTTGGGCATTTTGTAGCCAAGTGTCCTCACAAAAATGAGGTTGTTACGAAGGCAAAGAAAGGTCCTAGGAAGTTCAACAAGCAAGGAAAGAAGAAATGGTTTAAGAAGAGTTTCTTCTCCAAAGAAAATATCTCCTCATCCGATGAAGATAGTGATAAAAAATAAGAAATCAATGGAAGAGTATTGTTTATGGCCAAGCACAATAAGCAAGAGGCATCTGATGAAGAAGGAGAAGAAGAGATCACTGAGGTTGAATTTAAAAACGAAGTGATTAGGGTTATCAAAGAGCTCAAGGCCGAGAAGAAGCATGTCAACACTCTTGAAGACAAATTAAAGACAGAAAGGGAATAGGTTCTAAATGTTAAAATCAAGGTTGAAGAATAAAAATGAATTGAAGAATCGCTTAGGAAATAATTAAAAGAAAGCAACAAGGAAAGAGAAGCATTGGAAGCTGAAATACTTTCTCTACGAAAGGAAGTAAAAATGGAAAAATTCTTCAAAACTACTCCAACAACTCAAAGGCATTGGAAGAGCTCATAAGCAATTAGTGATCATGCAGTGACAAGACTGGTCTTGGTTACAAGGAAAAATCTGAAAACGAGTCAAGTCCTTCTATGACAACAAAATAAGATGGATATGCAAAATTTACCAAGCAGGTAGATCTCCCAGTTAAATCAAGAGATCAAGACTTGCAGGAAGCACCATGGAAGACAATTCCTCGAAGAATATTTCCTTCCAGATATCAACCTATCTTTTATGGTCATTGTTATTCATGTGGAAGGTTTGGACATAGAGCTTTAGAATGTCGAATGTATGTTTGGAATGAATATAGTTCCAGGAGATCTTTCAGAAATGGATATTCTAGCACTTAACAGAATATCAAAAAATTTGATCATTTGAGAGATGATGTCGAATGTTACAAATGTAACAATTTTGGACACCTGGCTAAAGATTGCAGACTTAGAAGTTTTTCGATGGAATTCTCGCAAAATCAAAATGAACAAGTATGGGAAAAGAAGATTGAAAGGTGTTCTCTCGCTCTCAAGGCTCAAAGCAACAGAAATGTTTGGTATGTTGATAGTGTTTTCTCAATACATATGACTGGAGATAGAAATAAGTTCATATCCTTGAAGGAAAAGAAGGATGGAACAATGTCTTTTGGAAATGACGGGTCTTCAAACGTCATAGGAGCAGGTATGGTCACACTTGGAAGCAAGGATGTGTTATTAGTTGAAAATATGAATCACAATCTGCTCAGTGTTGGATAGATGTGCGATCAAGGACACACAATGCTATTCAACTCTAAGAAATGTGAAATTAGGAAAAGCAAGTTGGGTAAACTTGTGGCTACACTAAGCAAAGCTCTAATTCAAACGTCATAGGAGTAGGTATGGTCACACTTGGAAGCAAGGATGCATTAGCGAAGGATGTGTTATTAGTTGAAAATATGAATCACAATCTACTCAATGTTGGATAGATGTGCGATCAAGGACACACAATTCTATTCAACTCTAGGAAATGTGAAATCAGGAAAGGCAAGTTTGGTAAAGTTGTGGCTACAGCAAGCAGAGCTCCAAATGACATATATATTTTGGATGAGGCACCTAAAAGGTGATTTTTGGTGAAAGAAGATGAAATTTGGTTATGGCACAAACGAATTGGACATATAAATTTCGAAAATTTTGTCAGGAATAGAAGGAAGTAAGAAGTAACAGAAATGCTAAAATTTCAAAAACTACCAATACAATATGTGAATCTTGTTGGCATGACGAGCAGACAAAAGTTGAGCTCAAGACAAAAGAACACTTTGCATCACGTCCATTGGAATTAGTACATATTGATCTATGTGGGCCTATGGGAACAAAAGGTTTAGATGAAGAATTATACTTTATGCTAATGATAGATGATTACACCAGAATGATAGTTGTCAGCTTCTTAAAGAAAAAGTCTGATGCATTCGAGTGTTTTAGAATCTACAAGGAATTGGTCAAAAATGAAAGTGGTTTAAGATAAAATGTCTGAGATCAGATAATGGCGGGGAATTCATGTCCAAATAATTTCAGCAGTATTGTGATGAAAATGGAATAAAAATGCAATTCCCAATAGCCAGAACACCACAATAAAATGGTGTTGCTGAAAGAAAAAATAGAACCGTACAGGAAATGGCTAGAACAATGTTAAATGACTCAAAATTAGATGATAAATTTTGGGTTCAAGCAATCAATACAAGCGTATTCATTATAAACAGAGGCCTGCTCATGACCAATTGTAACATGACCCCGTACGAACTATGGAAAGGAAGACCAACTAACATAAAATACTTCAAAATATTTGGAAGTAAATGCTACATCAAAAGAGAAGACCAAAAATTGGGAAAGTTCGATTCCCATGTTGACAAAGGTATTTTCATTGGTTATTCGCGCAAAAGAAAGCCTTATAGATGCTACAATCTGAGGCAAAAACAAATAGTGGAAAACATAAATGTTACTTTTAAGGAAGACTATGTTCTAAAGGATAACGATGAGATCGTCTCTTCAAGCAAATCTGAGGGGCTTGAGGTAGAATCTTTGAAGGATGAAGGAAGCTCCAGAACAAGACTAATCAAATCTAGGTGGTTGCTTTGTTTCATGGTTAAGTAAAAATATGTCTTCCATCTTGTTATCCACAATGGAAGTAGAATATATCACGGCAATAACTTGTTGTACTCAAGTTCTCTGGATGAAGCAAACTTTGCAAGATCTTCAAGTCAAGTTTTATGAGCCTATTCACATCTTCTGCAATAACACCAGTGCCATCAGTATCTCCAAGAATCCTGTGATGCATTCTAAAACAAAGCACATTCCGATCAAATATCATTTCGTTTTTTTTTTTTCTCGGTAAAAAGACTAATCTATTAAAATATATACAAAGGTCATAAATACATCATGGCAAAACCAGTATGAGACAGGCTCTGGGCATCACACCCGAGAGCCGATAATGCACCAGACACAAAAGCACGCTCTCTAAGACCGAGACTGACCACCGCTTCAGGCCTGCGCAGGGGCGACAAACTAAAAACCAAGGCTGACCATAGATGTAGGCCCACGCAGGAGCATCAGACAAAAAGGGGCGCCACCCATTTCCTCCCTCACAGGGGAGACTGTTCTTGCCCACATCATTAACAAAAATTACAAAACAGAGATGACAAAACAGAACACGCCAATGACTATAACTGAACCAAGGACAAATTGCCGATAAGACCAGCAGACCAGGCGAACCTTGAGCGCGAGCGCCTTCATTCGTCCAATTGCTCTTCCTCAATTCGGCACCACCCATAGGCTTCTTGTTCAGCTTCAGTTGGAAAGGGCTCTGCCTCTTCCCTAGTTTCCTCCTTTGGAACATTCTGAGTATGCTTAGTAATTTCCGGGTCTGTAGTCGGTATCTTTGCTTCCTGCTCCATATCAGCTTCCGGAGCTTGCTCTGCTTCCCCTGGGTTGACTTGCCCCCGTTGCCCTTGTTCATCCATGGGGTCGTCATCATCTGGAGCATTCTCAATAAACATTATAGAAACATGCGCGCTGATCCTTGGGTTATTTGTTGAGCTGGTAAAATTGAAGATGGTGGAGCCAAAGGCTGGCAAGGTGGCCGAGCCTGATGCCCCTGCATCCATGAATTGACTGGAATGTAGGGGGATGGCTCCAATAGAGCTAGCAAGATTGCAGTGGCAGCAATGACCAACACTGTCCCCTTCATGCCTGCGTGAGACCCCTCCTCTGGAAGAGCCTCGACGGCTGAGCATACGCTGTCGAGGTCTCACCATTGAGGGACGTGAATTCCAGCCAGCCGCGAAGTGAACCAGACTTTCTGCTACCAGAATCGTCCGCGTGATGAGCCCGTCCGTCTGAGAAGGGATCTCAACAAAGACAGAGAGGCCAGCCGACTGCATAACTACCAACATTCCCTGCTCATACCTTGTTTTATTCCCAACTTCCTCACCTACCCTGCTCGGGATCACATCCGCCATTACTGCTGCCTTCTGCTGGGTCGAATACGCTCTTCGGGCATTAACTATCCCATGCCCCCTCGCCTTAAACCTTCCTCGTCCTTTCCTTCTGTTCGCGGTGGGTGCCACGTGATGGCTGAGGGGCGGCATGTGTCCAGCCTCCCACTCCTGTCCCATCTCACATATCACCTGCATCCGGGGGAGTTGCATCTTTTTGGACCAGTCGAGAACATTCTTGAGCTTCCACATGCGTTAATATAGTATTCAGCTGTCCTGTGATCAGAGAGTGATTACTCCCCACCCCTACATTGGCCATGAAGTCCGCAACCTTGTTGCCCTCCCGCCTTGTGTGTGTGAAGGTGATGGCTCTATTGCTGTGAAGCTTCTGTTCTATTGCTTCCAATCTTGCTTCAAGCCTCCAACTGGTGGCTATTTTTTTAGCCTGAGATCCATTTAGGATTTTTTTGGCCATGTTGATGAGGATTTGGGAGTCTCCTTCTACCTCCAGAGGGTGGAAGTTGAGCTCCCCAGCAAGTTGAAGTCCCTGCCATAGCCCTTCCAATTCAGCTGAGTTGTTGGTGTCCCAGCCAATGTTTCCAAAGTAAAGTGTCATGGGAGCACCTTCATGATTCCTAATTATTCCACCAAAGCCTGCTAACCCGGGATTCCCTTTTGAGGCTCCATCAAAGTTGAGTTTGAATGTGTGCTTTGGCGGAGGCTTCCATGCGACTTGACTTTCAATGCTGGCTGCAGAGTGGTCCTGCTGGTGCATGCTTTTAGTGCAGCTGATTTGCCAATTATCCATGATAGTTTTCTCGTTGGCTAGTGTAGGCCAATCCTCCTCCTTCCAGGGTCTTAGCATCAAAGTCTCTTGAATATTTTTGCATAGCATATTCCAAATATTGTCCAGCGAAGAGCGTTGATTTTTAAAAATGCGCTTATTTCGCTCCTTCCATATACTCCATAGAATTAGCCCGGGAATCAATCGCCATAGATGATTGAGGATGTTGCTCTTGTACGGGTCCTTTTGCCACTGTCGTATGGAATTCGTAATTTCATTTTCAAGTCTGCATCTTCTTTGACATCGAAAGCTTGCCTTCTCCCATAGCTGATTGGCTAGGGGGCAAGAGTCCAGCAGATGTTGGAGCGTTTCCTCATGGGCATTGCAGTTGAAACAGATGGAGGGACCATGGAAATTTCTTCTTCTGAGCTTGTCCCAAGTTAGGATTCTCTGATGCCCTACCAACCAGAGAAAGTGACAGATCTTGGGCCAGGAGCCAGAGTTCCATATTTGGCTCCAAATTGGATCCTGGGGAGCAGAGTCGTTGCAGATTATCTTGTATGCTTCAGACGTAGTGAACGCTCCTTTTGGTTGATATCCCCACCTTAGGATATCTTCCCTTTCGTCACACCTGATTTTTCTTTTGCTGAGCTCCGTTTCCAATGCTATGGAAGCTTGGCGATTTTCATTTGTGAGGATTTGGTTACCCGGTTTCCAGATTCTGAAGCCTTTCTCCGTTTCCTGGGTCCAATATTGCCTGGTCTTGACTTGCTGTGTCTCCTCCGCAATGTTGTTTAGAGGCAGGTTCAGAACATTGCTGAGGGTAGGCATTTGATTCCATGCGTCCATCCAGAATCTAGTGTTATGGCCATTTCTTACCTCCCAGAAACTGTGCTGCTGGATCATTTTATAATGTTCTTTGGCTGCATTCCAAATTAGTGATCCTTTGTCACTGGGCTCTAATCTGATAAGCTCTTCCTGGGGTCGCTGATTGGCATACTTTGCTGTCCATAATGTGACCCATGGCTTACCTGTGTTGGTGAGCCACTGCCACCAGATCTTGGCTCCCATGATGGCATTGCTGTGCTCCGGATCTCTTAGACCAATTCCTCCTTTTTCCTTCGGTTTGCATACTGTGCTCCATTTTACCAGAGCCCATTTGCGATTGGTTGCATTGCTTCCCCAAAGGAAATCTCTCTGAATTTTCCTTAGTCTTTTTAGGACCCATTTTGGCGCTGCCAGGATGGAGAAAAGGTACAGCGGCATTGCTTGAAGAATGGCTTTTATAAGTACCGCCCGACTGACTAAATTCAAAGTTCTGTGAGTCCATTGGTTGAGACGTGATTCAAGTTTTTCAATTAAATTGCGCCAAGAGGAATGGTTGATGGCCGAGGCAGTGAGGGGAGCTCCGAGATACTTAGAAGGAAGGGTGGCTATGGGGAACCCCAGAATGCGGACTATGGCAGACTTGACGACCGGGGGGGTATTGAAGAAGAAGATCTGCGATTTGGAGCAGTTGATGCTAGTTCCAGAGGCTTCAGTAAAATCATTTAGCACTGCTTTAAATATGGAGGCTTCTTGAACAGATGGATATCCAAACAGCATCGTGTCATCAACAAATTGCTGATGGGAGGTAGCTGGCAGATGGTGGATGGAGATACCCTTAAGCTGGTGTGAGTGGAGGGCGTTCTTAATGTGACGTCCCAGGCCCTCAGCCATCAAAACAAAAAGGAAGGGGGAAAGGGGGTCACCTTGCCTGATACCACGGGAGGGGGAGAAGGGGCGAGAGGGGATCCCATTCACTAAGATGGAGAAGCTGGTGGAGGAGATAAGGCTCATGATCCAGCGAATCCAGGTAGGGTTGAATCCAAAAGCAGATAACATTTTTTGTATATAATCCCAACTGAGTTTGTCAAAAGCCTTGGAAAGATCAAGTTTAAGGAGCATACCTGCCTGCTTTGAATGCTTGAGAGTGTGGGTGATCTCATGCGTGTGGATGATTCCGTCCAAAATCTGTCTTCCTTCCACATATCCTGACTGTTCCGGAGAGATGAGCATGGGCAGGAGGGGCTTTAGCCTGTTTGCAATGACTTTAGAGATGACTTTGTATATAACATTGCAAAGTGCGATTGGCCGGAATTTGTCCGGTTTGAGCGCGTCCTCCTCTTTTGGAATCAGGGCTATGAAGGTGGTGTTGAGCGAGGGAAGCAGCCAGTGAGAAACTCGCGACTCCTCCACCACCTCCCAGACTTCCAGCTTTATTAAATCCCAAAACTTGTGAAAGAAAGTAGTGGTAAATCCATCCGGGCCGGGAGCTTTTCCTTCTTTAAGCTGAGTCATTGCATTGTCCACTTCCTGAATTTGAATTGGGCTGAGGAGGAGTTCATTATGCTCCGCTGTGATTAATTTTGGTATATTGCGAGTGATTCTTTCAATTGCAGGATGTCTATTGATGTCAGGTTCTTGATGGACCTGCTTAAAGTGTTCGAGGAGTTCCTTCTCAATTTCCTCATGTTGTTCCACCCTTTCTCCTCCTGATTTTTGAATGTAAGGGATATTGTTGCCCATTCTGCGTTGCACTGTGGTTCTATGGAAGAATTTGGTATTTCTTTCTCCCTCTTTTAGCCATCTGATTCTTGATTTCTGTTTCCAGTATATCTCCTCCTGCTTTCTTCTTTCTTCAAGCTGATTGTGGATGCGTTGCTCCTGTTCGAGGGTTCTCTCTGTGTGGCCGCCTGTACTTATTTCTCTCTGTAGATCCTCCAGGGATTTTTGAAGGTCATTTTTCACCTTGAAGATGTTTCCAAAGGTCTCTTTGTTCCATCTCTTGAGGTTGAGCTTTAGATGTTTGAGTTTCTGTTGAAACTGAAACATCTTGGATCCTTCTGGAGGGCTGAAGGATGTCCACGTGGATTTAACGAAGTCCCTGAGTGCAGGATGAGTGAACCAAAACTCCTCAAAGCGAAAAGGTCTTCTTATGTTATTGCCTGGACGTTGCCATTGAAGGGCAACCGGCCAATGATCAGAGCCAGAGTGTGGAAGAATGGCCGCCGAGAAATCTCCCCCCAAGTGGACCAAGTTATCTGAAATGAGAAAGCGATCCAGCTTGGAGGCATCAAATATCATTTCGTTAGAGAGTAGGTCGCTGAAAATAATATCAAGCTTGAATATGTTGAAACAAAGGAACAAATTGTTGACATTTTTACCAAACCATTACCTCGTGAAGCATTTGAGTATCTTCACCAAAATCTTTGGATTCTCCCAAGTTCTCATTAGACTCTTTCTCTTATCTAACTAAGTAGAAAGGGGGAGTAGAGGTGTGTACACGTTCGCAGGATGACAGTTTGTCAGGGGGAGTTACCCTTTGCCATTGATGATAAAGGGGGAGAGAAGGTAGTAGGAAGAAGTGTCATGATCGCAGGGGGAGTACTTGTGTTTCCATTAATGCCAAAGGGGGATATTGTTGATTAGTGGTTGTCATTGATGTCAAGCCAAGCGGCACCAGGGGCTAACCTGACCTTGCATGGGAATTTTGACTTGACAACTTACTCTATTACAAGTCAAGGATCTTAGATATGGATTCTACTCACTGAGATGTTTTCGTTGATATATGGCACACCACATAATTCTTCATGGTTTAAGAGATATTCGTGTTTGAAGTTAGTAACCCCAGTGAGTGGGATAAAACCCCATGGGGTTGGGGCATGGCACTCATCATTGGTTGTGGCCATTGAATAGTCAATAATTAATAATGTTTTAAGCTCCTAAAATCCCTCCAATGTTCACTTGTTGAAGACCCTCTCAACCTAAGCATTTCTATAAATTATGACCCTCATATCATCCTCATGTAAGCACTTTTCAACAAATTATCTTGTGAGACGACCTCTGTAATTTTTCAGCCCTCATGAGCTTCTAATGTATGGCCTGTTGCAGGGATTTTAAGGTTTCATCAAAGTTTTGTTATGGCAAAAAATTATGATCAAGTTTGAAGGTCTGTTTTGAAGCAAGTTTAGAGCCTTGGATTCTAAGATTTCGCTGCTTCAAACAAGTCATCATGGAATTTTCACTATAAAGTTTTTTCTATGAAGCTTCAGAAGCTGAAATTAAAACCCATTTTATCCAAAATCTTGATGAACCTCGTGACCAAATTTCTAATCTTGGTTCGCTATATTTTCGGAGATATGATTTGAGGAAGTTAGGGTTTTTGCAGGCTCCCGAATTCCATGTCAAATAGGTGACCTTGGGAAACTCATCATATCTTTATCTCTGAGCATTGGATTTAAATTTCATAAATAGTGATAGAAAACAAATAGATTGTAGTTTGTTGGGTATCATTTTCAGGGCCGACAGTCGAAACAATGACACATGGAACATCGTACAAGTTTGCTCTACTGAACCAGTATATAATGAGGTCATTGTGGGAGATTGGGCATAACTCTTTATTGAAGAAGCCAATATTGATCAGGCCTATGGGATTGGAAATAGGACTCAAAGGGATACCACAGGATGAGATTGCAGACCTTGGAGATCTGAAATTGCATAGATACAACTGATTCAATATCGAGCTCCTAGAAGGCAAGAAAAAGGATCATTGCAATAAGGACCACACATCAACAATCAAGGGTATGTCTGATACAACAAGGTATGTATGATTAGTGTTTTCATTTTAATTTTGAATATCATCTCTGACATGTGTTTTTGTAGGACAATGTAAGTATTTTGTTTGTGTATTGATTTTGGTCTTGTTCATTAATGCATGTGCAAGAAGGAGGACACTTCAGGACAACTCGGACACATACTAGAAGGACATGTAGCACTAAAGTACTGTTACTTGAAGCAAGCACGATAGTACTTCAACACTTGCAAGTGATCCAAGAAGCTGGGTCAATTCAAGCATCAATTATTTGTTGGGTTGTGTTATATTCTTTCCACAACTAGCCCACGTAGTTAACCGGAGGGTTAGAGGGGGGGTGCTGTGAAGCCCCCCCCTTCGTTACGCCAATTGTGTAGTGGGGAGGGTCACAGGGGGTTTGAGGTGTGCAAGTAACCCCACTCTATGGGGTCTATGGCAACACCCCAGATTTTTTTTTTTTTGGACCCTATATTAGGTAGGGCGTACCTACCTATGGTTTTGTGCATGATTTTCACACATGGTTTTGGACATGATGGTTTTCAATCCATGGTTTTGGACGCGATGGTTTTAGGTCCATGGTATTGGATGTTTCAACATGTATAAATATGTATTATAACATTGAAAGGAATATAATGAAAAATCAAGCTGGTAGTCCCGGTTTTGGGATCCAGGGAAAAATCTCTGTGTATATGTGTTTTATGTGTTATGCGCTCGCATTGTTTATTTTCTGTGTTTTAGAATTCGTATGCAGGTAATTTTTGTACGGGGTTGAAACCTACATTTGGTATCAGAGTTGTTTTGGCTTTAAGGGGACACCTTTGTTGCTGAGGGGTTTCGCTCAGGCCTGTGGTAGACCCTATTCAGTGGGAGATATGCGGGATCGATTCTGGTGGTGAAAGAAGATGGCGAGCAGTGGAAAGTTAGAGATCGAGAAATTTAATGGTTAGAATTTTGAGTTATGGAAACTCAACATGGAGGATCTGCTGGTGGATAAAGATTAGTGGGTTGCGGTAGACCAAGTACTTAACCAACGGGAGTGTCCGACAAAGAATGGAAGAAGTTGGATTGGAAGGCTAAGAACACAATACAATTATGTGTCTCAGATTCAGTATTGTTGAATGTATCAGGGAAGCTACGGTGAAGGCTTTGTGGGACAAGTTAGGGACTTTGTACCAATCTAAGTCTCTGGTGAATAAATTGTTCCTACAGAAAAAGCTATATAACCCGAGGATAAAAGATGGAGACTCGGTGACAGAACATCTGAACGCATTTAATATTGTGGTAAGTCAGTTATTATCTGTTGATATTAAAATTTTAGATGAAGATAAGTGCATCAATTCGTTGTGTTCTCTACCAGATTCGTGGGATAGTCTAGTTATTACAATAGGTAGCAATGCAACTGCCTTGCAGTTTGATGAAATAGTCTCATCGTTGCTGATAGAGGAGATGAGACGGAAAAATATGGGGAGCCAGAATGGTGATGCCTTGTCTATACGAGGATAGTCCCAGAACAGAAAAAAAAAATAAGTTATCGAGTGGGAGATCTAAATCTAGAGGGAAATCTAAATCTCTAGGAAAACCTGTAAAGGTGGTGTGCTAGAAATGCAGAAAGAAAGGGCACTACAAAATGGATTGTAAATCTAAATCTCCTAACAAAGGAAAGGGATTTTATGATGCTCCTTCTGCAGAGGTGAAAACCACCTCAGATAAAGGTGGGGATATGTACTTGGCTTCTTCAAGTACACATGTAGATCATGAGGCATGGTTGATTGATTCAAGTGCATCCTTTCACTTCACTCCCCATAGAGAGTGGTTCTGAGAGTGTGAGAAATATGATGGTGGTGATGTATTCTTGGGGGATGACCAGATGGCTATAATCATTGGTCACGGAAAAGTAAAGTTGAAGTTGCAATGTGGAAGGATTAGAACACTTCCGGTTGTTTTGCATATTCCTGCATCGGCCAGAAATCTGATTTCCGTAAGCAAGTTGGATGATGCAGGTGTAAAAATAATGTTCGAGAAGGATACCTACAAAATGGTTTGGGGAGCACTAGTATTAATGTGGGGAGTTTAGATTGGAACTCTGTACAAGCTGCAAGGTAGCACTGTTGTTGATGGGTGCAACAGTTCTGTGGTTCCTAAAAGTGGAGCAGAAAATCTAGTGGTCTCTGGAGAGAAGACCATGCTGTGGCATCAAAGGCTTGGACATATTGGAGAGAAGGGACTTCGAACACTACATGGTAAAGGTATGGTAGAAGGTATGAGTAATAGCACTCTGGATTTTGATTTATGTGAAAATTGTGTATATGGGAAGCAGAATAAGGTGAGTTCCCCTTCTGGGGGTAAGAGGGCGAAACATATATTAGAACTTGTGCACAGTGATGTGTTTAGACCTGTGAAGGTTCCATCACTGGGTAAGTCTGTGTAATATGTATCATTTATAGATGAATTCTCAAGGAATACATGGATATATTTCCTTAAGAAGAAATCTGAAGTCTTTGACAGGTTTAAAGAATTTAAGGCTCTGGTGGAAAACCAAACATAGAAGAAGAATAAGGTGTTGAGGATAGATAATGGTGGAGAGTTTTGCAATAAGGAATTTGAAAAATTCTGTAAGAAGTGTGGTATAGCATGGTAGAAGACTACTCCATACACACCTGAGCAAAATGGAGTTGCATAAAGAATGAACAAGGCGTTGATGGAAAGGGCAAAAAGCATGCTAAGTGGTGCTGAGTTAGGACATGTTTTCTGGGCAGAGGCAGTGGAGACAACATGTTACTTGGTCAATAGATCACCTTCATCAGTGTTAGAGGATAAGACTCCACAAGAGGTATGGACTGGTAAGAAACCCTCTCTTTCACATCTGAGGGCATTTGGATGTGATGCATATGTTCCAAAGGAGAAAAGAACCAAGTTGGATAGTAAATCTGAAAAGTACATCTTTATTGGGTATAAGGATGGTTTAAAGGGTTATAAGCTTTGGAACCCAGTAATAAGGAAGGTTGTGTATAGCCGAGATGTGGTGTTTAGAGAGGTGAAAGATGTTATTAAACATGAATTCCAATCAAAGGAACCTGAGAAGATATAGTTTGAGCTTAAGGAGGAAGAATCAGACTCTACAGCAGAGGAGGAATCAGAAGATGAAGAGCCACAAACTCTGAGTGTGAGAAGATCAGTTCAAGAAAGAAGGCAGCCGGAAAGGTATAGTCCATCTTCTTTCTGTTCAAATTTTAATTAATCTATTACTCATGATGATCCTAGAACTGTGAAGGAAGTAGTAGATTCAAATAATGGCAAACTCTGGAAAGAGGCCATGGTTGATGAAATGGCATCTTTGCACAAAAATGAGGCTTGGGATCTAGTGGAGTTGCCGGCTGGAAGGAAACCCATTGGAAGCAAATGGGTGTTCAAAAAGAAGACAAATGCAGAAGGAAAGGTGGAGAAATACAAAGCTTTGTTGGTAGCAAAAGGTTATTCCCAGGTGCTAGGAATTGATTTTGGTGATATTTTTTCTCCTGTTGCCAAAGTAGGTTCTATTAGATTACTTTTAGCTGTTTCTGTTACTTTTGATTTTGAGGTAGAACAGATGGATGTGAAGACAACATTTCTTCATGGGGATCTAGAAGAGGAGATCTACATGAAGCAACCTGAAGGTTTTGTGGTGAAGGTTAAGAAAGAAATGGTATGCAAGTCAAAGAAGTCTCTGTATGGGTTAAAACAGTCATCAAGGATGTGGTATCAGAAATTTGATACATTTATACAGGGACTTGGCTTCACCAGAAGCAAAGTAGATAACTTTGTGTATTTTAAATTAATTGGTAACCGTGTTATTTATCTGGTCTTGTATGTGGATGATATGTTGTTGGTTGGAAATGACAAAGAAATTATCCAGGATTTGAAGACCCAATTGTCCTCCAAATTTGACATGAAAGATCTTGGTGATGCAAACTATATTTTGGGCATGGAAATTAAAAGAGACCGAGCAAAGAGGAAGCTCTAGTTAAACCAAAGGAGGTATGTCGAGACAATACTGCAGAGGTTTAATATGCAGGATAGTAAACCAATGAAGGTTCCTATTCCTGTAGGTGTGAGGTTATCTGTTGAACAATGTCCCAAGACACAAGAAGAGGAAGAGGACATGTCCCGTGTTCCATATGTAAGTGCAGTCAGTAGCCTGATGTACGCAATGGTCTGTACTAGACCAGACATTGCACATGCAGTGGGAGTATTGAGCAGGTTTATGTCAAAACCAAGGAAGGAGCACTGGACAGCAGTGAAGTGGGTTTTCAGGTATTTGCGTGGCACTAGTGATTATGGTTTGTGCTACCAAGGAAGACTAGGATTGGACAAAGTGTTGGATATTCATGGCTTTGTTGATGCAGACTGGGCTGGAAATTTGGATCAGAGAAGATCTACAAGTGGGTATGTGTTTAACCTATTTGGAAGTGCAGTCAGTTGGATGAGTAAGAAACAATCTGTAGTGGCACTATCAACTACAGAGGCAGAATACTGTTGGGTTGTGTTATATTCTTTCCATGACTATCCCATGTAGTTAACCGAGGGTTAGAGGGGGGGAGGTCATAGGGGGTTTGAGGTGTACCCGTAACCCCACTTTATGGGGTCCGGAGTAGCGCCACGCAAAATTTTGGTTTTGGACCCTATGTTAGGCTGGGCGGACCCACCTATGGTTTTGTGCATGATTTTTGCACATGTTTTTGGATGCGATGGTTTTAGGTCCATGGTTTTGGACGCAATGATTTTAGGTCCATGGTATTGGATGCTTCGGCATGTATAAATATGTATTATAACATTGAAAGGAATATAATGAAAAATCAAGATGGCAGTCCCGGTTTTGGGATCCAGGGGAAAATCTTTGTGTATATGTGTTTTATGTGTTATGCTCTCACATTGTTCATTTTCTGTGTTTTAGAATTCGTATGCAGGTAATTTATGTATAGGGCTAAAACCTACATTTGGTATCAGAGCAGTTTTGGCTTCAAGGGGATGCCTTTGTTGCTGAGGGGCTTCACTCGGGTCTGTGGTAGACCCTATTCAGTGGGAGATCTGCGAGATCGATTTTGGTGGTGAAAGAAGATGGCGAGCAGTGGAAAGATATAGATCGAGAAATTTAATGGTCAGAGTTTTGATTTGTGGAAACTCAAAATGGAGGATCTGTTGGTGGATAAAGATCAGTGGATCGCGGTAGATCTGGGTACTAAACCAACGGGAGTGTCCGATGAAGAATGGAAGAAGTTGGATCGGAAGGCAAAGAGCATAATACGATTGTGTGTCTCAAATTCAGTATTGCTGAATGTATCAGGGGAAGCTACGACGAAGGCTTTGTGGGACAAGTTAGGGACTTTGTGCCAATATAAGTCTCTAGTGAATAAACTGTTCCTGCGGAAAAATTTGTATAACCTACGGATGAAAGATGGAGACTCAGTGACAGAGCATCTAAATTCATTTAATACTGTGGTAAGTCAGTTAACATCTGTTGATATTAAAATTTCAGATGAAGATAAGTGCATCAGTTTGTTGTTTTCTCTACCAAATTCATGGGATAGTCTGGTTATTGCAATAGGTAGCAATGCAACTGCCTTGCAGTTTGATGAAATAGTCTCAGCTTTGTTGACGGAGGAGATGAGATGGAAAAATACGGAGAGCCAGAATGGTGATGCCTTGTCTGTACGAGGACAGTCCCAGAACAGAAACAAAAATAAGTCATCGAGTGGGAGATCTAAATCTAGAGGGAGATCTAAATCTCCAAGAAAACCTGTAAAGGCGTTGTGTTGGAAATGCGGAAAGGAAGGCCACTTTAAAAGGGACTGTAAATCTAAAGCTCCTGACAAAGGAAAGGGATCTAATGAGGCTCCTTCTGCAGAGGCGAAAACCACCTCAGATGAAGGTGGGGATGTGTACTTGGCTTCTTCAAGTACACATGTAGATCATGAGGCATGGTTAATTGACTCAGGTGCTTCCTTTCACTTCACTCCCCATAGAGAGTGGTTCTGCGAGTATGAGAAATTTGATGGTGGTGATGTCTTCTTGGGGGATGACAGGAAGGTTAGAATCATTGGTCGTGGAAAAGTAAAGTTGAAGTTGCAAGGTGGAAGGGTTAGAACGCTTCCAGGTGTTCTACATATTCCTACATTAGCCAGAAATCTGATTTCTGTAAGCAAGCTGGATGATGTAGGTGAAAAAACAGTGTTCAAGAAGGATACTTGCAAGATGGTTGGGGGGGCACTGGTATTGATGCGATGAGTTTGGATTGGAACTCTGTATAAGCTGCAAGGTAGCACTGTTGTTGATGGGTGCAATAGTTCCGTGGTTTCTGAAAGTGGAGTAGAAGATCTAGTGGTCTGTGGAGAAAAGACCATGTTGTGGCATCAAAGGCTTGGAAATATTGGAGAGAAGGGCCTTCGAATACTTCATGGTAAAGGTATGGTAGAAGGTATGAGTAATAACTCTCTGGATTTTGATTTTTGTGAAAATTGTGTATACGGGAAGCAGAATTGGGTGAGTTTCCCCTCTGGTGGTAAGAGGGCAAAACATATATTAGAGCTTGTGCACAGTGATGTGTTTGGACATGTGAAGGTTCCATCACTGAGTAAGTTTGTGTACTATGTATCATTTATAGATGACTTCTCAAGGAATACATGGATATATTTCCTTAAGAAGAAATCAGAAGTCTTTGACAGGTTTAAAGAATTTAAGGCTCTAGTGGAAAACCAGACAGAGAAGAAATAAAGGTGCTGATGACAGATAATGGTGGAGAGTTTTGCAGTAAGGAATTTGAAGAATTATGCAAGAAGTGTGGTATAGCACGTCAGAAGACTACTCCATATACACCTCAACAAAATGGAGTTGCAGAAAGAATGAACAAGACGTTGATGGAAAGGGCAAGAAGCATGCTCAGTGGTGCCAGGTTAGGACATGAATTCTGGGAAGAGGTGGTGGATACTACATGTTACCTGGTCAACAAGTCACCTTCATCAGCGTTGGAGGATAAGACTCCACAAGAGGTATGGACTGGTAAGAAACCCTCTCTTTCACATCTAAGGGTATTTGGATGTGATCCATATGTACATGTTCCAAAGGAGAAACGAACCAAGTTGGATAGTAAATCTGAAAAGTGCATCTTTATTGGGTATAAGGATGGTTTAAAGGGTTATAAGTTTTGGAACCAAGTAACAAGGAAGGTTGTGTACAACTGAGATGTGGTGTTCAGAGAGGTGAAAGATGTTATTAAACATGAAGTCCAACCAAAGGAACCTGAGAAGATAGAGTTTGAGCTAAATGAGGAAGAACCAGACTCTACAGCAGAGGAGGAATCAGAAGATGAAGAGCCACAAACTCCGGCTGTGAGAAGATCAGTTCGAGAAAGAAGGCAGCCAGAAAGGTATAGTCCATCTGCTTTCTGTTCAAATTTTGCTTTGTCTGTTACTAATGATTATCCCAAAATTGTGAAGGAAGCAGTGGATTCAGAGGATGGAAAAATCTGGAAAGAGGCCATGGTTGATGAAATGGCATCTTTGCACAAAAATGAGGCTTGGAATCTGGTGGAGTTGCCGGCTGGAAAGAAACCCATTGGCAGCAAATGGGTGTTCAAAAAGAAGACAAATGCAAAAGGAAAGGTGGAGAAATAGAAAGCTCGGTTGGTAGCAAAAGGTTATTCCTAGGTGCTAGGAATTGATTTTGGTGATATTTTTTCTCCTGTTGCCAAGGTAACTTCTATTAGATTACTTTTATCTGTTGCTGCTGCTTTTGATTTTGAGGTAGAACAGATGGATGTGAAGACAACATTTCTTCACGGGGATCTAGAAGAGGAGATCTACATGAAGCAACCTGAAGGCTTTGCGGTGAAGGGTAAGAAAGAACTGGTATGTAAGTTAAAGAAGTCTCTGTATGGGTTAAAACAGTCACCAAGGATGTGGTATCAGAAATTTGATACATTTATACGGGGACTTGGCTTCACCAGAAGCAAAGCAAATCACTGTGTGTATTTTAAATTAATTGGTGACCGTGTTATTTATTTGGTCTTGTATGTGGATGATATGTTGCTAGTTCGAAATGACAAAGAAATTATCCAGGATTTGAAGACCCAATTATCCTCCAAATTTGACATGAAAGATCTTGGTGTTGCAAACTATATTTTAGGCATGGAAATTAAAAGAGATCGTACAAAGAGGAAGCTCTGGTTAAACCAGAGGAAGTATGTCAAGACAATATTGCATAGGTTTAATATGCAGGATAGTAAACCGGTGAAGGTTCCTATTCCTGTAGGTGTGAAGTTATCTGCTGAACAGTGTCCCAAGACATAAGAAGAGGAAGAGGACATGTCCCGTGTTCCATATGCAAGTGTAGTCGGTAGCCTAATGTATGCAATGGTCTGTACTAGACCAGACATTGCACATGCAGTGGGAGTATTGAGCAAGTTTATGTCAAAACCAGGGAAGGAGCACTGGACAACAGTGAAGCGAGTTTTCAGGTATTTGCGTGGCACTAGTGATTATGGTTTGTGCTACCAAGGAAGACCAGGATTGGATAGAGTGTTGGATATTCATGGCTTTGTTGATGCAGACTGGGCTGGAGATCTGGATTAGAGAAGATCTACAAGTGGGTATGTGTTTAACCTATTGGGAGGTGCAGTCAGTTGGATGAGTAAGAAACAATTTATAGTGGCACTATCAACTACAGAGGCAGAATACATGGCAGCCACTCATGCAAGCAAGGAAGCAGTTTGGTTGCAGAGATTGTGTTCAAGTATGGGGTTAGTACAGGAAGCTATAAGGATAGACTGTGACAGCCAAAGTGCAATTTTCTTAGCAAATAACCTTGCATATCATTCAAAGACAAAGCACATTGATGTTCAGTATCACTTTGTCAGGGATATGATAGAAGACAAAAAGGTGTTGCTGGTAAAGGTGGACACTTTGAAGAATACTGTAGATGCATTGACAAAATCTATGAGCTCTGAGAAGTTCTCTTGGCGTAGAGAAACAATGGGCATTGCAGGGCTGGATAAATGACTAAGCTCTCATGTGGCCCCCTGTGGAAAGAAAACAACAAGTGGGAGAATGTTGGGTTGTGTTTTATTCTTTCCATGACTAGCCCACGTTGTTAACCGGGGGTTAGAGGGGGGAGGTCATAGGGGGTTTGAGGTGTACCCGTAACCCCACTTTATGGGGTCCGGGGCAGCGCTACGGAAAATTTTGGTTTTGGACCCTATGTTAGGTTGGGCGGACCCACCTATGGTTTTGTGCATGATTTTCACACATGTTTTTGGACGCAATGGTTTTCGGTCCGTGGTTTTGGACGCAATGGTTTTTGGTCCATGGTATTAGATGCTTTGGCATGTATAAATATGTATTATAACATTGAAAGGAATATAATGAAAAATCAAGTTGGTAGTCCCGGTTTTGGGATCCAGGGGAAAATCTCTGTGTATATGTGTTTTATGTGTTATCCTCTCGCATTGTTAATTTTCTGTGTTTTAGAATTCGTATGAAGGTAATTTATGTACAGGGTTAAAACCTACAAATACATGGCAGCCACTCACGCAAGCAAGGAAGCAGTTTGGTTGTAGAGATTGTGTTCAAGTATGGGGTTAGTACAGGGAGCTATAAGGATAGACTGTGACAGCCAAAGTGCAATTTTCTTGGCAAAGAACCCTGCATATCATTCAAAGACAAAGCACATTGATGTTCAGTATCACTTTGTGAGGGATATGATAGAATACAAAAAGATGTTGCTGGTAAAGGTGGACACTTTGAAGAATACTGCAGATGCATTGACAAAATCTGTGAGCTCTGAAGAGTTCTCTTGGTGTAGAGAAACAATGGGCGTTGCAGGGCTGGATAAATGACTAAACTCTCTTGTGGCCCCCTGTGGAAAGAAAACAACAAGTGGGAGAATGTTGGGTTGTGTTATATTCTTTCCATGACTAGCCCACGTAGTTAACCAGAGGGTTAGAGTGGGGGGGGGGGGGAGCCCCACCCTTCATTACGCCAATTTCGCAGTGGGGGGATCACAGGGGGTTTGAGGGGTGCAGGTAACCCCACTCTATGGGGTCCGGGGTAGCGCCCCGGGAAATTTTGTTTTTGGACCCTATATTAGGTTGGGTGGACCTACCTATGGTTTTGTGCATGATTTTCGCACATGGTTTTGGATGTGATGGTTTTCAGTCCATGGTTTTGGACGTGATGGTTTTCGGTCCATGGTATTGGATGCTTCGGCATGTATAAATATGTATTGTAACATTGAAAGGAATATAATGAAAAATCAAGCTGGTAGTCCTAGTTTTGGTATCCAGGGGAAAATCTCTATGTATATGTGTTTTATGTGTTATGCTCTCGCATTGTTTATTTTCTGTGTTTTAGAATTCGTATGCAGGTAATTTCTGTATGGGATTGAAACCTACGTTCTTGTCAAGAGTCAATATTGTAAAAGATCATCATTGTAAAATTGTAAGAGAGTCATTATTGTAAAAATTCAATCTACCTATAGTTGAAGAGGCATTGTTGGGAGGTGTACAAGTCATTGTTGGATGATGTGATGGTTAGATTGCAGGTCATAGTGTGATTGGGTAATCAATCAAGTACAATAAAATCATTGTAAATTATATTGTATTGTGGATCATTGTCCCTAGTATGAGAATTCACACTCTTGTTTCAATTATGGTCATTATAGGGTGGGAGGGAGGTGCTAGGAAGGTGCATGAAGTCACCTACAAGTTGGAGCCTGTGAACACTTTAGGGTGGTAGCTTGGTCTAGGATGTCGGAGCATCCATTCAGTTGACTACTGAAGAAACCAGTGCATTGGGGCGTCCTTCCAGTGGCAGCTGGAGAATAATGTTTTTTTAGAATTCTAAGAAGTTGTAACTTTCATTTCAGTTGGGGTTGAAGATTAAAGAATTTATTAGAAAATCGTTGGGTGGTTTTTGACCTGGAGGGGATTTTCCACCTAAAATTCTTGTGCCTATTGTGTTATTTTGTTTACTTTTGTTATTGGATAAACATTAATAGTAATTGAAGATTAACTAATGCTCTGAAAAGATTTAAAAGTGTTAAATTCTAAGGAAAATTGATTCACCCCCCTCTCAGTATTTCCAACATTTCAGTCCCCACCAAGTCATTGGTTCAAACCTCATGGGGTGTGGGTTGAGGATAGAAGTTAAAGGTTCAAAACTCATGGGGAGGGGTTGAGGATGAAACCCAATTTGTAGAAATTAAACTTTCAAAAGAGCACAAATCATAAAAAGAATAAATTCATTCAAGCCATTAATTGCATGCATATTTGATCATGTATATATATAGAGTTTATCAAAATGCTAGTGTATTTGAATTTTCTTATAGATTTTTTTTTTTTTAAGAAAATCATATTTTTATAAGTTTATATTTAAATCAATAAAATTGTAATGTATTTAGGTAAAATTGTAAAATTTCATTTTTTATGATGTTGTATGGTGTTCCCTATAGGAAGAACTCCCCTCCCATGCCACATGTACCTTCATATGCCATTGATTTGGGTGTTATACGATAGAAATAACTTGGGCCATTGGATTAATTCGACTAATCAGTTACGAAATGGTTCTGTCAATTAAGAAATGGTTCTGACGACAAGAGAAATATCCAAAAAACCTTGGAAAGGATGGCACTGTTTACTCCCTACATTAAGTTCTGCATTACCTAGTTCTGACAACAAGAGAAAGATCAAAACATCCTTGGAATGGATGGCACTATTTTCTCTCCCGTGTTCAGTTCTGCATTACTTGGTTCTGACGACAACAGGAATATCGAAACAACCCTGGAATGGATGGCATTGTTTTCTCTCCCGCATTTAGTTTTGCATTACCTTCGCTTACCTCCTTGTTGGTGGTTGATCACTAATTATTTCCAACTCGAGTGGTCAAAAGGAAGAACGTTACCATGGGAGAAAGCACTAATAAATGCCTGGGTGGAGGAGAGCAAGAAAAGACCAAGAAAATGGAGATTAGAGCAAAGGCACTTTATTACCTAGATACAGGAGTTATGCAGAGACATAAGCCCATCCAAAGGCATGCATAAGGGGAAAATATATTTGAAGTAGAAAAATCATCGTACGTTGTCAGCGAATAAAACATGCTCATGTCCTCTAGTGGAGTTCTAGTTGACCAAAAGGCCCAATGGGCCAAAAATCTCTTTTCAGAATTTCTTAATAGGTAACTCCATCTCTTTACTAACTTATGTTCAATGTGGTCTCTAATTGTTGGTTTCGTGTTTTCTAAAATGGTTGTTTTTGGTATCAGGTTTACAGTGAACATCGGGGCTTCTGCTACAAGTGGAGAAGCATCAGGGAGGCAAAAGATGTACAAGGAAGAGTTGGATTCAATGAAAAGTATGGAGTCCACCACTTTATATGTTGATTTCAGTCATGTCATGCAGTTTGACGATACGCTGCAGCAAGCCATCTCGGACGAGTATTTAAGGTCTGTAAAAGAGGGAAAATGTTATTTTTCTCATTTTTCACTTATTTTAGCTTTTCTTTTACTAGGGGTTTCGCTTTGAATTTGGATGTGTTATTTAGTTGTGGGTATACCTAGCTTCTTTCATTTTCATTGTCGTGGATTTTATTTTTTTCGTCTTCATTCTGTTAGGTATTCTAGGGTTTTGTTTCCTTATCTTTACTGTTTTGGACATTTTTTTATTTAGAGCAGTATTACAGTTACAAATCTAAGTGCATCGTTTAGGCATCTATTTATTTATTTTAATATTTCTCCTTTAATTTTCTGTAATTTTATTTTATATAAATAATATTATGTACTTTTGTTGTGTGAGAGTATCATGTTACTTCTCCTCAGTCTGGTTGTTTTGGTTCCTTACACTATGGCAGTTGTTATATTTTTTATTTTCAATTATTCACATTTTTTTACCATTTTTATATTCAAATATAAAATGGTTGTTGGTTTTTCACTCGTTCAACGTGTTGCAGGTTTGAGCCATACCTGAAAAATGCATGCAAGAGGTTCCCAATGCAACATAGGCCTACATATATAGCAGATGTCGATCCCAACCAGGATGTCAATATTGGATTCTACAATATTCCTACTTTGAGGAGGTATATAAAACTCATTTTCGTTTCCCCATTGTGAATGATATTATGTACTGGGTTCTTGTCAAAATACAGAGTATATTGCCTTAAAAATAAGTTTGTCAAGTCACATTTCCCCCAAATTTATGTACTGTATTCTTGTTAAAATACAAAATATCGTGTCTTGAAAAGAAGTTTGCTTTAATATTTACCCCAACCTGACACACATGTTATTAAAAAGGATGCAGTTGCCATCCCTTCATAGACTACATGCTAAGCTTGCAGCCATTTTCACGTCAAAATAACATTCTCCCTACCTATCCATGCAAGTAGAGCATAGACATGGGATCTTGATTTTCACAATATCTTCGTAAATCAAATATACGAGCCAAATATTGGATAGCTATACTTCCGAAATCAAGAATCAATTAGTTTCAATGGCCCTTTCTCTGGGTAAAGCTTCCAAAGTTCTAGCACATCTTTGTGACCATGGGAAGTGTAGAATGGCCATCCCAATTACTCGTCAAACTCTCCGGATAGATTTGTGGCAACATCAAGCACCCCAATGATAGTTTACTGGTAAATTTATGACGTGATGATATTTGTAAAAAGATCTATCCAATACCAAACCTCCTTAGAAAATAGACAACTCTACAAGTGGCTAACATCTTTCGGTTTTTTGCAATATCTGCAATTTGTGGCAACATTATGATAATCCTTCTATTTAGAAGAGTTATCTTGTTATCTTGATGAAAATTTTGGTTTAGACTTGAGACTACTAGCATTTTAGCTCTTTTAATGCTTTTGAATCCCATGGTCACTCCACTTGTGCATGTAGAATAGATCTAAACAAAAGGTGGCATGCTTCTCTCATCATTTAGTGAAACAAGAGATTGTTTGGATTCTTACAATGGGGGTTTTGCATGTTGACAGGCTAAGAGATTTAACCACTGCTGAAATTGGGAAACGAGTATCTGTAAGTGGGGTTGTGACTCGAACTAGTGAGGTTCGTCTAGAGATTTTACAGGGAACTTTCAAGTGCTTGGATTGTGGAGGAGTGATAAACAAATGTGGAACAATAATTTAAATACACAGAGGTGGTACAATTCATTTGTATTTATCTTCTTCGCTATGAATTTTTTTTATTTAAATCTAGTTGTCAAATAAGACAGTGACGACCATAGAGGGGAACTTCAAATTGTTTGGAGTTTGCTCCTGAGTCCCAATGCATGGTTGATAACATAATAATCGATGCTTATTTAATGCTGATATCTGGCACTTGTTTATTATTCCAATAAATCTAGTGGTAATTTGCATTGGCATATCAGTTGTGTTCATTATGTCACAATCCCTACATAGTTCACTGAATATCTTCAGAATGCAAAGAATTTATATGAGAATAACTCACATTTATTTGAATTGCTTATAGAACATTCTAATTTTTTTCCCAAATTTAAATTCTATAGATATTCTATCTATTTGCAATTTCTAACCATGATCTTGCTTTTCATCCCATTATTTGTGTGAATGCTACTTATTCAAATCGAGATAGATGGGCTCTTCTTCGTCAAGAGAGCAAGTTTGCAGATTGGCAAAGAGTTAGAATGCAAGAGACATCCAAAGAGATACCTGCTAGTTCTCTTCCACGGTCTTTAGATGTCATTCTCTGACATGAGATTGTTGAGTAGGCAAGGGTTGGTGACAAGTAAGCTTTCTCATCCAGTGAGCTTTTAACATAAGGTTTTAAATGCTTTATTATGTTCAGTCATGATTTCTAATTATTTTTCCTTTCACCACATCCAAGTGTAAACTGTAATCTATTTTATCATGTGCTTTGGGAAAATTGGGTTCTACATTGTCCTTGGCAGGTGACAACTATCATTTAATTCCCTTTCATTTTGAATGATCGAATCTTTACCTTTTAAATCTACAACAAGGGTTCATCGGGCACTTCTTGTTGTTATTATCATTATTGCTTTTCTTTCATTTTATTTTTTTGGGTGGGACGGGGGTGCCACACAATACCTTTCAACTTAATCAGTTGTTGGGTAGTCTCTTCTTTTTGCAGCTATTGAGTTAATGGTTTCTTCTATTTCAGGGTGATATTCACAGGCAGAGTTGTTGTCATACTAGACATATCAGCCTTTTCCTCACCTGGTGACAGAGCAAAATCTTGCAGAGAAGGTCATCAAAACCGAAGTGCATCCAGTGGTTATGAAGGAGTGCGTGGGATTAAATCTCTTGGTGTACGAGATCTCTCGTATCGTCGGGAATTTATTGCCAATTCAGTGCAGGTATTATAGGTCTTGTTACATTTTACCATAATAGATCAATGATTCTACTTACAAATTGTAACTTGTTAGTGGTTTATTCAAGGAAATAAGTAGCTTTTTATCATCATGTGCATGTTCATGACAAGAAAAGAGGTATTGATTTTAGGAGTAAATAAGGATGGTGAGGAAGATGAGACACCCCATTTTACGGTAATATTCTCTCAATTTTCTAATCTGGTGTGTTAGAATGTGGTGGTGAACCTTCGGTGATTTAAAGCATCCAGTTGTATCCTTTTTTACCCACCATTTCTAAACCTGTCTTTCACATGAAACATTTGTAATCCAATCCTTAGATCCTCGGACCTTTAATGAGCTCTGTAATATGTTCATACCTTCTCCTGTTGCAAAGGATTTCCATATTGTCAAAAATCAAAAAAATTAAAAAATGTAAAGAGGGTATGCCCTAAAAGAAAAATCAAAGGGTAAAAAGAAGAAAATGGTCAAAAAAGTGAAAGAAATGAACCCCAAACAAAATAGACCAGGAAAGTGCGCAAGTCCAAAATGTCACTACTATTTTATTTTTTGCAATAATCGGATGGTGTGTAGCTTGTTGATTTATGTCACAATTGATGAATGGCCAAACAACTTAATCTTGGTTAGTTCATGTTTTAATTTCATGTTTTAGAGATAGAGGATAAAATCCGACCAAACTGTTCAATCTTGGCAGATAAGTAGATAGGTAGAGAAGCAAAGGAGCTCAATAGTTAAATCTGAGCCCTAGGATGTTATAAGTGCAAACTTAGGTAAGATTTCCATGAATAGAAAAAGAAGATGATGAGGGTTTGCCAGTCCAAGTGCACCCAAAGAAAGAAGAAAAAATGCTAGGCCAAGTAGGTAGGGTAGGTGCAATGGTGTTGCAGAATGATACTTGTGATAGATTTTGTCTCCACATGTGTTAACTTTTACTTTAATCATAAGTACCAGGCAGACATTATACTTGAAGTAGCTCAAGCGAGGCAAGGTTTCATGACTAACTACTCTTCATACGTTTCCCTAAAAATCATTCACCTACTTCCCCAAGGATATTAAGATCTGCTTGATATCATTCATAAACCACTCATTCCATTTCGTAATGATTGCCTAAGTAAAAACCCTATTTTGCTTAGGAGATTGCACAAATATCATATAACCCCCTTTTCCACTTCAAAGCGTAAGTTGACACGAAAAGACAACTATTTCTAACTTAGCGCTGGTTCATTACATTTTTTCATATTAACTATTAACTTTATTTATATAAATCCCACCTTATTCCCAATCCCGTATTATATATAAATACATTAAAAATCCCCCAAATATTAATATTTCCCGCCCTGGTCGAATACGACCATAGTTACATTTTAACAGAGATTGATGAATTTATTTGAAGTTCATTAAGAACCCTCCCCACTCGCGTCATGGAATTAATTAACCTCTGGTTAATTAATAACCAACCAACCTTGACCAATGAAATCGCCCCCGATACATTTTAAAACATGGTTTAATATATCGGGCCCGCAATGTTAACCTCTCACCATCTCTGAAACTCGTCTGCTGTCAGATCTTCACCCATCCATCCGACGGTCGACGATCATTTCGCGACCACCATAACCGCCAAACGTTAACGCATGGGGAACTGGTGGTTTCACCACCGTATCAAGGACACACGTCACTCATTTAAGCTGCTCGCTTGCCCCCCGTCCAAAACCACCCGATCCCAAAAGTGGTGCGGGGTAAACCACTTACCACCCTCCACGTGACGATAAGACGTCCCATCACTCTGACGTCAGCTGCTCAATAAATGCCAAAAATCCCCCGCCAAACCAAATTTCGTTAAATTGACGAGGAAATGTCATTTTCACCCTATTCCCTATGAACTGTGCTCCATGCAAGATACGTCCAGTCCGCCACCTAGCCAAGAAACTCCAGCGTCGTGCTCTGCAGCTCGTCGTTCAACCTGCGAATTACACGGTTTGCCTCTTAAACACAGGTATTTACCCAATTCACTTCCCAAACCTGTAATTTCTGTTTTTCCACTGAGAATCTTACCTAAAAGAGCCAAATTCAAGTAAAATCATTCTGAAGCTTCCATAAAAAGACCCCGAAGCCTGCTGCTTAGTCCATTGTTCCACAGAAGCCCGAATTCCAGTTTGAAAACAGCAAAACCAAACATGGAAGCTCCCGTAGCCCTGAACGTCGCGCCTATGAATGCACCTCATAAAGACTTAGATTATTTACCCCTGGCCGACAAAGATTTTCAAATAAAAGATATGTCTGGTAATGTGAACCATCTTCAAGCTTTCTGCCAAATCAGGGATAGCTATCGAAACAACTCTGATATTTTTGGGTTATGGGAATCTAACCTTCCCATGTATTTCATTCCCTCAGTTCATGTTTTCCCAAACATCATTCATCAGTGTTGTGCCAACTATGACCCTGTCCATAGAGCAGTTATGTCCCCATCCCAAACTGTTCTTTTTCACATAACTGCTGAGTCTATTAATGAAATGATACAGTTCCATTCAACTGAGACCCTTGTTCGTCTTTCCATGGGGTATCTACTTGAAAAAGCTTCTCAATTGTCTAGCTCAGAGATAACTCGTATTGCTCATATGTTCATGCTACCAGAGCATCAGCCTACAGGCCCACATCCTTATCTACAAGTCTTTTTCACTGAAACTGGTAGAATTATTGTTGACATGATATCCCTGATCTTGGGATTTAATACCAGTGAATATGTTGATGAGATCACCCTAGTTCTACTGTCAATATTTACCCCAGGACAGCCCCCTGCTATCAAATATGACTATGCCACTTTCATTGCCAACAAAATCCATGATCAATTCCTGAATTTGGATAGAGAAGGAGTCTTCAAGTACACATCTTTCATATACCACCTTCTGTTATATCATCATCCAGACAGCTTTTCTTTCCCCATCAGGAGGTTGGACTCAAAGGGAAATCGAAGGTCTGTGATCTTTTGGAGCTCAGTCTTCCATAATACCTGTGAATCCCCTTGTACTTATAGTGAGTTTATTGACTTATTTGTACATTCAACATCCACTCTGTTGATAGGAGCTCCTCCTCCTAGAATCTCTGGTGACATGAAAAAGATTCTGCAACTCTCCAAGCAGTACAGGATAGGTGACTGGTACCTGTACCAAAATCACACAGAAATCAGAATATATGGCTGTGAACTTTGCCCTTTCAAGCTGCCCAAATATGTGCCCATGAGATTATTTGTATTAGAATATTTCAGACATATCATAAAGACAGATTTAGACCATTTTTGTAATGCAAAGAAGAAGGCCCAGCTAAGAATCAAAAACCAATTAGGCCTTTATGGCATCCATTATAGAGATGCCTGGCAAGAGGCTGACAAGATTTTAGGAGATCACCTTAAATTAAAGAAAAGTTTTTGGTGGGTGCCATATGACCCAAATAGTTTTATAAGTGACAGAAGGGTAAGAAACAGGCTGTCAGTTTATGTGCATCATAGGATCCCACAAATTGAACAATTTGCTAATCATGATGAATGGATAGAAGGGACATTAATAGAAGAATTTAGTGAACAAGAAAAGATGGAAAATGCTATGAAAGATCTTGAAAAGACCCTTGATCTAGACTCTTTTGGACAGGTATCTTTCAAACTGCCTCAACAATCAGGAATTGGTACATCCTCTGCTTGAACTTCTCAGCAGCCTGTACAAGAAACCAGTACACTAGCTATAGGAACTTCCAAGGGCAAAGAAGTGGTATACACAGAGCAGCCTGTGATGACTGATCAGCAAGAACAAATTCCTCCACCCAAAACTAAAGCAGCAGGAATTCCAACATTGCAAACTCCTCTAAATGAGGAAAGAAACAGGAAGAGAGACAGAGAAGCCACTCCCCCCACAGGTGGACCTACAGAACAACTAGTTGCAAAGAGGCAGAGATTGAATCCTCTATCAGAAGATGAAATTATTGAAGAAACCACAGATAGCCAGAGGATGGAAAGAGTAGTCAGCTGGTAGACTTCTCCAGTGATTGAAACATCAACCAACTCACATAGGCGCGAGCTAGAAAGACAGCACAGTGTAGAAGTATCTTCTACTAGGCCACAAAGCAAACAGGCTCAGACATTAAAAAGACTTTCATAGAGATAAAAGCCAAAAATTATGCTGTGAGAATTCAAATTTATAGTCAATACCTGAAGATGGCTCCTGCAAACTAGCAGAGATTAATGTCAGCCCATGACATTAAAGAAGTCAAAATGATAATGAGTTACTTTAAGGCCAAGGTGCAACAACCACAGTCAGCAGCGGATTACATCAGAACAAATTTGGAGGTCTTAACCAAGGATATTCATCCCATGGACCAGATTAAGCTTCATAAACAGACTGGAGAGATGGTCTACTCCACACTAGCTGATAAAGCAATGTTGGCCCATAAATTACAAAACTCCTTGGACAATACCTCTACTCAATTACATTTGGAGAAAGCCTCTTCTCTAGCCAAGGACAACAGGATCAAATCCTTAGAAGAAATCATCATTGAACTGGGACATGATCCCAAAGATGCTAAAGGCATAAAGGCACTAGTGAAGAAGAAAGAAGAGGACATTGTTGCCCTAAGGAAACAGCTGAAACTGCCTCCTTCCATGCATCCGCAGACTACAGAAGTTGTACAACAGAAATCTGAAGAGGATATGATGCACCTCATCATGAAGCTTAACGAGAGATTGAATGATATAGAGAAGGCATTGGAAAAAGCGCTAAAGGAAAAGCAGGGAGAGTCGACCTCCCAGCCTCGCGAGGTAATCCCCATAGTCTCAACTGCAGCCCCCTCCACACTTGGAGCAACATTGGCTCCCAATGTCCCAGCAACCACAGCAGAGATAATCACAAATTCAACAACAGCAGCACCAGGCAGCAGTACTAATATGAGCACAGAACAACTGATAAAAGCCATGGAAGAATTGAAACTCCAAGTATCATAATTGAAACAAGTAAAGGAACAATTGGCAAAAGTAGAAAAAAGTTATGACAAATCCAAGATGAGTGTGGCAAAGAAAATAAGGGAGGTTAAAACATTAGAGAACAAAGTGAGAACATTAGAAAAGGATCTCACTCTGGATAAGCCCTTGGCTGAGATCAGAAAAATTCTTTGGGAAAATGTCACCTAGTCTATAAATGAAATATGGCCATCTATCCAAGTGATTTATGAGCATATTGACTTAATAAACACAGTGCATGAAGTGATTCAGCAGACAAGAGCTCAGTTAGGCAAAATGCCAGAAGAATCTAATCAGCTTATACAATTTTTGAGCACCCACAATGCAGAACAGCTGGAGCAACTTGGCATTCAAGACAAGACAAACACAATTCTAGAAATCAAAAAACTTCTAACCAAGAGAACTTTGATGCAAAACTTAGAAAGAAGGTGCCAGGACATACAAGTGAAAGTTAATGCATTTATGGAGAAATTCACAGTGTTGCTGAGTAAAGGGATACCAAGTCCTTTAGTCCTCAATGATAAGTGAATGAAACACATTGATTATGTTGACAAATTGAATAAGTATGCTAGCAATCAAGCCAGCGCATCATCAAGTGCATCAGGAGTGAAAGCACTTCTGTCTGGCCGAGTTCTCTATGACAACTTGGAGAATTTATTCTACATTGAGCACGAGGTAAAGCATCTATTCACCATTCAGCTTAATTTCTACAGATATACAGAGACTGATGAGACTCTCAGGAAGCTTCAGAGACATAAAATGCCAGCGTAGAAATGGTGGGAAGATATGCTAGAAATTTTGTAAAATTATCTTGGATGAAGAACGTAAAATTTGGGCTATTTTTTCATGATAAGATGAACAGAAATGAATAAAGATCAGACGGATCAAAGCATATCAGATCAGAGTTGAAGAACATCCGACAAGGCTGGAGCAGCCAGCATAGAGTATCAGTGGAAAACAGCTGTAAACCAACTCACAGAGCCTACCTCCAGCACATCTGACAAAGACGGAGCAGCCAGCACATCATCAGTTATCTTTTCCCTGTTATCAAGACTATTTGTCTATATCTTTTGTAAAAAATGATGAGTCATCACTAGATATTATCTCTGTGACATATTTTGTAAGATATTTTGTATAAATACCTCCCCAATCAAAGTATTTGGGGTTGGTGAGCATTCTTAGACTTTGCTGTAATATTGAAATTTTGGAATAAAGAGCTGTTGGAATCAATTGTTGCCGGACTCACTGGATGTAGAATTGAAGCAGAGGACTTGTCACAGAATTCTTGAATCAACCAGTGGACCAATAAGTCCCCTATATCTTCTGTTTTGTAATTTTCTAGTTTCTTATATCACCTGTGTTTCAAAATCTCAATGATAAAGATAAAGATTAACCCAGAATATGTTTAATAGCACTCTGGTTTTCATTCATTATCGTTCTCTATTTTTTCTTCAGAATTAGAATAAGCAGTGTATATCTTAATTGCTCATGTTTCCTAATTCTCCCATAGTGATTATTTGCTACGAAATTCTTAACTGCTTCTTAGTAGTAATCGTCCACTTTCCCTCTCTAAATTTATTGAAGGATTCTTAACTGCCCTTCACCTAATTTGAGCCCATTCCATCTGTTCTAAATCTTGATTTGTTCTCTGTTTGACTACCTTGCTCTGTGAAACCATCCTCTCTTAAGAAACCGCATCTAGAAAGCCATCCTCGTTGACTCCATTAGCCTAATGGACTGAACTACTCAGACTTACACCTTTGCTCTATTGAATCTCACCATCCAAAAATCAAACAAAACCCCTGAGCTTCATAACTACCCTAATACCTTTCAAAACATAGTTAAATCATAAAGAGAGAGCCCTCTCTAGATACAGATTGGCTAGATTTTGTATCTAAAAGATTGGTTTGTGGTTACCTCGGCCTCCTTTCCCTTTCTTACAACTTTAGGGAAAACCTGAGTGATAACATCATTGGCGACTCCACTGGGGATCTGAATAATTTGTTTATTGCTACTATCTACTTTATAAGCTACAGACAGAGCCTGAAGTTAGCCAGGTAGCCTTTGAAATGCTTTTGCTTGGAAAATGGTAGAAGTAAATGAATGCTACTTCAGTCTATCTCTGGTCTAGCTTATAGATTGGACAGTTGGTTTCAAATACTTGATCAGTTCCTTCTTTATAAATCTTTAAGAAAGTTCACAATTCCCATATCCAAAGTCTCTTAAAGAAACTGTTAAAGTTGTAGTGTCAAACCTATTTACAGAAAACTAATAATACACTTAGAAGCCTGGCTTCAGAAAGGATTCGTTACACCAGATCAAACCCTGATCCAAACCCACCACCTGTGTTTGAAAATCCTAATCTGATTCCTAGGATTCTTAGAAGACAAGAGAGCCAAGAAAATTCTGCTATTTCTCGGCCTCTATCCAGATCAAAATCCTGTCCTGTGAGGTCGACCCACCTTGAGGACGATCCTGTTGCTGAGTATTTTCAAAGCTCTTCATTTAGGACCTTTTCCGAATCTGGTTTAACACACACAGTTCAAGATTCAATATTCATTGAAAATTTGCAGCTTGAAGTTGTTACTCCACATCTTGACAGACATTTGTAGAACTCCATCCAACCTGAGCTTACCTCTGAAAAAACACCAAATCTTCCTGTGATTACTACCGCTTCTCCAAGTTCACCATTAGCACCTCAGACTTCCCAACCACAAGCTACCCCTTCCACTCCTCCATCTACTATCCATATTTCCATTATCGTCCCTACTACACTAGTTGTCATATATATTCCTGCTACCATGGAAAACAGGTATGCTCCTCTGAACTTACCTACCAATCCAGGGGCTATGCCCCAAGACTATCAAAGTAAAATCACTCCTTTTGATGGCACAGGCACATACACAGCTCAACAACATACTAAAAAAATGACAGATTACTTTGAAATATATGAGGTTGATGCTGATGATGTTAGAATGAAAGTATTTGTTCAAAGTTTGACTGGAGATGTTAGAACATGGTTTAGAGCCCTCCCTGCAAACAGTATCAATGACCCACAAGCTCTTTATCAGACCTTCTTGAACAGATGGGAAAATAAGAAAGATCCTCTCCACATTTTATCAGAATATGAAGGCTTAAAAAGAGGTACCTAAGAAACTGTCCAAGATTACTGTACCAGATTCAATAATGTCTACAATGCTATTCCTCAAAATCTTAGACCTCCTCCAGATTTAGCCCTGATCAAATTCCCTGATGCATTTGACTCTGATATGGCATATAAACTTAGGGAAAGAGCTCCTTGAGATTAGAAGAGATGTAGAGTATAGCTGTCAGCGTTGAGGCCAACCTGATTTCTAAATGAGCTCGAGCTAGAGATGAAAGGAGGATACCTCTCAAAGAAGAACCTTCTGCCTTTGAACAGAAATTAGATGTTATTATTAAAGGAATGGATAGACTTGGCGATAGAGTAGAAACAATTGAGAGAAAATCCCTTTGGGATGGTCAACCAAGCAATACTGGGAGAAATCCAAATTTCAGGAAAAATCAAAACCCTAATACTGGAAACACTGGGCCTGACCAAAACATTAGGCCCCCATTCCAGGAAAATTATACTGAAGCCTCAACTTCTTATGAACCACCAGAAGACACCCAAATTAACTTGATGGGCCTCAATAATGAACAACAAGTTTTCTTGACTCAAGAAGACCAAGAAGCTTACACTCTTAAACAATTCCAAACTCAGTCAGGTGAGTCATTTGATTTTAGGGATGGATATGATACAACAATTTATGAAGTCCACAAGCAATACAATCTGAGAAGCAGAAGAATAGATGTCCCTGAAACCAATAAACAGAAAGATACCAAGCAACCTAACAAAGCTAAGATCAATAATCCCCCTGTACAAATCCTTCCTGGAACAAGTCCTAACCCAAATAATCCAATAGTTGAATATGTATCATATAATCAACCACCTAACACACAACCTTCAACTTCCATTCCTTCCAAAGGAAATGTGGAAGAACCTCCACTGTCAGAATTCGCTAAACATGATGTCTACAGAGATCAAATTAGCAGATCACTCCAAATTTCTGTGAACAAAGATTCAGTAAATGTTTTTGATGACCAGCCTGAATTAATTTTTGGCCCTGAGGTAAATGGAAAATCAGTAGATGGAGGTGTTCCTCCTTTCTATGTAAGTCTGAACATACATGATAAAATACTTCATAATGCCATGTTTGATTCTGGCGCTTCTCACAACTTGATGCCTAAATCTGTAATGGAGAAGTTGGAACTAGATATTACCAGGCCATACAAAGACTTATTCTCTTTTGATTCAAGCCAGGTCAGATGTCTAGGATTGATCAAAGATTTATGTGTATCATTAGTTCAATACCCTGCCAAAACCATTTTAATGGACATAGTGGTAGCTGATATTCCACCAAAATATGGCATGTTATTGTCTAGATCTTGGGGTGCAAAACTCCAAGGATCTTTACAGTTGGACATGTCCTATGCTACTATTTCAGTATTTGGTCAACCAAAGAAATTGTACCGAGAAACTTTAATGAAATATGTGGTAAGTAGTCAGGAGAAACCCCAGAATTTCCCCATCTACTCCATGCACTCTGACATGGACTCCTTCATTCTCTACAATGCTGAAATTGATCCTCCAACTGATGTCAAGGTTTTAGCTTTGGAACAAGAAGAAATTTCAAATGAAAAGACTATTGTTCAAATTCAAGAAATTTCTGATAACAATGATACATTAGACACTCAAGAGAAACTAGATGAAAATAAAAAATCATATTTTCCTATTAAGCAGATTACTGAGACTCCTGATACTGACTATGAACATGAGATCCTTTGGTACTTAGAATTTGATGGTTCAGTTAACAAATTAGGGGCAGGAGCTGGAATTTGGGTGCATAATCTAGAAAATGATCATGCTGAAGGGCATGCTTACAAGTTAAACTTTAAATGCACAAATAATATACCTGAATATGAAGCCCTGTTGCTAGAACTTAAATTGATCAAAAGTTTGGGGGAAATCAGGGTATCAGTTTTGGGATATTATGATTTAGTCATTCAACAGATAAAAGGAAGCTTCCTCACAAATGATCCTAGACTAAGGTCTTACAGAGAAACGGCAATTGAGATTCTCAATACATTTCTGAAAACATAGCTTGCTAAAATTCCAAGAAAGCATAATTTTCATGCTCACAGTTTGGCAACTTTTGCTAGCACTTGTAAATTACCTTTTGAACCCAATCACCAGTTCACAGTTGAGATTAGACACAGGGCAACCATACCTGACAATGTAAAGAACTGGCAAGTGTTTGACAATGATATTCAGATCAATAATTTCTTAACTCTAGAGGAGGAGTTTTCCGGCACTAATATATACATAGACACTATCAGAGAGTTTAATCAAACAAACAAAATAGAAATAGACATTTCAGCAGAAAGTGCAACTCAAATGCTTCACCCAACAAAGTTTATCAATAAAGAGATGCAAAATCTTAAAGAAATAGATATCGATGAGATTATCGAAGGAGAATATGAAGTTATTAATTTAAAAGACAATCATTTGCCCAAAGGATTAACTCCTTTGGAAGATTTCTTTGATTTTAATGATATCCCAAAGAAACCCAAGATGCAACCTCTAAAAGCAGACATTGAAGACTGTAACATAGGAATTGAAGAAAATCCGAAAATGATAAAATTATCCAAAACCTTGCCCCTGATCAAAAACTTAAATATTTTGAACTGATCAAAGAATTCCAAGATGTTTTTGTTTGGAGCTATGAAGATCTGAAATCTTATGACACCTCTGTAATTCAACATACAATACCCCTCAAGGAAAATAAAAAACCATTCAAACAAAAGCTCAGAAGAATTAACCCTGTACTACTCCCCTTAATTGAAAAAGAAATCAAACGGATGTATGAAGCAGGAATAATTGCTCCTATCAGGTTCTTAGAGTGGGTGTCCAATTTAGTACCTACTAGGAAGAAAACAGGAGAAATCAGATTATGTGTTGATTTAAGGAATGTAAATAAGGTTTCTTTGAAAGATAATTACCCGTCACCTAAGATGGACCACATTGTACAAAGGGTAGTAGGTGCCTCTAGGATTTCACTTTTGGATGGGTTCTTAGGCTTTAACCAGATTCTGGTCCGTCCTGATGACCAGGAAAACACTGCTTTTACAACACCATGGGGAACTTTCAATGCCATTCGGACTTAAGAATGCAGGGGCAACCTTTCAATGAGTAATGGACATAGCTTTTGCAAAAGAAATTCACGATTTTCTTGTCATATATCTAGATGACCTTACTGTGTTTTTTAAGTCAGATCAGCAACATTTAGATCATTTGAGACAAGTGTTTTTAAAGTGCAGAAAGTATGGTATTTCATTGAATCCTAAGAAGTCGTTGTTTGGTCTAGAGGAAGGCAAGTTGTTAGGCCATATCATCTCCAATTTAGATGGCATCAGAATTGATCGTGCTAGAATAGAAGCCATTCTACAAGTACCTCACCCCAGAAATGTCAAAGAGCTTCAAGCTTTCTTAGGAAAGATCAACTTTTTAAGAAGATTCATACCTAATTTGGCTGAATTAATCAGATTGTTGAACAACATGTTAAAAAAGAATTCAAAGGTTAAATGGACATTAGAATCCAAACAAGCATTTGAAGAAATTAAAATGGCTTTAACCAGAACACCAGTCCTTACAAGTCCAAAGTTTGATAGAGACTTCTTAATATTTTCATTTGCATCAGAACACACCATTGCACTTGTGAAAGCTATTAAAGACTTCAGAATCTATATATTGTACTCCCATGTAATAGCTTATGTACCAAGTGTTGTTGTCAAGGACATCCTAATTCAGGAGGGAATTGAAAGCAAATGAGGGAAATGGATAGCTAATATATTGGAGTATGATATTGAAATAAAACCCACAAAGCTTATAAAAGGACAGGGATTGGCTAAACTCATGACTGAAATAAACTTTCAAGCCCTGGATATCAATGAACTGGATAATGAACAGGAGATGGTGACTCCACAAATCAGCCAGGCCTTCTTAGAATCACCTTGGTATGTTGATATAACTCATGTATTATTAAACCTGCAGGCTCCTCCAGGGTTATCCAGAACAAAGAAAAGGTTTTTAAAGATGAAAGCTTCAAAATTTTGTATTTTAGATAATGCTTTATTTTGGAAAAATCATGAAGGTATTCTATTGAATTGTTTAATAAAAGATGAAGCTGACAAAGTTCTCAAAGAATTTCATGCAGGGGACTGTGGTGGACATCTTTACTGGAAATCAACTGCAGACAAAATCCTAAGGGCTGGATTTTATTGGCCCACCTTGTTCGCCGATGTAAAGAAATTTGTCACCGCTTGCCATAAATGTCAAATTTTTGAAGGCAAGAGGAAGCTTTTACCTCTACCCCTTAAACCAATTTCCACTGAAAAGCCCTTCCAACAATGGGGTTTGGACTTCATTGGGGAAATCCATCCTCCCTCTTCTGGCCAGCATAAATGGATCCTCACTGCCACATATTATTTCACCAAATGGATAGAAGCCATTCCTTCCAGACAAGCCAATGATACAGTGATTATAGGATTCTTAGAAACCAACATACTATCTCGATTTCGCTGTCCTGAGAAGATCATAACTGAAAATGCTGCTGCTTTCAAATCCAAGAAAATGATAAGTTTTTGTCACAAATACCATATCACTTTAGGCCATTCCACAGCTTATTACCCTCAAGGTAATGGTCTAGCCGAGTCTTCCAATAAAATCCTGATTAATATTATTAAGAAATTTTTGGAAGAGAATAAGAAAAACTGGCACAAGAAACTTACAAATGCATTATGGGCAAACAGACTAACTACAAAGAGATCTATTGGGACAAGCCCTTATGGATCGGTTTATGGCATGGAGGCTGTATTTCCTTCATCTTTAGGAGTCCCTGTAATGAAGTTACTGCAAGAAGCTCAGGTGGAACCAAATAACATTCAAAGAAGAATTAATCAGACTATCCATTTGCAGTAGACCAGAGAAGAGGTATATCAAAGATCTCAAGTGCTACAAGAAAAACTCAAGAAAATATTTGATAAGAGAACCAAGGCAGAGGATTTCTACCTTGGGAACAAAGTTTTAAAATGGAATTCCAGGAGAGAAGACAAAGAAAAACATGGGAAGTTTGACTTCCTATGGAAGGGACCTTTTATTATCCAGGCCTTACAAGGGAACAATACTTACTTTTTGAAGAATCTGGATGGTACAGAAACAGAAGAAGGGCCAGTTAATGGTCGGATGCTCAAACACTACTTCGATCCAATTGTTTGATCTATTCTTGCTTCAACATGTATATACTATATCTTTAGTAATGTCTGAGTTTGGATTGGATAGTAAATTGCTGAAGTTGAAGCCCGAAGAGAAGGCCCTAAGCTTCACAAGTGTAACTGTCATACATATAATAAAGCAACCAGCAGAAGGAGATTTCAGAGCACAGTCAAAGTTATGGAGAATGTTAGGATATTCCGACACATAGGATATAGTTAAGTTCAACTTGGTCTAGTATAGAGTTAGGTTAGAGTTAGGTAAAGTGTGTTTCTTTACCGTTGTACATTTTGTAACTTACAATCCTACGGTCACGATATGTAGTGATCCGACGGTTCACTCTCACCTCGGTATTACCGACACTTGATCCGTGGCTTGACACCCGATTGGTCCATGAGTTCTATTTAAAGCGCATGGAGGGTCATTGTTCGGGTAATCCGTGCATGAGAGAAGCTTATGTAAATTTTCATTCTTTGATTAATAAATTGCCTGTAGTACCCATGTTGGGACAGGCCGTGGACTGTTTCCCTCCTTGCACTCTGAGGGTTTTAACCACGTCAAAAATACTGGTGTATTGATTTGAGATCTGGTTGTGAGCGGTGTCCTTTTGGTATTCTTTCTGTGGAACTTACCCTGTAAATTCCTACATGGTATCAGAGCTATTTGAGGGCCGCGTCCGTTGGTGATCCAAATCTGAAGCCGGTAGAACTGCATGCGGCTGTCGTTTCCTAGATCTGCTGTTTCTGACTGCTTTCGGGCCGAGAGGACTGCTCTGTTGCGTTCGGAGCATCTGTTCCAGTGAGGAACCCCTTTCGTTTCACGCGAAAAGGTTTCCGGTAGCCCTAGCTGCGTCATTTTTCAGATCGGGAGGTATACAGTGTTTTTTTGCAGTTTACTGTTATTTTCTCTCTGCTTATTTCGGTCTCAGTTTATTTAGCCTTTTTTTTTAACCGGATCTATACCTTTCATTTCTGCGTATGCTCTTTGCCCTGCGACTCTGTGCGATCTGGGCAAATCAGAAACAGAAAGGAAGGATTTTTCTCATGCGTATGCTCTTTTCCCTGCACCTTAGTGTGATCTCGGAAAATCAGAAACATTGAGAAAAATATTTAGTTTTTCGGCTAAAGCTAACTTTGAGATTTTTTTTAAAAATTTCTAGTTTTTTGGCTAAAGCTAACTTCGAGCCGCAAGGTTCGTTTTTCTTTGCATATTCGTGTTGGGTTTTGTGTTTTGTGTTTTGTAGGGAAAAAGAGCTTTCTCAAGGCAAGCACGCAAACCAAGGCCCCCCCCCCTCTCTCTCTCTCTCTCTCTCTCTCAAATTTTTTGTATAGATCAATTGGTTCAAAGCTATTTTAAGAGAGTAGAGGTCTTGGGTTCAAGTCTCCATTTTGTGGGGGCGGATTTTTTCATTCCCGCACATTCGCGCACTTTGCCGGCAACGTCAACAATTTTTTTTCAAAAAGCCATAACTTCTTCATCCGGAAGCCTTTTTCAGAGCCGTTTTTTTTAAAACCGCCTATTTTTTCGAGATCTATCCATTGGAACACTTACTTTCAGCATCTTCAGCTTCAGTTTTTTTTTTAAATGGAAAGTCCATGCCAAGTCATTCTTGACAGCACTAACTACTTCCAATGGGTAGCCTACATGGAAGATTTACTTAGAAGTAAAGGTCTCTTCAGAATAGCCACAGACCAAGAGAAGAAACCAAAAGATGAAGACAAGGCGGCAAAATGGGAAAATAGACAAGATCAAGCACGTGGTTTGATAGGGATGTCTATTTCTCCTGATCTTAGATTCCACATTGCAGACTTGAGACTCCTCATGAAGCATTAGAAAAACTTGCTAAAGTTTTTGGGATTAAAAATGAAATTAGAGCCCATCAACTTGAAAATGAGCTGCTTACTTTGGATCCTAATAATTTTTCTTGCATTGAAGATTTCTTGTCCAAATTCAAGACCCTTAGATATCTCTTGGAAGGTGTTAAAGTTAAGAAAGAAGATGGTAACCTTATTTATTCCATCCTTACTAAGTTGGGACCAGCCTACTCTGTATTTGTTTCCACTTTCCATTCTACAAGGGAAGCTTTCATTTGTCAAGGACAAGACTACAAGGCCCCTTCCTTTGACTCCTTTTGTGATTCCTTAATAAGAGAACAAGAAAAACTCTTACACCTTGGTCTTCTTAATCTTGGAAACTCTTCCACGAAAGCGTTAGCCGCCCAGCAGCAACCAAATTCAAAGAATCCTAAGAAGTCATATCCTCAAAAGAATGGTCCTAAACCATCTCAGCCTCAAAATGAAAGATCATTTCAGCAAAATGATAAGACCAATAAAAACAAATGGAAGAAGACTGATAGACATTGTAACTTTTGTAATCGAGATGGCCACTTAGAATCTAAATGCTTTAAGAAGATGGAAGCCTTGGAAGCCGCAATGAAGAAACATAACATCCATGTGGAGCCTACTTCAACTTCAACTTCCGGAATGGCACTTTCTGCATGTCATTGTCAATCATCTCAGTCTGGTTATGCATTAAATGTATCTTCTTCTTCTTCTCATTCTCATGAGTGGCTCATTGATTCTGGAGCCTCTTGTCACATGGCCAAAAACCAAGCCATGTTTTCTTCTTTAAATGATTGTAACACCAAAAATATATATATTGGTGATGATAGATCTCTTAATGTTGTAGGGACTGGAACTGTTCATCTAGACAATGGTCAGTTTAATGATGTATTATGTGTTCCAACCTTATCCTGCAACCTTCTATCTGTCTATCAGATAACTCATTCAGGTGAAGGTAAAATTGTTGAATTTTCACCTCATGATGTTGTAATCAAGGATCTAAAAGATCCTAAACAGATTCTAGCTACTGGTCTTGCTGATGATTCCAAAAGGTTGTATAAGTTTCACAACTTTGGGTCATCAAATCTTCCCTCAGTATTTGTTGCTCATAATGATGAAGTGAGCAAACTTTGGCATGAGCGATTTGGTCACTTAAACTATCGCTCCCTTCAGCATCTATGTAAAGAAAATATGGTGACAGGTCTTCCTATGGTATCTTGCAGAGATGGTGTTTGTTCCGGATGTGTACTCGGAAAACATCATCGGGACAGTTTTGACAAACGTGCCTCTTGGCACGCCTCAGCCCCTTTACAGCTTGTGCACAGTGATTTATGTGGTCCTCTTCCTGTTGCTTCATTCTCTGGCTGCAAGTACTTCTTAACTTTCATTGATGATTTCTCCAGACGCACTTGGGTATACTTCTTAAAACTCAAGAGCGAAGTATTTAACACTTTTTTGGCCTTCAAAGCCTTTGTTGAAAAACAATCTGGACATCAAATTCTTAAGCTAAGAACTGATAATGGTGGAGAATATGTTAAAAACACATTCATCAACTTTTGCACCGAAAATGGAATTCAAATGCAACATACTGTTCCATACACTCCACAACAAAATGGTGTAGCTGAAAGGAAAAATCGCACCTTAAAGGAAATGGCTAATTGTATGCTGCAATCTAAAGGACTCAGTCTTAGTTTTTGGGCCGAAGCAATTAATTGTGCAAATTATATAATCAATCGCACTCCTACTAAGGTTCTAGAGAATATCACTCCAGAAGAAGCTTGGAGTTCCATTAAACCAGATGTAAGTCACTTTCGTGTGTTTGGAAGTGAAGCATGGGCCCATATTCCAGATGAAAAGCATAAAGCTTTAGAACCTAAGAGTGAGAAATGTACTTTTGTTGGATATTCTGAAGATGTAAAAGGTTATAGACTTATTCCATTTAAGTCCAAAAATGTTATCATTAGAAGAGATGTAAAATTTGATGAAAATAAATCGGCCTGCGAGCCTAGTCCGGCGGATGTGCCACCTCTTCCTATCTCTTCTACTTTTGAAAACATTTCTTCTTCAGATGATGAAAGCGAGGATGATAATCCTCCCCCACCTTCTCAGGATCCTCAACTTCCAAGATGGGTCCGTGCTACTCGGGATGCAGCAGGTGATCTTGCCGGTGATCCTACAGATCAGCGACGTACACGTTCTCAGTTTGAAAGAGCCTCTTCTTTACTGGCTCAAGCTCCAGTAAATCATGATCCTGACACTTTTGCAGAAGCTTCAGGCCATCCACATTGGGAAGCAGCTATGAATGAAGAATATCATTCATTGATGACAAATGATACATGGGATCTTGTTCCTCTACCAAAGGGACGCAAACTTGTTAGATGTAAATGGGTTTACAGAACCAAGTATGGACCAGATGGGAAAGTTGATAAACATAAAGCTCGTCTCGTTGCTAAGGGCTTTTCACAGGTTGAAGGCATTGACTACACTGAAACCTTCTCCCCTGTTGCCAAAATGAACTCTATCCGCCTTGTTCTTTCCCTTGCTGCCTCTTTAAAATGGGAAGTCCATCAGATGGATGTTAAATCTGCCTTCTTGCATGGGGACTTGCAGGAAGAAATCTATATGGAACAACCCATTGGCTTCATACAAACAGACTCCAGCCTTGTTTGTCGACTTAAGAAATCCCTTTATGGCCTCAAGCAAGCTCCTCGGGCTTGGTATGCCAAAATGGATAGCTTTCTTTTAGAATCTGGCTTTTCTAGGTGTCATTCTGACAATACTGTCTACACCAAGAAAGTGGGCAACTCTCTTATCATCCTTGTTCTTTATGTTGATGATCTTATTCTTACTGGTAGTGATCCCAACCTTATAAACCATGTGAAGTCCAGCCTTAAAAAGAAATTTGAAATGACAGACTTAGGACACTTACACTATTTTCTCGGTCTTCAAGTCTTGCAATCCAAGAGGGTATTTTCCTTTCCCAGTCCAAGTATGCTTGTGATATTCTTCGTCATTTTCACATGGAAGACTGTAAGCCAGCCCCTTCTCCCTTTCAGTCTGGAGTCAAACTTTCAGTCTCTTGTACTTCTCCTGAAGTTGATGCTACCTTATACCGTCAACTTGTCGGAAAACTCTTGTATTTAACCCATACTCGTCCTGATCTTTCCTTTGTTGTTGGCCTTGTTGCTCGTTTTATGCAAAACCCCCGTGAAAGTCATTGGAAAGCAGCTAAAAGAATACTTCGTTATGTTCGAGGTACAGTACAGTTTGGGATTCATTACAGTGCCAAAGCAGCTCCTCTGTTAGTTGGTTTCACTGATTCTGATTGGGCTGGTGACCCTGATGATCGGAAGTCTACTGCCGGTTATGTCTTCACTCTTGGTTCAGGACCTATTACATGGGCTTGTAAGAAACAGGCTGCCATTTCTCTTTCGTCAGCAGAAGCAGAGTATCGTGGTGCCGTGGAAGCTAGTAAGGAAGCCTTGTGGCTTCGTCAGATCCTATCAGAGTTTGGCTTTGAGCAGCAGCATCCAACCACACTTTGGTGTGATAATCAAAGTGCCATTCAGCTATGCAAAGATCCAGTCCAGCATCAGCGCAGCAAACACATTGAACTACACATGCACTTCATCAGAAAGCTCATTCATGACCATGTTCTTGAAGTGCAATATTGTCCAACAGATGATCAGGTTGCAGACATCTTCACAAAGGCTCTCACAGAGGCGAAGTTCACTAAACTTCGATATATGCTTGGAGTTCAGGAAGTTGTCACTAAGGGGGGATAGGCTCTAGTGCCTCCTTCCTTCTCCTATTGTGTCATATTTGTAAATCCTTCAATCCTATCCCAAGTTGTTCTTAAGGGGGGATGTTAGGATATTCCGACACATAGGATATAGTTAAGTTCAACTTGGTCTAGTATAGAGTTAGGTTAGAGTTAGGTAAAGTGTGTTTCTTTACCGTTGTACATTTTGTAACTTACAATCCGACGGTCACGATATGTAGTGATCCGACGGTTCACTCTCACCTCGGTATTACCGACACTTGATCCGTGGCTTGACACCCGATTGGTCCATGAGTTCTATTTAAAGCGCATGGAGGGTCATTGTTCGGGTAATCCGTGCATGAGAGAAGCTTATGTAAATTTTCATTCTTTGATTAATAAATTGCCTGTAGTACCCACGTTGGGACAGGCCGTGGACTGTTTCCCTCCTTGCACTCTGAGGGTTTTAACCACGTCAAAAATACTGGTGTATTGATTTGAGATCTGGTTGTGAGCGGTGTCCTTTTGGTATTCTTTCTGTGGAACTTACCCTGTAAATTCCTACAGAGAAGGCCCTCTAACCTGCTGTTCTTGACTTTTCACCAGGGAAAGCCATCCCCAAGTGGAGCCACTGTTATGCTCCTATACCAATAGGTGTCATATTTCATGATTGACATTGATGAGCTCTGTAATATGTTCATACCTTCTCTTGTTGCAAAGGTTTTCCATATTGTCAAAAATAAAAAAATTTAAAAAATGTAAAGAGGGTATGCCCTAAAAGAAAAATCAAAGGGTAAAAAGAAGAAAATGGTTTAAAAAGTGAAAGAAATGAACCCCAAACAAAATAGACCAGGAAAGTGTGCAAGTCCAAAATGCCACTACTATTTTATTTTCTGCAATAATCTGATGGTGTGCAGCTTGTTGATTTATGCCACCATTGATGAATGGCCAAACAGCTTAATCTTGGTTAGTTCATGTTTGAATTTCATGTTTTAGAGATAGAGAATAAAATCTGACCAAACTGTTCAATCTTGGCAGATAAGTAGATAGGTAGAGAAGCAAAAGAGCTCAACAGTTAAATCTGAGCCCTGGGATGTTATAAGTGCAGACTTAGGTAAGATTGCCATGAAAAGAAAAAGAAGATGATGAGGGCTTGCCAGTCCAAGTGCACCCAAAGAAAGAAGAAAAAATGCTAGGCCAAGTAGGCAGGGTAGGTGTAATGGTGTTGCAGAATGATACTTGTGATAGATTTTGTCTCCACATGTGTTAACTTTTAATTTAATCACAACTACCAGGCAGACATTATACTTGAAGCAGCTCAAGCGAGGAAAGGTTTCATGACTAACTCCTCTTCATACTTTTCCCTAAAAATCATTCACCTACTTCCCCAAGGATATTAAGATCTGCTTGATATCATTCATAAACCACTCATTCCATTTCGTAATGATTACCTAAGTAAAAACCCTATTTTGCTTAGGAGATTGCACAAATATCATATAAACCCCTTTTCCACTTCAAAGCCTAAGTTGACACGAAAAGACAACTATTTCTAACTTAGCATTGGTTCATTACATTTTTCATATTAACTATTAAACTTTATTTATATAAATCCCACCTTATTCCCAATCTCGTATTATATATAAATACATTAAAAATCCCCCAAATATTAATATTTCCCGCCCCGGTCGAATACGACCATAGTTACATTTCAACAGGGATTGATGAATTTATTTGAAGTTCATTAAGAACCCTCCCCGCACGCATCATGGAATTAATTAACCTCTGGTTAATTAATAACCAACCAACCCTGACCAATGAAATTGCCCCCGATACATTTTAAAACATGGTTTAATATATCGGTCCTGCAGTGTTAACCTCCCTCCATCTCTGAAACCTGTCCGTCGTCAGATCTTCGCCCATCCATCTGACGATCGACGATCATTTCGCAACCACCATAACCACCAAACATTAACGTGCGGGGAACCGGTGGTTTTTCCACCGTATCAAGGACACGCGTCACTCATTTAACCTGCTCGCTTGCACCCCATCCGAAACCACCCGACCCCAAAAGCGGTGCGGGGTAAACCACTTACCACCCTCCGCATGACGACAAGACGTCCCATCACTCTAACGTCAGCTGCTCAATAAATGCCAAAAATCCCCCGCCAAACCAAATTTCGTTAAATTGACGGGAAAATGTCATTTTCACCCTATTCCCTGTGAACTGTGCTCCATGCAAGATACGTCTAGTCCGCCACCCGGCCAAGAAACTCCAACGTCGTGCTCTGCAACTCGTCGTTCAACCTATGAATTACACGGTTTGCCTCTTAAACACAAGTATTTACCGAATTCACTTCCCAAACCTATAATTTCAGTTTTTCCACTGAGAATCTTACCTAAAAGAGCCAAATTCAAGTAAAATCATTCTGAAGCTTCCATAAAAAGACCCCCAAGCCTGTTGCTTAGTCCATTGTTTCCACAGAAGCCCGAATTTCAGTTTGAAAACACAAGAACCAAACATGGAAGCTCCCGTAGCCCTGAACGTCGCGCCTATGAATGCACCTCATAAAGACTTAGATTATTTACCCCTGGTCGACAAAGATTTTCAAATAAAAGATCTGTCTAGTAATGTGAACCATCTTCAAGCTTTCTGCCAAATCAGGGATAGCTATCGAAACAACTCTAATATTTTTGGATTATGGGAATCTAACCTTCCCATGTATTTCATTCCCTCAGTTTGTGTTTTCCCGGACATCATTCATCAGTGCTGTGCCAACTATGACCCTGTCCATAGAGCAGTTATGTCCCCATCCCAAACTGTTCTTTTTCACATAACTGCTGAGTCTATTAATGAAATGATACAGTTCCATTCCACTGAGCCCCTTGCTCGTCTTTCCATGGGGTATCTACTTGAAAAATCTTCTCAATTGTCCAGCTCAGAGATAACTCGTATTGCTCATATGTTCATGCTACCAGAGCATCAGCCTACAGGCCCACCTCCTTATCTACAAGTCTTTTTCACTGAAACTGGTAGACTTATTGTTGACATGATATCCCAGATCTTGGGATTTAATACCAGTGAATATGTTGATGAGATCACCCTAGTTCTACTATCAATATTTACCCCATAACAGCCCCACGCTATCAAATATGACTATGCCACTTTTATTGCCAACAAAATCCATGATCAATTCCTGAATTTGGATAGAGAAGGAGTCTTCAAGTACACATCTTTCATATACCACCTTCTGTTATATCATCATCCAGACAACTTTTCTTTCCCCATCAGGAGGTTGGACTCAAAGGGAAATCGAAGGTCTGTGATCTTTTGGAGCTCAGTCTTCCATAAAACCTGTGAATCCCCTTATACTTATAGTGAGTTTATTGACTTATTTGTACATTCAACATCTACTCTGTTGATAGGAGCTCCTCCTCCTAGAATCTCTGGTGACATGAAAAAGATTCTGCAACTCTCCAAGCAGTACATGATAGGTGACTAGTACTTGTACCAAAATCACACAGAAATCAGAATATATGGCTGTGAACTTTGCCCTTTCAAGCTGCCCAAATATGTGCCCATGAGATTATTTGTATTAGAATATTTCAGACAAATCATAAAGACAAATTTAGACCATTTTTGTAATGCAAAGAAGAAGGCCCAGCTAAGAATCAAAAATCAGTTAAGCCCTTATGTCATCCATTCTAGAGATGTCTGGCAAGAGGCTGACAAGATTTTAGGAGATCACCTTAAATTGAAGAAAATTTTTTGGTGGGTGCCATATGACCCAAATAGTTTTATAAGTGACTGAATGGTAAGAAACAGGCTGTCAGTTTATGTGCATCATAGGATCCCACAAATTGAACAATTTGTTAATCAAGATGAGTGGATAGAAGGGACATTAATAGAAGAAATTAGTGAACAAGAAAAGATGGAAAATGCCATGAAACATCTTGAAAAGACCCTTGACCTGGACTCTTTTGGACAGGTATCTTTCAAACTGCCTCAACAATCAGGAGTTGGTACATCCTCTGCTGGAACTTCTCAGCAGTCTGTACAGGAAACCAGTACACCAGCTACAGGAACTTCCAAGGGAAAAGAAGTGGCATACACAGAGCAGCCTGCGATGACTGATCAGCAAGAACAAATTCCTCCACCCCAAACTAAAGTAGCAGGAATTCCAGCATTGCAAACTCCTCTAAATGAGGAAAGAAACTGGAAGAGAGACAGAGAAGTCACTCCCCCCACAGATGGACCTGCAGAAAAACCAGGTGCAAAGAGGCAGAGATTGAATCCTCTATCAGAAGATGAAATTATTGAGGAAACCACAGATAGCCAGATGATGGAAAGAATAGCCAGCCGACAGACTTATCCAGTGATTGAAACATCAACCCGCTCACATAGGCTTGAGCTAGAAAGACAACACAGTGTAGAAGTATCTTCTTCCAGGCCACAAAGCAAACATGCCTCAGACATTAAAAAGACTTTCACAGAGATAAAATCCAAAAATGATCTTGTGAGAATTCAAATTTATATTCAATACCTGAAGATGGCTCCTGCAAACCAGCAGAGATTAGTGTCAGCCTATGACATTAAAGAAGGCAAAATGATAATGAGTTACTTTAAGCCCAAGGTGCAACAACCACAGTCAGCGACTAATTACATCAGGACAAATTTGGAGGTCTTAGCCAAGGATATTCATCCCATGGACTAGATTGAGCTTAATAAACACACTAGAGAGATGGTCTACTCCACACTAGCTGATAAAGCAATGTTGGCCCATAAATTACAAAACTCCTTGGACAATACCTCTGCTCAATTACATTTGGAGAAAGCCTCTTCTCTAGCCAAGGACAACATGATCAAATCCTTAGAATAAATCATCATTGAACTGGGACATGATCCAAAAGATGCTAAAGGCATAAAGGCACTAGTGAAGAAGAAAGAAGAGGACATTGCTACCCTGAGGAAACAGCTGAAACTGCCTCCTTCCATGCATCCACAAACTGCAGAAGTTGTACAACAGAAATTTGAAGAGGATATGGTGGACCTGCTCATGAAGCTTAATGAGAGATTGAATGATACAGAGCAGGAATTGGAAAAAACGCTAAAGGAAAAGCAGGGAGAGTTGACCTCCCAGCCTCCCGAGGTAATCTCCATAGTCTCAACTGCAGCCCCCTCCACACTTGGAGCAGCATTGGCTCCCAATGTACCAGCAACCACATCAGAGATAATCACATATATAACAACAGCAGCACCAGGCAGCAGTACTAATATGAGCACAGAACAACTGATAAAAGCCATGGAAGAATTGAAACTCCAAGTATCATAATTGAAACAAGTAAAGGAACAATTGGCAAAAGTAGAAAAAAGTTATGACAAATGCAAAATGAGTGTGGCAGAGAAAATAAGGGAGGTTAAAACATTAGAGAACAAAGTGAGAACATTAGAAAAGGTTCTCACTCTAGATAAGCCCTTGGCTGAGATCAGAAAAATCCTTTGGGAAAATGTCACCCAGTCTATAAATGAAATATGGCCATCTATCCAAGTGATTTATGAGTAGATTGGCTTAATAAACATAGCCCATGAAGTGATTCAACAAACAAGAGCACAGTTAGGCAAAATGCCAGAGGAAGCTAATCGGCTTATACATTTTTTGAACACCCACAATGCAGAACAGCTGGAGCAACTTGGCATTCAGGACAGGACAAACACAATTCTAGAAATCAAAAAAGTTCTAACCAAGAGAACTTTAATGCAGAACTTAGAAAGAAGGTGCCAAGACATGCAAGTGGAAGTCAATGCATTTATGGAGAAGTTCACAGTTTTGCTGAGTAAAGGGCTACCAAGTCCTTTGGTCATCAATGATAAGTTAATGAAACACATTGATTATGTTGACAAATTGAATAAGTATGCTAGCAATCAAGCCAGCGTATCATCAAGTGCATCAGGAGTGAAAGCACTTCCATTTGGCCGAGTTCTCTATGACAACTTGGAGAATTTATTCTACATTGAGCACGAGGTAAAGCATCTATTCACCATTCAGCCTAATTTCTACAGATATACAGAGACTGATGAGACTCTCAGGAAGCTTCAGAGACATAAAATGCCAGAGCATAAATGGTGGGAAGATATGCTAGAAATTTTGTAAAATTCTCTTGGATGAAGAACGTAAAATTTGGGCTATTTTTTCATGATAAGATGAACAGAAATGAATAAAGATCAGACGGGTCAAAGCGTATCAGATCAGAGTTAAAGAACATCCGACAAGGCTGGAGCAGCCAGCATAGAGTATCAGTGGAAAAATAGTTGTAAACCGACTCACAGAGCCTACCTCCAGCACATCTGACAAAGATGGAGCAGCCAGCACAGCATCAGTTATCTTTTCCCTGTTATCGAGACTATTTGTCTCTATCTTTTGTAAAAAATGATGAGTCATCACTAGATATTAACTCCGTGAGATATTTTGTAAGATATTTTGCATAAATACCTCCCCAATCAAAGTATTTGGGGTTGGTGAGTATTCTTAGACTTGGCTGTAATATTGATATTTTGGAATAGAGAGCTGTTGGAATCAATTGTTGCCGGACTCACTGGATGTAGAATTGAAGCAGAGGACTTGTCACAGAATTCTTGAATCAACTAGCGGACCAATAAGTCCCCTATATCTTCTGTTTTGTAATTTTTCTAGTTTCTTATATCACCTGTGTTTCAAAATCTCAATGATAAAGATAAAGATTAACCCAGAATATGTTTAATAGCACTCTGGTTTTTATTCATTATCGTTCTCTATGTTTTCTTCAGAATTAGAATAAGCAGTGTAAATCTTAATTTCTCATGTTTCCTAATTCTCCCATAATGATTATTTGCTAAGAAATTCTTAACTACTTCTTAGTAGTAATCGTCCACTTTCCCTCTTTAAATTTGTTGAAGGATTCTTAACTTCCCTTCACCCAATTTGAGCCCATTCCATCTGTTCTAAATCTTGATTTGTTCTCTGTTTGACTACCTTCCTCTGTGAAACCATCCTCTGTTAAGAAACCCATCCAGAAAGCCATCCTTGTTGACTCCATTAGCCCAATGGACTGAGCTACTCAGACTTACACCTTTGCTCTATTGAATCTCACCATCCAAAAATCAAACAAAACCCCTTGTAGGAATTTACAAGGTAAGTTCCTCAGACAGAACACCAAAGGACACCGCTCACAAACAGATCGCAGATCAATACACCAGTATTTTTGGCGTGGTTAAAACCCTCAAAGAGGGAAACAGTCCACGGCCTGAGCCAACGCGGCCACTTCAGGCAATTTATTAATAAAAGAATGAAAATTTACATAAGCTTCTCCCATGAACGGTTAACCTACAAATGACCCTCCATGCTCTTTAAATAGATATTATGGACCAATCGGGTGTTAAGCCATGGATCAAGTGTCGGTAATACCGAGGAGAGAATGAACCGTTGGATCACTACATATCGTGACCGTCGGATTGTAAGTTACAAAATGTACATAGTATAGAAACACACTTTACCTAACTCTATATTAGACCAAGTTGTACTTAACTATTTCCTATGTGTCGGGATATCCTAACATCCCCCCTTAAGAACAACCTGGGATAGGATTGAAGGATTTACAAATATGACACAATAGGAGAAGGAAGGAGGCACTAGAGCCTATCCCCCCTTAGTGACAACTTCCTGAACTCCAACCATAAATCGAAGTTTAGTGAACTTCACCTCTGTGAGAGCCTTTGTAAAGATGTTTGCAATTTGATCATCTGTTGAACAATATTGCACTTCAAGAACATGGTCATGAATGAGCTTTCTGATGAAGTGCATGTGCAGTTCAATGTGTTTGCTGCGCTGATGTTGGACTGGATCTTTGCATAGTTGAATGGCACTTTAATTATCACACCAAAGTGTAGTCGGATGCTGCTGTTGAAAGCCAAACTCTGACAGGATATGATGAAGCCACAAGGCTTCCTTACTAGCTTCTACGGCACCACGATACTCTGCTTCTGCTGAAGAAAGAGAAATGGCACCTTGTTTCTTGCAAGCCCATGTAATAGGTCCTAAACCAAGAGTGAACACATAACCTGCAGTAGACTTCCGATCATCAGGGTCACCAGCCCAATCGGAATCAGTGAAACCAACCAATAGAGGAGATGCTTCGGCACTGTAATGAATCCAAAACTGAACTGTACCTCGAACATAACGAAGTATTCTTTTAGTTGCTTTCCAATGAATTTCACGTGGGTTTTGCATAAACCGACAACAAGGCCAACAGCAAAGGAAAGGTCAGGACAAGTATGGGTTAGATACAAAATTTTTCCTACAAGTTGACGATATAAGGTAGCAACAACTTCAAGAGAAGTACAAGTGACTGAAAGTTTGACTCCAGACTGAAAGGGAGAAGCGGCTGGCTTACAGTCTTCCATGTGAAAATGGCGTAGAATATCACATGCATACTTGGATTGGGAAAGGGAAATACCTTCCTTGGATTGCAAAACTTGAAGACCGAGAAAATAATGTAAGTGTCCTAAGTCTTTCATTTCAAACTTCCTTTTAAGGCTAGACTTCACATGATTTATAAGGTTGGGATCACTACCAGTCAAGATAAGATCATCAACATAAAGAACAAGAATGATAAGAGACTTGCCCACTTTCTTGGTGTAGACAGTATTGTCATAATGACACCTAGAAAAGCCAGATTCTAAAAGAAAGTTATCCATTTTGGCATACCAAACTCGAGGAGCTTGCTTGAGACCATAAAGGGATTTCTTAAGCTGACATACAAGGCTGGAGTCTATTTGTATAAAGCCAATAGGTTGTTCCATATAGATTTCTTCATGCAAGTCCCCATGCAAGAAGGCAGATTTAACATCCATCTGATGGACTTCCCATTTGAAAGAAGCAGCAAGGGAAAGAATAAGGTGAATAGAGTTCATTTTGGCAACAGGGGAGAAGGTTTCAGTATAGTCAATGCCTTCAACTTGTGAAAAACCCTTAGCAACAAGGCAAGCTTTATGTTTATCAACTTTCCCATCTGGTCCATACTTGGTTCTGTAAACCCATTTGCATCTAACAAGTTTTCGTCCCTTTGGTAGAGGAACAAGATCCCATGTATCATTTGCCAATAATGAATGATATTCTTCATTCATAGCTGCTTCCCAATCTGGATGGCCTAAAGCTTCTGCAAAGGTGTCAGGATCATAATTCACTGAAGCTTGAGCCAGTAAAGAAGAGGCTCTCTCGAATTGAGAACGTGTACGTCGCTGATCTGTAGGATCACCGGCAAGATCACCTGCTGCATCTCGAGTAGCACGGACCCATTTTGGAAGCTGAGGAGCTGAAGAAGGATCCTAAGAAGGTGGGGGAGGATTTTCATCCTCGCTTTCATCATCTGAAGAAGAAATATTTTGAAAAGTAGAAGAGATAGGGAGAGGTGGCACATCCACCGAACTAGGCTCGCAGGCCGATATATTTTCATCAAACTTTACATCTCTTCTAATGATAACATTTTTGGACTTAAGTGGAATAAGTCTATATCCTTTGACATCTTCAGAATATCCAAAAAAAATACATTTTTCACTCTTAGGTTCTAAAGCTTTACGTTTCTCATCTGGAATATGGGCCCATGCTTCACTTCCAAAAACACGAAAGTGACTTACATTTGGTTTGATTGAGCTCCATGCTTCTTCTGGAGTGATATTCTTTAAAACCTTAGTAGGATTGCGATTTATTATGTAATTTGCACAGTTAATTGCTTCTGCCCAATAATTAAGACTAAGTCCTTTAGATTGAAGCATACAATTAGCCATTTCCTTTAAGGTGCGATTCTTCCTTTCAACTACACCATTTTGTTGTGGAGTATATGGAACAGTATGTTGCATTTGAATTCCATTCTCAGTGCAAAAGTTGATGAATGTGTTTTTAACATATTCTCCGCCATTATCAGATCTTAGCTTAAGAATTTGATGTCCAAATTGTTTTTCAACAAAGGCCTTAAAGGCCAAGAACATGTTAAATACTTCACTCTTGAGTTTTAAGAAGTATACCCAAGTGCGTCTGGAGAAATCATCAATGAAAGTTAAGAAATACTTGTAGCCAGATAATGAAGCAACTGGAAGTGGACCACATAAATCACTATGCACGAGTTGTAAAGGGGCTGAGGCGTGCCAAGAGGCACGTTTTTCAAAACTGTCCCGATGATGTTTTCCGAGTACACATTCGGAACAAACACCATCTCTACAAGATACCATTGGAAGACCTGTCACCATATTTTCTTTACATAGATTCTGAAGAGAGCGATAATTTAAGTGACCAAATCGCTCATGCCAAAGTTTGCTCACTTCATCATTATGAGCAACAAATACTGAGGGAAGATTTGATGACCCAAAGTTGTGAAACTTATACAACCTTGTAGAATCATCAACAATGCCAGTAGCTAAAATCTGTCTAGGATCTCTTAGGTCCTTAATTACAACATCGTGAGGTGAAAATTCAATGATTTTATATTCACCTGAATGGGTTATCTGATATACAGATAGAAGGTTGCAGGATAAGGTTGGAACACATAATACATCATTAAACTGACCATTGTCTAGATGAACAGTTCCAGTTCCTACAACACTAAGAGATCTATCATCACCAACATATATATTTTTGGTGTTACAATCATTTAAAGAAGAAAACATGGCTTTGTTTTTGGCCATGTGATAAGAAGCTCCAGAATCAATGAGCCACTCATGAGAATGAGAAGAAGAAGATACATTTAGTGCATAGCCAGACCGAGATGCTTGACAACCACATGCAGAAAGTGCCATTCCTGAAGATGAAGTTGAAGTTGAAGATTGCTCCAAATGGATGTTATGATTCTTCATTGCTGCTTCCAAGGCTTCCATCTTCTTAAAGCATTTGGATTCTAAGTGGCCATCGCGATTACAAAAGTTGCAATGTCTATCAGTCTTCTTCCATTTGTTTTTATTTGTCTTATCATTTTTTTGAAATGATTTTTCATTTTGAGTCGGAAATTGCTTAGGACCCTTGTTTGGTTTAGGACCATTCTTTTTAGGATACAACTTCTTAGGATTCTTTGGATTTGGTTGCTGTTGGGCGGCTAACGCTCTCTTAGAAGAGTTTCCAAGATGAAGAAGACCAAGGTGTAAGAGTTTTTCTTGTTCTCTTATTAAAGAATCACAAAAGGAATCAAAGGAAGGGGACTTGTAGGCTTGTCCTTGAGAAATGAAGGCATCTCTTGTAGAATGGAAGGTGGAAACAAACACAGAATAGGCTGGTCCCAACTTAGTAAGAATGGAGTAGATAAGGCTACTATCTTCTTTCTTAACCTTAACACCTTCCAAGAGAAGTCTAAGGGTCTTGAACTTGGAAAAAAAATCTTCAATGCAAGAAAAATTATTGGGGTCCAATGTAAGCAATTCATTTTCAAGTTGATGGGCTTTAAGTTCATTTTTAATTCCAAAGACTTAAGTAATCTGTTTCATTGCTTCATCAGGAGTATCAAGTTCTACAATATGGAATCTAAGATCCGGAGAAATAGACATCCCTATCAACCCACATGCTTGGTCTTGCCTATTTTCCCATTTAGCTGCCTTGTCTTCATCTTTCGGTTTGGTCTCTTGGCCTGTGGCTATTCTGTAAAGACCTTTACTTCCGAGTAAATCCACAATGTAGGACCACCATTGGAAGTAGTTGGTGCTGTCAAGAATAACTTGGCATGGACTTTCCATTTTAAAAAAACTGAAGTTATAAATGCTGAAACTAAGTGTTTCAATGAAAAGATCTTGAAAAATTAGGCTGTTTCAAAAAAAACGGTTCTGAAAACGGCTTCCGGATGAAGAAGTTATGGCTTTTTGAAAAAAAATTGATGAAGTCGCCGACGAAGTGCGGGAATGTGCGGAAATGAAAAATCCGCCCCCACAAAATGGAGACTTGAACCCAAGACCTCTACTCTCATAAATTATCTTTGCACCAAGTGAGCTATACAAAAAGATTGAGAGAGAGAGAGGGGGGAGTTGATGCTTTGGGTTGCGTGCTTTCTTTGAGAAAGCTCTTTTTTTCCCTACAAAACAAAAAACACAAAACCCAACATGGACATACAAAAAAAACGAACCTTGCGGCTCGAAGTTAGCTTTAGCCGAAAACTAAATATTTTCAAAAACGAATCTTGCGGCTTGAAGTTAGCTTTAGCCGGAAACTAAATATTTTCCTCAATGTTTCTGATTTTCCGAGATCACACTAAGGCGCAGCAGAAAAGAGCATAAGCATGAGAAAAATCCTTCCTTTCTGTTTCTGATTTGCCCAGATCGCACAAAGTCGCAGGGCAAAGAGCATACACAAAAATGAAAGGTTCAGATCTGGTAATAAAAAAAGCTAAATAAACCAAAACCGAAATAAACAGAGAGAAAATAACTGTAAACTGCAAATAAACACTGTATACCTCCAGATCTTAAAAATGACGCAGCTAGGGCTACCGGAAACCTTTTCGTGTGAAACGAAAGGGGTTCCTCACTGGAACAGATGCTCCCAACACAACAAAGCAGTCATCTCGGCCCGAAAGCAGTCAGAAACAGTAGATCTAGGAAACAGCAGTCGAATGCAGTTCTACCGGCTTCAGATTTGGATCACCTACGGACGCAGCCCTCAAATAGCTCTGATACCATGTAGGAATTTACAGGGTAAGTTCCTCAGACAGAACACCAAAGGACACCGCTCACAAACAGATCGTAGATCAATATACCAGTATTTTGACGTGGTTAAAACCCTCAAAGAGGGAAACAGTCCACGGCCTAAGCCAACATGGCCACTTCAGGCAATTTATTAATAAAAGACTGAAAATTTACATAATCTTCTCTCATGAACGGTTAACCTACAAAAGACCCTCCATGCTCTTTAAATAGAGATTATGGACCAATCGAGTGTTAAGCCACGGATCAAGTGTCGGTAATACCGAGGAGAGAATGAATCGTCGGATCACTACATATCGTGACCGTCGGATTGTAAGTTACAAAATGTACATAGTAAAGAAACACACTTTACCTAACTCTATACTAGACCAAGTTGTACTTAACTATTTCCTATGTGTCGGAATATCCTAACACCCCTGAGCTTCATAACTACCCTAATACCTTTCAAAACAAAGTTAAATCATAAAGAGAGAGCCCTCTCTGGATACAAATTGTCTAGATTCTGTATCTAAAAGATTGGTTTGTGGCTACCTCAGCCTCCTTTCCCTTTCTTACAACTTTGGGGAAAACCTTAGTGATAACAATAGGATAGGAATTTTCAATAACACTGACAACTCAATATTCTAGTTGGCTGCAAATGTAGGACCTGTGGTAGTTTTAATTTTCCCATGTTTTATTGAATCTCTAGTGCTGCTCGCCATGGTCTTTGGTGTTCCATGTATAGAACTTATTTCTCTTCTCAAAACATGCGGGGCTCCTATGCTCATTATGGATATCTATTGGCTATTGCCTTCACAATTTCCATGCACTGCTTGTGTACAATTCATTTAAGTTTTGGCCTAATTTTTAGAGTTTCTTTTGGTTTGTTTCGGTATTTGCCTTTATTTGGTCAGAGTTGTAGTACCATGAGTATGTTCATGCTTAGATATTACACTGGTTGCACTACAAGATTCTCTTTATGATGTGTCGGCATACCTTCTTCTTTGACTGGACTTTGACTATCGTGTCCGACTTCCACTATTAATTCGAGTGATATTACCTCATTAAATTATGAAGAAATAGAATGTGAAAATCCTAATGATTTCTCGATATGCTCTATCTACACATTGTATTCTTGTATGTTTTATGTGTGCTTTGCAGTGTAAGTTTAGTTTCCTAAACAACATGGAAATTCATCAATGAATTGTATTATGTACCCTGTGCTATTATGCTTGTCATAAACTACATATTATTTCTTGCTTTATTTTGTGGCTTCATTGAAACATTTATAATAGTATTTATGGTCTTCCCTACTTCTCAGTTCTCTGGCTTTTATATCTTATTCCATGTATCCATACAATGGCTTCTAGACACATTCACGAGGACATGTTTGGATGTGAAAGTAATGATTTGGACACATTCATGAGGATATGTTTGGATGTGAAAGTAATTATCATGCCAGTGTTTTAAGAAGGGTCCATATATTTTTTCCATTCTGTTATGGTCTTATAATATTTTCTTTTCTATAATTTTCCAAGAAGATATTTTGAATATCAGCTAATGCAATATGGAAATGAAAATTCCAATCATATGATTATACATTTATACGCTTCCACATAGAGAATTGCACCGAAGATGGAAATGGGATATTGTTTGATATTTTGGAAAATGAAAATCATTAATTTTATTATATAGTGATTGTTTCTTTCAACATCCTTGAGTTCAAAAGATGCATATTTTGGCTTCAACTTGATCTTCTTATAATCTATCCAAAATCATTCGGTGAAGGTCACTATGATCTTGTCCATAGAGTGATCAAAAACAGAATGATACAAATGTTTGCAAGAGTTTAAATTGTGGAACAATGTAAATGGATCTGAATGAAACCCAAGAGAGCTATATCAATTGCAAGAAATATTGAATCCCAAATAAAGTTGGAATATTCAAATACAGTGTGGATAAATTCCAACCATTCAAGTAGAAAAGTACTTCAAACACAATTGTTACGAGTGCAAACACATATGGATGTTTAACCAAAAGACCAAATTAGCATTTTTTGGTCAATAATTACTAAGGATATAGATCTTTGCTATCTCTGCAATGCATTATTTGGAAGCTACGCTAAATAACCAAAAAGAGAGAGCCTGATACCCTGGATACTCTTGTCATGTCAATGATGCAATTTTTGAGACCTCCCTCTTTAACTAAGATCCAAAATTCTATTTACACCCTTTGGCAACATCTGGTGACACTTTCACTTTCATCATGGAAGATTAACATTTTAATGCTACTCTTTCCTTTACAACAACTAGTACAATTCCTAATTAAAATATACATTTATAAAATAAAAAATTATATAATTTACAATTTCTAAATTCTAATTAAAGATAAATATATTTATAAAATGAAAAAAAACCATGAATTGACTTGGAGCATCGTTCCCGTTGTTGCTTAAAAAAAAAAAACATATAAGGTTGCAAAATAGTTATGGAATGTAATTAATTCAGTTTGTGGGTTAGAAAACACACAATTTTTTTGAAGACTGACAAGCATATACTTCCCCAATGGTTTTGTTCTCTCATGTGACCAAGCATTAGACTTGCAAGTAGAAACTTTGATCCTTAAAAAAACAAAATAAGAATCGTTTAATGGTGGAATTTCTAATTTATTATCGACCCTTCTATATTTTGCATGTGAATGAATTTAAGCTAGGTTTTATCATCATTGCAACAAAGACCCTCCAAAATTTTTGCCTAAGTCAATTTTGGAGCCTCTATGAACCGTCGTTTCAAGCCCCTTAATGTCATCACATTTTTTATTTAATTACCCTTATGATTTCTCCTAGTGTTACATCCTCCTAAGTTAATATTTCCTAAATGTCATCACCTAACCCTTAGAATCACTTGTGTTATCTAGCCCATAGTTAGGGGGACTTATGACCTTTCCTGGCTTAGAACATAGCCTTTTCACCATGCACACACTAAAAAAGCAAATGAACAAGGCACAAAAGACAAAAAAAAAAGCAAGAAAGAGCATCTTTTAAGGAAAACACACTTCTAGTTGACAAAGACATGCTCTTCTATTGAGCGCACTCCTCCAGGTCAAAGAAGTGCGCCCTCCTAGAGCACACTCCTTTGGGTCAAAGAAGTGCACCCTCCCAGAGCACACTCCTTCATGTTGAGAAAGTGCACCCTCCTTGAGCGCATTCCTTCTTACCAAAGACATGTGCCCTTCTTGAATGCATATATGCACTTCTTATTTCATGTGGGCGCACTCCTAGGAAATAGGAGCCCACATAAATTCCCTTAACTAACTCGTGTAATTTCCTTTAAATCAACCCAACTAATCATTCGTTTTCATAACAATTCTCATTTGGGTTGGGCACACAGTTTTGGATCAAGAAATTATTCGTCAATCTCTGTTAAAAGTACGTTTTTCATGTTGAATATATTGATTGCCTTTCATGATTTCACTGTCGATCTTGCTTTCCTTGCTGGCATTTTTTATTTTATTTTTATTTTTTGTTTTTTATTTTATTTTTTATTTTTTTTTCCATTTTATTTACTAGCGCTTATGTTCAATCTTATTTCTACAAGTATTAATTTGTTGTCACATGCTGAAACTCTACACATTCCTCAACTTTTCACATTCTCACCATGATTATGACATCATCCATACAAGCTTGTAGATGCTTCTTCTTCTCGTTTTTATCACGAAATATTGTTGTTAGAATTTTTATTGAGCCATCCTTAGGAAGAGCATACTTCTATAACCGAAAGCCCAATCAACTCTGAAAAGTGTGCCCAAATTAGACTAGTCTACCTCTTTAGTGCACTCCCTCAGCACGAAGAACTACACCCCCTCTTACCGCATGAGCACACCCCAAAGGCTTGAGTGAGTTTTCGTTGTCCCTTTAGCATGCGTTAGTGTACCCTCCTATCCCTTTAGTTTGTGAGCACACCGTGGAGGTTTGAAGGCCTGAAGACATCTCCCTTCATCCCTTTGAAGTGCTCTAGTGCACCCTCTATATCTCCTTGAGCGCATGAGAAAAACATGAAGGCTTGAGGCCTGAAGACCCATCCTTCATCCCTTCGGAGTACGTTGGTGCACCCTTGAGGGTTTTCCTTGTCTTGCTTCAGTGCATGAGTGAACTACAAAGCCCCAAATGACCCTTGACCCCCCTTCGTGGTTTGAAAGTGCACCCTCCTTGTTTTCATGCCTATTTTCTTACGCATGAAAGTGATTATGTGTTGTCATTGATAGAATTACATTATTAGTACATTTAATGGCTCTTTGAATATGATTTGTTGAGATATTTCCACATATTTGGTTCCATAAAGCTAATCTTGTCATCATGAGTGTGTTGTCACAAACTGGTGTTCAAGCTACAAGTATTGTCACCCTTTCATCATCTGTTGGAGCCATGCCTCCTGCCACACATAAAGTGGCCTCTAAAGAAGCCTTGGAAGAAAGAAATAAGGAAGTTGTTGAAGTAACAAAGCCAACCATTCCCATTTATGTAGACACGCAACGCTTCATTGATAAGTTTACTAAGGTCAGATGGAGCGGCATAAAAGAGACATTTATGCAAAAAAGGTTTCCTGAGAACTTGGTGGACTTGGAAGTATACATCAATATCAAGCAGTCCAAGATGCATAGAATCGCATGCAAATTCCCAGTCACCCATTGTTCATAAGTGATTGAGTGGATTATCATGTGCTTCATAGTGAAAGCGGTGGTCACTTTACCACCTATTATGGATGACTCTAATCATGTGCTTCATAGTGAAAGTGGTGGTCACATTACCACCTATTATGGAGAAGACATGTAGACTTACTACAAGATTCTTAGGCCCACAGAATATGAAAATAAATACTTATACACCAGATGGGCCAAACTTGACACAAGTGACATTATCAAATATTGGTGTCGAGAGTCTGCTAAGTTTCACCATCGCTCATTTGTAGTGTATTCAACCAAGATTCTAAAAGATGTATATCAGTATTTGACTTCCATGTGTTGTTGGTTGCATGGGTGGAAGAAAGTTGACGTGTTTGAGGACAGCTAGATATATATGCTGAATATGGTGGTAAACCATGGTAAAGTCTACAGTTGGGCAGATATATTGTCATTTGATTTACAGCATCAGGTGGGGCAAGTAAAAGCATCTTTGAGGGCAAATTAGGCCCAAAAATTCTATATGTATGCATTTCTACTCGATGGAATCTATGCACAATATGCATTCCCAACTATGTACTAGCACTGGACCCCTAAAGACTAGTTCCCATTTTACTTTCACAACAGAGTGTTGTCAAAATAAAGCTTTAGAGGCACATATGACATATTGGTTGAGCACTTCTTTACAATTATTTTTCATATGATATTTGATATCGATCCACCTTGCATGACCAATCAGGTGAACGATTCACTACGATGTATCAATATTGATTTGCAGTGATTGAGTGTACATACATTAGATGTTTTTGTTTTCATATATCTCACCATCTCATGTCATGATATGTGACCAATAAGGTGGTCTTGCAAGAAGTAGAAAATTAGTTGGACAAGCGATTGTCAGGTGTTCTTCACAAGAAGAAGAAATCCCCTTGGCCCGCCTTCTCCTTGAGGACCAGACTATATGAGCTAAAGAGCCACAAGTCAACAACGACAGAGATATAAGAGCTAGATCGCTTTCACTTCGCAACTAAATGCTTTAATGGATATGATCCCGGGAGAGTGTGCAAGCAACATTGTGAAATGATCGGTTTCAATTCGGGGTATTCATTAACGTCCACAAAAAAATATGAGAAGGTGAAGAACTGGTATAATGCAATTAGAAAGACACACCTAGAAATGGAGAACAGGTCACCCCAAGATCCAACAACTTAAGACATGTAGGTGAAGGAGGCAGAATAGATAACCCCTCAAGTAAGGGAAGTAGCTCCTAAAAAGAGGATCATGTATGATTCGACATGCAAGAGCAGAAAGAAATGGAAATTTTATCCTTTCAACATAGGATCTATTCAAGGATAACATGAGAGGAGAGAAGTAGAAGAAGAGGACAAGAGGAAGCAATATGTGTTGCTTGAAAAGCAATGAGAAGAAGAAGAAGGAAAGGAGAGGAAAAACAAAGGTAGTCTCAGGATGAAGAAGAAGCACAAAGGCTGGAGGAAGAATAATTGAATCTGGAGATAGAAGAGGAAGATTTTGAGGAAGAGGATACCATCCAACCCATGGATGATGAACTAGGTTCTCCAGAAGAACCTCCTCTCATAGGTGGTCATCTTCCATTTGGAGAAATGGGAATCACACCTCCATTGGAAGACAAAGTCATGGACGTATGTATGGCCATGTTTGATAAAGTTAAGAAGAGGACCATGTAGTAGATGCAAAGATACTTCCTGCATGATCCCATAATCTAGTCTCGGTTTCTATAGAAAAGGTGATAACTACCAACACCAAAAGGAATCTCAGAGAAATCATGGAAACGAATGTTTCTTTTGCTACAACAACGCATGAAAAATATGAATATATGTTGAATGAGAATGCTATATTAAGGAGAGAATTTGCTACAGTGAAACAACAAGTGGAACATCTTGCAACGGAGAATCAACATTTATCTTCACATATATCTAACACCGTAGAATGAAAGTCAACCATGTAGGAGGAAATGGGGTCAATGGAGGACAACATGGAACAATTATATGATGAGATAATACTTCTACAACAAGTGGTGGCTCCTCTTGTTGGAATTTAGAAGAAACCACGAGAAGTGGTAAAACTCTTGAAAGTAGCAAACAAAGCGATTGACCATATCTAGGAGTGGACTACCAAGTATCCATATGCTCTACAACATTTGGAAATAAAAGATAGGATTGCCATAGAGATAGACACAGTTCAACTGAGACTCCACCATCAAAATTATATGCATGTTTCTGAACAGTCAATTAGTATTATTGTTTCTTATAATCGACTGCACAATGGTTTCAAGTCTCTAGCACATAAACATGGCATGCCTTCAATAGGAACACTTGAAGCAATCAAAGGCAAAGAAATCATCTTCTAGGAGATCAGGAAACACGTTGAACAAATCAAGAAAGCAACAAAGAAGGAAGGCTTGGAGGTCACCAAAGACATTATTCTATAATACACCATCACACTAATTAAAGCTCATATGAAACTTTCATGGTTGTGGAATAATGTATAGTCAAGATCCAATACCATATTGATGGAGGCACTGGAGGTGAATATGTGTTATGTAGGGCACTTGTCAGTTCATGTCAAAGCCATCTCAATGGAGTTCAGAGCATGACACACATACATTACAAATGAGCTCCATGAGGAAGCAAATGATTTTTCAATTTGATGAGACTTTGTCCCATTATCAATTTTGTCTTATGTAGCCACCGTCTCATATGTAATTTGTGTTTTGTAATAAATTATATGTAATTAAGTCAAAGAGACAGATGTGGAATGCGAATAGACACGTGGAATGTAATAAGTGATATATAGAATATGAAAAGTCATAGGAGTTGAAGATTGATGAGGAAGCTCAAAGGTCATTGTTATTTGTTATAAATAGCTCCTCATAACTACAGCCAATGTCACATGGCTCGGGTTCGAGTTCGGGTTCGACAATGATTAGGTTCGGTTTGAGTTCGAATGTTTTGATGAGGTTCGTCATTAGGTTCGTATATATATATATATATATATATATATATATATATATATATATATATATATATAAATTTAAAATGAATTATACTATAAAATAGTAAGAAATCAACATCAGTAAACATCAAAAATGCTATCACAAACATGGAAACTGCAAGGATAAATTACAAGCTTGAGTTGCAACAAGAAGTTATGATTTTTGATCTATGGACTTGGTCAATGTCTATGAGGTTCGATGAGGTTCGCCGAACCTCAAATTTTTTTTAAGGTTCGCCAAAATTCGAACCTCAAGGTTAAAGTTCGACGAACCTTGTGACATAGACTACAGCTAGGGGCTTGGATTCTTGGAGTATTTGTTTGGCTTCTCTTGTAGTGCATAGGAGATAGATCATTCATTGGAGAAGCAAGTTGTGGCTTCATGTTCCACTACTGGATATAGTGTTTCATATATGTAACAATGTACTTGGGATCTTCCATTCTTAATCATAAGCTCTATGAGTCAACACTTCTTCATACATGTATCATAGATATAGTAGGACTATTCTTGTTATATTTATGGTATATGTTGATTTAGTTACATACTAAGTTAATGAACTAATTCATTGTTTAGCTATGGTTATTATTGAATAAGTGTTATGATTTCATGATTGTTGTTTATTATGTGGACTAATCTACAGGTAATCAACAATCCTTTCTCTTCCTTCCCATGTCCCCCTTTAGGATAGTACTACTACTTTTCTAACCAAAGGCTCATTTTACTTTTACCAGTTGTGGATGTTCCCTCATGCACCTTACATTGGGTGTCTCACAAAGCTTACATACTTGCTTCCCAAAGAGGTGTTGTGATCTCTTGTGTGTTTGTAACCAAGACATAACTTTGAAACCTTTCCAATGGTGGCTAGACCGTATAGCCAGATGGGACTCCTACACCAAATGGTGTGATGTCTAATTGGGACTTCACATCAGGGAGATCCCCTTACATGTCGGAAACATCCGACACATACAACATTTTTTATGCTAAAAGGAGGGCTAGATGACAAGATGAGCATATGAAGTCTGTTTGAATCTCTTACCTTTAAAGGCTTCATCCCAAACCATAATCCTGAGATGTTTTTCCAGAGCTTTAGATATTTAGATCCCCACAAACTTTTTACATAACTAATCACATTTAAATTCGATGGAAAGGGTAAAACAACCATCCTTGATTACGTAATTGATTTTTTTTTTCAATTTTGTTTCTTGAATGTTGTTTATTCTGAAGAAATAGTCACGTGATTGTCTACCCTTACATTGGATGGTCAAGTGATGCAATGGTGTTATTCTTTACCCACTGCTTCTATTTCATCTTTGAAGAAATTGATTAACGAGCTTTGTCACATTTTAGACAAATATGAATATCAATATGTTCTTAATTATTTTGATCATCTCAAAATGGAATCAAATGAATCACTCAAACATTTTGTTGACTGATTCCTTTATCTTTGTTATGAATTTCAGGATGAGGATGTGGACTAGAAGTTCTTAGATGAAAAGTTTTATTTTTTAGTTTAGATGTCAAGAAAATGTTTTGAATCTGATTCATTATACCCTCCCAATCAAAAATAATTTCATCATCTTAAGGAAGAACTGAATATGCCTTTTGTTACATGTCCCCCTCCTTTTGATGTCCTGTGTTTTGAACCTAAACCAATCACTAAATTGGAAGATCAATTTTCTAATGAAGAATTGATTTTTCTTTCGCATCCATCCCTCTATGATGATTCGTCTAATCCTATCAATCAACCATATTCCAATCTTGATATCTCACTAGTCGGTCCTCAACCCATTAATGAAATTGAACCATTGGACAACCATCACCCTGATGATTTCATTTTTTCTGAATTGTACGGTGATGATTGTTCAAGTAACATGGATGAATCTTTGTTCCTATAAGAAGATTTAGATTTACAAGAATTTCAAATGGAATCTGATGCGTTCATCAAATATTTTCTTTCAAGTATATCTCTTTTGATCAAGAAGATGCTATGCTTATCAATGGGGATCTATGTGGAAATCTCAAAAATTTATTTGATCAATCTCAATTTTCCTTTAAATATCATTATTTGAATGATGACTCTTATTTAGATAAGGAGATGACCACGTTTTCTCATAATTCAAAGTCAAGTCAAGTGAGTAGGACACTCTAGCCTACAATGATGGTTATGTCAGGTTCCTCTCACCTTGACAGTATTTGCGATTTTGGTCAATTCAAGATTCTCTCACAAGATCATGTTGTTATTGTCATCTCATTGAATCTCAACTCTCTATTGATGGATTTTTCTTCACATTAAATTTTTTAACCCTCAAGGAAGAAATTTTAATTTGATTATTGAGCTTCAACTGCCACACCCCACCTCTAGGGAATATTTAATATGCGATGCGGAAGAAAAGAGTGATCTTAATGAATGTTAAATTCTTCAATCTAACCTATCTTCTGCATCATCCATCAAAGAATCTCACTCGCATGACAGCATGGATTGTGGTCAACCTATTGATGTCACTTATGATGTGGATTTGTCTTTGATTAGTTTTTCCTGTCAAAGTTTCCCTAAAGGTTGTTTCCATGATCCTATTATAGATTCCCTCGAGGAATCTTATCAGTCAGGACCTATTTCTCATGGCATGTACTTGCATGCGCTTCTTCGAGTCTTGTATGGTGATAGATATGGTAATTACTGCTATTCTCGAGTCTCTCATTTGATAAAACAGTCAAGTGTGTTACACCATTGTGATTGCACTTCCTATTTCTATGTGTCAGTGTGCATGTTTGCATGGTTTATCCTTGTCACCGCATTACATTTTATTTTTATCTCACACGATCACATCCCTCCACCCAAAGGTAAGGATCAAATTCTATGGACGCATTGAAGTTCCATTTCACATGACCTAACCCTGTACTATTTAGTTTAGGATAGGATAGGTTTTATTTATTCTTGAATAAACCTAGTTGTGAGCTTCTAGATGATGTTGATAAAATTTTGTAAAATGAAAGTTGTGGCAACACACAACCCTTGGCTTCTCTGTTACCCTCTTCCTTTATTGGTTTACATATTTCAAATCAATGATCATCAGATTGAAAATATGATCCTTCAGTCGATAAGCCATAAGAAAACCATGAGGACGATATCTATTTAGGATTGTCATTCCTACACTCTGTCCTGTTATGAATAATGTGTTCTTTCTTATCTATCTGAGTAGAGTAAGATAAGGGTAAAACATTTAGAAAAAAAAGCATCAAAGGTCTTAAACCTGTCTCTAAAGGAGAAACCTCTTATGCTCTCAATAAGTCGGGATCCCTCTTTTGCCCGTGAAAATAATAAGTGCCTATGAACATTCCTATGAAAAAATGAGAAAGGATTCCTGCATAGAGAGGTGAGGAAATCGACTTCGTCAAGGTATGTCCAGGCTCACTGCTAGCCAAGCAACATTTGTGTTCTTGAAGCGACTCTGTTGGCGTATTGTCAAGGCCTATTGGTAGTGGAGCGACGCCAAAGATGTAAAACTCATACTTTGATTCTTTTAACTCGTCATACTATATTACCCTTACAATGACATGATAATGCTATGGATTGCATTATGTTGTGTTACAATGAGCAGTGGAACTAGGAAGACTATCTTTAACCGAGAAAGAGCGGGGAGCTAAGGTAACTCACTAATTGAATCAGTGCTTCCTAAATAATTGAGGCTTCGTGCCTAAATGAAACTTTTTCAAAGAAGCTAGGGTTCTCCTAATGTGTCGTCAAGTGTTTTCGTTGTGATAATGACCCTCCAAAAAGTTTTCCTAGGTCAATTTTAGAGCATAAGTGAACCGTCGTTTCAAGCCCCTTACTGTCGTTGTATTATTTGTTTTTTTATTCTTAAGTTTCCTCCTAGTGTCACATCCTCCTAAGTGAATGTTTCCTAAGTGTTGTCACCTAACGCTTAGAAGAACTTGTGTTATCTAGCCCATGCTTAAGTGTAATTATGACTTTTCTTGACTTAGAAACTAGCCTTTTAACCATGCACGATCCAGGTGGCTCTAGACACGCTCAGAATTCAACAATCGTTATGGAAAGCCTCAAAAATAAAGTGATCGGATTGAAGTCAAACTAATACCAAATCATAGTGCTCTTCAGCCTGGTTCCAACGATGCAAACAACACTCAAATCCGAGTTCGTACACTTAGGATATAGCCAATCAAAGTTCTAGTCAAACTAGGCCCACTGGCAACCACTAACGAGGCAACAATTTGGAAATTTCCCAGCACATGGAATCTGATGGTCGGAAAAGGAAAATTTGTCACCTCTTTAAAATCACCAATGACCACTGATTTTTCAGCCAGAGGCTTTTAACTTATATATTATAAAATATATAAAAATTTAAAAATAAATAATAATTTATGATGGGTTGGCGGCCACCCCTGCCAACATGTCATATTAATTATGGGGTGGTAGGCGGTCAAACCTCGCCACCCTTGTTTGTTGACATAATCATGACCATATACGTTGGGGTAGGCGGGTGTTGAACCGCCACCAACCAGTGGGTTGGCCTGCCGGCAGCAACCCCAAAATAAACCAACACCATAAATTGTCGTTAATAAACCACCAACAGATTTGTTAATATACCAACAACGCCATAAATTGAACGCCATATGAAATACAAATGACTTTCCAACGTTGAAACAAAACACGTAATTTTTATATGGTCGGGTGAGGGTTCGATCTTAGGACCTCCACCCACCAATGGACCAAGTGGGCCTTGCCTTATGAAGTCTGCCCATCCCACACGTATTTAAAACTTGTTTGCTCATTCGATCGAGGGAACCAACCCAATGGAGACGTGACTGAAGCAGGAGTGGAACAATGCACGTGTGGAACTGCCCCCATGCTGGGAACGATTATCGAGGCCTGTGTATTCGAGGGGAATATTCCACAAAATATTGTCTGATACAGTGAGGAATCTAAAAGATTCCACGGGGGATGATTTTTCACACTGACAAAAGCATGTCAACTTTATACTTAATTAGGATCGCATTGTAGCATAGTACCTTCTGGACACATTCACGAGAATATGTTTGGATGTGAAAGTAATTATCATGCCAGTGTTTTATAAGGGTCCATATATTTTTTCCAGTCTGTTATGGTCTTATAATATTTTATTTTCTATAAATTCTATATTTTCAAGAAGATATTTTGAATATCAACTAATGCAATATGGAAATGAAAACTCCAATCATATGATTTTACATTTATAACCTTCTACATAGAGAATTGCACCGAAGATGGAAATGGGATATTGTTTGATATTTTGGCAAAATGAAAATCATTAATTTTATTATATATAGTGATTGTTGCTTTCAACATCCCTGAGTTCAAAAGATGTATATTTTGGCTTCGACTTGATCTTCTTATAATCTATCCAAAATCATTCGATGAAGGTCACTATAATCTTGTCCATAGAGTGATAAAAAAACAAAATGATACAAATGTTTGCGAGAGTTTAAATTGGGGAACAATGTAAATGGATCTGAATGAAACCCAAGAGAGCTATGAGAATTGCAAGAAATCTTGAATCCCAAATAAAGTTGGCATATTCAAATAGGGTATGGATAAATTCCAACCATTCAAGTAGGAAAATACTTCAAACACAAGTGTTACCAGTGCAAACACATACGGATGTTTAACCAAAAGACCAAATTAGCATTTTTTGGTCAATAATTACTACGGATATAGATCCTTGCTATCTCTGCAATGCATTCTTTGGCAACTACGCTAAATAACCAAAAAGAGAGAGTCTGATACTCTCGATACTCTTGTCATGTCAATGATGGAATTTTTGAGACCTCCCTCTTTAACTAAGATCCAAAATTCTATTTACACCCTTTGGCAACATCTGGTAACACTTTCAATTTCATCATGAAAGATTAACAATTTAAAGCTACTCTTTCCTAAACTACTACTTTACCGCATTTCCTTTACAACAATTAATACAATTGCTAATTAAGATATACATTTACAAAATAAAAAATTATATAATTTACAATTTCTAAATTCTAATTAAAGATAAATATATCTATAAAATGAAAAAAACCATGAATTGACTTGGAGCATCGTTCCCGTTGTTGCTTTAAAAAAAACATATAAGGTTGCAAAATAGTTATGGCATGTAATTAATTCAGTTTGTGGGTTAGAAAACACACAAATTTTTTGAAGACTCACAAGCATGTACTTCCCCAATGGTTTCGTTCTCTCATGCGACCAAACATTAGACTTGCCAGCAGAAATTAAAAAAAAAAAAAACAAAATAAGAAAATGATTAAATTTTAGTAACAGGTAGTTAAACTTTTAGTAACAGCTCAGTCTATTTATACTGTATAAGCCTATTTATATCATATACAGCTCAAGTCTATTTATACTGTATAAGCCTATTTATATCATATACAGCTCAAGTCTATTTATACTGTATAAGCCTATTTATATCATATACAGCTCAGTCTATTTATACTGTATAAGCCTATTTATATCATATATTGCACATGATATGATGTTCAACATACTGATATTGCACAAGGTATGATGTTCAAGATACTGATTGGAAGGTGAAACAAAATAAGATAACAGTTAAATTTTAATAACCATATTGCAACTAAACCTCTATTTATATGGTATATCGCAGAGGGTAAGATGTTCAATATTACCATTTTTGGACGCAAAATCACTTTCAATGTACGTAATTTTCTTTCTTTAGTAGGTGTACCATCTGTCATCTTCATGCAAACGGGTTAAAAATGTGTTTAAATGAAAGTCTAAATAATTGAGAATATTTCAATTTGTTAAAATTTAGCTTTCCCAAACATATGAATGTATCGTTATCTACAGGATTTATAAAAGTATCACCATTTCCAAATTTATAGAAGAAAGTTATCACCTGTACTAAAAAAAACATATATCTAATTATACTATCTTCATGATTTATGAAAGATCTTTATGACTAATTTGAAGACCTCCGTTCGATGTTTCGGACATGTAATTTCTACTGGTATCAATATTGAATATGGACTGTGGTCACATTCTTCCTCTTTGATTTTCAAATGTAGAGCATACCTTCCTTCAATCGTTGGGGCAGCTGTTCCAGTACTCTCGCATGCCAGTGCAAACGGGGACAGTCAGATGCATCGAGCATCTCTAACGACCTCAAATGTTCAACACCTTCCAGCTCTTCTATCTCCCTGCATCCATGAACATCCAGTAGTTTAAGCTTTGTCAGCTGCCACAACCCATGTATTCTCTTCAGCTTGTCACATCCAGATGCCCGCAACTGTTCCAGAGACTCCAATTTTTCAATACCTGCCAGTTCCTCCACTTTTCTATAGCCGCTAATGTTTAGCGTTTGAAGTTTGGCGAGACCACAAAGCCCATCTATTTTCTCCAAATTAGGACAAGAAATAATGCTCAGCTGGATGAGCGTACTCGGCAATGTTCCAACCTCAACCAGTCCACGACAACGTTTGACTTCCAACACAGTCAACAGTCCGAGGGAATCCGGCAGACATTTCCATCTCCGGCAATCCACCAGCCTCAATTCTTTCAAATTTCTCAAGTCGCTGGGCAAAGGCGGCAGCATTTTCGACAAAGAGCCATCTAATTCCAGAATTTCCAGATTGCAGAGGTTTTCAAAAGAAAGGGGTAATTCTGCTATATGTAATTCTTGGAGAGACCGTGGAAGTTGGAGAGGCAATGGTGGTGGGTTCATCATCACCGCCCTTCGTGCCTCCTCATCCTCTTTTAAGTGTCTCCAGAAGAGCTTAAACCACCACGCATGCTGGTCACACCTCTCCCTCTCCCTCGCCTGCGCCCACTCCATCTCCGCGAACTTCCACCGGTCCACCAGTTTTGTCTCACTCTCCCTCTCCCTCTCCGCCCTCCACTCTTTCCACACCCTCTCCTCCCGCTCCATCAACGCCCTCCATCCACTCGGTCTCTCCACCGACTTAAACCAATACAGCCTCCGATACACCCTCCACTTGCTTTCCCACTCCCTCTCCAACCTGTCCCACTCGCCCCTCTGCTTCCACATTGCCGCCCACTCCCTCTCCCTCGCCGCCCTCTCACTCCTCCTCGTCCCCTCCCTCACCCTCCTCTCCAACTCCGACTCCAACTCCCTCTCCCATCTGACCTTTCTCTCCCTCGGCCTCTGCCTCTCCCTCTCCCATCTGACCGCTCTCTCCCTCTGCCTCTGCCTCTCCCTCTCCCAGCTCTCCCTCTCCCATCTGACCTCTCTCTCCCTCTCCCTCTCCCTCCTGGCCTCCCTCTCCTTTCTCCCCTCCTCCCACTCCCTCCTTTCTTCCTCCTCCCTCTCCTCCCACAGATCCCTCTCCTCCGCCTTCTCCCTCCCCCTCGTCTCTTCCTTCTCGCTCTTTTCCCTCTCCATCCGGCGGCACGCGTGCAATTTTAGCCACCGCCCCACCGTTCCCGCTAGCGTTTCCGAGGGGATATTTCCATGGTTTCTGGTCGAGATAATTAAATTGTCGGTACCTCTTAAATCGAGATATTTAAGGCAAATTAGATCGTGGAAGGAATCTGGAAGCTTCTCCAAATTGCGGGAGCACGACAGATTGAGATATTCGAGCTTGACCAAATTACCAATTGAATCTGGAAGTGACTTCATTTTCCAAGCATTTATTAACTCAAAACGCCTCAATGATAACAGCTCACAAAATTCCTCTGGCAATGAGCTCATATTATTCTGCTCGGGTAACGAGATGTAAATCTGTTCGAGGTGCTTCAGCTGTCGAATAGACTTCGGAAACTTTGAGAGAGGAGCCAAAATCTCTAACTCCCGCAGCTGCAAAGGTGCCTGCAAAATATTAAAGTGTTTCAACTATAATAAAGATAGAGATATTCAGCTTTGCAGTGTGATATATCCATTGTGATAACGCAGAAACTCCTTGACAAATTTCTTATTTACCTGCGCTTTGCCTTGCCACAATGTATTCAATGCGTTCCCGGCTACAGATAGGACTCTTAAATTTTCCATTGGAATACAGGAAGGCAGAGAAGAGTGACCGCACTTGTACCAGCGAAGCCATCTCAGGTTTGGTAAATCCACCCTCCTCAAAATGCGTTCCAATAGATCATCTTCGGTAACAAGAAGTTGCAAGTTGGTCATAGTAATGCCAGGATAAAGAGTTTTGTGTAGTCTCTGGCAAAGCTTCATCACGGAGTTCCCCGACAGCTCACGGGTCCTCCTTTTGAACGATGGCATATCTGACCGCAATGATGCATAATACTTAAACCCATGTCCGCTTTCTGCAGTAGGAACCATCCTAATTCCGCTTTCTGCAGTAGGAACCATCCTAATTCCGCGAACATGGCGATTCTGTAAATACAGACAAGAATTGAAACGTTATGCTTCTTTAAAAACAATTAAGAATATGAACAAGATTTGAAACATTGTGTCTCTCTAAAAACATTGAAGAATTTAAACATCGGATCCAGATTTCTATTGCCGTTAATATTGAACAAGCGCTTTAAAGGCTTGAATGCCTCAAGCACTTACAGCTGATTGCCTTAACATCTGCAACAAGCTAGTAATGTTCTCGTTCTCTGTCCGATCCCACAAGCAAAGAACGTGGAATTCTGAACTCTTAGCCATCTGTCTCCCCAATTCTCTCAGGTGATCGTGCATATCTATACAATTTTCACTGTCCACCTCAACAAGAGATTTGTTCTGTAGATTTTCAAATGCATGAGAGTCTGATTGGTCCCATACTTTTATGGCCGTGTCCTTCTTTTCTCCTATGAGAAAACAAGAAATATATAAAAATACTTGTTTCTCCTCTTCATCGAGTGAATCAAAACTAATTTTAAGAATTTGTTGTATATCAGGATGCCCATATTTAATTCTGCTCAATTCGGCCTCCCAGTAAGTTTCATCTCTGTTTCCACGAAAATGACCCCCTAATACTTTTAAGGATAAAGGCAACCCCCTGCAAACCCTTAAAATGTTATCTACCAGATATTGGAAACTGGGGGGTGGATGGGGCTGGCAAAAAGCATGGCGGCAGAAGAGCTCCCTGGAGTGATGTGGATTCAGGCCACTTAACTCATAAATCGATGGATCGCGTATTCCTGACCTTAGAAGAACATACCTGTCTCGGGACGTAATCAAAATTAAGCAATCTGGGGGGAAGGTATCTTTAACTTCACGGGGCAAAAGTGCATCCAGCTGATCCTGATGATCTACATCATCCAAAATTAGCATGCCGTGAGAAAAGTGTCGGAAACGCTCCATAAGCTCCTTTTTACCTTCATCGATACTGTCTATTTGCTTATTGAATCCAAACAATCTCTGTAGAACTTTTCTCTGCAAACCAACTAAAGAGATTCCTCCGCTTTTAGCTGCATTTCTAACATCAGATAAGAAGCAGGATTTACGATAGTAAGAACTCTTCCGATTGAAGAGTTCTTTTGCCAGCGTTGTCTTTCCTATTCCACCTGACCCTATAATCCCCGCGATCTTCGTTTCTTTTTCAGGCAGTCGCGATAAGAAACCTTCGAAATGTCTCACCTTCTCATCCAACCCGGTTGGATAATTGGCCACATAGAGCTCTTCTCTTTTAACCTTTTTCAACAGAAGTTCAACAACCTTATCCAGCAGCACCCCCTCGTCGCTGGATATTCAAAACAAAATATATATAACTATTAAGAAACTAAGAAGCAAACATCCATCTATATACTTTAAAATATGCAGCATAAAGTAATATAGTACCGAGAGTGTTGAGTTCTCACCCATTACAAGCTTCCAGCTCAAAACCACTTATTTTTGAAACAGTAGCAAGAGCCTTTCTCCAATTTTCGATAGTATTGGAGCTGTGGCGTGGCTTCTTTTCGAGCTCACGTATGGCGTTAGCGTACACTCCATCTTTGCCAAGAAGATCACCAGGTTTAACGTTATAGAACACTGGAACGATTGGAGCCTTCGATTCCAACATGTCGACAAGCTCATCGAGACACCAGCTAGACTCCGCATAACGAGGGGAGAAAATAGCCACATGAACAGCGGCTGTTGCAATAGCATCTTTTATCTGAGCTCTTATGTCTTCTCCCTCTTGCATTCCTTGGATGTCTAGAAAGGCTTCCACACCATGCACAAGAAGGCGGTGGTAGAGATGACTGGCAAACGTCTTCTTCACATCGGGACCGCGATGGTTTATAAACACATCGCGCCCATAATATTTGCTGCTCTTGACATTGATATCATCAGCTGTGGAGGCGGAGGTCGATGCCTCAAAGTCATCAGCAGATGGTGGGTGATAGGGAGGAGGAGCCGGACTTTCAATTTCAATTTCAGAGAATGAAGTTGCAGGTGATGGGTATGCCATTGCTATCTGGGAGGTCGATGCCACAAAGTCATTAGCAGATGGTGGGTGATAGGGAGGAGGAGCCGGACTTTCAATTTCAATTTCAGAGAATGAAGTTGCAGGTGATGGGTATGCCATTGCTAATTGGAGTATGAAAATAGAAACAGGAAGCAAATTGCCGAGGAAGGAGCCTAGTTATGAATTGGAGGAAAAAATGTAGAAAGAAACGCTTTAATTTTAGTCGTCATTACGAGGGGCCACTACATTATTGACTCATAATACACTTAGATTTAACTAGGACTCTTTATCCGGCGCGTACTCTGGAATCGTTAAGATTTTGGATTTTTTTAATAATATAATTTTAATTATTTTTAATTATAATTAAAAATGATTAAAATTGTAAATACTAATGATTAAGATTAAATATAAATTTAAACATTTAAAAAATTATAATTCCGCTCATTCTTCCCTCAAAATTCCAAATCATTCAGAAAAAAAACGGAAATCCTATCACGTTTAAACTTTGACCTTTCTTTAATGTCTGATGTTTCAACGTAGATTCTGTTTAAACGCATAGCCTATATATTTGTACCACAACTTGACCAGGGCGTTTACTAAAAAAGAAACGACCGCAACAATCAACTCAATATGGTTTGAAATTTGACACGCATCTACCTACAGGAGTTAGATCTCTCCGTAGCGTGGATTGAAAGCAGAAGATGTTATTGGTCATTGTTGCGTGTTCAATTGGTATAGGTAACCACCTTGAAATTTGACACGCATCTACCGACAGGAGTTAGTAGCGTGTATTGAAAGCAGAAGATGTCATTGGTCATTGTTGCGTGTTCAATTGGTATAAGTAACCAGCAATGCAAAATGGCCATTTCAAGTTTATCCATGTCCCATTCATGTTAATAGTAAATACATGCATTTTTATTGAGCATAGAGGCGTTTACAGGTTTACAATTCAGTGTATAGTAAATTTAAAAAAAAAAAAAATAATAGTGATTTCTTGTCTTAAATTAATAATAAAAAATTAAAGCAATAAAAATAATAAAATGTAATTTGTTATATTTTGATTTTGTTATTAAATTGTGAATAGGGTTTGTGATAATATCATGGTTTATTAATATTTCACAATAAAACAACTTAACTTATTTTATAATCAAAATATTTTATAACAATACAAAAAATATTATTAATTATGGATATTTATCCCCATTTTACCAAGAATATTATTAACTTGTAAATAGGCTTTGTTACAATACCATGGGCCTATACCATGACATATCAATACCCCGTACCCAAAAAAACATCACTTATTTCACAATCAAAAGATTTAATAAAAATATAACAAGATTCTTAATCATGGATATTCACCCCCACTTTGCCATTGAATTATGAACTTGTGAATAGACTTTGTTACAATAGCATGGATATTATTACTTTGAAAAATAGGCTTTGTTACAATACCATAGGCCAATACCATGACTTATCAATACCACATACTCAAAAAACATCACTTATTTCACAATCAAAAGATTTAATAAAAATATAACAAGATTCTTAATCATGCATATTCACCCCCACTTTGCCATTGATATTATGAACTTGTGAATAGACTTTGTCACAATAGCATGGGCTCATACCATGGCTTATCAATGCCCCATGCCAAAAAATAATAACTTATTTCATAATCAAAATATTTTATAACAATATGACAAGATTCTTAACCATGGATATTCACCCTCACTTTACCATGGATATTATTAACTTGTAAATAGGCTTTGTTACAATACCATGGCTTATTAATACCATATGCCCAAAAGTCGTTACTTATTTCACAATAAAAATATTTTATTTTAATTTTATTTAAAAAATAAAAAATAAAAATAAAAAAATTGAAGCTAGAAAGAAAAAGGTTATAATTAGTTTTGAGATATATCTAAACTCTCTATCCTCAGCGCTAAAAAAGTTCCCATAGAAATTAAATTAAGGTTTTAATATAATTAAAAATGAGAATACTTTTATATTAAATATGTGAAATATATTTAATACAAATAGCATTAGTAAGAACCAACATATATCCATCTTAACTAAGGATCCAAGAGATGACAGCAACCAAAATGAAGGGAAGAGAGGGGGAGGGGGAGAGAGGGACGGAGATAGCAATGAAGCTAGAGGGTGAGAGGGGGGAGAGAGAGAGAGAGAGTGATGGGGGGAGAGAGAGAGAGAGAGTTGGAGGGGGAGAGAGAAGAAAGAACAAAGACATAGAGAGATAGAGGTGGAAAGAGAGAGGAGTGACAAGGGAGAGATGGACACAGAGTGAGGAAGAGGGGAGAGGAGGGAAAAGATAAAAGAGGAGGGCAAAGACATAGGGAGAGAAGGGCAAGAGAGAGAAAGGAAGGTACAAAGATCGAGGGGAGAGAGAGTGGGAGGCACAGAGATGGAGGGGGGAGAGAGAGAGAGAGTGATGGCGAGCAGAGACAAATGGAAGAGGGAGAGAAATGGGGAGAGAAGACTCAAGAGAGAGAAGGAGAGAAATGGATTTGGAGGAGGAGAGAGAGGGAAGGAAGAAGAAAGACATAGAGGGAGAAAGGTAGAGAGAGAGAGGGAGTGACAAGAGAGAGGTGGAGAGAGAGTGAAGGAGAGAGGGTAGCGGGAGGGAGGATAGAGAGAAGGAGAGAAAGGGAAGAGAGAGAGAGAGAGAGAGAGAGAGAGAGAGAAGGGGAAGTGAGAGACGCGAAGAGGAGAGGGAGGGAGAGAGTGTGCATGTTTGGGGGTTGAGATAGAGAGAGGAAATAAGAAAGAGACACGTAGATACAAATACATATATTATATAGTATTATATAACCAGCCTAGATCCATCTTAACCTGGATTTATTAAGTTGTGAGAGGGATCAAATCTCTCAAGGTGCAAAGCTTTCCTGAAGTTTTGCACTCATAAAAGAGGGTTGCACTTTGAGAGATTGGATCCATCTCGACCCTTGATAAATCTAGGTTAGGATGGATCTAGACTGGTATTAACTTTCATAAATGACTCATCTAAATTAACTAAAAAAAACCATTGTCAAACTTGGTTATTTTCTGTTTTTCTTTTAAATACAAAATAATATAATTTTTTAAACCCTAATTAAAATAATCTCACTTTTTTAAACATTAATTATTTTTTACTTTATTCTAAATATTTTTGTTACTCATATTATATATATTTTTGTTATTTGTACTTTAAGTGTAGTGTGTTTTAAGTTTGTGTTAAAGTTAAAGTATCTTTAAAGATCAATATTCTTTCTTATGTTATTGAAGTTTGTAATAATGATGAATTACATGTTTTGAGTAATTACTTGAAATTAAAAGAACTTTAACTAGCAATTGCACCAGATGTTGCAAAGGAGATGTCGTAAGGCATAAATTCCAGAAGAATCGTGCATATAAAAAATGATTGAAGATAAAAATTAATAAACAAAATGCCATTTAAAGTTAAAAGATAAAGAATAAAGAGGTGGAGCACTAGGATTTTAATGTTTCTGCTAGGGCTCTGAGAAACCTAACATCTCTGCTTTGTACGTCGTCGACAACTTTTCCCTGAGCACCTGACCAGCTTCAGATTGTCGCGCTGACACATGGAATGAATGCAACTGCAAGGGGGGAGAGATCCCCTCCTACCAAAATATTGTGAGTGGTGAAACAAGTTCACAGGGTGCACAAACCGCAGGCATACATAACTATCACAGAAAAGGACCCCTTGTCCTCGGAATCCAATGGCAGACTAGCATGCGTGGCCATTGCCTCCTAAGGGAAGCAAGGAAGCCTCACTTTGTCATACCCAGGAACAAACTAGAGAACTACAGGATATATATGAAGGACCACGCAATGATCTATAAATTTATAGGAGTCTAGCCAACTAAACAGGATCTAGTTAATTGGATTAAGCATAAATGGAAACCAAAAGGCCACATCAAGCTGAAATTGGGGGCTACGAGATTCTTTACAGTAATTTTCTCCAATGTGGAGGACAAGGAAATGGTGTTCGATGCTAGTCTGTACTTCTGTAACAATTGAAGGCTATTCATGAGACACTGGGAGAAGTGTTGTAATCCAGATCTGGAAAAACTTGTAGCGGCTCTAGTATAGGTTCGCCTCTTTGGCCTCCTAGTGGACTTCTGGGATTCGGACATCCTGGAGGGTATCGGGAACTCCATAGAAAGTTTTGTGAAATTTGCAGACTCCATGAGAAGGGGAAGGTACACATCTTATGTAATGATTTGTGTTTATATGAATATAACATAACCATTTCCGGAATCCATTGAACTAGAATACCATGAGGAGGTATGGCAAAAACCCATTGACTACAAGCATATCCCCTTTGTAGATGCCATGAATATGGCCATCTGTTCCAGGACTGCCCGATGAACCAGTTTGAGACCTAGGAGCCATTCAAAGCCAATAACTTAGGGAAATCACAAGAAGGGGAGGAGGGATTTCAGGCAGTACACAGGAAAAGGCGAACTCAAAAGAACCCTCATACCTTGACCCAACCATGGCCAAGAAAAGGTCCACAAAACAGCAACTGGTATGACATCCTGTAGGAGGAGGAAGAATCAAGGGAAGGCCAGATGGAAGCAACAGGTCCAGATAACCAACCAACACAACAAAAGGAGGGAAATAACGCCAAAAGAAAGGCTGAGGAGGAAATATCTTACAAAGAGGTTATGGAACAACCAATGGAACAAGCCAACATGGAAATTGACAGTCCAAGAGAAGATATAAGCAATGAAGAGAAAGTCTTACGCAGGTTGTTAAATGAGTGGAGGCATTTGTATGAGCATTTCATACCAGAGGACCATAAGCAACTTTACAAAGAAACATTCCAACAAATACAAAGAAAAACAGGGGACAGGTGGATCAGTTCAACCAGAGCAACTGGGATCATAAATCAGCTAGGGGGGCCAAGGATCCCCAAGGAAAGGAGGGAAGAAACGAGGAAGGAAAAACTTAAATGAGACCATCCAAATGATAGGAGATGTTAGGGTCCCACCCTAACCCCCTTATTTATGTCATGGGATCACGTCATAGTCAAGAGTCAATAAAGCCCATATTAATATTTGTAAGTGGTTAACCCGCAATTAATGACGGGACCAAAGTTAGTTGCAAATGGGCGGTAGTATTAGATAGATGGTATTAATAAAACCCACGGTATTGGCCCGTGGTATTGCATGTATGAGTCATATATAAAGGATAGAGACTCCCTGCGAGGAGTATCGTGTCTTGTTTTTGTAATCGAGCTCTGCTCTATTGGAGGTTGCCCCCTCGAAGAGGCCTGTGAACATTTCTCTCTGAATAATAAAATCATTGCTATTCTGTGTTCTGGGTATCTTTTCTTCGCATTTTCTATGTTCTGGGTATCTTTTCTTCGCATATTCTGTGCTTCGGTATTACTTTGCAGGTTAAGAGCATAACAAGTGGTATCAGAGCACTTTCCAGGGCTCGGTGGGATCTCCAATTTTTAGCAAATTTTTTTTTGGCTAGAGACGTGTTCCGGCGTCTTTAAACCACGGGATCTGTCGTTAAGCGCATAAACCTGCGGATTTGGGGAGGCATGCACGCAGGAAATACAAGAGGTGGTCACATCTGTTGGACTCCCTTGTAACCCTTGTGGGTACCCCTTCGAGTAATAGCGCATTAGACAGAACCGCGCACGGACTGTCTTCCACGTACCCTCTGGGTATATAGGAAGCCCCCTAGCTCCCTTGAAACCTCGCCATAGATAAACCTTCGGCCGTCTTGTGGCTACAGTACACCGAGAACAGCACTCGGAGAGATTACTCGCTCGTACGATAGGGTAGTCGGGTTGTACGGCTAAGGGTACAGTCGATCCTCCTTAGTTAGAGCCCTGAAACATTGGGCCGAGTACTACTGTCAGACCCTTATGTATATTGCGATCTGTAGCACCTGACACTCCTCAAGACCATAGTTCCCTTTCTATCGGGGATCACACATCATCTATTCCAGATCAGCAAGTGCAGCAGCAACAGACATCAGTCCCGCAGCTCCATCAGATTAGCAACAGCAGTTGTTCCACCATTCAGATCTCTCAGATCCACCAGATCGGAGTAGTTGTGAAGGGTTCCTGTACCTGGATCTAATTTTCGCAGGACTTTTGGCGGCATTGACATTTTGAGGATTTGGCGACTGCAGTATTGATCAGGAAGGAGTAAAACTCCGTTAGGACTTTTCCAAAAAAAAAAAAAAAAAAAAAAACGAGTCTGAGATCTTCCGAAGCGCTTATTTGTGATCTAGCCCATCAGCATCAGGACGACGAGCTGAGCACGGTGGTACCATTCAAATTATTAGAACAATTTTTTTGGCGGTCCAAATTTTTCATCAAGTTGGTGTATGGTAGAAACTCGAGCTCAAGCAATGGCCAATGAAAGGCTAGACAAACTTGAAATAGATATGAACGAGCTCAAAACTACGCTTAACGGACTAACTAGCCTGGTACGGCAAGCACTCGATAAGGGCGAGGAACCACCTCTTGAGGAGCCGGAGGCGATCGAAGAAGACAACCAAAAGGAGATTATATCTGACGAACCAGTTATTTCGCTCAATGCGTTGGCAGGAATCTCTTCCCCTCAAACTCTCAAAATCAGGGGTTTTCTTAAACATCGCCCAGTAATAGTCTTGATTGACAGTGGCAGTACCCATAATTTCATCCTCAAAAAATCGCCGAAGCAGCGCATTGTTTTGTACGGGCGGTTTCTAACTTCCAAGTCCAAATTGCAGATGGGGGCATAATGAAATGTGAAGGCCGCTGTGAAAATGTCAAACTTCAAATGGGGGATTATCAGTTGAAAACCCACATGTTTGCCATACACATGGGGGGATGCGACATTGTCCTAGGCGCTGAATGGCTCCGCACCCTTGGGCCAATAACAATGGATTTTCAGGAGTTATATATGAGTTTTAAGCAGAACAACTCCACATATACCCTCCGTGGCCTCTAGGCGGGAGCCCCCTCTATCATCAGCTCGCATCGGATGGAAAAATTGTTAAAAAAGGGCCATCATGGAGTGGTAGCTCAATTTAATGCCATCCAGGTAGTTGAAACCGGGTCTCCGCCAATTCATCCTGAGATGCAGCAGATTTTAGATAACCATCGGACGGTCTTTGACAAGCCTCATGAGCTTCCACCCTCGCGAGGGGAACATGATCACAGCATCACCTTGGTTCTAGGGGCCCAACCCCCAAATGTGTGGCCATACAGATATCCGTTCACTCAAAAGAATGAAATAGAAAAAATCATCAAGGAATTGTTGGAAGCAGGTGTCATTCGTCCCAACATTAGTCCTTATTCATCCCCAGTAGTCATGGTCCTCAAGAAAGATGGGGAGTGGCGAATGTGTCCAGACTTCAGGGCCCTCAACAAGTTGACCATCAAAGATAAATTTCCCATTCCGGTGGTTGACGATTTGCTGGACGAACTCAATGGGGCTCAATTCTTCACTAAGTTGGATCTTCGCTCCGGCTACCACCAAATTCGCATGAAGGAAGTCGACATTCCCAAGACGGCTTTCAGAACTCATGAAGGCCATTATGAGTTCCTGGTCATGCCATTTGGTCTCTGTAATGCCCCTTCTACTTTTCAGAGTCTTATGAATCACATCCTCAAACCATATCTCAGAAAATTTGTCCTTGTCTTCTTCGATGACATTCTCATCTATAGTGGCACTTGGGCGGCACATCTTCAGCATGTAGATCTACTCTTGCAACTGCTCCGCAAGCACAAATTATTTGTCAAGATGTCTAAGTGTTCATTTGGCATGGAAGAAGTTGAGTATTTGGGCCACATTGTGGGGCGTGAAGGTGTCAAGGTGGACCCCAAAAAGATCCAGGCAATGCAAGAATGGCCTCAGCCTAAGACTTTGAAGAGCTTGAGAGGATTTTTGGGTCTCACAGGCTATTATCGTAAATTTGTCTGCAACTATGGCCGCATAGCGAAGCCCCTCACTCAACTCCTAAAGAAAAATTCCTTCTTCTGGACCGAGGAAGCACAATAGGCATTTACCGCTCTCAAAAACGCCATGTGTACCACTCCAGTCTTAGCACTACCCGACTTCACCAAATCCTTTGTCATTGAATGTGATGCTTCGGGTACAGGTATTGGGGCGGTCTTAATGCAGGAAGGGCGACCATTGGCCTTCACAAGCCAACAACTCAGTGGGAGGAATCTGGGCCAATCTACCTACGAGAAGGAGATGATGGCCATCTTACATGCAGTCGAGACCTGGCGACCTTACTTCTTGGGGCGACGTTTCCAAATCCGCACAGATCATCACAGTCTTAAATATTTTTTGGAGCAACGCCTATCCTCCCCACAACAAAATAAATGGTTAGCCAAAATGTTGGGATATGATTATGAGATCATTTACAAGAAAGGGAAAGACAACAGTGTAGCAGATGCATTATCGCGCCAATTTGAGGAGGAAAGTACTCTGCTCGCAATTTCCCTTCCCATTCCAGACTGGATTGAAGAGACTCGCAGGGAATGGTTTTCACACACAGAGCTCTCCCAACTCATTTCTTAATTGCAGGTAGATCCTAATTCCCGCAAGGGCTACTCGTGGCAGAATGATATTCTTCGCTACAAGGACAGAGTCGTAATATCACCAACATCTACCCTCAAAAGTCGCCTTTTGGCAGAATTGCACTCATCTCCCATTGCAGGACATTCGGGCTTTCAGAAGACGTATGCTCGCACCAGAAGATCATTCTTTTGGACAGGCATGAAAAAGGATGTCCTTACCTTCGTAGCCGAATGTGATGTTTGTCAATGCCACAAAGGGGAAACCGTCAACACACCAGGCACCTTACAACCATTTCCCATTCCGGCCTCAATTTGGATGGAGGTTTCTATGGATTTCATTACAGGTCTTCCAAAGTCAGGGAACAAGTCAGTCATCATGGTGGTTGTGGATCGGCTGTCGAAGTATGCTCATTTCTGCGCCCTACCCCACCCGTTTACACCAACCTTGGTTGCTCAAACTTTCATGGATCAGATCTTCAAATTACATGGCATGCCCACTTCTATAGTGTCCGACCGCGACCCGATCTTCACCAGCAATTTTTGGCAGGAACTCTTCAGAATACAAGGCACTCAACTCAAACTCAATACTTCATATCATCCGCAAACAGATGGTCAAACCGAAGCCGTCAACAAATGTCTAGAAACCTACCTTAGGTGTTTCACTTCAGAAAAGCAACACCTTTGGGCACAGTGGTTACCTCTGGCTGAATGGTGGTATAACACCAACTATCATGCCACCACCAAAATGACTCCCTATGAAGCAGTCTATGGTCAACGTCCACCTTCCCCTACTTCTTATCTCAAGGGATGCTCCAAAGTACAAGCAGTGGATCAACTCCTACAACACCGTGCAACCATGCTCGCCCATCTTCGCGAGAATCTTCATCAAGCTCAGAACCGCATGAAGCAACAGGCCGACCAACATCGCTCAGAGCGCCAATTTCAAGAAGGGGATCAGGTCTTTTTGAGGCTGCAACCATATAAGCAAACATCACTCAAAGATAAGGGTTGTCAAAAGCTCGCTCCAAAATTCTATGGACCATACCAAGTACTTCAGCGCATTGGAGAAGTGGCTTACAAGTTGGCTTTGCCCCCTACGGCAAAAATCCATCCAGTTTTCCATGTATCATGCCTCAAGAAAGTGATTGGGAACAATTGCCGAGTTCAAACCAGTCTACCTGAATTAGACGAAGAAGGGTCAATCTGGCTTCAACCCGAACAGGTTCTAGACACACGAGACAAGCACCTGCGCGGCCGCATGATTAAGGAGGTCCTCGTCAAATGGAAAGACACCTCTTCGGAAGATGCAACTTGGGAACCAACCACTATTCTTCAGCAGTTTCCGCAGCTTCAGCCTTGAGGACAAGGCTAGTCTTAAGGGGGAGGGCATGTTAGAGTCCCACCCTAACCCCCTTATTTATGTCATGGGATCACGTCATAGTCAAGAGTCAATAAAGCCCATATTAATATTTGTAAGTGGTTAACCCGCAATTAATGACGGGACCACAGTTAGTTGCAAATGGGCGGCAGTATTAGATAGATGGTATTAATAAAACCCACGGTATTGGCCCATGGTATTGCATGTATGAGTCATATATAAAGGATAGAGACTCCCTACGAGGAGTATCGTGTCTTGTTTTTGTAATCGAGCTCTGCTCTATTGGAGGTTGCCCCCTCGAAGAGGCCTGTGAACATTTCTCTCTGAATAATAAAATCATTGCTATTCTGTGTTCTGGGTATCTTTTCTTCGCATTTTCTATGTTCTGGGTATCTTTTCTTCGCATATTCTGTGCTTCGGTATTACTTTGCAGGTTAAGAGCATAACAGGAGAAGTGTCTGTGAACTCTGGAAGGGTGGTGCCACTGTCAGCGGTATTCCCTTAACTCAACAAATTGTCCAAATAATAATTACATCCTGGAATATAAGAGGCCTTAACAACAAAGGCAAACAATGTTGCTTGAAAGAGAGACTTAAGAAAGACAAGCCCAATATCATGGCGATCCAAGAAACCAAGATCTCGAAAGTCAAACTCAAAGACATCATAAAGACCTTCAAGTTGCACTACGAAGTCATAGCCCAGGATTTTAGGGGCAGTGTAGGTGGACTTGCCATCTTATGGAACCTGATGGAAATATGTTTTGAAGATTCGGTAAGTTTACCCAAAATCCTCTCTTGAAGATTTAGACATATTGGATCTAAAGATTGGGCCTTGCTAACAAGATTCTATGGACCTCATATTCCTGGAGACAGAGGGGTTTTCCTTCAAAACCCATAAAATATGAGCAGAGATTATCGAGACGACTTATGGATTGTTGGGGGAGATTTCAATACGATTACATCCCTAGAGGAGAAAAAAGGGGGAATCAGATGTCACAACTTAGACATGCAAATGTTCAGGACATAGACATGGAAATGTTCAAAGACCTGATCACCGAGCTCCACCTCGTTGAAATTCCGACCAACAATGGAATCCACACCTGGAATAATAGAATAAGGGGACTACATGATCCAGGTGGATATTGGTGGCCACCCACTAATTCCACTTGGATCCCCACCAGTGCTTCTTTCAGTTTTTCAGTTTCCTTAATTATAGCACAGTTTACTATTTTTAGCAGTTTTTCGGGTCCTAAACTTCCGGAGCCGTTTTGAGGCCCTAAACGATGTTTTTTGGGAAATCTACCGCCAGTGATTTTTTGTCTAAAATCATATTTTCCATTGTAGTCCTCGGAGAGATCTTTCCAACAGGCTATCATGCACGTCAAACGGAGATAATATGACCAATTCACAACCCCAGGAAGTTGGTTGTCCAACTCACCCCAACGGGGCCCACAAACTCTTGGTGTTACATCTCCTCGGGTTAGGGTTTTGGTTGTTTAGGGTTTTCTCTTATTGTTCAATAATAAAAAGGCCCTTGAGCCTCATTGTAAGACAGTTTAGAGGCATGTATCCGCCACATCTCTTCTCAGAGATAAGCTACCATCGCCCTAGCTGGTTTATTTCCATTCATGTTTGTAAGCATATTTCAGTATTTTACATTAATGAAATGAAGTATTATTTCCACTGCATCTCTATGTTTATGGTTATCTCTATAATTTTTTGCGTTCCTATTTAAATCCGAATCAGTGGTATCAGAGCGGTCTGCTTTTCTTCTCTGTTTTTTTTTGCATGTCCCCAACGAGGTCGAGATATAAGGAGTTAGGGCTTGAACTGGTCGAAACTTTGCAAGACCAGCCTCGCAAATCCCGACGGCCTCCCATGGCAGATGAAAATAAAGACAAGGGGGCAGGAGATCCTATCAAAATCTTGCTCGAAGAAGCCCTCGAGCGACAAAGGAACGCGATGATGGACAACTTTGCCCAGATCCTTCAGCAGCTACCCAGGGGCGACGCATCGGCTTCCAACGGCAACTCTGGAAACGCCACACCATTTAAGGTACAAGTTAATTTTGAAATCCCCATATTCGAGGGTCAGATAGACGCAGATGTCGTAGATAAATGGTTAAATGTGCTAGAGGGTTATTTTTCTGTTCATGATTTTTCCAGTCGGGAAAAGATTATTTTTTCTCTTCTCAAAGCAGCCCCCCACGTCAAGGATTAGTGGGAAACCTACTGCGAGCAGAAGGATGAAAGTACAGGCTCACTATTTTCAGTCGCACCGACTTGGAATTCATTCCGGGATGCCATCAAGGAGATATACTACCCTGTCGGAAGCTATGAGGATCAATACATAAAGTGGACCACGCTGCGGCAGGGAAGGGACCAAGACGTACCGGAGTTTACCAATATTTTCCATACCCTTCGCACAAAGTTGGGTATCAAGGATACAGAGCAGCATTTGGTACTCAAATACCGTGGCTGCCTGCACAAGTACATCCAGGAAGAAATAGAATTCCTGAACATCTCCTTGCTCGGCACGGCATACCGATATGCCGTCAAGGTCGAGCAAAAGTTTAAACAGAAGAAGCGAGACTGTGGGTCTACAAATCCGAAACAAGGGAAAGGTGCCCCCAAACAGCAGAACAAAGGACAAAGCTAAGGCGGGGCGGCCCAAGACAACCTGCCAAAGCTGCAAGCAAAGAACAGTGCCGCGAAGCCGAAAAAGGACATAGGAAAGTGGTGTGAGTTCCATAAGAGCTCCACTCACAACACAAGTGAGTGTCGGGCCAAGCAGTCACTGGTGGCCGAGCTAAAGGTTTTAGAATCAGATGCATGTTCTGACTCTGAGTCAGAACCCGATAAGGGGAATGACAAAGGGAAGCAAATTATCGATGCGGAGCCAAACACCACCATTGCCACCACGAAGATCCAGAAGGAGGAACCTGAAGATCCAGAGGAGGAGGAGCATCTCTTCCACTCCCAGATGTGGGTAAAGGGCTCCCCACTACAGTTCATTGTTGATAGCGGGAGCCAAAAGAACCTCATTTCGGCAGAGGTCATGAATCGGTTGGGCTTATCGACCACAGCACATCCACAACCATACACCATCGGGTGGTTGCACCAAGGACGGGATCTTCGCATGAGCCAACAGTGTCGCCTTCCATACAACATCAAGCCCTTCACGGATGAGGTATTGTGTGACATTGCTCCCCTTGAAGTTTGTGATGTATTATTAGGACAACCATACTTGTGGAAGCGACATGCTGTGTATGAATCAAGGCCCTGTGCTGTTATTGTTACTTTGGGAAATAAGTTGTACAGGATACCAGAGGTAGCACCGCCTACCACCATCTCTTTGGTTACTGCAAAACAATGCAGTAAGCTCATTTCCAAAACCGGGAAATTTGTTTTCCTAATGATACGCCCTCAAGAAAATAAGAAGACGGTGGCCACGACCTTCAGACAGGGCCCCTCCGCACGACAAATACAGATGGACAAGGTCATGGAGGAGTACGAGGACATCTTCACCTCCCCCGCAGGGGTTCCTCTGCACTGTCAAGTCAAGCACTCCATTGATCTGACCCCAGGTGCGCCGCTACCCAAGGGACCAATCTATCGGCGCTGTTCTGGAGAATGATGAAATCAAGAGGCAAATTCAGGAGCTGCTACAAAACGGTCACATCCATCTGAGTTCATCGCCCTGTGGGAGCCCGATCGTGCTAGTACAGAAGAAGGATGGGACTTGGAGACTCTATATTGACTATCGGACGCTAAACAAGATCACTGTCCATAATAAGTACCCAATCCCACAGATTGATGACCTCCTGGACCAACTAAAGGGGGCAAAATATTTTAGCAAGATCGATTTGAAGTCAGGATATCACTAGTTACCAATCGAACCCTCTGATGTGTTTAAGACTACCTTCAAAGCCAAGGAGGGCCTTTTCGAATGGTTGGTTATGCCTTTTGGATTGACGAATGCTCCTGCAACCTTCATGAGGCTAATGGATGACACCTTGCGGCCATTCACCAACTCATTTGTAGTGGTATACTTGGATGACATCTTGATCTTTAGCCAGAGTTGGGAAGAGCACCTCCACCACATCCGACAGGTTCTCCAAACACTGTGACAACACAAGTTATGTGCCAATTTGGAGAAAAGCACTTTTGGCATGACTGAGGTTCAGTATCTGGGATACATTATTGATGAACGGGGGTGCATGTGGATCCAGCCAAGATCCAAGTCATTCAGGATTGGCCATCTCCAACCACTCTGACAGAGCTTCGCAGCTTTCTAGGCCTTGCCAACTTCTACCACAGGTTCGTGTTGGGATTTTCTCATATCACTTGGCCCTTGAGTCAAGTCACCAAGGGAGGAGCGAAAGAAAAATTATTTTGGTTCCAATCTCAATAGAAGGCATTCACAAAGTTTAAAGATCGCCTCTGCTCGACACCAGTTCTTGCATTACTAGACTTGCAACAACCATTTGAGGTCAAGACAGATGCCTCTGACTATGCTATTGGGGCAATCCTTACTCAACACGGGCATCCAGTGGTATATCACAGTGAGACACTTTCAGACACCGTCCGGAAGTATCCCACTTATGACAAAGAGATGTATTCCATTGTGCAGGCCTGTCGACAGTGGAAGCATTACATTTTGGGGAAGGAAACGATCATCCACACAGACCATCGACCCCTACAGTTCATACAGACCCAAGGGAAATTGCAGAATGATCGCCATCAGAAGTGGTCTACATACCTGCAACAGTTCCATTTGAATATCAAGTATAAGAAGGGCAGCACCAATAATGTTGCAGATTGCCTCAGTTGACCACCGATCATGGCGTTAACCACCGTGCTCAACTCTTGTGGGCACGAGACTTCTGATTGGCCACTGCTCTACAAAAGCAACCCGGAATTCGGCCACACATACCAGAAACTCTTGGAGGGTTAGCATGTTCCAGATTTTCACCTCCTGGATGACCTGTTATGCCACCTGGGTCACCTTTGTGTTCCTTCAAGCGAGCGTGCCAAGATGATTTGGGAAGCACACTACAGTCGAGCTGTTGGGCATTTCGGGGTCGAAAAAATGGTGGCAGTACTGCAGAAGTATTTCTATTGGCTGAATCTTTGACAAGATGTCGGGAAGTACATCAGATCATGCACTGCCTGCGCCATTGCCAAACCGACCATCAAGAAGCAAGGCCTCTATACCCCGCTGCCTACCCCTAGTCAACCTTGGGAATCCATCTCCATGGATTAAATGTCAGGCCTTCCTTCCACTAAGCATGGAAATGACTTTGTTTTTGTGGTCATCGACAGGTTCTCAAAGATGGCCATTATGGCGGCCTGCAAGAAGAATATCACAGCAGAAGCCACTACTAAACTCTTCTTTGAACGAGTGTGGGTACACTTTGGGATCCCACAATCTATCATCTCATATCGGGACAGCAGGTTCCTCAGTACATTTTGGTCCAGTCTCTGGTCGACACTGGACACCAAACTCACTAAGTCCACAGCCTTCCATCCTCAAACTGATGCCCAGACAGAGGTCATCGACAGGATGATTGTACACATTCTGCGCATGTACAACTCAAAACATCCACGCACATGGGACGAGAGCCTCCCCTATGTTCAGCACAGCTACAACCGGGCTCTCCACAGCTCGACTGGCCACAGCCCTTTTCAGGTGGGTTTGGGATTCCAGCCACTATGTCCCATCGATGTGGCCCTACCATTTGCAGCTACTCACGTAGATTCGGCTCATGTCCAGTCTGAAATAGATAAGGCAAACAGCTTCATTGAGCACATCCAACATATTCACTAGCAGGTCCATGACATTCTAGAGAAATCAAATGCCAAGTACAAGCAACGACATGATCAACATCGGGTGCCACACAAGTTTCAGGTGGGCGACAAAGTCTGGTTGCATTTGCAAAAGGAACGCCTTACCGGAGCCTATCGGAAACTCAGACCACTCCGATATGGTCCTTACACCATTACCAAGGCTGTGGGAGACAATGCATTTGAGCTCAGCATTTCCCCATTCCTTGGCCTGCACCCAGTGTTCAATGTGGACTGCCTTTGGCCATACTTTCCACCATTACTAGACACATCCGACATTGCAGAATAGCTCACACCCATAGAGTTAAATCCAGATTGCATGGAACAAGCTGCAATTGATCGGATCATGGACACACAGATCAAGCACACTCGCCAGCAAAATATCCAACTGTATCGAGTTGTCAAAGCATGCCAACTCCTTCGCCAGGGCAAGTGGCTCACCAGGGACCAAGTTCAGTAGAAGTTCCCTCATCTCATGGAGGAACTCAACGCAATGGGGACCATTGATTCCTAAGGGGGGAGGAATGATCTAGGTGGATATTGGTGGCCACCCACTAATTCCACTTGGATCCCCACCAGTGCTTCTTTCAGTTTTTCAGTTTCCTTAATTATAGCACAGTTTACTATTTTTAGCAGTTTTTCGGGTCCTAAACTTCCGGAGCCGTTTTGAGGCCCTAAACGACATTTTTTGGGAAATCTACCGCCAATGATTTTCTATCTAAAATTGTCTTTTTTGTCATAGTCCTCGGAGAGATCTTTCCAACGGGCTATCATGCGCATCAAATGGAGATAATATGACCAATTCGCGACCCCGAGAAGTTGGTTGTCCAACTCACCCCAACGGGGCCCACAAACTCTTGGTGTTACATCTCCTCGGGTTAGGGTTTTGGGTTTTTAGGGTTTTCTCTTATTGTTCAATAATAAAAAGGCCCTTGAGCCTCATTGTAAGACAGTTCAGAGGCATGTAGCCGCCACATCTCTTCTCAGAGATAAGCTACCATCGCCCTAGCTGGTTTATTTCCATACCTGTTTGTAAGCATATTTCAGTATTTTACATTGATGAAATGAAGTATTATTTCCACTGCATCTCTATGTTTATGGTTATCTCTATAATTTGTTGCGTTCTTGTTTAAATCTGGATCACTACACCAGATTGCATCGCGTCTGGACCATTTTCTCAGTTCTGGTTTCTGAGCAGGTAATCAACCACGACATCTTGGAAGCATCCATTCTCCCTTGTATGGGATCAGATCACTGGCTAATTTTGTCGGAGATTGACCCAAAAGTAGGTCCTAAAAACCCTCCCTTCATATTTGAATCCTTTTGTCTCAGGGACTCTAAGTTGATGCAGAAAGTGGAAGAATGGTGGAAGGAAAGAGTGGAACTTGGCAGGAACCATATGCACACGTTCCAATTGAAGCTTAAGGAAATAAAAAGAAAGATTAAGAAATGGAACCGGGAAGAGTTTGGGCACATTATGAGAGACCAACACAAGCTGACTAATAAGATGGAAAAAATCCAACAACAAATCATAAGCCAAGGCAGGATAGAACACCTAGTGAAAGGAGAAGGGAGGATCATCAACCAGTAGGAAGAATGACGAAAAAAGGAAGAGATCATATGTAAGAAAAAATCCAGAGTTAGCTGGCTATGACAAGGGGAAAGAAACACCCATTTCTTTCAAAAATCAATTATCCAACATTGCCATCACAATAGAATTTTCTCTCTAAAGGATGAAGCTGGAAACAAAATGGTCCAGCATGAGGAAATGGAGGACCTGGTCATGAACCATTTCCACTCTCTTCTCTCAGAACTAGCTCATGATAGGACTGAGGAAACTCAAAGAATCACTCAAAACATCCCCCATCTGGTCTCCAGGGACCAGAACTTGGGCCTTATGAGGGTGTTATCCTTAGAAGACGTGGAGGAGGTGGTTAAAGGAATGGAGAAAAATAAATCCCCTGGCCCTAATGGATTCACAGCGGAGTTATTCCAAGCGGCTTGGAAATTCATTGGAAAAAATGTGTTGGAAGTGCTGGAGGAGTCTATATGCAACCAAAAGGTATGTCCAAACCTAAACTCTAGTTTGTTGCTTTAATTCCTAAAAATGAAAAATCGGAGGATCCCCAAGGGTTTAGACCGATTGCCTTGTGTAATGTCATCTACAAGATTATAACTACTGTCATTGTTAAACGCCTCAAACCTCTGCTTCCTGACCTCATTTCAATAGAAAAATAGGCTTTGTAGAGGGTTGCCAGATCCTGGATGGATTCATCACTTCCAAGGAGGCAGTTTGCTCCCTAAAACATCTCAATGTCCCTGGTATGATGATCGAGCTAGACTTATACAAAGCCTATGACCATATTAGCTAAACCTTCCTTACCAAAATTCTCAAATCCTATGGCTTTGATTAGAGATGGATCAACCGGATCCTTGCCATGGTGTCCTCCCCTTGTTTATTCCATCCTCCTAATTGGCTCTTCGACCATAACTTTCAACCCCTCCCATGGCTTGAGACAAGGCAATCCTCTATCGTATTCATCGTCGTAGCTGAAGGCCTAGACACGTACCTGAAAAAGGAAGCCCAATCTCTGAAAATATGAGGTTTAAGACCATGGGGAAATGACCTCCCTATCACGCACCAACCATTTGTAGATGATATTATGCTCTTCTACCATGTCTCCTTGTGGGAAGCCTGCCGTATAGAAGAAATTCTCCAATACTTCATGGAAGCCTCTGGGATCCTGATAAGAAATGACAAATCCTACATATTATTTTTCAACATGGCAAGGAACATTCAAACCCTCTTAGCCCGTGTGATAGGATTTGGAATTAGCTCTCTTCCCACCAAATACCTAGGGATGCCCCTATCTTTGAAATCTTTAAAAACCTCTTGCTGAAACTCTCTCTTCCATAAAATCCAAATGAAACTCAGGAACTGGACATTCCATACCCTCAACTTGGTCAGTCACACAGTCCTCCTCATGGCTATCCTCCAATCCATATCATTTTACCAGCTCTTGGGTATGGCTACTCCTAAAAAATCTTGAACAAAAATGGCTAAAACCTTTAAAAAATTCCTTTGGGGAGGGCTCATTAGCTGAAGAAATGGGCTCTAGTTTTGTGGCCTAACTTAAGTAAGCCCAAAATGGAAGGAGGATTGGGTATTCAGGACCCTCACACCCTGAATCAAGTAATGGGATTTAAACTCTAGTGGAGGTGGATAAGAGGAGGAGTTGATTTATGGAAACAAATTTGGACACGTAAATATGGCATGCCCACCCACACAAAAGATATCCTCAAGTACCGTTACCCGCCCAAAGGATATGCAATATGGAACCTGACAGCTCAAAACAGTGACCTTATCCATCAACACTTCTTCTGGGAAATTAGGAATGGGCAAATAGCCCACTTTTGGTAGGATTCCTGGCAGTAGAGAGGAAAGATTTTTGCTAGACAAGATCTGAGTGATTTTTTCTTCTATGCCTCAGACAGAAATTATCATGTAGTGAATCAATATTGGAAAGAAGACTCACCAACAGAAGGATGGAGAAGATGGAAAGGCCGTGAGGACTAGCCAGAACCTCCAGAATTAGACCAATGGATTCAGTTGGGAAAAGAATTAGAGAATAGAAGGATCGCTAGACAAGAAGGACCAGACATTCTGAGGTGGGGATACACTACAAGGGGCACATTCACCATCTAGGAGGCATACAGATTAAAGGCAAGATGGAGACAAGAGAACCAACAAACTATTTGGAAAAATATCTAGGGGGGAAGGTGGTGGCCGAAAGTGGCCTTCTTTCTCTGGCTAGTTTGTAGGGGCAGAATCCTAACCTGGGATCAACTCCAAAAAATAGGTTTCTACGGACCCTCATACTGTATCCTCTATGGTTGTCACACTGAGGACCTAGAACACCTTCTAAATTTGTGCTCGTTTTCCACTCAAAAATGGAATCAAGTGGAAGATCTCTTTGGAAGAATGGATCAGGATCCCCAAAGCATTAGAGAATCCATTCTTCTTTGGCGACAAGGCCTCTTCTCCAGCCCAATCCTTAACCGGGCCTGGGACTTAGTTCCAAGCTTTACTCTTTGAGCCATCTAGAAAGAGCGAAACAGTAGGATCTTCAAGAACACAGGATAGACTCAGGAGCTAGTGTGGGAAGGGATAGTTCAAAACATTCGTGAAACCATCCTGGTAGAGAAATGACTACTAGACGACTAGAAAGTTACTCCCCAAGAGGTTAGAATTCTTAAATGCCTAAAACTTGCATCAACAATGATTTCCCCAAACTCCTGGAAACTGATACCAAGCATAGGGGCTTCAGCTCAAATCTTCATCACCCCACTAGATGGATTCACAAAATTAAGTTTTGATGGAGCCTCGAAAGGAAAACCAGGTCCTGTAGGATTCGACAAACTCTTTCGAGACTATAAAGCGAAGACTAAACTCATTTATGCATACTACTGTGGTCATGCAAGTAATAACGAAGCGGAATTTTCTGGTAACCGTCAGGGCCTGATCCTAGCCATCAAGCTAGGATACCGAAAGATAGTAGTGGAAGGAAACTCCCAACCTGTAATAATTACTCTCAAGAAATTCAGTCGGAGGACTAATACGGATAAGCTTAGCCATAGTTGGAGGACTTCCAGGTTGGTGTTGGAGCTGGGGGATCTTATTTAGAACTTTGACTATGTCATACAACACATGTGAGGTGGGAAGGAAAACGAGCTGCTGACTTCCTCGAAAACTGGGGATGTTCACACAAAACCAAACCTCTGGAGTTGTCCTAGCCCCTCAACTTAGGGAAGGTTGTCTGGAACCACTCATGAAATTTTTCAACAGGACAAGATTAGTAGTACACAGAGCCCCCTAGCTCCTAAACAGATTCCTCGATGAGGGTGTGTACTAGATCTGTAGGGCATTCACCTTAATTAAATGTGGGGTACCTCAAAGGACAAACCCATCACCTTCCACATGCGTGGAAAGGCTGACAACATCGCCTCATGCATGAGGAGAGATAATAATACTGCAGGTGGCGGTAGGTGGGGCCACTCAAGGCGTAGGCATCTGTTAGTTTTCATGCAATGGTTCAAAGGCGAGTTGTTGGTCCTTGCTCAAAGGGAGTTGGCGGATGGTGTTAGCTGCTATGGAGAAAGACCTAAACTGGTGTGCCTTCATCCTCCCTTAGTGTTGGTTATTTGGTATGTAGTCTACTACCTTTCCTTTTTCTCCTTGAAGAGAGTCTTTTGGGTAAAAGACTTGGGTCTATTGAAATATGGCAACAAGAATATTCCAATTTAATTTGTCCTTGAATTAAATCGTGAATTAAAATCGAATTTAGTCTTAACAACTACTTGGAAATAATTAATCAATTTATTTTAAATTAATTAGTTGGAGAAATTCAAGTTAGAAGTCTTTCTAAAGTCATGCAAGATTTATCCCTTAAATTAAGGAGATAAGATTGAGTTATATTTGAGTTGTAATTAGTTAACTCAGTTTACTGAGTTAAGTCCAGTTAAATTAGTTCCAAACTGTTTGAGGAACTAATAGAGAGTTAACAGTCAGTTGATGCATGCATGCACTCTACTAGTGCTACTCCAGTTAACTGAAGATTCCGTCATCAGAAACTCATGCATCTCTATTCTGAGAAAGACCCATTTGAGATTAATGTCAAGGATAGTTTACTATCAGGTTCATGTGTTTTCTCAAAGAGAAAACTCATGCATGCAGTCAAGGATTTAATCTTTGAGGATTGCGCAGTTTTGGTGAGGAAGATCATCCACTGGGTAGGAGATCATCCACTCGATAACAAGAGTATCAACCCAGAGGAACAACGCAAGGAAATAGGAGCTTGGAGGGCAGAGAAGAAGGCTTCAGAGAAGCCAAGATTTCCTGTGAGCATCTGTGAGGATTGTACTGAAAGCTGGCTAGCTGTGAGAGCTAAGGCTTTGTATAATTCCTATGTATTTCCACCTTGTATGATAATACAGATAGTGAGGTTTTTAGCTGAGGCTTTCCCCAAATTATTCTCATGTGTATTGTGCATTGATTCTTCTTCTTTTGGTTATATTGTTCAGCTCGATCTTTAAGCTTCCGCAAATTGATAGTAGAAGTAGGTTATAGTGTTCTGCTTTGATTTATATTGCATTATCGGGTTAACCTACATTAGATTTTCTACAGGGTCGATCTGGTCCGAAGTCATGAAGATTATAGGGTGTGAGTCATGTTTTGATAGTGCATGTGTTTGTTCATTGGTTAAATTATAGTAATTGGGCTCGTCATGCTCCCATTTCTATTATGTTTAGCATCTTGTTGTCCCAAAGGGGACTAATTCAGGGCCTCCTCATGGTAATAGACCCCATGGCACTGTATCTGTCTAGGGTAGACTTTGTTGGGATTTGGGGTAGCATAGTGAAGTCTCAGGCCTATGGCTGTTAAAATTCTGAGTTGATTCGGGATGGGTTGGTGCTAGGAAAACTAGGGTGGGGGGGTATTGAAGCCCCGAAAATCAGGTCGACAACAAGGGGGATACCCACCCGGTCTGGACCTTGGTTGGCAGCTCCTTATCCGTTTGGTATAGCGGGCCTGACTGGGGATAATGGGACCAGTTTCCCAATCTAAGGGTGTGTGTGTGCGCAAAGTTGGATGATGCCAATCTAAGAGTTCTAATCTAAGCTACTTTAATCTAATTCTATGCTATTGTAATCTAATGAAAACAGCACATCTAATCTATGCTAACCCGGGGTGTGTTTCTTCTATTGTGCGATCTAAAGATATTTCAAACAATAACTGGTAATAAAGATCATTCAGCTATCATAAAAATGGAAATCAATTAAGATGAACCACTTTGCATAAAAAGTTAGGCAAAACAGTTGTGAACAACATATCGCATAATAAGTTATTCATATATCAAACATAAATAAATGACTCCACCATACAAAAGTGCCAAATGGTAACTCACACATTCATGCAATAACATATAAACAACTAAAAACTGTATATCACTTTAAGAATATAAGCAGAAATAGCCAAGAGATAAAAGTACCATTTATGACTGGTCCTACTCATAAGCTTCAAGTAATAATGATTTATCTCTCCTTGTTCTGATATCTACCAAGAGTACAGAAGTGCAACATCAGTAGCAGATATCAAATGCAAAAATTAATAAACCTTGATCCATTCATTCATCAAAACCTCCTATGAGGGTGCAGAAGTGCATGTATTGAGGACAAGTTTTTGACAAATTTCCGGACCCTTCTCCAAATGCATGAGAAGGGTTTAAATACTGATAACTAAATAACTTAATTACATAAATTTCGGATACGGTTTAAAATGAACGCCCTTTTTCTAAGCAAACTTATTTTTAAAAATTGAATCTAATTTCTAACTATTTCTGCATTTGCTCCTTAGTGCTGTGAGCATGCAACATTTTCCTGAGAAGAGTCGGCTGGTCGTCTTCTACTTTTGTTTGAGCTACGAAAATAGAAATGGCAAGCGCTGGCACCTCTTTTTAGTAAACTAGAAGATATTTTTGAGAATCATCTTCTGGTTGGGCGAATTTACTGCGTGTATGCTTGGTAACAACCCAGATTCTTCTTAAACTGCCTCTGCTTTTGCTATCTCAGCTTCTGGACTCGTGGATGACTAAGCAAGTTAGGTACTTTGCTTTCTGAACAATTTTCTTAGTGATGCGCTTAGTGATGCGCGATTAGCGCTAGGCGCTAATCGCACATCAAAAACTGCCTCCGTTCTTTGATCCGGGCCTTTCTGGTGCGTTTTCCGCCTTTAGCGCTTTTTCCTTTACTGGGCATGAGCTTCAGAATTTTGCAAACATGCTGCTTTTGTGAGTTTTTGACCTTGAGTGTCGAATCGCCTATTGATATCAGCATCTGTTCAGTAACACTCTGAAATCTGCGTTTCTGTTGCATGCGGTATCCGTTTATGAGGGCATCTCTTCTCTGTTCTCCGAGCATTGGCGCTTTTCCCTTTTTCCTTAGATGTTTCCTGCAGTTCACGCAAAGGAAAAAGTAATGATAATAAATTTTGACATGAAAGCTTCAAGTTCTATGAATGTGTAAAATCATGACACCCACAGTGAACTGACCCTTCGAAAAACACAAAACTGTCCTTCATGAATACCTTGGCGTACATTCATTAATTTTCTTTAAGGCGTGCGCCCAATTTTTGGTTTAGGGACAACTTTTCTTGAATGCTGAGCCGAGGAAAATTTGCGATGGGTAATTTCTGTGACTCGCAAATCGCAGATCGCATGATCGCAGATCGCATTTATCGCAGATCGCATATATCGCAGATCGCATTTATCGCAGATCGCATATATCGCAGATCGCATTTATCGCAGATCGCATATATCGCAGATCGCATATATCGCAGATCGCAGATCGCAGCAATTTGTCAAGTTATTCGTGTGTTGTTTATGCGACGTTGCGATATGCGATGTCGCATATCGGCCATTGGAGATTTCTTAAGATTCTCATTTATGGGCGCTTCTTAATGTATGCGATGTGATGAATTTAGCGCCGCTTCTTAGCAGTTGTTTTAATGTGCTCATAAAGAAATGCTTCACTCTTCTCCGTGTGATGTATTTTTGAGGAGTATAATACAAAAAAAATTTATAAAATCTTTTTGGATTTTTTACTAAGGGTCCCCACTTCTTTAGTGTTATTGCTAATACTAAAAGAAGTAGGGGGGTTGTTGGTGGTCACAACAGGGGGCTATGATGTTGCCAAGACACCCTGACTGCCCAGTGGGAGAAAACCTTTAGGCCCTTTCCCTATGAGTTGGTCTGTGTTCAGTCGGCCTCTTAAAAATGAAGGTCATAGTGGTCATCAAGTTCTTCGGGTTTTAATTGAAAGGTTGTTGTCTGATTACTGGTTTCGGTATAAGGAGATGGAACCCCTTCCTGTTTTGGGGAACACTGTTAAATTTTTTTTGTGAAGAAAGGAAGGCCACTAAGACCCATGTTCTGGTTTTACGGGTGTCTGTTGGTCTCTGGACAGGTGAGCAGGTTGGTAGAAAGACTCGAAAGTTGGGTTGTTGTGGGTTTCGTATACCACCTACGAGTACTTAGTAAAACATATATTTTGGTTGAAAAACGACAACCATGGCTCGTGCGGCGACTTGAACCCAAGGCCCTGCCCCGTGGGGCCATGGCAAAAAGAACAAAGGAAAACAAGAAGAGGGTTGATCCAGTTCACCCGGAGGCAAACCTAGAGGCAGAAAGCCTACTTTGAGCCTCATAAATGACACAGCGGAAGCCTACCATGAAGGAAAAATTGAGGAAATACAATAATCGATTGAGGAATGGGAGGAAAATCTAAACCGCCAAGCAGGTTCAATGGAAACTGATGTTGAGGGTTGGGGGATCTTGTTGCCCAATCTTGGGCATACACGAGGCCGAGTAACCCATTTTAAACACACCCTATTACCTTAATGTTCTACGAAAGGGATTATGGGCAAGGAATTGGAAAAAATAGAAATGAACATGGCCACCGTAGTGCACGCTTTCCCGAACTACAAGAAAGACTTCCAGAAACTCCAGTTCCAAATGCAGAAGTGGGATGAGCACCTCCAGCGCATAGAAAGCCACCTAACTTGCATCCTTTCTTCAACAAAACTCCTGGGGTCTACTGCAAAATACCCGCACCGTTGGAATTTGCTTCAGCTGAGGAAGTAGAGTAGTTATTATGATGTCCCTTTCTGAAGTTTTTGATGATGTTTACAAGTATGTGAATATCTTTTACTTTTCAATGTACAGATAGTTATGCCATTAAGCAAGTAGATGGTAGGATAAGCATAGACATACAATCATATTTAGCGTGGTTAGAAAGACTAAAGACTTGTCATTTTTGGATGGCATACCATGCTGTTAGATGGCCAACAAACTTGGTTTCTAGTAGGGCAAGTTGAGGCCACCTATCTATCTTTAAAATTGGTTGTAACTTGTTGTTAAATTAATAGAAAAAGGAGGTAATACCAAGCTTAACAAAAAAAAAAGAGTTGGAATCCTTTCTTTGGCATTTTCTCGACTGCTCATTCCGCTGAGGTCAACATCCCTGCCTGCAAGCGGTTTTCAGCGTTTTCTCCCCGGGTAACGGTTGCGAGGAGGTGGCAGTGTTTACGAGGTTTCTTGTTTTTTTACTATGGTAATTCCTAGCAAAACGGTGGATCTTGACCCGTCGCCGGAGGATATACTCGCGGTCTGGGGTAAGGAGATCAATGAACAGAATATTGGCAAGGTTTTCGGGCACCTTGACAGTCATGTGTCGGCTTTGTTCTCGGCAGGAGGCACGCGGAACTCAAAAGGCCTGCGGGACGAGGTTTGGGGCCTCTCTGGCGGTTTCGGCAATTTAGGCAAGGATCCTGAGGAGGGAGTTACTCAGGCAAAGGTAGATGCGTGGAGAGACAAGGCTATCGTCCCTCCAAACAGTAAGTCTTTTTCCCCTTCTAAAGTTTATTGTCCGTCCGGCGGCCTTGAGGACATCATTAGCTCTGCACAAAATATAGGGATTTGGAGGCCTGTTGGGGGTATCCAAATTGCCGGGAAAGAGGCGGGCGGAAAAAGCAATCCATCGTCTGTTAGCAGGGTTCTCTTTTCAAAAGACCAATCTCAGAAGGTTGAAGGGGCGGAGGGGCTTTCTGCAGAATTTGGCAAGGGTTTGAATCAGGGGCTTTTTGTTCATTCCCTCAGTGCCGAAAAGGAGACGGAGGATGGGAGCCCGGTTGAAGGAGAAGTGGGGAGTCCTGTTGAAGGCCTGATTGAAGCCCTCCCCAGATCTGGGATCGAACAGTCAGCAGCGAATGGCAGTGGTTCGCAAAGGGTGGAAGGGGAAAAAAACCCTGTTTGCGGAGACAAGGGTTCTGAGCCTGAATTGCAGAAGACAGGGGAAAAAAGGAAGAAGGCCAAACCCCTGAAGAAGAAGCGTTTTGCGAACTTGGTGCTTGGGATGGATGTGCAGGTGGAGGATGTATTAGAAGTGGCAGAATGTACCCTTGTGGGCAGGATAAGAGGGCGGCCTGTTTCAGGCAAGTCTCTAAGGCAGTGGGCGGATAGTCAGTGGTTGAAAACCCCCGCAAATTCATTCAAGACCAACACTCTGGTAAAGGGTTGGTTTATGGCCAGTTTTGACAGCAAGGAGGCATTGGAATGGGTCGAGGGGAGGAACTGGGCGTTCGGGAATAGACCTGTTTTCTTCAAAAGATGGTCCCCCCTTTTCGACGCCTCGAAAGAAAAAGTTGAAGAATTCCCTGTTTGGGTCAGGGCTCCTAGTTTGCCTCCCTTTCTATGGGTGGATTCTGTATTCAAATCGATAGGGAATCTACTGGGCACATATCTGGATGCAGACAGGTCTTTTCTTCATACCTATGAGAAGGCTGTGGCAAGGATTTTGGTTAGACTCAATCCGAAAGAAGGACTGGCAGAATCAATCACGTTGCAGTATAAGGATTTCGTTTTCGAACAGCCTCTGGACTATGAGCTTCTTCCCTTTCGCTGCCACCGCTGTCACGAGTATGGGCATTTGGCGAGGGATTGCCCATTGGGGAAGAGAAGAAGGAGGACTCAAAACAAAGAAGAGGAATGGGAGGGGTCCTTGAGAAACGCTGAGAAACCAGAGGCGGGGTCTCCACCAAATGAATCTCCTATGGAAGATTTTTCTCATCAGTCAAAGGAGGAAGAGCATCGGGAGGACGGGGTCTCGTTTCGTGCTGCAGCTGACCAGCCGATTTTGGAAGCGCCACTTGCTGATCCGGCTTCTGATCCTGGAAGTGATCCACCCGGTAAGCAGACATCCTCAAGCATTTCTCCCTTTTCTTCTGAAACTCTTGTCGGATGTAGCACGCGTTTAAATAATTGTAATGATGTTATGAAAAACATTGAAAACCTGTCAGATGCTATTCCCTCCTTAAATCTGAACTGTGAGGCTATTTCCCCTAGTAGGCAGGGGCCAGGTCCTTCCTCTTCTGTCTGTCATTATAACCTTAGGTCTCTCAGCAAGAAGATTGTCTGTCCGAATGAGGTCATGGAGCCTGTAGGTGGGTTAGGGGCTGAAATGTCAAAGAGTTTATCCAAAAAAGGTAGAGGTCGAAAATCTTTGTTCTCAAAAGCCCAAGCAAAAGCTTTTTATGATGTGGCTGATGGTAAACAAATGTCGATAACTGGGGCGCTTAGAGCAGCAAAAACCCCTGAGGCAGTTAAAAAATGATTTGTTTTTCATGGAACTGCAGGGGTTTAGCCAGTAAGCCCAAAAAACTGGCTTTAAAAGATCTTATTTCTCGCCACAATCCGGATATTGTTTTCCTTCAAGAAACTTTGGGCAAAAGCACTGAAGTGGAATCTGCCCTCCGCTCTTCTTTTCCGGGTTGGACTTTCTTTGCTCTTGATGCCTCAGGACATTCGGGAGGGCTTGCTATTGGTTTTAAGGAAGGGAGACTGAAGTTGCTAAATTTCTGGGGTCTGTCCAATGTGCTGGGGTTGGAGGTCATATCCCCTGATTTTGCCTTCCCCTTTCTGTTTGTTAATGTCTATGGTCCTTGTCAGGGAAGGATTTCTTTTTGGAACAACCTCCTCACAAAGGGATTGTTAAAGGATAAGAACCTGATAATTGGGGGAGATCTTAATTTCTCTCTGGGTGTCGCGGAAGCTTGGGGGCCTCTTGCAAGGGAAGACCCTTTGACTGATTTTTTCCAAAATACCCTCTGTTCTCATAATTTGATTGATGTCAATATCATTAAAGCAAAACCTACTTGGAGAAACAGAAGAACGGGGGAGGATAGAATTGCAAAAAGATTGGATCGGTTCCTCATCAGTGAAGGGCTGGCATCCAATATTCCTCTGTCCAGGCAATGGGTGGGTGAAGGGGGAAATTCGGACCACTTTCCTATTTTTCTGGAATTCTCCAATCCCCCTCCTAAGCCGGCTGCTCCTTTTAAATTTAATGCCTCCTGGCTACTGGAAGACTCTTTCAATCAACTGTTCAGAGAAACTTGGAGACATGCGGGCATAGGTCATGTGGAGAATAAAGGAGCTTTTTTTATGGAAAATCTAAAAAGACTTAAGAGAGCAACAATCGAATGGGCCTCAGCTAGAAGGAAAAAACAAAATGAAGACCTGGTAAATATTGATGAGGCCCTTCGGGTGTTAGAAGATCCTGAGACTGATGCTTATGCAACTCAGGAGTCAAAGGAAAGAATTCTGGCTCTAGAAAAGAGTAGAGCAAAGATTTTATTGGATAGAGAAGAGGAGTGGAGATTGAAAAGCAGGGCTATCTGGTTGAAAGCGGGGGATGAAAATACAAATTTTTTTCATAATTATGCAAAGGGACGGAGAAATGCAAATACCATATGGCAGCTGAAGGACCCTGAAGGTAGAGTGGCCTCATCTTTTGAGGAGCTATCAAATATGGGTAAGAGCCATTTTCAAACCCTCTTCTCTGATCCTGGGGGGATCTCTTTAGCCGAAATCATCAGAACTGCCCAAGCTTTCCCGCGTTTTGTGGAGGAAGAGGATGCTGAAGACCTCTTCAGAGAAGTGACTAAGGAGGAAGTAGAAAGTATTATTAAATCTATGGCTAAAGATAAAAGCCCGGGGCCAGATGGTTGGACCATCGAGCTTTTCTCCCATTTTTTTGATTCAATTGGGACAGAACTGACTGAAGTAGTGGAGGAATCAAGAAAGAAAGGAGAAATTTATGGTCCCTTTAATTCAACTTTCATTGCTCTCATCCCAAAAAAAGAGGACCCGGAATCCTTTGAAGACTTCAGGCCTATTTCACTGTGCAATACTATTTATAAAATTATTGCAAAAATCATTGCGGTCCGCTTGAAACCCATTTTATCCCTATGTATCTCAAAGGAGCAATTTGGGTTTTTGAACGGTCGTCAAATCCATGAAGCTATCGGGGTAGCTCAGGAGACTATTCACAGCATCAGGCAAGCAAACAAAAAGGGGGCTGTGCTCAAAATCGATCTTTCAAAAGCTTATGATAGGATCAGTTGGACATACCTGAAGATGCTCTTGACTCACCTAGGCTTTAAGGTGGAGTTTATAAACTGGATCATGGGTTGCATCTCAAATGTAAGTTTTGCTGTTCTGATAAATGGGGCTGCTTCCAAATTTTTTAAAAGCCAAAGAGGACTGAGGCAGGGATGTCCTCTTTCTCCCCTGCTTTTTCTCCTGGCAGCAGAAGGATTAAGTAGGATGCTCTCAAATGCCAAGAGATCAGGTTTGATCAAAGGTTTGGAAGTTGCTGTTAATTTGTTCATTACTCATCTTCTCTTTGTTGATGATATTCTTTTATTTTCAAATGGGAACATAAATGAAATCAAAGAGATTAAAATCATCCTTGACTTGTTCCTGAAAGCGACAGGGCTTCTAATAAACGAAAGGAAGTCTCAATTAATTTTTGAAGGCTTCAGTAGACAAGAGGAGATCCTGATTGCTTCTTATTTGCCTTTCGGCACCTGCAATATGGAGCAGCCGTTTAAATATCTGGGTTTTTGGCTAAAGCCCTCCTCTTACAAAAAACAGGACTGGAACTGGTTGGTGGCAAAGATCGAACAAAGAATATCCCATTGGAGTTTCAAGTGGTTATCGCGGGCAGGTAGACTCACTTTGGTAAATTCTGTTCTTCAGGCTATTCCGGTCTTTTGGGCCGCTTTGACTTGGATCCCAAAAGGGATTCTCCATAAAATCAAGCAGATATGTAGCAGGTTCCTGTGGTCAGGGTCAAAGGAGGACACTGTGCTCCCATGGGTGGCATGGGATAAAATTGCTAGACCAAAAGATTGGGGTGGATGGGGACTAAAAAATCTTCTTGACTTCAGTGAATCTTTGGCAGCAAAATCTGGATGGCGAATTATAAATTCGGAGAATCTCTGGACTAGAGTTGTAAAAAGGAAATATATTGACCCTATTCCTCTTGAAGAATGGATTAGGAGCCCAAACAAAAAAGGAAGGAACTGTTCTGTTGTTTGGAAAGCCACCTCAGAGGCCTTTAAAGTAATTGAACAAGGTTTGGCTTGGAGGGTTGGGAATGGTGAAAGTTTGAGGATTGGCAGGGATCCGTGGGTAGGGTGTAGCGAAGGTTTTGCTCTATCCCCTGACTTGCTCACCCACCTGGATGAGAGAGGAATCAAAAGCCTGAATCAGATAGCAATCTTGGAGCAGTCATCTATATGGGGGCAATCTTGGAAATCTGAAGAAGACTTAGGCTTAGATCCCATATGGAGGAATGAATGGCAGCTTTTTCTTCAGGAGCTTAGAAGATCAAATGTCAGACTAAAGGACAGACCGGACTCTCTGGTTTGGGCCCATTCTGAGACAGGTGTATATTCTCCTAAGGCTGGGTATAATTTTCTGATGAAGAAAAAAGGATGGGATCCTCCTGTCTGGTGGGCAAAGCCTCTGTTCAAGCTGAAGTGTCCAAAAAAGGCTAGGATCTTCTTCTGGTGTGCCTTAAAAAATAAGATCCCTACATGGGAGATTCTTCAATCTCGCTTCAAGCAGGGTCCTGGCAGATGCCCGTTATGTTTTGCTGACTCTGAATGTATTCCACATCTGTTTCTTTCATGTCCTTTTACAAGGCAAGTCTGGTATGAAGCGGAAAAGCTCTTGAATGTCAAAATAAGGTGGGAGGGGGAAGATATGTCAAATGCTTGGGATTATTGGTGGAACCATTTTCATGAGAAGAACCTGAGGAACCTCCCCCCCATTATTTGTTGGGGCATATGGTTAGCCAGAAATCGAAGTATCTTCAAAGAAAAATCCACCCCTGCGGCAGCCATTGCAATTCAAAGTTTTGCCATTCTTGACAGCATACCTGAGCCGGAAGGTCCTGTAAAATCTGAACAGCGGAGGGAGGTCCACATAAAAGATGGGATTCCGTGGGCTTTCTTTGATGGGGCAGCCCAAAACAACATCACAGGAGCAGGGATTATTATTCATATTAGCCCTTCTCACTCTCTAAAAGCCTCGGTGGGACTCGGGATAGGATCCAATAATTTTGCAGAACTCTCAGCCTTAAAACTACTTCTTTGCTGGCTCATCCACAAAAACATCCTTGCAGTTCAGATTTTTGGAGACTCGCTGAATGTTGTTAACTGGGTTATTGGGAAATATAGATGCAAGCATTATGTGTTGATGCCATTGTTAGAAGAAATACAAAATTTAAAGCTGCAGTTTAATGTTTTTTCCATTGATCACATTTACAGGGACAGAAATGAGGAGGCAGACAGGCTTTCTAAGGATGGTTTGCAGCAAGCTGTGGGTGCATGGAGAATAACTGAACAGCATCAGGACCAGATCCGTGTGTCGGATCTTCCACCATACACCTAATGTTTTTTCTTTCCTCTATATTTATATGCACTAGTGTGTATCAGTGGTTTTATATGATGCTGGTGACTTATGAAAACTGTGTCTATCTCTGTTTTTTCTGTTTTGATCGGCTCTGTTAAGAGCGTGTAGTGATCTGTTGTACATCGTCCTTGCTATGGGTTGTTTTCCTTTCGAAAGGAGACCCAGTTTTTTTTGAGACCTCCTTGTATACAGGTTTCATGGTGTGGCCGTACAGGCCGGGTACAGGAGTTCTTACAGAACTTGGTAGTTTGCTGCTGATTACTCAGAAGAGCGTATGCTCTTTCCTCATGCAGTTTTTGCAGAATGTTTACTCATATGCTTTGTAACTTTTTTATTCCTTATAAAAAAGTTCGTTTTTTTTCCTTGGAAAAAAAACAAAAAAAAGAGTTAAAAGATAAACAAAAATCACTTACGTTATGCCAAATTGATAGATTCTATAACCTTTCCAACATAGATTGCCTCTTAATCTTCAAAGATGGTCTTTCAAGTTCCAATGGAAAATATTTGATAGATTTTGAAAAAGAATAGGTAGTAGATGATATCTGATAAACTAAATAAAATAATATTAATTCATGAACAATATGATGGCTATCTTTCCAAATCTAAGTTTTCATCACAACCCCCACAAATTTCAGACATCACCAACTATTAGATGAAAATGAGCCAAACTCCCAATTATTCATAACTTTTGGTGTAAGGTCTGCAACTTTAATGGGAAACTTTAGTGCACTACTGTTGATAATGTTCAATATCTCCAATGTTTCCTTTGAGAATATCATCTCTGAAATTGTAAAGAAACATTTTGAATTGCACTAACACTAACAACAAACTCTTTTAGCATTTTGCATTTCCCTCTCAAAAGTACAGGGTTTACACCCGGTGGCAAAAATTCTAATCTATGTTATAACTTCTTATGTATATCATCGATTTATATTGACAATTGCAACATAACATTGCAACAATTTACATGGTGAAGAACCCTCTACATGGTTGAAGATACTTATTATTCACACAATCCAATAACAATCAACCACCTATAACTTGACCAACTCAAAACTACCCAACAAGAATTAATTAAAAAAAAAAAAAAACAATAACTTAAAAAAAATTATTTTAACATGATATTTTTTTATTTTTATTTCAAATTTATCTTAACTACTGAACAAAAATTGATAAAACAAAATAAAAATAAAAAATTATTTTAAAAATAGAGTTAGTTTTGTTTATTTTATTTTATGATCAACTCTCATTGATTTTGAATTTATGACAATTTTTACCTCAAATTTGTTTCTTTCTAACAAATAGTTCTCCCTTTTCTGACAATTTTGTAAATTATTTTATGTTGATAGGGATTATTGTCATTTGTGTAACATTGGCAAACCTTCGATTTTAAACAACATTTTTGTCATATTTTTTTCATAAAGAATATTCTATTCTATGCAATATAAAAGCTTAGTATTTTTGTCACCCTCACTAATCCACACATATCTAGTTTTAAGGGGTCATTAATTATCTTCTTTTTTAGGAAGATAATGTCTCTCTTGTTCCATTTCTCTAAGAGTGGGAGTGGTTGGTACATCCTTGGAGAAGACCCGATTGCAATTAATATACAAGGATTTTATGCTATGTTCCACTTCATTTAAATAGGATAATTGATTTTCTTTAGGATGTTGAGATGATCCTTTCACAGGAAGTTTTAGTCTCGAAATGTTTTTTGCAAAATTGAGCCATATAGTTGAGAGCAATTATTCTTTTGCAGGTTGAGCTCTTAGTTGGAGCAAGAAATTGTAATAGTTTCTCTATTCATCTAATTAATGCAAAGAGGTAGTTTTCCCAGCTGGGTTCCCATCGAAATCATTGTATATTTGTGGCTTTTCTTATTGCATGTCTATGCATGTTGTTCTAAATTGTGATTATCATTTCGCAGATCAGTTTAGTAGAATTGTGTCTCTTGATTTTAGATTAAATTTCTTGAGCAATTGCAATTCTATCAAAATTTATACATGGTATCAGAGCCCTAAAATCCCATTGGAACCAATATTTCGAACTTGTCTCTTAGGAATTTCAAAGTAGCAGCTTCAGTACCACAATTTTTCTTTAGGATCGAGAGAATGTCTTTCAATGGACTGAGATTGGAGTATGCCCTGGAGGGTAGCTCGAATTTCATATCCCTAAAGGATCGAATGGAGGCAATGCTTGATGATAATGGTGTGTTAGAATATGTTAAATTTGATATTGCAAAACCCCAACAGTCTGATGCACAACAATTAGCCCAGTGCAAGAAGGACGTTGAAAAGGCGAGAAGAATTATTCTGGAAGGTGTGAGAGACCATGTGGTCTCAAATATCCATGACAAAGAGACACCATTTTCTATGTGGAAGACATTGACTGAGCTATTTGAAAATAATAGTGACCATAGAAAATTGAGCCTTAAAGACAAACTTTGAAACATCAATATGCAAAAGAATGATACTATCTCGCAATATCTATCCAAATTTACACAAGTTCGAGATGAGCTTGGAGGGGTTGTGGTGAATGTAGTAGACGATGACTTGGTGAGCCTATCTCTTCTAAGCCTTCCAAAATCCTGACACAACTACTAGGACTGTGTGAATGGAAGGAAAAATTTACCAAATTAGGAAAGGTTGTGGTTTGATTTGGTTCAAGAAGAGTTCAAGAGAAATAACATAGATGGAACTTCATCCAAAGCTATAAAGAGAATTGTTCCTTGGTTGGAAGGGGGAAGAAGGGAAAAGGAAAGAAGACCCAAAGAAAATCTAAATATGTCCAAAACAATGGAAAGAAGAAAGATGAGCAAGATAAAATGCTTCCACTACCACAAATACAGGCACTATGCAACAAAATGTCCACACAATAAATCTGTCAATAAGCCTTCAAGACTAGCAGTAGGTGAAGCACTGACTTCACAATTCGAATTAGACTTCACCTTGATAGCATGCATGGTAAATGCTATTATGGAGAGTGTGTGGTACCGTCATTTCGGTGCGTCATTCCATATGACAGGGTGGGAATTTTTCAGTAGCCTGGAGGAGAAGTATCTTCATATGCATATCAAAATGGGGGATGATGGGAGGTACAGTGCTATTGGATTTGGTACTATCACCTTTGATAGGGAGAAAGCCTCTCCTCTTTGCCTCAAAGATGTTATGTGTGCACCTAGGATGAAGAATAATTTGATCTGTGTAGCAACATTACAGGATCGAGGCTATGATGTTATTTTTAGTAAAGGGAAAGCCTTTCTGAGACATATGGCTACTAGGAAAGTGAATTAGATCGGGGTTCGAGTGAAGAACCTATACAAAATTGAGGTGGGATAATGTACTGCATTGAGTAGTAAGGATGAAAAAGTGCAGAGTCGAGATCTAGGAGAACTTTGACATAGGATATTGGGTCATCTACACCCTGGTGACTTAAAAATCATGCAGCAAATCACCACCATCTCCCTAAAGGCTCCCTTGACTATTAGGATGTATACAAAGGTTTCACATTGGAGAAATATGTCAAATCCACATTCCATGACCGAGATTTCAAAGAATATGCAACCTTGGAGTGAGTCCACTCTAATATTTGTGGACCCTTTTCTACAACCGCCAGAGAAAAACATAAGTACTATGTTATTTTTATTGGTGATTTCTCTAGAAAATGTTGCATCTTCTTCATGCAGAAGAAGGATGAAGTTTTCCAAAAAAAAAAAAAATGAGTTCAAGGCATCAATTGAGAAGGATATTGGGAAGAAGGTGAAGGAGATCAGGAGCGACAATGGAGGTGAATATGTTTCATATGGCTTCAAATATTTTTGTGCAAAAGAAGGTATTTGAAGAGAGATGACAACACACCAAAACCCACAGAAAAGTGAGGTAGCTAAAAGGAAGAACAAAATCATAGTGGAAGTAGCAAGGCCATGTTTCATGATTAGGGGTTTTCATTACATCTATGGAAAGAATCATGCAACAACATAATCTACTTGTAGAACCAGAGTCCTCAAAGGATACTTGGTATGATCGCACCGAATGAAGGTTTCTTTGGTAGAAAGTCTAATGTGTCTCATTTCAGAATTTTTAGAGCTTCCTTTTATTGTCATGTCTCTAAGGATTCGAGGAAGAAACTTGAGCATACAATAGAGTTGGGATTTTTGTAGGATACACCGAAATTCCACACAATTAACAGGTGTATTTTCCTTCACTAAGAATGATAGTTGTAAGGAGAGATGTCAAGTTCGATGAGAAAAAATCTATGATATGCTCTTTGGAATGAGAGATGAGTATCCCACTAGAGCAGGAGATTCTCTCTCTGAAGGAGGAGCCTCGGGATGAACTTCAAGAGGTTATGGAGCAACCACATGTAGAGGAGAAGACAAGAGGCAGAGTGGAGGCACCCACTCAAACAAAATCTTCTAGAGAGGGGAGAAAGAGAACCAGAGAAGTTGATATATTGGTGCAAGATGCTGGGGGGAATGTGGGAGCCCCTATATCACAGTGTAGGTAGAGGAGGTCACCTTATAGGTACACTAGTTACATGGCTCTCATAACAGAGCTCATTAAGACAGAGCCTGCTTCAATTGAGGAAGCAGTTACTCAACATGTTTGGGTTGATGCCATGGTGGAAGAATACGAATCCATCATGAAGAACAGTGTATGTAGGGTGGTATCGTGACCAAAATGGAAATCAATGGTTGGTTCCAAATGGATCTGCAAAGTGAAGCATGCAGTAGATGGGAGCTTCCAGAAGTACAAGGATAGATTTGTGGAAAAAGGATTCTCTTAGGTAGAGGGAGTGGGCTATGAGGAAACTTTTGCACTACTTGTAATATATTCCTCAATTAGATCCATTATAGTATTGGCTCCATAGATGGGGCGGAAAATCCACCAGATGGATGTGAAGACCACCTTTCTCAACAGTGTTGTTGAGGAGGAAATTTACACAGGGTACCCAGAATTATTTGAGACATATGATCGAGAGCCACATGTGGTATGGTATCAAATAGGCACCCTGAGCATGGTACACTAAGATCAGTAGTTATCTCATTAGATTGGGCTTCACCAAAAGTGAAGCTGATGAGAACCTCTATCACATTGTGGTAGATGGTAAGTTGCTTATTCTTGTTTTGTATGTCGATGATTTAATATTGACAGGTCATGAGCAGTTGATCTGCTCTTACAAAGAGGATCTTGCAAGGTTATTTGAGATGAAAGACATGGACCTCATGTATTACTTCCTTGAGCTGGAAGTATGGCAAGGTGATGGTGAATTATTTGTGTCTTAGGGGAAGTATGCCTTTGAAATACTTCAGACATTTCACATGGAGAGTTTTAAGCCCATGAACACACCTGTTGTACATTGGAAGACAACCTTCCACTGAGGAGAGGTAAGTGCCCAAGACATTTATTCAAAATAATAAAATAATAAATTGGTTGTCCCATTTTTTAAACCCCAGAGATTATTTATTTAAAGGCAATGCTTCTTAATCTTTAATGGAAAGAATTTATTTTTTTTAAAGTGGCCTTCTGATGTTGATTACAATTTTAATTAAAGAAAGACAGAATGATAGTGGAAAGTTTACAACTAAGGTTTCTTAATGAAAAATATTTGTTTCTAACTTTAGAGGAAAAATATGATTAGCAGACGATGGTGTATAGGAAAGAGAAGCACATCATTAAGGTATTTTTAACTTTAAATCACATGCAAATGATTTACAAAACTATAATGTTAAAGACCAACATGTTCATTACTCTTTACTATGAAGAAGACACAAAATGGAAAAACAAGGAAAAACATTTTGTACCCAACAGATGTCTAGAATCACTTCAAACTTGTTTATTCAATTCCATGTGAAGATAAAAAGATACAAGTGTTTATTGTTTATGAGGTCCAGAACTCGGGACCCTCATTCCTCTTTCTGAGAAAATATTTATACAAAATTTCAAATGATAGTTATAAAACTGTCAACTACCAAAAATTCCATAACTTCCTAACTACTTCAAAACTAATAGTTCTTTCGAACTCTAAAATAGTTCTTTCGAACTTTACATCATCACAAGTAAAACATTAATATATGATGCAAAAATGAATGATAGGTGGCGTCATTTTATTTAGTGACTTGAGATTGAGTTGCAGATGAAGGTCCTGCTTCTGTAGTAGTTGTTGATGTTGACATCCATTCCTTGCACTTTCTCCATATGGTTGTATTAGGACTCTAGAAATTTTGTATAACTTTGAATGTGCCATCCTGAAATTTGTAATTCTAGTGTATGTTGGCTTGTCCACAAAAAGTGTTCCCATCAACCATAACAAATGAAAATCTCTCTACAAATAGTTGACAATAGTTGTTCCTTTCAACACTGTTGTTCTTTCATGAGTAGATCCAATTTTTGTTTTTTCCTCCACCAACAAAGTCTCATAGGTTTCCCAGGGTAATAAATTACCTTGCTAGTCCCAGCATGAAGGCAAACCTACTCTTGTTCTCTTATCAAAATTAGTGTTGAATTTCATTACATCTACTTTGACCTCTGTTAACTTTGTCTCTGTTGTTTTCTTGTATAGGTTCTTCATAATCATTTAATTTATCTCCAATACATATTTAGTTTTGTCTTCAGCTCCTAATTCCCTTAACTACTAAGAAGATCGTGAATTAAGGAAATCTATCATTTTATTTGCGAATTGAGCTCTTTGTTGTAACTTTTGTTTATTTGCAACAATCATATTTTCTAGGTCCCTGATGATGATCTTTTCTTCTTCCACTATGGACAATGATTCCCAGATATCTCTAACAGTATGAATGATGTCATTCCATAGAATTTCCCTAGCCTCTATAAGGGAAATGTTTCCCTTCACGTTCTCTTTCAAATCTTTGATTTCCTTAGAAGCAGCTTGAAAATCATCCATGTATTTGTCTGCAGTCTCCTTACCCATGGTTATTTCCCTTTCATTATATTTTATGATTTTCAATGTAGTTTCATAATCTCTCTATGGTTTTTTCATTTCATTTTCAGAAATCTTCATTTCAATCATAACCTTGGTCAGTTTATCAGTTGGGTCTTCTGAATCAGCTGGTATTAAAATAGTGAAAACATGTGAGTTAATCTTCTATTGGAGAATAATTTTTACTTATTTCAACTTAGCAATTTCATCATTTATTTTAATCAACTCCTCAGTCAAAGCTTCTTTCTCCTTTCTACCTGTTCTACTTCTGGTGCCATTATGTGTTCTATTGTGGGCATCTTCAATTTCTACCTCAATTCCTGAAATTATGTTTCTGCTTCCTGCAACAACTTCTAGACAACACTTCTATCTTATCGATTCACCCCAATTTTAATGATCATCTTCTTCAATTATTCATTTTGAGTGATTAAGGCTCTTGAATTATCCTTTTCCGACTTTAATTGGATCACCACCTTTTCCAATAAAGCTTATGCTCTAATGGTGATGAGGCTCATCAATGGGTAAAATATATGGACCTTAATGCACCCCCAACTTACTAAAATCAACTATTCTCATAATTCTTTACATGTTTTAATTATATTTTTCTTAATGAGATGAGTAAAAGTAAGATGTCATGTCTCGTGGTCTAATGTTCATTGGTTACAGGTTTTGCGAGAAAATTGTGGCTAATTAGGGTGCAGGAACTCGAATTAGACAAGTAGGAGAGATTAAAGGAGATAGAATCTCCCTCTTTAACTCCTCACTCACTCGAAGATCCCTCAATCAAATCACACCAGCTCAGAGTTGCAAGCAACCGAGTCATGAGGATCATTGGTAGCCAAGCCAGTGACAGTTAAGAACCAGTTAATCTCAAGATTGAGAGCCAAGCCTCCCTAGATTTAAGGAAGTTGTTGGCAACTTCAATTGTATAAATAAAGTGGCCTAGAGCCTCATGAGGATTCGTATTTTTTGTGCAAGATAGCTAAGTAGTTTCCAAGTTGAAGGATTGTGACCGAAAACTTTTATGTATTTTTGATGTGTTAATGAAAATGAGCAGCATTCCCTTGATCCAGTACTAATTTGACTCAGAGGGCTGAAGCTCTTGGGTTAGGGCCCAACCCTAGCAATAGAGGTTCCTCTTATTGTTCTTGTATGCTTAGGTTATCTCATAGTTAGTTGTTAAACTGATTTTGGTGTTGTTAAATTGCAAGTATTGGTAGATTTTATTAGTTTGCTTCCATCTGTGAATAGCTCTAACTGTATAATTATAGAGATAAGAAAATATTCAAAAAGGCTAATAACAAGTCCTCATTCCTCCCTTCTAGGCACCATGGCTTTAGGAACAATTCCCATTCAGCCCAAAAAAGAAAGAATTCTAGTTTCTTATGAAATTTAGGGTTTTTCTACTAATTAGGTCATCATCTTTCAATTTTAAAAAATAGGTTGCAATTGACATTTCTGATATCTTAGGTCTTGAATTAGATTTCATGTTGCTTTCATAATAGTTTCAAGCATTCTCATGCATAAACTTGGCAAATAAATGATGAAAATTTTGTTTTCTTCTATTTTAGTAACCCTTCTTGTTTTGAGATGAATTTATGGATAAATGCCAACAATGATGTTTATGTTGCAGGAGTTTCTACATTGCAGGAAGACCTCATATCATCAGACTCAACCTAACCATGTCCACCCATGATCGCAAAAATTCACTAAGTTCTCAATTTGCATTCTCGTTTTACAAGGAAAACTTGCCATGCTTCTTGAGAAAATCCAACCATCTTAAAGCTTTGGTTTGAGTTCTGAGTGAGTGCCTACCACTCCCTTGCCTTATTTCCTCCTTAATCACCTTCTCCAAGCTCCATACCACCTTTCAAACCACTCCCTATGCTTTCGGCCTGTTCTTGTAGGAAAACAGGGGATCTTGTAGGTGAACTAGGACATCCTATAGACATCCTGTAGGAAAACCTATAGTGGCCTGTTTTGAGCTCGAATTGTGAAAAAAACATCACTAAAGCTAGGACTAGACCCCTGCTTTCCTCCCAAGCCATCTAAACCATTGCACTCATCTCCCTCCACACCTATCTCACCTGCCATGCAACCAAGAAGGATTAGCATTTACATTTTTACAAAAAGATAAAAAGAAAAAGTCTTTATATTCATTCATGCACACAACAGTTAAGTGCTTGTTTAGATCAGACTCCATGCTTAGGCTAGTTAAGGCTTCCCATGTGTTAAATTGGAGTTCTTTTTCAAGCAAGGTATATTAACAAATAGCTAGATGATTTATGTGTTTTGTAGGAATTTCTTTCAGTCTTTCATTACCGCAGTAAGTAGCATTGCAATTCTCTCAATTACGGTAAAATTCTCCTCTCTCAATTGGTAATCGGACTTATTCTAATCAATAGAACTATGGTTTGAGAAACCCTAGTGGTCTATCGCCCCAGCTCAGCAATGACAAAGAGTGGACCCGTTACATCTATTTGTGTATACAACATTGTCACCTCCAAGTTTGTACCAACCCCGGGTTGATGAAGTAAAGTTGGTAGTCCCAGGAGTTGCAACATCCTTGTTGCAATACTGGTGCTCATCAGCTGGCAGCTAAGGATGTTTTCTTCAAATCAATGTAAATTAATTTCCCAATTTTCCTATGTAGATTAATTTTATCAAGTAGAGGAATTTCCCTAACATCCACTATCAAATTGAAAATCTTGAAACTAGAAGAAGAAGATACAATTAAAGCAAAAGGGTGAGAGAAAGCTAAATTAAGCTGGTTTATTTCCAAATCCATAGCTTAAAGAAATCTAGTTTGGTAGTCTGAAACAAATTGTGCTTCCACCCGTGACTCCATATTTTCTCAAACCTTTTTGTTTCTTTCTTCAATCTGAGAGTACATATGTTTAATCATGGAGACTGAACTTTGGTCAGCTTCTTCTAGAAGAGGAGAAGAAGGTGTGAAAACAACTTCTCCTAATTGTAGTTGAAATGATGATGCGCTGCCACCCTCAGACAACTTAGTATTCTTTGAACTTCTCTTAATTTCTTCTTCTAAGTCTATGATATCCTCACTGCCTCTTTTCAAACTTTTCTCACTTTGATGAGGAGTCTCAATTTCCATATCTCCTGATAAGGTAGATTTACCTCCATTGGCTAGTTTCTCCATTTCTAGTCTAGCTTAATTATTAATGGGAGCATAAGCATTTTCTAGCCTTTTGTTTGAAATGATGTAATGTGGGTCATATGCCCATTTTTCACCCAGTTGTAAATTCATCTCCTCAAGTAATTTATGTACTTCTCATGTAGCTTGTCTGTTGTTTACAATGAAAGGTCCCACTATCTTTGGAAATTTAAAAAAATACCCCTTCTTTGCTGGCACAAAGTGTATCTGATCTACATTGAAGATCTTCCTGATGAACTCCAGTGGAAGTCTAAAAGAGGCAACTTCTACTCCATATAATCCGATTTCTGAATAATCTTCAAATTGAAACCAATCACCCACTTTGACATCTTTGTTGAGTTGAAGAAAAGAGTAAGCCTTTGGCAAGAAACAAGGTGAAGGGGAATTGTTCAAAATTGAATAAAAAACTGATAGGAAATAAGAGGCAAAATGCATCAATCCTTGGCCATTACCAGTGTCTCTTATCACATCAATCCAAAACACCACTGATTGCTTGTTTTTATTAAGGTCCATGATATTCAACCCTAAATGCATGAATATTTCCACATGGGTATATAAAAAGAGATATGTGACAAGAGATGGAAATTTAAAGTAACCAGTGGAGGGAGATCTGATAATTAAGAATTTATCATTTTTTCCTAGAAAGAAGGTATATCAAAAAAAAAATTTGGGTTCATCATCATACTAAACATTCCTAAAATGGCCTTATCCATAATGTTTTTATCTCCCTTTACTAATATTTTGGCCAGAATTCATAGCACAGGTGTGAATTCTTTAACAAAAGTATCAAGAGGGAATTGAGGTGGTTCCATAGGAAATTTTTTTCCAGTGGGCATTAAAAAGAAACTGAGCTGAGCATAATTATAAGCACACAAGTCTTGAAAAGTTGAAAGCAAAGATTCTTCTAAGAATACAGTGTAAGAATCTACAACTGGGAAGAATAGAGCTTGTTGAATTAACAAAGTTGACACCTGAAAGACATTTTTCCCTAATTTGTTCATGACAAAACATTTTTGTGGGGTAAAGGGAAAAGAAAAGCCAATTTATAAACTTGTGAAAATTATATGTCTGTGGAATTATGGCAGCTAGGACACCAGACCTAATAACAACAATATACACAGGGAATTTGGCTTGTTTCGACAAAATTTGATGATAGAATTATATATAATTAAGTGAGCATACTGGGTCATAAATATCTCTTTATACATCCATCAAGGGAATATGAAAGGTAGAACCTGTAATGGTAGCTTTTTTCGACATTTTCCCCAAATTTTGGATGTGGAAGCTCTGTGCAGGTGACAGAACAGTAGCTAGCAATGACAATTGACTTTTGAAATTGGTACAATTCAATTTTTACAGCAGGAACGAAATCCAAACTGAGGGAAATGCAAAAAAAACAAGATTTTATGGGAAACAGAGTAATAGGTAGGTAAATGGCATTAATGTTAATTTTGAGAAAATCAAGAAAAATGAGTTGGCGAAGTGATGGATGAAAGGGTAGATGACGTGGAGGATGAGGTGGCAGAAGAAGCGTAGTAATAATGCAATGGAAAAGTTGAACGAACAAATTCCCACTCGCTTGCCGATGGAATGCTTTCCCTTGCTGGTGTCATACGGGGGTAGACTCCAGTATGAGAGAAACTTGATGGAGTCCCCCTGCAACCATCTTCAGTCGTAGATCTGTTGATCTGTCTGCGCATTGAAAAATCATCCAGGGAGATGAGGAGAGCTAACCATTAGGCATGTAGTGTCCTTGGGTTTTCTCCATCCTAAGGGCCCCTCTCCTTTATTTCATCATGGGAATGAATTTACCCAACCTTTAAAATTCCATGCAGTGACGTTGGCTTTGGGTCCCACCTGCTTTCGTTAACAATTACACGACATTTGATTAAAGTTTAATCAATCATAACATAAAATATTTGTCTTTCTTTCTTTTCTTATATATATATATATATATATATATATATATATATATATATATATATATATATATATCTATATATATATATATATATATATATATATATATATATATATATATATTTGTTTTTTTGTTTTAAACACAGATAGACATTCATGCATCTCTACATACATATGAAAGTAAAACGAGCTACAATAACACCTCTAGCTACGAACTGGAGGAAGGAGAATGTCACTTCAAGTGAAGAGGTTGATGCTACCATTTACATGTAGCTTGTGGGTTAAATGATGCATCTTTTGAAGACATGACTTGACATGTGCTATGCAGTAAACTATATAAGTCAAGTTATGGTAAGGCCTACTAAGTTGTATTGGAAGACAACAAAGCATGTGTTATGGTACCTTAAACGCACTTCCAAATATGGATTACGATACATACAGACATATGGAGTGAAGCTACAAGGCTTCACAGATGCAAATTGGGCAGGGAGTCCATCCCACAGGAAAAGTACATCAGGTGTTATCTTTAGTGTTGGGTCCACAACTATTTCCTAGTGTTGATTTTTATGTAGCTTGGCAGGCACTCCAAGCCCTAGTGTTCGAGGGTTGGAGGTCAAAGTACCATAAGTAGGCCTGTGGGATTGGAACCCAAGTATGGGATTTTTCACCCAATCATGTTTAGGGAAATTCCGAAGGCACATTTCTACATGTGATGGCATGAGATGATAGAGGGTGGAAAGGAGAATCCAATGCTTCTAAAATTGTTGAAATTCTAAGTTGTAGAAGTGCATAAATGAATTTTTATAGTTGAAAATTAGTTATTGGTTTTCAAGTCATGTATGTTTGATGTAAAAATTAGCCAATATATGTGTATCTTCATCTATTTGTTGAAGCCCCTCATTTGGCTATACATATAGGGTGAATTGGAGTTTTTTTAAGCATCCATTTGTGCATTCACGTCAAAGAAGAGCTATGAAATAAGAGTGTGGATCTGAGGCAAGGACGCAAGAATTTGGAGTATAAATTTGGTGGTAGGTTACTTCTATTTTGAGGTACGGATTCTCTGTGGAAGAAGGCCACAGGTTTGAGGCAGCCACCAAACCTGCGGCCTTCTTCCAGACAGAATCCGTACCTCAAAATAGAAGTAACCTACCACCAAATTTATACTCCAAATTCTTGCGTCCTTGCCTCAGATCCACACTCTTATTTCATAGCTCTTCTTTGTGGCTGCCTCAAACCTGAGCTTAAGAGATCAGAAATGCAATATGATCTGAGGTGATTTAAGAGCATTTTTCTGTGCATATTTCTGGTGTGGTTTGTCATGGTTTGGGCCACAGGAAAGTGTTGCTACAACAGTAGATTGGAGGCACATTTTGGAGGGCCAGGAGGCCTAGAAAAGGCTCTCTACCTTGGCCTCAAATACTCCTAGGAACAACGCAGTCAAACAGTGTAGTCATCCTTTGTTTATGGGAAGTTTGTATTGTTGTGGCGGACATTCACCTGTAGGGTGTCTTGTGTGTTTCATACAAAGTCCAAAATAGTGCACACAAGCCTAGAGTGGACAAAAAAGGAAGCAGGCCTATGGAAAGGACTAAACTGTGTTTGGGAAGTGGTTTTGGGATACTTTTGTGTGCCCGAACTAGTCCTATGAATGCACAGATCCCAAGGCAAAGAGGCAACAACAGTTTTTGCAGATGTCTTTTTGATTGATGGTTGGATGCGTGTTGGATCGATGTCTTAGGTGAGGACATGTTTTTGGAGCCTAGATTTATGCAATGGCTCCTCTATTGCAGAGAATAGGGAGGATGTGGAGAAGTATGTGGGCAGTCATGTGTAAGGGTCTCCTACGTGGGGGGATGCCCTAACTAGGTGCAAATGCTATAACATGGACTTCATCTCTCGTGGATTGTTGGAGGGCAGCATGAGAGAAAGATCAAGTGTGGACGAGATTGGGCACTTATGGTCTGCTGGAGGAAAATGTGATAGTGTCCAAGTTGGAGCCCGGTGTGCAACACCTAGATGGACGAAGGTAGTTGCTAGATTGGTACTTATTGAGCTCAAGGGTTGATGAACCAGAGGAGCAATTGTGGAGCCCGGGAATTTTTTGTGGAGAAGGACTTTGACAACACATGATGGGCAGTCCTCCTAACCCGTGTTCATTGTGGGAAATGGACATCTTGCAGTGATAGGTGGAAGTCGTTTGTGCCCTATGTTGGTCTTCATCGGAGCAACACAAGAACACCATAGTGGGTTGAAGTCCCTGAGTAGCTGAGGAGTAGTAGTGGATAGGTGAGAATTGTTCACAAGTGGAGTTGTGAACAACTTGGCAAGAGTCTCGATGTGTTGATGGATGAACGATCAACTAGTGAGCAGATTTGATAGCTGAGATCTAGTGGCCAGATGGACTTGGAGCATTGATAGAGGCTAGAGTTGTAGAAGAGCATCCGTAGGACGAGGCAGGTACAGGGTATGACCGAGAGAAGCTGACAGAGTGTACTACATTAGCCAGATGGTTAGAGTATCTTGTTGAGGGAAGATTGGTTGTCGATGGACTGACACCAAGCACCAGTTTGTATCTTGTACTGGTGGATGTATGAGGACCATTATCCCTGGTACGAGAGCCCTAGACTATTGTAGTATATGTTGTTTAATATAATGAAGTTGGGTTGAAAAATGTAAAAAGTTGTCTATATTCTATGCATGTATGATTTACTAATGTTTATATTATGTTGTGAAAATTAGTATAGTTGAGATTCTTGGTTTGGTAGCGTTAGAGATTTTAAGATTATATCCTAGAGCCAATATCATGGAAATTCAACATGGTATCAGAGCATATATGAGCTACTTTGAGGGACATCGAATCAGAGTGTGCACAACAAAGAAACTTAGAGGGAGTTATAGGTGTCTAGATCATGGAGAAGAGGGTCTAGCTGAAGACATATAGATGTGGTCATGAATAGCTTGGCAACGAGATTGGCTAGGAGTTATGGTGGATTGGTGGTGAGCCTAGTGAACAACAGTTTTTTGTAGGGAAGATTAGTGACCATGGACTTTCATTGACTTGTCATGGATGTTTGAGAGAGCTCGAGGGTTTCTTTGGCATGGACAAGATTAGGTTTATCGAGATGGCTTCATGTGATGGACTACAAGTTGCAAGCTAGAGTCTTCATTGGATCGTGATGTTGCATATTAGAGATTGGTGGAATTTGCACGATTTGTATTTGATCTAGTAGGATGAGTGCTTGCGAGACTGAGCTAGTAGAGATCATGTAGGCACAAAGGGAGTCTAGCCTTGGAGGGAGCATCCCTATGGAGGTTTGGGATCTTCATGTTTAGATGTGATGAGGCAGAGGCACTACCGAGATTTTTGGATTCATCTACAGGGTATGCTGTAGTGATGGGTGCCAAATGGGCTAGTGTCATCACTGGATGATGATGGTTACTTCCTAGTTGTTATCGCTCAGGTTGTCCTTAAGCTCCAGAAAAGGATATGGCCGAGGTAACCACAGACCAACTTTGGACTGCAGGTTCTAGCCCACCTGCAATCAGAGAGGGCTGTCTCTTTCAGATTTAGCTTTGTTGAAAAGGATCTTAGGCTAGTTATTGAGTTCAGGGTTTTTTGTTCTGATTTTGGTGGGAAAATTGATGTTCTCAGGTAGAGAGGCAGAGCATAGTCTGAGGTTTCAAACCATTGGGCGTGGAGTCGAAAACGAGGATTGCTGGTGCGTTTTCTTGGTCCCATGAGAGAAAATGGAGCAAGGTAGCTGCAAATGAAACAATGTTTCAGGTTTAAAGGATGGGATGAATGCTAAGTAATGAGGGGCAGTTAAGAATCCCTCAATCAGCTTAATAGGGGAAGATAACAGAGCTCTACCTAGGGTCAGTAAAGAATCCCTAGATAATCGGCACACATAGGTGAATCAGGGTAAATATGAGCCAGAAGTAATTCATATTCATTACCAATTCATTCAGAGGAAAACATAAAGAAACAGCATAAATTGAGCATAGAGTGTATTTAAACAAATTCTAAGCTAATCTTTCTTTCTGCTATTTAGATAATGGTAAACAGCAACCAGAGGTAAGAAGCACTTATTGTATCAGGTTGCAGCACAAGAATTCCATCTTCAGTCTCCAGAAAAAACATTAACAACACATCAAACAGTCTCTTCTCAGAACTTTCGGCAATCTTTGATTACAGAAACAACTTCAGGTATACAGTGCGAGTCTCTAGTGAAAAATACCAATTTACCAACCCTTGAAACAATGCTGAGGGTGGTATATATAGGGAAAACTCTCTACAATTCGTTTATTACATATTGACCTAAACAGGTCCTAGAGAATAATTAATCTGACCTAATCCTATCTGACATAAATGCATGAAAATATCTTTGGCTGCGCTAAGGGCTGCCGTATCAAAATGAAGTGAATGCGCTTGTCCTCGGTGGCTTGGTGCAGTTGCCTCTGCAATAACTATGCATGGGTTTCTGTTCTTTGCTGTTCGGCCGCCTTAAATGTTTTAGCTGTGATTTGAAGGCAGGGATGGGCTTACACTTATCGATTTGACTTTGCTGAGGGGCTCATCAATGTTTAGTTGTTTCGAGCCCCTAAAAATCTTGACTGGTACTCTTTGACGTCCTTTTCTTCCTCTGATACTCTTTGGCAATAAACCGGGCTACTGCTCTGACGTGTTGTTGTTAAATCAGAATTTAATGGCCGCTGTTCGGCCTCTGTTTCCTCTAGAACTATCTTCTGCTCCTTTCTGCATGCTTCGCGAAGAAAAACGGGTCATTCGGTGCCTTTCGGGCTTGCTGGGGGCTGCGCGATGAGAAGATTCCCCATTTTGGCTCATTTTATCCAGCGATGCGCGATTTGCGCTAGGCGCAAATCGCGCATCAAAAACTGCCTCAGAAACTGATTTCGGGCTCTAGAGTGCGATTTTCGCCCTTCACACCAAAATTGCTGATGACGTCAGCATGACGGACTTCGTACGACGGATGACGTGGCAGGATGACGTCAGCATGATGACATCAGCATGTACGGAGGTGACGTGGCAGTACGGCGGGTCTGATGATGTGGCAGGACACGTGGCAGGGACGTGGCAGGGTGACTCGGCGGTATGGTGGCAGGAGGCCACGCAGGCAGATGACGTGGGGCTTACGTCACAGGGGGGAGGGCGGTAAGTGGTTTCTGGGCGCACCGCCTTTGGGCATGGGTGGTTTTGTCAGAGGGGGCTCCGCCACAGCCCAGAAGGCGACGCGTGGCGGGAGTACGGCGGGAATACCACCCATCTCCCGGACGCTAACCTTCGGGCGGCTTGGGAGATGGGAACGCCCGCCCACCGTTGATCTGCGGGGCGGGTGATCGGACGGTTGGCGGCGAATGTGAAGCGGCGGCGGTATAAGGGCGGGGATCCGGGGGATATTCCCATTTTAATGTGGCGCGGCGGGGGTTAAAAACAATGGTTTATGTGGGTTATGGGGGTTATAAACAGGCGGGTTAATATATTTACACTCGGGACTTTGGCATAAGGGGTAAAACGTGGTTTTTTGAGGGTTTATGAGCGGGGGTTTAATGATTTGTGCCCAAAACTTTAGGTTAGGGGCGGGAAAGAGGGTTTTTGAGGGTTAGGACTAGGAAACAATGGTTATTAGCCTGACCAGGTGCCAGACTAATTCCTTTAAGACTCGGATGGGCTAAAAACAGCCCCAGATGGATTGCCTTTCCCCGGACTTTAGGGGAAATATGGCTATAATGCCAGGGAGGGGATATTTACATAGGGGAGTATTATATACATAGTTTTAGTAGGGGAAGGGGAAAACTGATAGGGAGTTATGTACTAGAGTTAGTAGTTAATATGGAGATGATAAGAAAGCGCTAAGGTAAGGGACCTTAGGCTAATTTTGGGGAAAAGAACTTGTAAAGAAATGAAATCCTTGAGCGAAGCAGATCTTCACCAAGGCAGCTGATATGGAGAATGATGGAACTAAGAGGAATCAAGCAGATCTTGACCTCTTTGGGGAAGTTAGTAAATGACTTGGGAAATGAGAAGAAGGGGAAGTTAGTTATGTCTAGCTCAAGCTCCTCCAGATGAAAAACTGCCTGATAACTGTGATCTGAAAAGATATAAGACTTTAAAACACAAGATTGATCATGAATCATCATTCTGCAACCTCACAGCTACCTACCCAGCCTACCTTCCTAACATTTTTTCTTCTTTTTGGGTGGGTGCACTTAGACTTGCAGACCCTGATTTACAATTTTTCTTTTGAATGCTTTCCTATCTAAATCTACACTTATTTCTGCCAAGGGCCCAGATTAAGCAGTTGGGTCCCTTTGATTCTCTACCTATCTACAAATATGCCAAGATTAAACTGTTTGGACAGATACATTCTCTATATTCTAAACAGGAAATTGAAACCTAGGGAGACCAAGATTAGACTGTTTGGACCTCCCTTAAATGAAAACTCTTCAAAACTGGAACAACTCATCGAAATTGGAATATAGCAGTGCATTTGGACTAAGCACACTTCATGGCATCTTGTGGAAATATGGAACACTGCAGCCTGCAAAGTATGACATATTTGGCATGTAAAATTGTCAATCATGAAAGATGAAACCCTGTTGCAACAGGAGGCTAACAGTGGCTCCACTTGGGGATGGCTTCTCCTTGTGAAAAGCCAAGAACAGCAGGTCAAACTGCCTTGATTCTTCTATTTGTTGCTGTATACTGGAAACACTTCTTTGTTCTGGCTGCTAAAAATGTGAAACTTTGAAATCTGAAACATTCTCTCCGCAACTGAGTTACTGTGAACTGTATAGCATTGCTTGCTTTCTTCTGCGTGCTTGATAACTATGTACAATGCTGCTGGAACATGCCTTTGACTGCAAATAGTTCTTTTCTACCATGAATTGCTTGTAATGTGATGGTTTGCCTCTTGCTGTTTTGTTGAAATTGGTGTAGAGACAGAGCCTTTAAAACTGGAATACTCGCATTGGCTGTGTCTTCATAAAATTTACTATTGTTCCTTAAATAATCGGCCTGCTTACACAAAATAAAAAAAGAATGCTAATATATACAAATATTACTGCACAAAGATATATACAAGGCTTGCATTGTGTCCCTTAAAAGGGATCATGGTAATGTTTCAGCATACGGCCATTAACAGGGCCTTCTTCAATCATGTTGTCCTCTATAGACCTGAGAAAATAAGTGTTATTTCCCTGAACAGCGGAGACAACATATGGCCCTTTCCATAAAAAATCAAACTTAGCATGTTTGCCCTTGTCTTCTCTTCTTGAATCCCACCTTAGAACTTTGTCACCAATACTGAAATCCTCAGCTTTAGCTCTCTTATCAAACATCTTTTTAAGCTTTTCTTGCAAAATTTGAGCTCTGTCATAAACTTGTTCTCTGGTTTGCTGAAGATGAATTGTCTGATTGATTCTTCTTTGAATGTCATTTGGTTCAGCCTGAATCTCCTGTAACAGCTTGATAGTAGGAATGCCCAAGGATGAAGGAAATCTGGCCTCCATGCCGTATACCAGCTCATAAGGGCTCATCCCAATTGATCTTTTGCTTGAAAGTTTGTCTGCCCATAGGGCATTTATCAGTTTTTTGTGCCAGTTCTTCTTGTTTTCTTCTAGCACCTTCTTTATGATGTTGATGAGACTTTTGTTTGAAGATTCAGCCAGGCCATTACCTTGAGGGTAATAGGCTGTAGAGTGGCCCAGGGTGATATGAAACTTATGGCAGAAACTGATCATCTTTTGGGACTTAAAGGCAGCGGCATTATCAGTGATGATTTTCTCAGGGCAACCAAATCTAGAAAGGATATTTCACTCAAGGAATTGGATAATGATAGTGTCATTGGCTTGTCTACAGGGAATGGCTTCAACCCACTTAGTGAAATAGTCGGTGGCTGTTAGGATCCATTTGTGTTGGCCTGAGGAAGAGGGATGGATTTCTCCAATGAAGTCAAGACCCCATTGTTGAAAAGGTTGTTCGGTTGAGATGGGTTTAAGGGGTAGGGGTAACAGCTTTCTCTTGCCCTCAAAAATTTGGCATTTGTGACATGACATGGCAAACTTCTTTACATCTGCAAAAAGAGTGGGCCAATAGAAACCAGCCCTTAAAATTTTATCAGCAGTGGACTTCCAATATAGATTTCCTCCACAGTCACCTGCATGGAATTATTTCATGACATTGTTAGTTTCATTCATGGTTAAATAGTTAAGCAATATACCTTCATGATTTCTCCAAAATAATCCACCATCTATAACACAAAACTTTAAAGCCTTCATTTTCAAGAATCTTTTCTTGGTCCTGGACAATCCTGGGGGAGCACACAGGTTTAACAATACAAAGCATATATTAGCATACCAGGAGCATTGCAGAAATATTTCACTGATCTGTGGAGTCGCCAGCTCCTGTTCATTGTCCAGCTGGTTAATGTCTAAGGCTTGAAAGTTTGTTTCGAACATCAATTTAGCTAAACCTTGTCCCTTTATCAGCTTGGTTGGTTTTATTTCTATGTCATACTCAAGGATGCTTGCAATCCACTTGCCTCTTTTGCCTTCTAATCCTTCTTGTGTCAACATGTCTTTTACAACAGCGTGTGGAACATAGGCAATCACATGTGAATACAGTATGTACACTCTAAAATCCTTGATGGCCTTAACAAGTGCATAGGCCTGCTTTTCCATGATTGGGTACTTCAAAGGGGCGTCTCTTAAGGCTCGGCTGAAAAAATCGATTGGCTTTTCAGCTCCCTGTTCATCCTTTTGCAAAAGGACATCGGCTATTGTGTGATCAGATGCAAAGGAAAATATGATAAAATCTCTGTCAAACTGTGGGCTAGTGAGGACAGGGGTTTGGGTTAATGCAGTTTTGATACTTTCAAATGCTTGCTTGGTTTCTAGGGACCATCTTACCTTGGCATCCTTCTTTAACATGTTGCTTAACAGTCGTATTAGTTCAGCTAGATTTGGAATAAATCTTCTTAGGAAGTTGATTTTCCCAAGGAATGCTTGTAGCTCTTTAATGTTTCTTGGAAATGGAATCTGGAGGATGGCTTGGATTCTTTCAGGATCAATTCTAATCCCATCTTTTGATATAATGTGGCCAAGTAACTTGCCTTCTTCTAGGCCAAATAGGGACTTCTTGGGATTCAAGGAAATTCCATATTTCCTACATGTCATGAAAATTTGCCTAAGATGCTTGAGGTGTTCTTCATCAGATTTGGAAAATGGGGTTAAGTCATCCAGGTAGACAACCAGGAAATCATGTATTTCCTTGGCAAAAGCAATATCCATTGCTCGTTGAAATGTGGCACCAGCGTTTTTAAGACCGAATGGCATCTTTACATACTTAAATGCTCCCCACGGTGTGGTAAAGGCCGTCTTGTCTTGGTCATCCGGGTGAACAAGTATTTGGTTGAAACCTGAAAAGCCATATAGCAAAGAGATTCTAGATGACCCCACTACCCTTTGTAGGATGTGGTCCATTTTGGGCAAAGGATAGTGGTCTTTTAAGGAGACTTGATTTAAATTTCTGAGATCTACACAAAGTCTGATTTCACCTGTCTTTTTTCTTGTAGGAACAAGATTGGACACCCACTCAGAAAATCTGATGGGTGCTATTATGCCTGCTTCAAACATCCTCTTTACTTCCTTCTCAATCGGGGGAAGAAGCATAGGGTTAATTCTTCTAAGTTTCTGTTTGAAGGGTTTCTGGTTTGGTTTTAAGGGAATTGTGTGTTGGATCACCGAGGTGTCATAGGATTTCAAATCCTCATAACTCCAAGCAAATACATCTTGGAACTCTTTGAACAAATCAATGTACTTGGGCTTTTGATCTGGTGGCAGATTTTTGGACAGTTTGATCATTTTTAGATTTTCTGCCGTCCCAATGTTGTGTTCTTCTATATCAGTGTTTATTGGCTGCAATTTTGGCTTTCTGGGCACATCATTAGCGTCAAACATGTCTTCTAGTGGGGTCAGGCCAGCAGGCAGAAAATTATCCTTTAAGTCAATGATCTCTGCCTCTGTTTTGTCTATTTCTTCCAAGTGCATTTGTTTCAGCTGTTTTATGTTTGTTTTGTCGAAAACAGTCGGGTTTAGGATTTGTTTGGCTGTTGCAGTTGTTACAGCCTGCTGATTTTCAGTTGCTTGCTGTTGGGAGTCGTTCATAGCATCCAAGTCAATGTTAATATTTGAAAATTCATGCTCAAGGGTAAGGAAATTATTAATCTGGGCATCATTTTCGAACACTTGCCAATCTTTAATGTTATTTGGGACAGTGGGCCTATGTTTTATTTCCGCTGTGAAGTGATGGTTTGGGTCAAAAGGAAGCTTACATGTACTTGCAAAAGTGGCTAGGCTGTGAGCGTGAATGTTGTGATTTCTTGAAATCTTGTCAAGCTTGAATTCAGTGAATGCATTGAGTATATTAGTGGCAGCAGTCCTATAGGCTCTCATTCTATTATCATTTGTAACAAAATTACCTTTCATCTGTTGTATGATTAAATCAGAGTCACCTAAAATAGACACCTTTGCAGCTCCTAGAGCTTTGAGCAGTTTAAGGCCTAGCAGCAGAGCCTCATACTCTGCCATGTTGTTGGTGCATTTGAAATTCAGTCTGTAGGCATGGCCTTGTGCATGGTTGTTATATGTATTGTGAATCCAAACACCTGCCCCTGCTCCTAACTTGTTGACAGAGCCATCAAACTCTAAGTACCATGTGATTTCTTGCTTGTGGTTAGTGCTAAGAGTTTCAGCCATTATAGGATTGGGCAGATTTAAAGTTTCTGTTTGGGGAAGTTCTTCTAGCATGCTGGTTGCATTAACCGTTGTGACAGTCTTATCAGTGTGTGCAACCGATTCTTCATTGATTTGTGCTTGTTGTTCTAGGGCTAAAGGCTCATCCTCAGTTGGAGAATTTGTGTCATCATTAAACAAGATAAAGGAATCCATGTCAGAATGGATTAAGTATATGGGAAAATTTTCAGGCTTGCTCTCACTACTCACCACATATTTCATCGACGTTTCTCTGTACAGTCTCTTTGGTTGCCCAAAGACAGAAATGGTGGCATAGGAGAGGTCCAGTTGAAGGGATCCTTGCAGCTTTGCTCCCCATGATCTTGATAGGAGCATACCGTACTTTGGTGGGATGTCAGCCACCACCACATCCATGAGGATGGTCTTGTTGGGATATTGGACTAAGGAGACACACAAGTCTTTGATGAGGCCTAAACATTTGACTTGACTTGAGTCAAATGAGTATAAATCTTTGTAAGGTCTTGTGATATCGAGGTTCAGTTTATCCATGACTGCCTTGGGCATAAGGTTGTGTGAGGCTCCTGAGTCAAACATAGCGTTGTGCAAAACTTTGTCATGTATATGCAAACTGACATAAAAGGGTGGAATAGGTCCATGTGTTGATTTTCCATTGACTTCTGGACCAAATAGCAGTTTAGGAGAATCATCCAAAACATTTACATCGTCTTTGTTTTCTGGAATCTGAAGCGACCTTTGAATTTGTTGCCTATATACATCGTGTTTTGCAAGTTCTGAAAGAGGAACGGGTATTTTCAATTTACCTATTTATGCCTCTAAATTAAATGGTTTTTCCAATGGAGTCTTGGTGTTGATAATGGCAGTTTTTTCTGTTTCATTTGAATTATCAGCGATTCGCTCTTGTTTATCAGCGTGGTGGGGATTGACTACTTGCGGTTTTACAGTTTCAGGAGGGCTTTTTGGAACGCTATTCGAATTTTCTTTTGAGGAAGGAGGTGATAGAGGCTGCTCAACAGAAGGCTGCGTGTCTGTTATGTCTTCTACAGTCACTTGTTGCGGGTTTGGGACAGTTGTATCAGTTGGTTCTGTCATGACAGCTTTGTTTTTAATCTTGTTGGGCTATTTTCCTTCCTTTGTTTTACCAGGTTCAAAGATGTCAATGGTCCTAGTTCTCAGCTTATATTGTTTGTGTACTTCATACACAGCAGTATCATATCCTTGTTTAAAATCAAAAGACTCACCAGACTTAGTCTGAAACTGATTGTAATCAAGTTCATTTTGGTCTTCTTGGCTCAGGAAAGTCTGATGCTCACCCTTTAGATCCATCAAATTCATGTGAGTGTCTTCTGTGGGTTGACTAGAAGTGGATCCTTCAACATAGTTATCTTGAAAAGGAGGTCTTATGTCATGGTCTTGGCTAGACCTACCAGCATTTGTGTTCTGCGTTTTCCTGAAATTTGGGTTCCTCATGGTATTGGACTGCTGTCCTTCCCATGATGCTTTTCTTTCAACGTTTTCTACTCTTTCTCCCAATCTTTGCAGGCCATTGATAATAGCATCAAGCTTCTGGTCAAAGGCTGAGGGTTCTTCCTTAAAGGCGGTTCTTCTTTCCATCCTAGCTCTGTTTCTTTTGGCAATTAAGTTGGCCTCAACGCTGACAGCAACATTTTGCATGTCTGCAAGGGTCTGAGGAGCTCTTTCTTTTAACTGGTATGCCATATCCGGGTCAAAACCATCCGGAAATTTGTACAAGGCAAGGTCAGGGGGAGGCCTCAGATTCTGTGGTATTGCATTGTAAACATTATTAAATCTTGCACAGTACTCTAAAACAGTTTCTTGAGGACCTCTTTTAATTGTATCGTATTCAGCTAGTATGTGCAAGGGGTCTTTCTTTTTCTCCCATCTGTTGGTAAAGGATTGGTAAAGCTCATCTGGGGTGGTTATGGAATTTGCAGCAAGTGATCTGAACCAAGTTCTTACATCACCTGTTAGACTTTGAACAAAAATTCTCATTCTCACGCTATCATCATCTATTTCATAGTTTTCAAAATAGTCTTGCATCTTTTTGGTATGCTGAATGGCTGTGAAAGGACCAGTGGAATCAAAATACGTGATTTTCGATTGGTAATCTTGAGGTAAAGCCCTAGCATTAGCAGGTAATTGCAGGGGTGCATATCTGTTAGCCATATTGGCAGGGATAAGTGGAACAACGGGGACAAATGGAACAACTGGGACGACAGGGATAACTGGGATAACAGGAACAACAGTAGTGGTAGTTGTAGTATGTGCAGTGAATGGAGGTGTGGAAGGAGTGCTATGAGATGTGGATGACTCCATTGTTGTAATTATTTTTATTGAAGCTGAGACTCAAGCTTCAAAAATTCAATCTTTTCCTATGCATTTTGCAGACATATTTGAATGTCAACAAGAGTGGTTTTGTTGATTTTGATTGTGTCCCCGATTGTTGAAAATATTAGATTGTTTAGTAATTCTAATACTCCATCAACCATTTTCTGATTGAAGACTATTGGTTAATTCAAACTATGGAGGAGTGCTCACCCAAATTAAGTACTTCCACTCCCATAGAAATTAGAAGTGCGTTGTAGCGGCTACAACCACCCTCCAAAATTTTGGCCTGCACCCAATTTCGGAGCCTCCCTTGAGAGTTTCACTTGATGACTACACACACTCGGGATCACTCTGTGAGCTCGTGTGAGTCTTCACACCCACCTTTCTTGATCATTTCACCCAATTTTTTACATGTTGATGTCAAAGTCGTGCTTGCGACCATGTTCTGGTTATACTAAACAAACTGGGATTACTAAACAATCTAATATTTTCAACAATCGGGGACACAATCAAAATCAACAAAACCACTCTTGTTGACATTCAAATATGTCTGCAAAATGCATAGGAAAAGATTGAATTTTTGAAGCTTGAGTCTTAGCTTCAACAAAAATAATTACAACAATGGAGTCATCCACATCTCATAGCACTCCTTCCACACCTCCATTCACTGCACATACTACAACTACCACTACTGTTGTTCCTATTATCCCAGTTATCCCTGTCGTCCCAGTTGTTCCATTTGTCCCCGTTGTTCCACTTATCCCTGCCAATATGGCTAAAAGAAACTTCGTTTGCAATGTGGACAACACTTACAAAATTGTTTGAGAATAATAGTGACCACAGGAAGCTGACGCTCAACAATAAACTTCAAAGTATCAAGATGCAGAAGAATGACACTATTCTGCACTATCTAAGCAGGTTCACACAATGTTTTGATGAACTTGGCGGGGTTGGTGTTAATGTCCATGAAGATGACTTGGTAATCCTAACCCTTCTGGGCCTTCCCAAGAGTTGGCATAGCTACCAAGATTCGGTGAACGGGAGGGAGAAACTAATGAATTAAGAGCACTTATGGTCTGATTTGGTACAAGAGGAAATAAGGTGGAATACCAGAGATGGGGAATAAAGAGTTTTTCAGTGACGTGGAGGAAAAAGAACTCAAGATGAACATTGAATTTGGAGACAATGGAAGGTACAATGCTACCAATATCAGTACAATAACCTTTAAGAGGGAGTCGGGATCCCCTCTTCACCTCAAAGATTTCATATTCTTACAAAGTCTGAAGAAGAATCTCATCTTTGTAGTAGTCCTGGAAGACCATGGTTATGATATGATATTCAATAAAGGGAAAGCATTCCCAAGACACATAGCCACGAGACAAGTGAAGAAGATCGAGGTTCGAGTCAAGAACCTGTAGGAACTTGAGGTAGAAGATGCTTGCATAGCCTTGAGAAGCAAGGAAAAGACTAGAGATATGGTGGTTGAGAGGGTGCATGCTATACCTATCAACATGTAGGCTCAGAAGGAGCAAGAAAAAGTTGTGGAGCAGCCACAAATGGAGAGGTAGACAAGAGGCATAGTGGAGACATCTACTTAATCAGAGACCTCTAGTAGGGGGGGAATTTAAGCTAAGTGGGTAAAGGGAGTACATGAACCCATACCTCCAGGTGTGAGGTGGGGCGCTGTGAAGCCCGAGTTCCAAGAGTTGCAAAAAGTTGAGCAGGGTCCATTGAGGTGTTCTCCTCATGGATCATTACCTTACTTCAGGGGACCACAATATTCGGTATCAGGAGGGTCAATGTTAGCAGATACTAAGGAGTGTAGAGGAGTGTTGATAACAGAGCAGGAGGCTTAGTAGAAAAGTTGACATCAACACAATTTTCCTAGTAGATGGTTGTAGACACAGTTGATTCATCTTTTTTGGATACTTCTTAGTTGCACATGTTGTAGTAGCAAAAAAAATAGTGAGAGGCATTGCATGCAATAAATTTAATAGGTGGAGGATAAAGGTGGTTGATAATCTCTTTCTTGTTGAGACGGAGTGTTGAAACATGCAGCAAGAAATTCTCAATTTTAACTTTTCCTTAATTAAATTGGGAAAAGTCAAAATTCCACATTAGTGGACAACTTGGAGTAGTTAACTGAGGTGACATGGATGTTGTCACTCAGTTAACTCATTTAATTTGAGTTAAGGGCATCAATTTTAGTTGTGTGTAGTGATTCCTAAATTTTAGGAGCCTAGGTTGAGTTAATTTTAGTGGTAATCAATTAAACTAGTTCTGACTGTTAATAGAACTAGTGGGTGGTTAGTTAATCAGTGGGACATCAGTCTAACTCAGAGATCATCTAGTTAATTTATCAATCAAATAATAATTAGCTCATGCATGCAAACAATACAAGTTGCCCAGTTGTGGTGAAGTTTCCAAGGGAGTTAACAAGTAGTTGTAAACTAGTTAAGTGTACAGGTGTTGCATGAGGTCAGGTGGACCATCCTTGGGAATTGTGCAATCCATTATAGGAATTTCCTAATTAATAGGGGCTTAATTTCTCAAGGACCAGTGCAAGGAAATAATAGCTTGGAGGGCTTGAAAATTGGCTAAGTGTTGCCCAGACTCAGTGAGTCAGGCAAAGGGATAGACTATACACTTGCAAGTTGTGCTCAAGCTTGAGTAGCATATGTATTTAATCTTTATTCCTTGATTGATGGAATATAAATAGGAAGGGGTTTTGAGTAATTTATTTCCACTATATAAATATGTGTGTATATGTGATAATTATTCTTATATGTTTATGACTTGTGTTCTCGATTAAATTCCATGGAGCAATAGAGTAGATTTGAGTCTTGTGTTTTAGTAAATTTCATGAGCAGTTTTAGATCGACACAATAATTTCTACAGGTTGTGTGATGAATGCAAAGCCTTGGTTGTAGTGATTTTTTTTTTACAAGGTAATTTTATTGACAAATCAGGTCTGATGCCTATCGAGGCTAGTTTTAGGCCTTCAATGACGTTTTTTGGGGCAAAATTTTCTCACTTAAGTCCTAGACTCCATGACGCTATTTTACACTCAAAACCTTTCCAATAGTGCAAGAATCATGTTAATCAAATTTTAGATGCAAAGTGTTGCCTCCTAAAATTGACCTATTGTGATTGACCACCATAATTCAAGAGGATGCCACATCAACCTTCATTACACATGGAAAAAGTGCTAGACATATAGGAAATATGAACAAGTCTCTAGAAGGGTCAAAGTTGTACTTCTAGTTAAGATTTGAAGGAGTCAAACTTGACCCATAGTTGGCTATCAAACTATGCTATAATCATGCCACTAGGAGGAAAAGGGATTCTATTCTATTTGAGTGCATTCTATTTCATAATATACTAGAGTAGGTGAGAGTAGATAGGGTGAGAACAGAAATGAGGGGGTTTATGTTTTGTAGCAACGCACATGTCACAAGCCTCTAGTAACTCCACAAAGAGTGCTATCTCCTTTGCATTTGAATCATTTCCATCCCAAAAAAAGAGAGAAGAGTAACTTCACCTTCTAGTTGGGTTTCCTCCCATAAGGGTTTCATAAAACATATATTGAGGTTCAATGTGATTGGTGTGCATTTGTATTTCATTGTTCTTTATTTTCTTACATTTTATTTATTGTATGCATAAACAAAAAAGTTAATAAAAATAGACATGGAATCTAAAGGGATTAACCCTTCATAGTATATATATTAGTTTACTTGAACAAATTTGTTGTAATGAACTACCTAGTGGAATATCCACAACAATTTATAGATCATGAAAGGATATGAAGGCATTAGAATTTTGGTGGCTTTCCATCATTGGCAACAAGTTGAACAAGTTGTGCAATAACCCAATATCCCTTCAAACTCAATGAGGTTAAAGGAGGAGGTTCAATTTGCAATGATATATTAGGTATTGAATGCTTGGATGCATGACAATGTTTTATTTCAAGTTCCAAAATTGTTTAATGATAAAAAGAGAAGCCACTAACTTTGGAAGCTTTATGTTTTCCCAACCTAATGATTTTCCCAAAGAAGTATATATCACTAAATTGAGAGACCAACATGGATTTGAACCAAGTGATTTTCACCTTAAGTATTGACCTAGGCAAACTTTGCCATTCTTGGCATTGTGAGAGGTACAAACCATAACAAGTAAGAAAGACAAACCTTTTGAGTTCAAAGATCAACATGCCTATGAAACTAGAGATTTGCCTCAAGAATTCTATTTACTGGGTTGAGAGGAAAATAAGCCTCTAAACCTAAGAATTTGACTCCTTATATGTCCAACCATTACTTTTGCCTCCTTGAGGAAATTGTTGAGTTTAGCATGCAAAGTATATCTCCTACTAAGTAAATTGGCTATATGAGCCCCTAACTCAACAACCAGTAGTTTCTAAATGTGGTCGTTGAACTAGGAAAACTTTTTCATTCTTGGCATTGCGAGAGTTATAAACCATAACAACCAAGAAATACAAACCTTTTGAGTTCAAAGATCAACACACCTATGAACCTAGACATTTGCCTCAAGAAGACTATTTATTGGGTTGAAAGGAAAATAAGCCTCTAAACCCAAGAAATTGACTCCTTATCTGTCCACCCATTACTTTTTCCTCCTTGAGGAAATTGTTGACTTTAGCATGCAAAGTAAATTTCTTGATAATTAAATTGGTTATATAAGCCCCTAACTTAACAATTAGTAGTTTCTAAGTGTGGATGATATTTTTTTCCTCATGTAATGCTTACTTACCTTCTTATTAATTTGAGTTATAACTTTACAAAAAAAGTGGGCAACCTTTCCCTTCATTCTTTTTTTTCCATTCTTTGAGAAACTCTCTCTTTATTTCTTGATTGCACATGAACATTTCTTCTCCACCTTCAACCAACATGCACTACACTAATAATATCCTCAAATTAATGCACAAGGATCCCACCCTCCTAGTAGTGATTCTTCTCATAAGCTCATGATGGATCTCAAAGAAACCATAACTATATTTTGTTATTGTTAATACTTGGTATTGATTTGTAGATCGAATATCAACTTTAGGGAAGTGGTTTCTCTCCTTTGAGAAAGGGCATAGTGTCTTTTGTTAGGGAGGAGAACTACATCACTACTAAAACATTTTTTCAAGGCTAGTAACTTTTAAATCTTTATAAAAATCAAACTCAAGTAGTAAGGTTTATTTAATTAATAACTATTGCTAATGGAAAAGCAAATCTCCATTTTCTCCATTAGACTTCCTTAGCATAGTTTTGTTAATAGTTTCTCTTCTTTCGTCCCTTTGAATGATTTAATTCCCTCATGTACTAACAATATTGCATAAATGTTTATAAGATCGTTTTATTCCAAAGAGAATAGTGGGTGAAACCTAAATAATCAAAAAAATAATGGAATAAACATTCTAAATATTATGACTACGAATATTTTACCGAAACTCTGATTCCATTACAAATTCGATTTTTATTTTTTTTTAATCATAATTGATTTCCCATCGAATACTTTATACCCTACATTTCTGTGTATCATAGTGGATGAATTGTTTTGTCGTGCCTTAGATTGAAATCCATCGTGGATTGAATGATATTCAAAACTTCGTGCACAAAAAAAAGGAGGCTTGAATGAGCACATGACAAAAATTATATGCTAAATTACTGGAAAGAGATTTGCATAAGCATATGTAGAACTTATATGTTAATTTACACAAAAAGATTGAATGAAGAAAATATATGCACTTGGAAATGTCATTAACCAATCTCCCATTACCTTTGATATTTAAATTACATTGGTAGTTCAATATTTACGGACTAAATGGTCAAGTGAATGAATGGGTGGCTTGCTAAGATTTTATGCATATGTTTAGTTATTTAATCAAATCCCTCTATCATTTATATGCTTGTTCAACTTTGGTGTAAATTATTTGTATTTATGGAAAAAATGATATAAAAATATAAAATAAAAGGTTTAGGGATTTTGGTGATGACGTATTTTGTTAAGGCATTTTTAGATATTAAGTTATTGGTTTAATTCTCATTTTATTTGAGTGTTATTCTTGAACATTACCATGATGTAATCTCACCAATTCGAATTCACAAAAAAGATATATATTATAAAATACAAATTAAATAAAAAGTAATTAACATAATCATCTAAGTTAAATGATTAGTAAATGATAATAGAAATCAAAACACTTATCTCATAATATATCTCATATTGTTAAAAAAAAAATCATAAAAATTAACTAAATTATAATTTTATTTTAAATTATTCTAGGTATACGTTTTCAAAAGATGTAACAGGATTCTTGACTATGGAGATTCAAGCAAGAGTTTACCATGAAGGTTCTTAATTTATAAATAGATTTTGTTACAATATCATTGGCCAATACCATAAGTTTCCAATGCTATATACCCAAAAAACATAACTCCTATTCATATAATTTTTTTTAATTAATAAATTTAATTAGAAATATATAAAAAAACATAATTACCTTTAAGATAAATCTCAACTTTTAAATTGTGACTACTATTAAAAATATTATAGATTATTCCATACAAATTAAATCTCTACTATTCACTAAATAATTATTTAGAATTTTAAAAATCATATTTTAAAATAAACACAGGTATCAACATAATTATGTAGAGAAAATAAACAATTTTATGAAAAATAAATATTTTCATTATCAATAATCCTAATAAAAAACACAATTTTCTTTGCAATTTGTCAAAAGAAAAAACATTTTTCTTTGCCATTTGTCAAAGATTATTGATTTATATAAAAGTTGGTTACCAAAAACTCAATGAAGAATAACTTAGTTTAATGACATTGATAAATTGTTGGCCCAAAAGATATAACATATTGTGGAGTTAAATAAAAATGTTGCTAAGAAAGCTTCTATATTTTTAGGTAACTCTCGTGAATGAGTAAATATGGAAATTAATGGGTATCCTTTATTCCTAACTAATAGGGAGAAAATGTATAATAAACATGTAGATAAAAAATTTATGAAATAATTCGTGTAAGTTAGTCGAAGAAAAATATGGGAATTGATGGGTATCTTTTATTCCAACGATTTATGAAATAATTTATGTAGATAAAAGATTTATGAAATAATTTGTGTAGGTTAGCTAGATTAGGAAGAAAATGTATAATGAACTTGCAGATAAAAGATTTATGAAATAATTTGTGTAAATCAATTATATTTTATTTTGATTATAGATTTTTAAAATATTTTAAAATTCAATAAATAAAAATGAGGTTAATTTCTTAAATTCTGAAATATTTTTAAAATATACACATAATAAGTTGAAACTTAAACCCATATAAAATGCCTTGAAAATAATGATGAAGAATTATTACACTATTCGTTGGCGTGCAGTAAAGCAACAAATGCGAAACATACAACTCCCATTCAAATGAAACTAAACGAAAGGATTAAAGTGGGACTCTTATTACAGTAGGAATCAATAAAATGATCAAAAGTTGAAGAGTTTATGAAGGCCACGAGTCAAGAAGGTCATATGAAAATTTTATAAATGTAACCCCATTTGCTAGCCATTGGTGTTTATATTCTGGTAAATTTGGGATTGTTGGTAGGCTATTTTTTCTAGTAGGAGATTTTTTGATGCTTGTAGGTATGGATATTTTATAATCATACATGTAATGGTTGTTTTTATTTTTTACATTATTAATAAAATGGTGTTAAATAAGTTATGTCTAGTTGATTTATAAAGTATTCTCGATTTCTTATAATTGCTTTAGTTTTGTATGGGCCATAGTGAATTTTTATTTGCATGTCATTTTAATCCATAAAACCTAAATTATGGTAGCATTGTTATTTTCCTTTGTTAATTAGAAATGTGAACAATGACCTATGTTTGAAGAGTTGACAATAAGCTTGAAGTAAATGGTAGATGAAAAATTTCTGAACCAAGATAAGACCTATGTTTGAAGAGTTGACAATAAGCTTGAAGTAAATGGTAGATGAAAAATTTCTGAACCAAGATAAGTCCCTGTGTGAATTCTATATATTCACATAGAACTTATTGATATTTGCTACAAGTATACGAAAAATTCATGCAAGCTTATATGCTTGGTAGTTGTGTATGGGGTTGATCAAATTCATGTTAGAGGAATTTTGACGCCTAAAATGGGCCTCCTAATGAATATTATAAAATAATAGTGGAAATAACAAAATAATATTAGATTACATCAGCAAATTTGAGAGAGAAAAATAAATAAATAAATATTGTCAACTTATCTCACTACGGTTTTACTCAAATTTCAAGAATGAGCACTCATTGGATGCATAATTCAATTCGTCATCCAAGGAGTATCCATGTTGCATACTTTCAATGGAACCTGCTACACAAAAAATGAGAAATATATGAAACAACGTGATTGCAATCATGTTTTTCATGTATTTCTAATTTTCCATGTAGCAGGGTCCATCGAAAGTATGAAACATGGGTACTCATTGGATGAAGAATTTAATTCCGCATCCAATGCATTCTCTCGCTCAAAATTTGAGTAAAACCGTAAGGAGATAGGTTGAAAACACGAGTTGAAAAATTAGTTTTTTAATTTTTAATCTTTTTACATTTTTATTCCAAAAAAGGTGAATCATCCCCCATGGTTGACATCATCATATTGAATCCTATTGGTTCTTATAAAATTGATTTTGGTTGTACAATTTGTTTTGAGACCCATTTTTGACCTTAAAATTCCTCTAATGTACCAAATCTAGGAAACAAAAATTGATCAAAATACTCGCTAGAGTTCTTACCTTGAGATTGAAATATATTCTATTGAAAATATCAAGATTGGAGGAGATGATATCTATCAAATGAAGGTACATTTTGGATAATATGATAACTAGCTAGGAAGGGATGAAATGGAATAGAATCCAATGACTGTAATTGCTATTCATTTTTGAAAATCCCCATGAGAGAGTAAAGTGGCCATTTATCATTGTGGTGTTAAAAGTGCCTGGAATTTTCCCTTTTTTTGTTTAGGTGAGTAAAACCATATGGAAAGGCCACAACATGTATTTATATCAACGATGCCAAATATGAAGGGTTAGGGCTATATTAATAAATCTAAAAATATTTCACTAACCTTGAGCATCTAAAAAATGGATGTTGAAGCCCTTAGCTGTCTCTTCCACAACAAAATAACACAAGGCCCTAATAAAGGTACTTCTCCCATGTCCATATGGATGCCAACTTGCTAATGGCTTATTTACAAGTTATTCTTTCTTATTCATTATTGAAGAGAAGAAGAGCCTTCCCATAACACTATGGATTGCCTACAAACGTTTTGTTAGGCATTGAGATCAAAGCTACAAATAGTTAAAACCTAGTGCTATAATAAAAGTTAAAAGGATGCATTTGATTGTCTATTATCCCAGGGATGTGCTTGGATATATATTAGATAGGCATTCAAATTCCATGATATTCCCTTCTCTTTTAAGGTCTGCTCAAAGGAAATAATGGACTGAGTGTTTTAGGAGTTTCGAAAAATATTGTTAAATAAATCATGAAGTCCTTATCCCTTGCAAGAAAATTTCAAAATGTATTGAAATTTTGGTTGATACCTATGTATATTACTCATGATAATGGCCCAAATCTACCCATGCCTTAGTTAAGCTAGAAAAACTCCTTAGAATTCTTTTATGGAATAACTCTAGTGGAGACAATGGTTTTTGTTTATTGGATCCTTTATTGCGGCCCTCAAAGAGAAAGAGAGTATAGGATTTTTGTCCGCCAAAACAAAAGATATGCTCTTCTTGTCAAAATGGATCATTATAGAAATGAAAGGATTGGAAATGTGGAAGATCTTGCTAAAAAATCACAACAAATTATTACTCATGATGATGGCCCCAATCTACCCATGCCCGAGTTAAGTTAGAAAAACTCCTTAAAATATTTTTATGGGATAAACCTAGTGGAGCCAATGGTTTTCGTAGATTGGATCCTTTATTGCAACCCTCAAAGAGAAAGGGGGTATAGGATTTTTGTCCCCTAAATACAAGACATGCTCTTTGTTCCAATGGATCATTAGAGGAATGAAAGGGAAGGAAACTTGGAAGAGCTTGCTAAAAAATCACATCAACTTATGGACACTACATGCTTACAAGATTTTGAGAAACCTAGTTTAATATTCAAACATTACTAACCACTACATCTCATGTTTAGGTGAAGGGAAAATTTGTATCCTAAATAGGAAGTCCTTGTAATCCATTAAGCACAAGTTGGCATGGAAATATTGCTTAGATTTTTTCTCAATTTTAATAACCACTAGTTATGGAGGTCCCACATGCTTCTTTAATAATAAAGACCACCTACTAAAGTATAATACTTCTCAATGAAGACACTATATAAGAAAGACATTTAGGTCCTAGGTAACCTCTAACACAACCAATGCATAAATTAGAAGGGGGAAGCCTTGAAAGCATAATCCAATATTAATCTCATAGACATAATTATTCTAGAGAAGGTTTAGAGGATGATCCCAAATATCCTATCTCTTAGACCAACATGAATGATGGAAGGATTAGGGTTGCCCCAAAACTAATATTCCAATTTAAGTTGAACTTATGATTTGCTAATGTTTCCTACTTGATCACCTTGGGTGTTTACCTACAACAAGTTGCATCATGGTCCATGTAACCAAGGCATTTTCCAAGCATAGCATTGTATAACATATGCTATATCTAGCTCTTAGTTTAACTCAACCTCAAAATGAAAGGTATAGGAGTAGTGTGCAAATAGAGTTTTAAGTGTTGTGAGGGCACATTCCAATAGTAGAGTTTATAATTAGTCAATGAATTTAGGCAACTAGGTTAAACTCTAGGTGACATTGCAAATAGTCAAGTTGTATCATAAGAAAAATATTACATAATTACATTCAAAAATTCAACATCATAATTTAACTTTCAATTGATAATATGATTTACGCATATATAAGTGTATTAAAAAAGTTCATTATTTGAGTATTAATTTTTGCACATGAAAAGAGAGAAGTGGTATATAAATTATGGTGCGAGCTTTGTTTGCAACACAAACTAGTGACCTTTAGTGGACAACATAAAGTCTAAATTCTAAAACACACTATGTCCAAGCAACCACAAAAGACATGTGGTCACTGAAAAAATATAAGAGTGGATTATCTGTCAGAATAGCAGAGTTTGAAAACAATAACACATGTCAATTAAAAAATACAATACAATAAATGAAATTGAAGGTATCATTGGCAATACAATAAATGACATTAAAATGTTTACATTACATTACATTATTTTTTTTATTTTATTTAATTTTTATGTAATTTGGCTTAGTCAAAATGTTAAACATTACATTACAACATCTCTACCATAATGGGTTGGAGAGAGCATCTTGGAGTAATAATTTGACTTAGTCAAATTGTTAAATATTACATTACAACATCTCTACCATATTAAGCTAGAGAGTGTCTCTCGATACAACAATTTTAATTGTTAAATATTCATATTAACCATGGCTTTTGCAATTTCCACACATTTTCAATTTTACTTTTAATTGTATGTCCAAGGCACTTCTTAGAACTCAATTTTATCCTTAGCTTACTATTGAGACATTCACTTGCCTACCAACACTACCATATATTTCTTCTAAAACATCATCACATTCCATTGATTACTGTAAGATGTAAACTATATACCAATAGAAATAGAAACATACAAGGAACATTTCAGTTGTTTCTTCTTATGCTATCTTTAGATTTATATAATTTCAATAATTTTCATATTTATGTAATTCAATTAAAAGAAGGAATAAATAATTTAATTTTTTATGTTTTGAATTATTTTAAATGAAATTATTTAGAAATATTTTAATTATTTGGTGTTTGGAATTGATTTGCAAAGAGTCTCACCTGTGTTGTGCATATATTGATTATAATGAAAAACAATATGGAGAACAATAATTTACATTTGATTGCATGGTTTCCAACCTCTAATTATATATATAACCCATGAAACTGTCATGATGCACAATGACTCTCTATTTTCTTCTATTTCAATAGTCCATAGAAGATGCCGACTTTATTTCTCAACATTCTATTGTTCTTGAAATCTCTCTTAGGAACATTAGTTAGAATTGACTTAATGATGAATCAACATATCAAAGCCTCTTACATCACATCCTTTTATCATTCACCCATTCACATTTACTACCACTTAGACTTTTTTAAGTATTCATTTCAATCTAGCTAAATTGATGCAGGAGCATCCAAGCACCCTTCATTAAAATTGGAATCCAAAGCCATGAAAAAGGAAACGCGGACAATCATTGTAAACCAGGGGAAAATCCATTTAAACTGAGCTAAATTTATGGAATTGCTAAGTCTTTAGAATACTTGATTAAATGTAATTATCTGCCATAGAGAGATTTAGCAGTTTTATTGAGTGATTTTAGGCAATTTATAGGAGGAAATCATGGATCTAGATGATCCACGCTTTTATAATTTCCTATATAAAGAGAGTCTGTGTTGTGAGAGAGTGAGATAGAGGATATAATGTAGTCAGAGGGAAATTTGTGACTAAGGCCGAGAGGCCTTAGCCTGTAATCAAATTCTGTATATAATTGAAATATATGTGTTATTATACGTCTGCGTGTTATTTGAGTTTTGTGTGTCTCTGTCTTTATATATATGATCTTTTACTGTAAGGTAATAAATATGTGTGTGCAAGTGTAAAGGATGAAATTCTATGAACTTCGCCTTAGATAAAGTATGGTGTTGATAAAATCTGTTGTAATGTGAGTTCCATTGAGAAGCAATGAGAGAGCCATTGGATTTCAAAACAAATCAACGGAGGAGAGGTGTTCAATCGAAACTGGAGTCGATTGAACAACACAGAGGAAACCGTCGGATCGGCCAGATCGACAGATATTAAGTGATAACCCTTTATTAAGTCGAGTTCCTTTAAGTTTTGATTTAAGCACATGGGGGGTATCCAGCCAGTGGTAAGCAGTTTCTCATGTGACCGAAAGGTGGGAAGCTATATTTCTAAATTCTACGCGATTAACTTTGGTGGTTGACACGTAGCACTGGAAAACAACTTTTCTCGCGTGCTTTCAAAATATTAATCGTCGTGCTAGTTGGAGCACGAGATTGCGTGATATCTATTGGATCGAGCGGGGTCACATCGATGGTGAAGATTGTCTGGCCTAGTTGACAAGCGGACGATGTGACAACCATCCGATGGAAGAAGATCTATGGTGATCGTGTGGAAACTTGCAAACAAGTTATCTCGGCTAGCGGACCCAATGAACTCATTAAAAAGAGTTTACAATTCCGAGTGATCGGACCGTTTGTTGGATCGGTGATTGGATGCATATTGCTTCTGAATGTGTGCGAAGGCTTATGATATATATGTATGTATGTATGTATGTATGTATGTATGTATATGTATATATATATATATATATATATATATGTATATACATATATATATATGTATATATGTATATATATATATATATATATATATATATGTATATATGTATATATGTATATATGTATATATATATATATATGTATATACATATATACATATATATATATGTATATACATATATATATATATATATGTATATACATATATATATATATATGTATATACATATATTTATATATATGTATATATATATATATGTATGTATATGTATATACATACATATATATATACATATATATATATATATATATGTATGTATATATATACATATATATGTATATACATATATATATATATATATATATGTATGTATATATATATATATGTATGTATAGATATATATATACATATACACACACAATTCTGAGTGATCGGATCGTCCGTTGGATGGGTGATCGGATGCATATCGCTTCCGAATGTGTGCAAAGGCTAACATTTGATTCAGATGCGATAAGGGTTTATACAATGAGATTTAACCCTCGTTGAGTTCCGGCCATCAAGACCATTCATTGGTTCGTTGGTTGATTGGTCGGGTTTTGTTATGAAGTCCACCTATTAAAAGGCTTCCGATATATATATATATATATATATATATATATATATATATATATATATAGATATATATATATATATCTATATACATATACATACATATATATATATATATATATATATATATATATATATATATATATATATATATATATATATATATCTATATCTATATAGACACGTGGGTCCTTAACGCACAGGTCCATGTGCTAATTTTGTAAAGATGCATCTTTGCTGTGTAAAAGCGGCTTTGCTGTCATCATTTTGGTAACAAAGCAGAAGAAGATTCTACATGCAAAAGGAGGTACAATCATGTTGAAGATTGAAAATTTTATGGTCTTATATTACCGTACAGATAGCGGCAAAAGAAGGTGAGAAGATCGCAGTAAAGTAGAGCAAGGAGTGCTCAATTGGTTCCAAAGAAGAGAGAACTAGAGAGATGCCAAAACACTGAGCTCGAAGGAGAGAAGCTTGGTGAGCTATCGTGTAGCAAGAAGGAGATTTGTTACTACAGAGGTTTTGTTGCAACTCACAGAAAGATCATAAAGGCAATTCCACAGAGGATGTGGGTAGAATTGCTAAGGGATGAAGGAAGCATATGACCAGGAGGTCATAAATTTTTGTACCTTGGGAGTCTGATGCAGGAGCATCCGAGCACCCTTCATTAAAATTGGAATCCAAAGCTATGAAAGAGGAAATGCGGACAATCATTGTAAAATGGGGAAATTCCATTTAAACAGAGCTAAATTGATGGAATTGATAATTCTTTAGAAGACTTGATTAAATGTAATTATCTACCATAGAGAGATTTAGGGGTTTGATTGAGTGATTTTAGGCAATTTATAGGAGAAAATCATGGTTCTAGATGATCCACGCTTTTGTAATTTCATATATAAAGAGAGTCTGTGTTGTGAGAGAGGGAGATAGAGGATACAATGTAGTCGGAGGGAAATTTGTGACTAAGGCCGAGAGGCCTTAGCTTGTAATCGAGTTCTGTATATAACTTAAATATACATGTTATTATACATCTGCGTGTTATTTGAGTTTTGTGTATCTTTGTCTTTATATATATGTTCTTTACTGCAAGTTAATAAATATGTGTGTGCGAGTGTAAAGGATGAAATTCTATGAATTTTGCCTTAGATAAAGTATGGCGGTCATAAAGTGTGTTGTAATGCGAGTTCCATCGAGAAGCAACACGAGAGCCATTGGATTTGAAAACAAATCAACGAAGGAGAGGTGTTCAATTGAAACTGGACTCGATTGAATAGCACCACAGAAACCGTCAGATTGGCTAGATTGATGAATATGAAGCGCTAGCCCTTTATTAAGCCAAGTTCCTTTAAGTTTTGATTTAAGCATGTGGGTGGTATTCGGCCAGTGGTAAGTAGTTTCTCGCGCAGCCTAAAGGTGGGAAGCTGTATTTCTGAATTCTATGCGATTAACCTTAGCGGTTGACACGTAGCACTGGAAAACAACTTTTCCCGCGTGTTTTCAGAATATTAATCATCGTGCTAGTTGGAGCGCGAGATTGCGCGACATCCATTGGATCGAGCAGGGTAACATCGACAGTGAAGATTGTCCGGCCTAGTTGACGAGTGAATGACATCACAACTGTCCAATGGAAGAAGATCTACGGTGATTGTGTGGAAACTTGCAAACAAGTTATCTCGGTTAGCAGACCCGATGAACTCATTAAAAAGAGTTTACAATTTCGAGTGATCGGACCATCCTTTGGATGGGTGATCGAACACATATCGCTTCCGAATGTGCGTGAAGGCTAACATTTGATTTGGATGTGATAAGGGTTTATACAAAGAGATTTAACCCTCGTTGAGTTCCAACCATCAAGACCATTCATTGGTTCGTTGGTTGATTGGTCGGGTTTTGTTATGAAGTCTGCCTATTAAAAGGCTTTCGATATATATATATATATATATATATATATATATATATATATATATATAATGGACCCATAACCCATAGGTCCATGCAGTAATTTTGTAAAGATGCAACTTTGTTGCGTAAAAGAGACTTAGTTTTCATCATAAATAAACCATCTTTAAACAACATAACCACTTGAATGCACTTAAACATTTCCTTTCCCCTACTTCAAAAATACACTAGTTAATAAAAACTACAAAAACAAATAAAAAAAGTACCCATATAAAACACAAAAACCATCCAATCTTAAAATTGAGGTAAGGAAAAACCATTAAACTTCAAAATAAACCCTAAATAAAAAACCCAAACTATTCACCAAGGTGATCTCTTCTTAACAAAACCACCTACTCACTTTCCTTAAGTCTCCTTTATATTTATATTTATATTTATAGTGGTTGAAGTCCATGAAGAAAGAAAAGGTAGCTCTCCACATGAAGGAAGAAGTAGTAGAAATCATCTCTAATTTGGATGAAGCCATAGCTTGCACCACATGCAATAACAAAAAGTAAGTGGAGATAAATACACACCATTGAAAAATAAAGTTTGAGTGAAGAACCAAAAGGTAAATGCTTTGTTGGATAGTGAATCTTAATGTAATTTCATTTTTGAAATATTAGTTGATGAGCTTACTTTTGAAACTTATGATCTAGTGCAACCAAGTTCACTAACATGATTGCAAGGAAATATTTGAGCTTACTGTAAGGTAATAAATATGTGTGTGCGAGTGTAAAGGACGAAATTCTATGAACTTCGCCTTAGATAAAGTATGGCGTTGATAAAGTGTGTTGTAATGTGAGTTCCATTGAGAAGCAACGAGAGTGCCATTGGATTTCAAAACAAATCAATGGAGGAGAGATGTTCAATCGAAACTGGAGTCGATTGAACAACACAGCAGAAACCGTCGGATCGGCCAGATCGACAGATATTAAGTGATAACCCTTTATTAAGTCGAGTTCCTTTAAGTTTTGATTTAAGCACATGGGGGGTATTCGACCAGTGGTAAGCAGTTTCTCGCGTGACCGAAAGGTGGGAAGCTATATTTCTAAATTCTACGCGATTAACTTTGGTGGTTGACACGTAGCACTGGAAAACAACTTTTCTCGCGTGCTTTCAGAATATTAATCGTCGTGCTAGTTGGAGCGAAAGATTGTGTGAAATCTGTTGGATCGAGCGGGGTCACATCGATGGTGAATATTGTCTGGCCTAGTTGACGAGCGGACGATGTGACAACTGTCCGATGGAAGAAGATCTACGTTGATCGCGTGGAAACTTGAAAACAAGTTATCTCAGCTAGCGGACCCGATGAACTCATTAAAAAGAGTTTACAATTTCGAGTGATCGGACCGTCCGTTGGATGGGTGATCGGATGCATATTGCTTCTAAATGTGTGCGAAGGCTAACATTTGATTTAGATGTGATAAGGTTTTATACAACGAGATTTAACCCTCGTTGAGTTCCGATGCAGCTTTGTTGCGTAAAAGCGACTTAGTTGTCATCATAAATAAACCATCTTTAAACAACATAACCACCTGAATGCACTTAAACATTTCCTTTCCCCTACTTCAAAAATACACTGTTTAATAAAAACTACAAAAACAAATAAAAAAAATACCCATATAAAACACAAAAACCATCCCGTCTTAAAATTGAGGTAAGGAAAAACCAATAAACTTCAAAATAAACCCTAAATAAAAAACCCAAACTATTCACCAAGGTGATCTCTTCTTAACAAAACCACCTACTCACTTTCCTTAAATCTCCTTTATATTTATATTTATAGTGGTTGAAGTCTAAGAAGAAAGAAAAGGTAGCTCTCCACACGAAGGAAGAAGTAGTAGAAATCATCTCTAATTTGGATGAAACCATAGTTTGCACCACATGCAATAACAAAAAGTAAGTGGAGATAAATACACGCCATTGAAAAATAAAGTTTGAGTGAAGAACCAAAAGGTAAATGCTTTGTTGGATAGTGAATCTTAATGTAATTTCATTTTTGAAATATTATTTGATGAGCTTACTTTTGAAACTTATGAGCTAGTGAAACCAAGTTCACTAACATGATTGCAAGGAAATGTATGATGGGAATCACTTATAAATGCAAAATCAAGTTTTATATTACTATGTTAATGAAGTAGAATGTAAAGTTGTATGATTAGACATACATGGAGTGATGTTTGGTAGTCCATACTTATGCATTAGGGATGTTATCATTTATATGAAAGAAAATAAATATTTATTAGTCAAAGGTGGCAAGGCATATTTCTTTATATCACATAAGTGAAGAGAGAATAATTCCTTTAGTAGCAAAACAAGTTCAGAACATGCAATATTTTTCAGTAATGGGGTGGTTGATATGGAGAAGCAAATGCAAGGTATGTGATTCCATTTCCTTTTTGGTTTAGCTTCTGGGTACGCAAACCATGTAAATGGGAAGGTGTGTTTTGAATTCCTTGCCCAAAAAAAAGAAGAAACACTGTTTGTAAACTTTGTAATAAGCATTTAATTGTTTTTGGATTTTTTTGAAAATGTCCAAAATTACTTGGAAGACGAAATCACGGGGGATTCACTCAATGAACCTTTAACATATCACATGTGATTGTGGCATATTAAACAATACCCTCAATTTGACTACATATTGGAAAATACCTCTAAAAATGACATTATTTAACCCATACCAATATGAACCCAATACACCTTCCAAATTTTAAAAACCCCTATTTTCATTAGATATTGCAAGTATTCATTTTTTCATTAACAATTTTATACCCCTTTATATTTTTTCATTAACTTTGAGCTCCATTTTGTTCCTCAATATATATATCCCCCAATAAGAATGCGCATGGTATGGTATTGTTCCCAGTGAAACCTCGTGGTTGAAATCAACCATTATGATAGTTGGCTTTACAAGAAATCCCACTAAAAATGAAGATTATGGTGAAATAGGACATCAATAAAGGAGATACAAAGAGAAGTAGGGAAGCTTGTAGAGTGGTAGTAGAGATGAGAGTTGGAAAAATGCAACCTTATTGAAAATAAGAGGACAAAGGAGCATATACAGAATGAGTGAAGATCCTTTGCATCGTAACCATCTACAAAAAAAAAGGTTTGTGCTAGTGAGTAACAACGCATGCTATTTCTAAGCATACATAACTCCCTCTCTCTTTGAAATGGATTTTCAAAGCATAACAAATCCCCACTAACCCGGACTTTCTCATTTAAATTTCGAAGGTAAAATCTTTGTCTTGTGTTGTGATTTCATTATATGTGATTGAGTATTTATTGTGTGGTTTGAAGTCTATCGAGACTATTGAATGTGAATACATCCATCGTGCTTATGTGGTTACTTCAAAAATAATTCCATCAATCAACTATGGGTCTAAATTAACAAAAAAAAATTGGAAATGTTGGTTTGATTGAATGAATAGCTACAACCATGCCTCATCGGCAACATTTCCTTGATTCGCGTAAGCTCATTGCATTGTATGCTCTATTTGCCCGCTACAAGCTTAATCGTCATCAACCCATAATGATCCGTTTATTTAGTATGATGTATTTACCTACTTTGACCATTTTATTCTTAAGAATTGCTTAGAACATTTACTTGTATAATTAATTATTTGAGCTGAAAAACTTTTAATAATTGTTTTGTTCCCCGTACAAAAGTCGTGGCATCGATTTCATTGGATTGTCACCTTGTTTTACCTACACAACCATGGTCCCTCTTAGTTCAATATAAGCTCAAAAATGGAAGGTATAAGAGTAACGTGTAAATAGACTTAAGTGTTGAGAGGGAGCATGTCGGTAATAGATTTTATAATCAAGTAATTGATCTGGGGTAGAATAGCTAGCTGAATGCCATTGCAAGCAATCGAGTTAGAAATATAATTGAAGAACTCGAAATATAATTTAATTTCTTATTGGCAATTTAAATTTATTAATTTATAAATGTATTGAATTTCTCCTTTTGCCACATAGTCTCTTATGAAATGATATTTGATATCAATGTGTTTGGTGCGATTATGAAACACTGGATTTTTAGTTATGGCAATGGTAGACAAGTTATCACAGTAAATAGTTGTGGCATATTTTGGTTCTTGTTTTAGATCTAATAATACTTTCTTCAACCAAATTGCTTCACATGTCGCTGTTGCTGCTGCAATATACTCTGCCTCTGTAGAAGACAATGAAATAGTTGGTTGCTTCTTTGAACATCATAATATTGCACCTCAGCCAAGGCTGAATACGTAACCTGAAGTGTTTTTATATCATCAAAAGATCCAGCCCAGTCACTATCCGTATAACTAACCAACCCAAAATTATTTGATGAAGTATACCAAATTCCATAATTTCTTGTTCCACAGACATACCTCAAAATTCTTTTTGCTGCTCCAAAATGAATCTTACTTGGACTTTGCATGAATCTGGAAATCAAGCCTACTGCATGCATAATATCAGGCCTAGTGGTAGTAAGATACAAAAGACTTCCTACCAGACTCCTATAGGATTGAGCATCTACCTTTTCAACTCCATCTTCTACAGGAATTTTTTCATTTGTATTCATGGGTGTGCTCATGGGTTTATGACTTCCCATTTTCCATTTTTTAAGAAGATTTGAAACATATTTCTCCTGTGAAATAAAAATTCCATCATTCATATGTGTCACTTCTATGCCAAGAAAATAATGGATCAAACCCAAATGAGTCATTTCAAATTCAGTCATCATAGCCTCCCTGAACTCTTCCACTAACAAACCACTTGAAGATGTGTATATAAAGTCATCTACATATAAGCACACAATTATTATACCATTACCATTTGACTTGATATATAATGTGTGTTCATTTTCACTTCTATTAAACCCGTTTTTCAAAACTAAGTGTCAATTCTGTTGTACCATGCTCTTGGAGCTTGTTTAAGCCCATAAAGAGCTTTTTTTAGTTTGTAGACTTTGTGTTCATTTTTTGCTTCTTCATATCCTTGGAGCTAGTGAACATATACATCTTCTTTCAACTCACCATTTAGAAATGCTGATTTAACATCAAATTGATAAACTAACCATTTATATTGTGTTGCCAATGCCAAAACAGTTCTGATTGTATCAAATCTTGCAACATGAGCATATGTTTCATTGTAGTCAATACCTGGTTGTTGAGCATATCCCTTTGCTACTAACCTTGCTTTGTGCCTTTGTATTGATCCATTAGCTGCATACTTGGTTTTATACAACCATTTCACCCCAATGACTTCTTTTTCAGTAGGAGGATCCACAAGCTCCCATGTTTCATTCTTTTTAATTGTTGCCATCTCTTCATCCATTGCTTTGCACCAAACTAACTCTTTTACTGCATCTTCAAAACATCTTGGTTCTGCTTCAATCTGAGACATCAAAGCAAAATTAGTATAACCATAAATTTCATTTAAAGATTTTGTCTTTTTCGGAGGAGGACTTGGACTTGAAGTAGCAGAAGATGATGAGTGGATGTGGCCTCTGAAGTATTTTGATTACTGGATGGATTTGTAGAAACAAAAGATTCATCTTCTTGTACAACAATACTTGGAGTTTGTTGTTGCACATCATGATTCCACTGTCATTCTTCTTTCTCATCAAATAACACATCACGACTAATCATTAATTTTTCAGTTTGTGGATTGTACAATCTATAACCTTTGGTTTCCTCGCAATATCCAATAAAAATTCAGTTCACACTTTTATCATCAAGATTTCTTCCCTTTTCAGCAAGAAATTGAGCATAGGCAATGCACCCAAAGACTCTTAAATGAGAAATATTGGGTTTTCTTCCACACCATGCTTCATAAGGGGTAATATTTTGCACACTTCTTGTTGGGCATCTATTAAACAAATAAACAGATGTAGCTATAGCTTCAGCCCAAAAAATATTTGGAAGGTTTTTACCTTTCATCATGCTCCTAGCCATCTCAACAATTGTTCTATTCTTAGATTCAGCAATGTCATTCTGTTGTGGAGTATAACTAGCTATCAATCGCCTTTCAATGCCATTCATTTTACAATAAGAATCAAACTTATTAGAAGTGAATTCTGCCCCTCTATCTGTGCATAATGTTTTTAGACAATAACCACTTTACTTTTCCACACGAGCTTTAAATTGTTGAAATATGACAAATGCATCAGATTTTTCTTTAATGAAATATACCCATGTTCTTCTACTAAAATCATCCACAAAAATAATGAAATACTTATTTTTGTTGAGCGACAAGGTTTGCATAGGACTACGTATATCTGCATGCACTACTTCCAATGTTTTACTTGCTCTCCATGATTTTCCGACTGGAAATGAAACTCTATGTTGCTTACAAAGAATACACCCTTCATAGAGTTTATCAGTAGAACCAATAAGTGGTAACCCTTTGACCATTTGCTTGCTATATAACAATTTCAAGCCTTTTGTATTCAAATGTCCATACCTTATGTGCCATAACCAGGAACTATCATCATAAGCAACATTTAATGTTGTACTTTCTTCACAAGGGAGATTGAAAGCAAAAATTTTGTTTTGCAACATATTAGTCTTAGCAATAATTTTACTGTGATCATTTTTATCATAGATTATGCATTGCTTGTCCTTGAAAACAATTATATATCCCTTTTCCAAGAGCTGCCCCACACTCAACAAATTATGTGCTAAACCAGGGACATATAAAACATCATTTATGTGTTTTGGTTTTCCTTGTTTTGCCTTCACAACAATTGTTCCCTTACCTTTAGCTTCAACTGACTTGTCATCTCCCAATAGTACATCAGATTTTGTAGATTCATCTATCTCTACAAAGCCATCTTTGTTTCCTGTCATGTGATTGCTGCAACCACTATCCATAAGCCACACCTCTTTGGAAACATTATTAGTTGAATTAGAAGCCAAGAATAAAGTGCCAACCTCTTCTTTTTCTTCAGAAAAATTAGCTTGTTATGTTTGTTTTTTCCAACAATTTCTTTCATAATGGCCAAATCTTTTACAATAAAAACACTAAACTTGGGATTTATTAAATCTTTTACCTCCATCACTGTCATCATTACCTCTTCCTTTGTTGTATGCAGAAAAAAATCTTCCTCGACCTTTGCCTCCTCTGTATGTTTGTCCTCTTCCTCTTCCTCTTCCAAAATTGTTCTAGCTTTCCTCATGAGAGGAACCACTTTTGTCTTTGAAAATATTTCCTCTTGCTTGAAAAGCTTGCTCAATAGATTTTTTAGAAGATCTATTGATTCTTTGCTCATGAGATTGAAGAGACCCCATTAGCTCATTCACAGACAACTAAGTTAGATCCTTAGACTCCTTAATAGCAACAACAACCCCATCAAACTGAGTTAGATCCTTAGACTCCTTAATAGCAACATCAACCCCATCAAATTTTGCAGGCAAACTTCTTAAAATCTTCTCAACAATTTTTTGATCTTTTAAATCTTCTCCATAAGACCTAATTTCATTCACTATACCCATAACTTTAGTGAAAAAATCTTGAATAAATTCAGAGTTTTGCATGCACAAGGTTTCAAATTCTCTTCTTAATGACTGCAACTTAACACTTTTTACTTTATCACTTCCTTGATATGCTTGTTGCAAAGCATCCCATGCCTCCTTTGATTTTGGAGTACTTTCTACCTTATCACTTCCTTGATATGCTCGCTATAAAGCATCCCATGTCTCCTTTGATTTTGTTACTCCAATTAGTCTTGGAAAAATAAAATCATGCAGTGCTTGCTGGATTAGAAAGAGAGCCTTTGAATCTTTCTTACGATTTTCGTTTAGCTGGTTTCTTTAGTCTTGAGTCCAGCGGGCAAGTGTGTGAGCATTTGGTTCTATATATCCATTCTCTACGAAATCCCACAAATCTTGTGAGAGAAACAATATTTTCATCTTAAGTTCTCACCTTTAAACATTGGTATTTGTGGTTGAGAAATATTCATATTTTTGGCCATTGTTGTTGAGCACTCCCACCAATAACTTGAATCTGCACAAACTCAACAAAATTATGAAAACCCTTGTGAATGGCTTTCACAAACTTTTGAAACCTCCTACTAACAACACATACTTTACATATAAATCAATTCTCTTAACATATAGCTCTAATACCATATTAAATCTATCAAGAGCATGCATATGAAAACATAAACAAAACTAATGAACAAAATATTGTGGTAAACTCTCAATGGAATCTCATATCTTCATAGGAGCAATGAATACATTATTATATAGCCCACATATTTCCAATTTCATTATCACTATCTTACTAATCTACTGTCCCTAATAATTTGTTGAATGATTACTGACTACATCTATAAATTTACTGCGCTAATTCTGATAAGTTAGAGCACAAAATTTGCTACTCTAATTCTGATAACTTAACACAAAATTTGCTGACTAATTTGTAAGAAATTACATAGCTTTATTTTAAGCATTATCCTCAACACCAATAATATCCTTTGCGTCCAATCCACGCTACTTCTATCTGTAAGTGCCCAAAACGTGTCAAATTTCAAACCATATTGAGTTGATTGTACACATTATCTTTTACGCTATTCGCATCTATGCCGTTGCGGTCGTTGTCTTTTTAGTAAACAACCTGGTCAAGTTGTGGTACAAACATATAGACTATGCGTTTAAACAGAAGCCATTAAAGAATCTACGGTGAAACATTAGACATTAAAGAAAGGTAAAGGTTTCATTAGACATTAAAGAAAGGTAAAAGTTTAAACGTGATAGGATTTCCATTTTTTTTTCTGAATGATTTGGAATTTTGAGGGAAGAATGAGAGGAATTATAATTTTTTTGATGTTTAAATTTACTTGCGGGTTTCTTTGGAAGTGGAGGAACGAACACATCTTCCAGAATTCCTGTCTGCCCCTTAACTCCATCTTGATCAAAATTTCGGGCTATATGCCTCCTGTGGTTTAATTTCTGTCCTGGCATCATATGTATTTTGTTGTATCCAGATCTGTTTTTATCATGCTTTTGTGGGATATCTCCCCTGGAGATCTTGTGGCGCTATGCTCTTAATGTTTTTGATCTTTATAAGTTATCTATGCGGTTCTGATTCTAAGACCCTATGACAGTATCTGCCTAAGGCATTTTGTCCTTCTATGTATCTCGACTTTTATATTCTCTTAATATAAATCATGAAGTTTTTTCTTTCTGAAAAAAAAAATTTATATTTAATCTTAATCATTAGTATTTAGAATTTTAATAATTTTTAATTATAATTAAAAAATAAATAAAAATATATTATTAAAAAAATCCAAAAGCTTAACGATTACAGAGTACGCACCGGATAAAGAGCACAAGTTAAATCTAAGTGTATTATGAATCAATAATGTAGTGGCCCCTAATAATGACGACCAAAATTAAAGCGTTTCATGTGTCTGTTTAATGTCTGTATATACGTCTCTGCATTCTTTCTACATTTTTTCCTCCAATTCATAACTAGGCTCCTTCCTCGGCAATTTGCTTCCTATTTCTATTTTCATATTCCAATTAGCGATGGCATACCCATCACCTGCAACTTCATTCTCTGAAATTGAAATTGAAAGTCCGGCTCCTCCACGCTATCACCCACCATCTGCTAGTGACTTTGAGCCATCGACCTGAAATTGAAAGTCCGGCTCCTCCACGCTATCACCCACCATCTGCTAGTGACTTTGAGGCATCGACCTCCGCCTCCACCGCCTTCTTGTGCATGGTGTGGAAGCCTTTCTAGACATCCAAGAAATGGAAGAGGGAGAAAACATGACTGCTTAGATAAAAGATGCTATTGCAACAACCGCTGTTCATGTGGCTATTTTCTCCCCTCGTTATGCGAATTCTCGCTGGTGTTTCAATAAGATTGTCCACATGTTAGAATCGAAGGCTACCATCATTCCAGTGTTCTATAACGTCAGACCTGCTGATCTACGTTGGACCGAGGACTTAAATAGAGTGTACGCTGAAGCGTTGCGTAAGCTCGAAAAAAAGACGACATATGACCCTAAAACTCGGGAAGAGAAGCCACGGCACTGCCCCGACACCATCGAAAATTGGAGAAAGGCCCTTGCTAGGGTTTCAGAGATAAGCGTCTTTGAGTTGGACGCTTTTCATGGGTGAGAACTGAACACTCGCGGTATTGTATTACTTTTATGCTAGAGATCTTAAAATATACAAATGGATGTTTGTTTGTTTCTTACTAGATATATATTTTTTCTTCAAAAAATTTGTGTGTTTTCTAACTCACAAACTGAATTAATTACGTGCCATAACTATTTTGCAACCTTATATTTTTTTTTAAGCACCAAGGGAACGATGCTCGAAGTCAATTCATGGTCTTTTTCATTTTACAGATATATTTATCTTTAACTAGAATTTAGAAACTGTAAATTATATAATTTTTTTATTTTACAAATGTATATTTTAATTAGCAATTGCATTGGTTGTTGTAAAAGAAATGCTGTAAAGCATAGGAAAGAGTAGCATTAAATTGTTAATCTTCCATGATGAAAGTGAAAGTGTCACCAGATGTTGCCAAAAGGTGTAAATAGAATTCTGGATCTTAGTTAAAGAGGGAGGTCGCAAAAATTGCATCATTGACATGACAAGAGTATCCAGAGTATCTCTCTCTTTCTGGTTATTTAGCGTAGTTGCCAAAGAATGCATTGCAGAGATAGAAAAGATCTATATCCTTAGTAATTATTGACCAAAAAATGCTAATTTGGTCTTTTCGTTAAACATCATATGTGTTTGCACTAGTAACACTTGTGTTTGAAGTATTTTCCTACTCGAATGGTTGGAATTTATCCACACCGTATTTGAATATATCAACTTTATTTGGGATTCAAGATTTCTTGCAATTGATATAGCTCCCGGGTTTCATTTAGATCCATTTACATTGTTCCCCAATTTAAATTTTTGCAAAGATTTGTATCATTCTGTTTTTTATCACTCTATGGACAAGATCATAGTGACCTTCATCGAATGATTTTTGATAGATTATAAGAAGATCAAGTCGAAGCCAAAATACGCATCTTTTCAACTCAAGGATGTTGAAAGCAACAATCACTATATATAATAAAATTAATGATTTTCATTTTCCAAAATATCAAACAATATCCCATTTCCATCTTCGGTGCAATTCTCTATGTGGAAGGGTATAAATGTAAAATCATATGATTGGAATTTTCATTTCCATGTTGCATTAGCTGATATTCAAAATATCTTCTTGGAAATACATAATTTATAGAAAAGAAAATATTACAAGACCATAATAGACTAGAAAAAATATATGGACCCTGCTAAAAACACTAGCATGATCATTACTTTCACATCCAAACATATCCTCATGAATTTGTCCAAATCATTACTTTCACATCCAAACATATCCTTGTGAATGTGTCCAGAAGGCACTGTGCTACGAAGTGATCCTAATTAAGTATAAAGTTGACATGCTTTTGTCACTGTGAAAAATCATCCCCCGTGGAATCTATTAGATTCTTCACTGCATTAGAGAATATTCTATGGAATATTCCCCTTGAATACACAGGCCTTGGTAATCATTCCCAGCCTGGGGGCAGTTCCACACGTGCATTGTTCTACTCCCGCTTCAGTCACATCTCCATTGGGTTGGTTCTCCTAATCGAATGAGCAAACAAGGTTTAAATATGTGTGGGATGGGTAGAACTCACAAGGCAAGGCCCACTTGGGCCATTGGTGGGCGCAGGTCCTAAGCTCGAACCCCTGCCCGACCATATAAAAAACTTATGCATTTTGTTTCAACATTGGAAAGTCGTTTGAATTTCATACGGTGTTCAATTTGTGGCGTTGTTGGTATATTAACATATCTATTGGCAATTTATTAATGGTGGTTTATGGTGTTGGTTTATTTTGGGGTTGCTGCCGGCAGGCCGGCCCACTGGTTGGTGGCGGTTCAACACCCGCCTACCCCAACATATATGGTCATGATTATGTCAACAAACGGGGGTAGCGAGGTTTGACCGCCTACCACCCCATAATTAATATGACATGTTGGTGGGGGTGGCGAGGTTTGACCGCCTACCACCCCATAGTTAATATGACATGTTGGCGGGGGTGACGAAGTCGCTTTCCTCACCTCTCTGTGCAGGAAACCTTTCTCATTTTTCATAGGAATGTTCATAGGCACTTATTATTTTCACGAGCAAAAGAGGGATCCCGACTTATTGAGAGAATAAGAGGTTTCTCCTTGAGAGACAAGTTTAAGACCTTTAATGCTTTGTTTTCTAAATGTTTTACCCTTATCTTACTCTACTCAGATAGATAAGAAAGAACACATTATTCATAATAGGACTGAGTGTAGGAATGACAATCCTAAATTAATATCGGCATCATGGTTTTCTTATGGCTTATCGACTGAAGGATCATATTTACAATCTGATGATCATTGATTTGAAATATGTAAACCAATAAAGGAAGAGGGTAACAAATAAGCCAAGGGTTGTGTGTTGCCACAAGTTTCCTTTTACAAAATTTTATCCACATCATCTTGAAGCTCACAACTAGGTTTATTCAAGAATAAATAAAACCTATCCTATCCTAAATTAAATAGTACAGGGTCAGGTCATGCGAAATGGAACTTCAATGCCTCCATAGAATTTGATCCTTACCTTTGGGTGGAGGGATGTGATCATGTGAGATCAAAATAAAATGTGATGCAGTGACAAGGATAAACCATGCACACTAACACATTGAAATAGGAAGTGCAATCACAATGGTGTAACACACTCGACTGTTTTATCAAATGAGAGACTCAAGAATAGAAATAATTACCAGATCTATGATCATACAAGACTCGAAGAAGCGCATGCAAGTACATGCCATGAGAAATAGGTCATGACTGATAAGATTCCTTGAGGGAATCTATAATAGGATCATGGAAACAACCTTTAGGGAAATTTTGATAGGAAAAGCTAATCAAAGACAGATCCACATCATAAGTGATATCCATAGGTTGACCGCAATCCATGTTGTCATGCGAGTGAGATTCTTTGAGGGATGATGCAGAAGATAGGTTAGATTGCAGAATTTAACATTCATTAAGATCACTCTTTTCTTCCACATCACATATTAAATATTCCCTAGAGGTGGGGTGTGGCGGTCAAAGCTCAATAGTCAAATTAAAATTTCTTCCTTGAGGGTTAAAAAATTTAATGTGAAGAAAAATACATCAAAAGAGAGTTGACATTCAATAAGATGACAATAACAACATGATCTTGTGAGAGAATCTTGAACTGACCAAAATCGCAAATACTGTCAAGGTGAGAGGAACCTGAAATAACCATCATCATGGGCTAAAGTGTCCTACTCACCTAAATTGACTTTTAATTATGAGAAAACATGGTCATATCCTTATCTAAATAAGAGTCGTCATTCAAATAATGATATTTAAAGGAAAATTGAGATTGATCAAATAAATTTTCGAGATTTCCACATAGATCCCCATTGATAAGCATGGCATCTTCTTGATCAAAAGAGATATACTTGAAATAAAATATTTGATGAACACATCAGATTCCATTTGAAAATCTTGCAAATCTAAATCTTCTTATAGGAACAAATATTCATCCATGTTACTTGAACAATCATCACCGTACAATTCAGAAAAAATGAAATCATCAGGGTCATGGTTGTCCAATGGTTCAATTTTATTAACAGGTTGAGGACCGACTAGTGAGATATCAAGATTGGAATATGGTTGATTGATAGGATTAGACAAATCATCATAAAGGGATGGATGCGAAATAAAAATCAATTCTTCATTAGAAAATTGATCTTCCAATTTAGTGATTGGTTTAGGTTCAAAAGACATGGCATCAAAAGGAGGGGGACATGTAACAAAAGGCATATTCAGTTCTTCCTTAAGATGATGAAATTATTTTTGATTGGGAGGGCATAATGAATAAGATTCAAAATATTTTCTTGACATCTAAACTAAAAAGCAACACTTTTTATCCAAGAACTTCTAGTCCACATCCTCATCCGGAAATTCATAACAAAGATAAACGAATCAGTCAAGAAAATGTTTAAGTGATTCATTCGATTCCATTGTGAGATGATCAAAATACTTAAGAACATATTGATATTCATATTTGTCTAAAATGTGACAAAACTCGTTAATCAATTTCTTCAAAGATGAAATAGAAGTAGTGGGTAAAGAATAATACCATTGCATTACTTGACCATCCAATGTAAGGGTAGACAGTCACGTGAGTATTTCTTCAGAATAAACACCATTCAAGAAACAAAACTAAAAAAACAAAAAAATGAATTATGTAATCAAGGATGGTTGTTTTACCCTTTCCTTTGAATTTAAAATGTGATAAGTTCTGTAAAAAGTTTGTGCGGATCGAAATATCTAAAGCTCTAGAAAAACACCTCAGGATTATGGTTTGGGATGAAGCCTTTAAAGGTAAGAGATTCAAACAGACTTCATAGGCTCATCTTGTCATCTAGCCCTCCTTTTAGCATCAAAAATGTTGTATGTGTTGGATGTTTCTGACATGTAAGGGGATCTCCTCGATGTTAAGTCCCAATTAGACATCACACCATTTGGTGTAGGAGTCCCATCTAGCCACCGTTGGAAAGGTTTCAAAGATATGTGTTGGTTACACACACACAAGAGATCACAACACCTCTTTGGGAAGCAAGTATGTAAGCTTTGTGAGACACCCAATGTAAGGTGCATGAGGGAAAATCCATGAATGGTAAAAGTAAAACAAGCCTCTAGTTAGAAAATTAGTAGTACTATCCTAAAGGTGGACCTGGGAAGGAAGAGATAGGATTGTTGATTACCTGTAGATTTGTCTAAATAATAAACACCAATCATGAAATCATAACACTTATTCGATAATAACCATAGCTAAACAATGAATTAGTTCATTAACTTAGTATGTAACTAAAGCGACATATACCATAAACATAACAAGAATAGTCCTACTATATCTACGATACTTATATGAAGAAGTGTTGACTCATAGAGCTTATGATTAGGAATAGAAGATCCCAAGTAGATTGTTACATATATGAAACAATATATCCAGTAGTGCAACATGAAGCCACAACTTGCTTCTCCAATGAATGATCTATCTCCTATGCACTACAAGAGAAGGCAAACAAATACTCCAAGAATCCAAGCCCCTAGTTGTAGTTATGAGGAGCTATTTATAACAAATAACAATGACCTTTGAGCTTCCTCGTGAATCTTCAACTCCTATGACTTTTCATTTTCTATATATCACTTATTACATTCCACATGTTTCTATTTTCATTCCACATGTGTTTCTTTGACTTAATTACATATAATTTATTATAAAACACAAATTACATATGAGACGGTGGCTACATAAGACAAAATTGATAATGGGACAAAGTCTCATCAAACTGAAAAATCATTTTCTTCCTCACGGAGCTCATTTGTAATGTATGTGCTTCACACTCTGAACTCCATTGAGATGGCTTTGACATGAACTGACAAGTGCCCTACATAACACATCTTCACCTCCAGTGCCTCCATCAATATCGTCTTGGATCTTGACTATACATTATTCCACAACCATGAAAGTTTCATATGAGCTTTAATTAGTGTGATGGTGTATTGTAGAATAATGTCTTTGGTGACCTCCAAGCCTTCCTTCTTTGTTTCTTTCTTGATTTGCTCAATGTATTTCCTGATCTCCTAGAAGATGATTCTTTTCCTCTAATTTCTTCAAGTGTTCCTATTGAAGGCATGCCATGTTTATTTGCTAGAGACTTGAAACCATTGTGCAGTCGGTTATAAGAAACAATAATACTAATTGATTGTTCAGAAAGATGCATATAATTTTGATGGTGGAGTCTCAGTTGAACTTTGTCTTTCTCTATGGCAATCCTGTCTTTTATTTCCAAATGTTGTAGAGCATATGGATACTTGATAGTCCACTCCTAAATATGGTCAATCGCTTTGTTTGCTACTTTCAAGAGTTTTAACACTTCTTGCGATTTCTTCTAAATTCCAACAAGAGGAGCCATCACTTGTTGTAGAAGTATTATCTCATCATATAATCGTGCCATGGTGTCCTCCATTGACCCCATTTCTTCCTGCATGGTTGACTTTCTTTCTATGGTGTTAGATATATGTGAAGATAACTGTTGATTCTCCGTTGCAAGATGTTCCACTTGTTGTTTCACTGTAGAAAATTATATCCTTAATATAGCATTCTCATTCAACATATATTCATATTTGTCATGCGTTGTTGTAGCAAAAGAAACATTCGTTTCCATGATTTCTTTGAGATTCCTTTTGGTGTTGGCAGTTATCACCTTTGTGTAGAAACTGAGACTAGATTCTGAGGATCATGCAGGAAGTGTCTTTGCATCTACTACATGGCCCTCTTCTTAACTTTATCAAACATGGTCATACATACATCCATGACTTTTTCTTCCAATGGAGGTGTGATTCCCATTTCTCCAAATGGAAGATGACCACCGTTGAGAGGAGGTTCTTCTGGAGAACCTAGTTCATTGTCCACGGGTTGGATGATATCCTCTTCCTCAAAATTTTCCTCTTCTATCCACAGATTCAACTATTCTTCCAATTTCCTTTGTGCTTCTTCTTCATCCCGAGACTACCTTTGTTTTTCCTCTCCTTTCCTTCTTCTTCTTCTCGTTGCTTTTCAAGCAACACATATTGCTTCCTCTTATCCTCTTCTTCTGCTTCTATCCTCTCATGTTATTCTTGAATAGCTCCCATGTTGAAAGGATCAAATTTCTATTTCTTTCTGCTCTTGCATGTCGAATCATACATGATCCTCTTTTTAGGAGCTACTTCCCTTGCTTGAGGGGTTATCTATTTTTCCTCCTGCACTTACATGTCTTAAGTTGGTGGATCTTGGGGTGACCTGTTCTCCATTTCTAGGTGTGTCTTTCTAACTACATTATACCAATTCTTCACCTTCTCATATTTTTTGGTGGACGTTAGTGAATACCCCGAATTGAAACCGATCCTTTCACAATGTTGCTTGCACACTCTCCCGGGATCATATCCATTAAAGTATTTAGTTGTGAAGTGAAAGCGATCTAGCTCTTGTATCTTGGTCATTGTTGACTTATGGATCTTTAGCTCATATAATCTGGTCCTCAAAGAGAAGGTGGGCCAAGGGGATTTCTTCTTCCTATGAACAACTCTTGAAAATCCCTTGTCCAATTGATTTGCTACTTCTTGCAAGACTACCTTATTGGTCACATATCGCGACATGAGATGATGAGATATATGAAAACCAAAACATCTAATGTATGTACCCTCAATCACTGCAAATCAATATCGATACATCGTAGTGAATCTTTCACCTGATTGGTCATGCAAGGCAGATCTATATCGAATATCACATGAAAAATAATTGTAAAGAAGTTCTCAACCAATCTGTCATATGCGCCTCTAAAGCTTTATTTTGAAAACACTCTACAATGAAAGTAAACTGGGAACTAGTCTTGAGGGGTCCAGTTCTAATACATTGTTGAGAATGCATATTGTGCACAGATTCCATCGAGTAGAAATGCATACATATAGAATTTTTGGGCCTGATTTGCCCTCAAAGATGCTTTTATTTTCCCCACCTGATGTTACAAATCAAATGACAATATATCTACCTAATTGTAGACTTTACCATGGTTTACCACCATATTGAGCATATATATCTAGTTGTCCTCAAACACATCAACTTTCTTCCACCCATGTAACCAACAACACATGGAAGTTAGATATTGATATACATCTTTGAGAATCTTGGTTGAATACACTACAGATGAACAATGGTGAAACTTAGCACACTCTCGACACCAATATTTGATAATGTCACTTGTGTCAAGTTTGGTCCATCTAGTGTATAAGAATTTATTTTCATATTCTGTGGGCCTAAGCATCTTGTAGTAAGTCTACATGTCTTCTCTATAATAGGTGGTAATATGACCACCTCTTTCACTATGAAGCACATGATTAGAGTCATCCATGTGCATGATAATCCACTCAATTACTTATGAACAAGGCGTGACTGGGAATCTGCATGTGATTCTATGCATCTTGGACCGCTTGATATTGATGTATACTTCCAAGTGCACCAAGTTCTCAGGAAACCTTTTCTGGATAAATGTCTCTTTTATGCCGCTCCATCTGACTTTAATAAACTTATCAATGAAGCATAGTGTGTCTACATAAATGGCAATGATTGGCTTTGTTACTTCAACTGCTTCCTTATTTCTTTCTTCTAAGGCTTCTTTAGATGCCACTTTATGTGTGGCAGGAGGCATGGCTCCAACAAATGATGAAAGGGTGACAATACTTGTAGCTTGAACATCAGTTTGTGATAGCACACTCATGAAGACAAGATTAGCTTTATGGAACTAAATATGTAGAAATATCTTAACAAATGATATTCAAAGAGCCATTAAATGTACTAATAATGTAAATCTATCAATGACAACACATAATCACTTTCATGCATAAGAAAATAGGCATGAAAACAAGGAGGGTGCACTTTCAAAGCACGAAGGGGGGTTGAGGGTCATTTGGGGCTTTGTAGTCTGCTCATGTACTGAAGAAAGACAAGGAAAACCCTCAAGGGTGCATTAGCGTACTCCAAAGGGATGAAGGATGGGTCTTCAAGCCTCAAGCCTTCATGTTTTTCTCATGCGCTCAAGGAGATAGAGAGGGTGCACTAGAGTGCTTCAAAGGGATGAAGGGAGATGTCTTCGGGCTTTCAAGACTCTAGGGTGTGCTCACACACTAAAGGGAAAGGAGGGCACACTAACACATGCTAAAGGGACAACGAAAACTCACTCAAGCCTTTAGGGTGTGATCCTGTGCTAAGGGGGGGCGTAGTTCTTCGTGCTGAAGAAGTGTGCTAAAGAGATAGACTAGTCTAATTTGGGCACACTTTTCAGAGTTGATTGGGATTTGGGTTATAGAAGTATGTTCTTCCTAAGGATGGCTCAATAAAAATTCTAACAACAATATTTCGTGATAAAAATGAGAAGAAGAAGGATCCACAAGCTTGTATGGATGATGTCGTAATCTTGGTGAGAATGTGAAAAGTTGAGGAATGTGTAGAGTTTCAACATGAGACAACAAATTAATACTTGTAGAAATAAGATTGAACATAAACGCTTGTAAATAAACTGGAAAAATAATAATAATAATAAAATGCCAGCAAGGAAAGCAAGATCGGTAGTGAAATCATGAAAGGAAATTGATATATTCAACATGAAAAATGTACTTTTAACACAGATTGACGAATAATTTCTTGATCCAAAACTGTGTGCCCAACCCAAATGAGAATAATTATGAAAACAAATGATTAGTTGGGTTGATTTAAAGGAAACTACATGAGTTAGTTAAGGGAATTTATGTGGGCTCCTATTTCCTAGGAGTGCACCCACATGCAACAAGAAGTGCATACATTCATTCAAGAAGGGCACATGCCTTTGGCAAGAAGGAATGCGCTCAAGAAGGGTGCACTTTCTTAGCATGAAGGAGTGTGCTCTAGGAGGGTGCACTTCTTTGACCCAAAGGAGTGTGCTTTAGGAGGGTGCACTTCCTTGACCTGGAGGAGTGCGCTCAACACAAGAGCATGTCTTTGTCAACTAGAAGTGTGTGTTTTCCTTAAAAGATGCTCTTTCTTGCTTTTTTCTTTTGTCTTTTGTGTCTTATTCATTTTCTTTTCTAGTGTGTGCATAGCGATTCTCAGATAAGTATGAGATCCCTATGCTTAACTCTGTTATGTACACCTGTAGGTTACATGTTGATGATGTGTTTGGTGAAATGCCTGCCATGGATAGCAGGGATCCAATTAAGGTCTTGAACAAGTATTTGATTTAGTACTTTCATTTCCATGTTAAATTACTAATATGAAGAGATGATTTAGTTCTGGGCAGTGACCTAGGCTCTGGGCCTAAAAAAGTGGCTCAAATCCCGGAGTCACCAGCACAACACTGACAATTTTGGTCCATAGTCACTCACATGTAGGCTTGTGAGAGCGACTTTAGGTTGATGGTCACTCCCTTGCCCATAGCATGAGAGCGAATATGGTCAAAGTGACCTAAAACAAGAATGGGACCCAGGGACAGGTTGTCTGAGTGGTTGATTTGTCCTCTGAGGGTTTGATTGATGATGTTGGATGTTTGTATGGTGTGTTTCCATCAGTTCCACTTCCTTAAGCTAACTTATGAGGTCGAATCATATCATAATGGCCTCTCGTCGCATGTTTACCCTACTGGATAGTTTCTTGGGTAGATGTGGGAGGAGGGTGTTACAGATACCAACTCTTTTAGAACAACGGAACAACATAAAGAAGACATAGGGACTTGGATGGAATAAAAGGTCAATCTGATTCTTATACTGATGTTGCCTCACCTATGTAGATGGTGCACAACTCCTCAAGTGTGCAAATGAATTGTGAGCCAAAACATAAACTTTCAAATTTCAGTCGGGATGTCATAGAGAATCTTTTGTTAGAAAACAAAGTTTTAGAGAGATGGAGAGTGGTAGGTTGCAACAATGACGTAGTCGAAGAGGACATTTTCAAGTGGTGTCAATGAGGAAGGAGAAAACATGATTACGAGTGCAGTTAGGAATTGTGATGAGAACATAGAGGGGCAGTGTGAACAACCAAAAGTGGGATGGGCACTGTGTGATGAATGTCAAAAGTGGCGATGCATACCTCGGGAGCTTGCAGATGATATCGATGAAACCCACTGTAAATGGTAATTTTCATTTTCTTTCTTGAAATTATTATAGTTATTTTTAAGATAGTTGTACAATGTGTATGTGCTTTCATGATTGTATGTGTACGTGAGAGAGAGGGAGAGGGAGTTAGAGCATCACTTTTGCTTTCTTTCTGTTTTGAAACCTAGTTTTGTCTCGTTCCCCATTATCTTTTATTGTGCTTGAGTACATCCTTAATGTATATAATTTGTGTGTGCACTCCTTTTTGAATATGATCCTCCTATGATGTGAGGAAATCACCTTTGCACATGTTCAATGTGTGCATTATAGCCAACTGCTACTATTTTGAGCTACTCCATGGTCTAAATGATGTACAATTTGGGCAACTATCTGAGGTTCTAGATTTCATGCTAGAGAGGTGTGTTGTGTTAGTATGGAAAAAGTATATAATTTATTGGAGGTCACAACTTTGGGATATGACACCATGACAGGGATTAAAAAAAATGATAGACCACTTTTTTCAATATATCCAAGATCAAATCCTAGAAATATGTGGCCTCTCCATAGAAGGTAAAGGGGACTTATGTTCTATGTGATTTGATGCAATTTTTTGTCTATGTCAGGTGCATTGTAACACAATGCTAGCTCAAGAAAGCCTCTAATTATGTATGGATTAGATGGGACACTTGCTTCCCCCTTGAACCAATTCGTTAGGATATTAAAATTTATTTACATTTCTATAAATATTTTTATTAAGCTTAAATTGAAACTTCTTTAGTAGGATTCCTAGAAAAGTATTCTAAAAATTGTTGCGTGTAGTCTCATGAGCACTCCATTTTGGAAATATGATGATAAAGAAATTTAACTGTAGGTTGATATGGATTGCTTTGGGGATGTTGGATCATTGGATGACAATATGGAGTAATTTTTGTATGATGATACAAATATACGAGATCTAGTTGGGAGATACACGGATGTCACTAAAGGTATGAGAAAATGGTCCAGGCTAGAGTTGTACAAGTAGGGAGATTACTACATCACTATAAATTTTGCATCAAGTAAGAAATAGAGAGACTATTTTTAAATTTTCATCCATTCTTTGAGGTTTTGTTGATATTTGTTGGCATCCTTTTAATTAAATTAAATGTTATACATACAATTCATGTTAACACATAACACATTTTTTTAACTTACAGGGTTTTCCTTTAGTGAGTTTGGTTTCTTTTGAGCTAGTACACGTAAATTTGTATGCTTCCACTTCTCTTCTGATCGTAAATTACTAGCCATTACTGGTGAATTATTATGTGGGAATGTAGGTAGTGTTGTGGAATATGGAGACACTGGGAGTTGAAAGTACCCTTGAAAATAATAACTTATTAATCACTGAAGTGTGTTTCAATCCCAACTTAGCTTGCTTGGCTACATCATCATTAGATAAAAAAGTCAGGGTTTGGGATGCAGACAATGTCTTTATGCAATTCATTTCCCATTTTCTACTTATGATATGGATATTAACTAAAATTTCATTAAGCATGTGTTTAGAGGCTTTGACTCCAAAATGCCAAAGCTGCAAGATTTCATCTTTTCTATTTGAAATGGAGCTTACCTTTGCCATGTTGTGGTATTGAAAGGATGCCTCCAAGGGTCAAACTGCAAGAAAAAGGAAGCAACCTAGTTCCTCTTCCGGTCCTACAATTAGTTCTGGAACAATGAATAACGTTGGCCCTTCCCCAAGCTCTACACCCTCAACACCATCTAATCAGACACCTGGTGATGTGTTGTCTATGGAAGGTTCACTGCAACACAATGCTCGCTCATCAAATCCTCTACTTATGTATGGATTAGATGGGACACTTGCTTCCCCATCGAATTGATTGGTAAGGATATTAAAATTTATTTACATTTTTGCAAATAATTTTACTAAGCTTAAATTGAAACTTCTTTCATGATTTTACTATCAAAGTATTCTAAAATTTGTTACATGCAGTCTCATGAGCACTCCATTTTGGCAGTATGATGATAAAGAACTTTAACTAGAAGTTAATATGGATTTCTTTGGGGAGCATGGATCATTTGATGGCAATGTGGATTCTTTTTTGCATGATGATATCAATCTAGGAGATCCAACTGGGAGATGCATGGATGTCACTAAAGGTACGAGGAAAAGGTCCAAGATAAATTTGTACAAGTAGGGAGATTGTTACATCACTATAAATGTTGCATCATGCAAGAAATAGAGAGACTATTAGTGAATATTCTATCATTATTTGAGGTTTTGTTGATATTTGTTTGCATCCTATGGATTAAATGAAATTTTACAAATACCAATCATATCAACACATAAACACATTATTTTAACTTACAAGGTTTTTATTTAGTGAGTTTGGTTTCCTTTGTAATATTCCATCTTAGGAAACTCCTCAAACTTCACTGTAATTTTGGGTTTATAATTGAATTTTTCATTCATAATTTTCTTCAATAGTTTGCTTGAACAATGTTGTAGGTGAGAAGCATTTACTAGTGCCCAAAGAAAATACACATAGTGACATATACACATGGAAATCACCTGACAACCATGACTAATATTTCAATCAAGAGTTCAATCAAGTCGTTACACTTAAGATCTCATTTATATTTCATATCATAAATATTGGGTTATTGGGACATGGCTTTCATTGAACACTTCATTTGGGAAAATTTCAAAATACATATACTTTAGTTACTTTTTACTCAGTTACAATGTTGAAGACATTTTGTAATTGATTTATATAGGTTATCAACAAGCTTCTCATGATTCATCTTTGGAGGTTCATCTCTTGTTTGTTGTTTTCTTATCAGTTTCATGCATTTGATGGATTTTATACTTTTCTGCATTCATAATAGTGGTGGATATATTATGGCTGAATTTGACTTGTCTGTTTTTGTCTTATCAATTTCATGCATTTGATGGCTCTTATACTTTTCTAAATTCATAATATCAGTGATGAGAAGTCATTATTGTTGCAAAACATGAATGAAATTTGCATAAAACCTTAAGGCCCATAACGACACTCTTTCTCAAATAAAGATAAAAGAAAAATCTTGAAAGAAAGCAAATTGCTTTCCTAATATAATGAAGTCAGGAATAACGCACTGCCCAAAACACAAAGAAATTTCTTGTTGTAATTGCCTTAAACATAAAAAAATTTGAAATTCCTTGTTTGTTGTAGTTTTCCATAACACACCAAAAATTCTTGCTTGTCATAATATCCCAACAAGAAAAATGCCTTATTGTTGTAGCTGAAAAATGAATATCGTCTTCCAATAAATGCACATTGTTTGTACATGAAACCTCTTTTCCCAAAAACTGCGAGGAAAGAGTGGGAGCAAAGTCACTTTTATAGAAAAAAGAATAGGGCTTTAGAGTTCGATAGTGTTTGCTATTTTTTGTCTTCGAGATCAACCAAATCCCATGACCCAACCTAAGGCCTTCCTTATGTTATGCAACCAGCTCACAAAATAGAAGAAAATATAAATTGACGACTTAAAAATTAGCCTCTTCAAGTGGGGAACCTCCTTTACATTACACAAATGAACAATTATTGGATGATTCAAATGACAAAACCTCCTTTATATATATAAGACTCTAAGGGGTCACAATATAATCATAGCCGACATAACAATAATAATGTAAGGGCACAGCAACAACAATAGTGGGCTTCTATGGGGCACAATAATAATAATATTGGGACTACATGGGCACCACAACAATAATAAAGGGGCTATACTAACAATAACAATAAGGGGGGCTACACTAGTATTATAGCGACCTAACATGCCTCTCACCTTCAAAAAATTATTGTCCTCAATGCTTGAGTAGTTATGGATGATTCTGTATAAAATTCTCATCCTCTCTTGTCGAATCTTCAGTGGGTAAGTTCTTCCACTTGATGAGATACTCTGAAATTGATCGATTTTATAGTTGTCGAGTTCATGTTTCCATGACTGCTTCAGGTTCCAACATGATTTTTCCCTCCTCATCAAGTTCTGACAATATTGTTTGAATTGGGAGCTTGTCACCTATAACCTTTTTAAAGCATGAAACATGAAGAACTCGGTGCACTTGGGAAGATGTAGGAATCTCTAATTTGTATTCCAAAGTACAAATCTTTTGCAACACCTTGTAAGGACCATAATACTTTGGTGATAATTTATTATCCTTCTTAGCTTGCTTGAGCGAATTTTTTTTGTATGGTTATAGCCATAAAATTACCCAGTCGCTTACATCAAAACCTCTTTCATTGTGATGTTGATCTTCCTATTGTTTCAATTGATTTTGTACCAAAATGAGGTTATCCTTTAAGAGTTTCATAACTTGTTGTTGATGCTTGATGTGATATTCCACTACTTGAACCTTAGAATTTTCTCTTAAAGATGATGTGATGGACGATGGATGATATCCATAAAGTCCCATAAGTGGGGTCATTGTTGGTACAGTATGGAAGGAAGTGTTATACCATCATTTAGCAAGAGGTAACCACTTGACCCATTGTATTTTTTTTTCAGATACAAATCAACGAGGATATCCTTCCAAACATTTGTTCACTATCTAAGTTTTCCCATAATATTGAGGATGATAAGATGAGCTATTAGCTAATTCCGTCCAAAAATTTCTAGTGAAAATGGGATCTCTTTCACATACAATAATCTTTGGGTTTCCATGTAGCTTTGAATTGTTTCCATAAATGTAGTACTAACTGTACTGGCTTGAATTTGATGAGTGTGCATACTTCGTAAGTCTATCAACTACCACCATGATGACACTCTTTCCTTCAAAATTGGGTAAACCTGTGATATAATCCACTGAAACGTCCTCCCAACGTTGACTTGGAATGGATAAAGTTTGTAAAAGGCTGGAGAATTTAATTGTCTCAACTTTATTTTGTTGGCAAACCAAACATTCCGCTACAAACTTTTGAATATCAGAGTTAAGGCCATCCCAAAAAAATTCCTTCATAACCCTATGGTAAGTTTTCAAAAAAATTGAGTGCACTCCTGAGGGAGAGGTGTGCAATTCCAAAATAATCTTTTGTTTTAGTTGGGAATTATTACAAATATATAAATGATCTTTTTACCATAATGAATCATTTTTCTGGCTAAATGTATCATATGTACTGGGATCGCGCTATAAATTTTGAATGAGTGTCCACACTTCTTTGTCATTCTTCCTTTAATCCCTTGCTCAGTTATCCAATCTGGTTGGTTAATAGAATTGGAACAAAGAAATTCTTCCACACCCTCATCCTTTCTTGAGAGTGCATCTACAAAAACATTTTTCTTCCCTTTTTTGTAGATGATTTGAAAGTCACAATCGAACATCTTTGTGACCCATTTTTGTTGCTCTTCTGAAGATAATATTTGTTTCAAAAAGTATTTAAGACTACCATGATCTATTTTTACCTTGAATAGTCTTCCCATTAGGTAAGGTCTTCGTTGCATTAGTGAATGTAGTATTGCCAATATTTCCTTCTCATAAATAGGTTTCTATAAATACTTTCCTTTGATTGGACAACTTTCAAAAGCAATGAGTCTTCCTCCTTGCATTAAAACAACACTGATTCCATTTCCCAAGGCGTCACATTCCATGACAAAGGTTTTTGTGAAGTTTGGTGTAGCTAAAACTGATGCTTATCACATTTCCTCTTTAAGATATTCAAATGCCTTATTTTCTTTTCGAGTCCAAGAAAATGCATCTTTCTTCAATAATGTTGTTAGAGTTGCTGCTATTCTCCCATAATTCTTAAAAAACTTGCGATAATACCCTATCAACCCAAGAAATCCTCGACGAGGCTTTATGGTCGTATGGATTTTCCATTCCCTAATGAATTTAATTTTGTTAGGATATAGCCTAACATCCTCATAAGATACAATATGACCCAAATTCCACCTCCTGTACTCCAAACAAACATTTGGAGGTTTTTTCATATAATTGTTTCTCCTCCAATAGTTTGAGCACCTTGTAAACACGTTGAACATGGTCCTTCCAATACCTTTTTTTTTTGTGAACTTTGGTAGAGCTGCTATATTATGAAATAAAAATTTACATCCATCCTTCATATGTTCCAGGTGGTTAACCTACCCAAAGGAAACCAGGTAACCACCTGTCTGCATTATATCCAGACCAAAATTTGAAAATGTTCATCTCCTTGTTTCTATCATATCTGCTCTTTCGAGCTCTACTCATTATTCTAGCTTTTATTCTATGATAATACATCCGATATCAGTTCTTTGCTTCAAAAAACTAACCGAATTAACCTGTTGCATCAGTCCTCATCTGAGGAAATAATCGGGGCAGGTGCCATGGCGCTTGTACCGGGAGTCTCATTTTTCTGCTCCATTACCCATTTCATCTCCCTTAGCATCTATTCCATTCTCCCCAGTATGAGATTATTGCGTGAGGCCTGAATCTGAACCTCTGCAATTTCCTTAAGGAGCATTGACTTTATGTTTTCCAATTCTTCTTGAGTCTGGTTCCTTAACTTCTCATCTTGCTGCCTCCTTTCCTCCTCTTCTTCCTCCCAGACTGCCTGATTCATTTCCATAGCTCAGGCTACCATGTGCTTCATTATCCAATAATGTTGGATCGACTTATTGAAAAGAGAGTTGCGGCTACGTGTATTACCTGGATCTAGCACTAAGTCCTCCCATTCGCCCTGGGGAATCTCCTGGTTCAAGCTGATGGATCTCAGCTCTCATTCCCAACCATTTATCTGTTCCCAAATTTCAGGGGAATTCCTCGCCATGTAAGCATTTATCATATACATCCTTTGCTCGGCCTCCGATTTCCTTCCTCTCCATTTCGGATTTTTACTCGATCCTTCTTCCTGGGTCAAAACCTGTTTCTCTTTCCTCAGAGCCATCTTTTTGCTTGACTGGAGACTGTTCTTGACTGGGTCTTTCTTACCTAGCAAGACATTATACCACAAATCAGTAACTCTGTTTAAAATTTCAAATTTGATCCATTCACTTACCCCCATTCCATAATTCTAGTTACCCCAGGTTTGAAAATGGTGAGATGGCACGGACCGCACCATAGCCTGGCCTGAAATTCGGCCCCTTTCCTTTCCTCCACTCAAGGTTTCTCTGTGACTCCCACGATGCCCATGTTGTTGGGTTTCTATGTATTTAGACAAATCATCTCTTCTCTCCGGCTGTCGAGGGGAACTGCTTTCACTCCTCTTTTCCGGTGGATTTCTACTCTTTACCCTTCTGGAATTTTCTATAAGATAGACAAGGGCAGGGGTCCAGCTACTAGAAATTTTCTCTCATCTTCCCAAGTTTTTACCCTTCCCCACCCAGAAAACTTTCCTGGGTTTGGGTTTTCCTTTCCTCCGAGGGCCATAATTCTTTTTTGCAGGAAACCAGCATATCTCCTAGTCGCTATGGCTTTCTGACTAATTCCTCTGGTGGAGTAAGGACACTTCTTCCCATATCTCGGTATTCCTACTAATAGACTAGGCTTGCCTTTCGATTTCGGTTTCATGGAAACCTCAGGAGAATTACAAAAACTCCTATGTCTATCTATCTCTAAAACAACAGAATAGGATAATGAATCTACATACCACCTTTCCTCGCCGATGCCGGAGTCTTTTTCTGAACTCTGCGCTTTTCTGCCACCTTTCGTCATTCCCTCCTGCTTCGTGCTCTACTGCATGCAAATTCCTAATGCCACCTCAGGCCCTCTTTTGTTTATTCCCATCCGTCTTTCCTTCCTGACCTCCACCTGTCCTTTTCCTTTCCCAGCGCTCTTCCCCGAGTCCTTTTCTCGAGATTTGTCTCGACCATTCTGTCTGCCTTTACTCATCATAACTCCTACATTCTCCCGATTGCTCCTGCTGTACCCTTTCTGTCCTACCGTTGCCACTTGCCATCCCTTCTCGGCCTCTTGTCCCGACTCCCCACATTCCCTCCATCTCCATTCTTAATTGCGCCTCTGCTCCCTTCTCTGCCCCTTCATGTGATCCTACCCTGCCCTTCCCCGTCAGCTGCCCTACTCCATCATCTGCGTCGTGCTGATCCTTTCTCATGAGTGTCCTATATGTGATCACCGGCTGTGTCCTTCCCCACGTCTACCACTTACTAACTTTTCCTGACCATTCTCCTCGGGGTTGCTATTGCCACCATTATCGATGTCGAGAAGTTTCTGCAATTGCTCTCTCTCCTCCAGGAGCGGGAGCTCCATTCCTCCGCTGTCCATCGAATTTCCCCTGTTTTAGCTTCCCCGGTTAGCTAACCAGTCTGCCAATTGATTACATGTTCGTCTTACATGAGTGGGGATCAGATAGTCTATTCTAGTGATTAGTTTCCCTATTTCACTGATTAGCCACGCTGTTCACCAACTCCTGCTTATTTTTTCTGCTGGTTTCTTTTGTTGCAGTTGTTTTACCATATCCACAACCAGTTTCGAGTCGCCTTCAATTTGAAGGCTCTAGAACTTTTCCTGAATCGCGATTTCAAGGCCGCGCTTCAATGCATGTAGCTCCGCTTTGTTATTCGTTGCTTCCCCACAATCCATCACGAAAATTCTCAAAGTTTTTCCTCTGTCGTTCCTGAAAACCCCCCCATTCCTGCTTCACCCGGGTTGCCTTTTGCAGCCCCGTCGAAGTTTAATTTAGCAAATCCTTGTGGTGGATGCCTGTACTTTTTTATTTCTTCGACCTCTCTGTATTGGTTTTTACTTTGGGGACTGTCTAGCATGCTTTGTGTTAATTGTAGCCGCTGCAAAATCTTCTCCTCTATTTGTATGATCTTCCAGTCCTCTTCCTTCCATCTTTCCGTTACAATTGTTTCTCTCATATTCTTGATTGTTTGTTTCCATATTTCTGTCGGGGTTCACTTCTCTTCTTTGAAGATCACACTGTTCCTTTCCTTCCAGATGTTCCAAAGCAGGAACCCAGCTGACAACATCCACGCACGGTTTAACACCGGGTTTTGGTAAGGTTTTTTCGGCCAGTTTTCCAAGGTATTTTTGATATTTTGGTAGTTTCTATGGTAGTGTTCAAACAGTTGATGGTGGCTACTCCACAGGATGTTGCTGACAGTGCATCTATTCGTGAGGTGCTCCATCGTCTCCTCCTGTTCATTGCAAAGCGCGCAGCATGAAGGTCCCTGCACTACTTTTCTCTATATTTGATCCCAGGTTAGCGCGCATCCATGATACATGATCGATATACAGAAGGTTAGTTTCGGCCAATGCTTTATTTTCCATAAATTTTTCCATTTTTTTGACTCTGTCTGTCGATTCTGTTCTTCCTTTAAGTAATACCCTTCTGCTATAGAAAATGTTCCTTTTATTCGGGTTCCCCATCGTAGTATATCTTGCCCTGTTTTTACCGTGACTTTCCTGGATGCCATTTCTTTGTTGTAATCACCCCAACTTTCAGTGTCGGGGGCTGCTACCCAGTCCTCCTTTTGCTTCCAATTTCGCCAATATTCCCCTATACTTGGTTTCCAGAAGTTTCCAACCACATCCCCCTCTGTCTGGGAGGTGAATGCTTGGATTACTTGGAGGGCTTCTTTATGGAGAATCTTTTCTCGTTGTTGCCAGGATTCCTCCCAGAATTTGGCTGTGTCCCCCTCTCTTACCTCCCAGAAGCTGTAGTCTCTTATCAAATCTTTATTGCTCCTAGCCAAATTCCATATTGCTGATCCTTTTTCCTCTGTCTGACTTCTCATCCTATCTTCGGGCTTCTCAGCTGCCTCGTATTTCTTCTCCCAAATTTTCTTCCATAGGTCCTGTCCGCCCTGTGTCCACCTCCACCATAGTTTCGCACCCATCACTTGGTTGAGTATATAAGGGTCCCGCAAACCTAATCCTCCATCTTTGATTGGTTTTCTTAGCCATTCCCAAGAGAGTAATGCCCATTTTCTTGTTTTACTTGTTCCTTGCCATAAAAATTTCTTGAACATGGCTACTAATTTTTGACATATAGATTTAGGGACGGCTTGGCTAGATATCTGGTATATTGGGATGGATTGCAATACTGCTTTTAGAAGGATTATCCGACTAGGGGTGTTCAATGACCGGAATGTCCAATTGTCTATCTTTTTCCTTATCTTACTTATTAGGGGTCCCCAGTTTGCTACCCTGTATTGATGCTCATTGAGCATGATGCCCAGATACTTTGCTGGGAAGCTTCCTATTCTGAATCCCATTGTTCTAGCCAGAAATCTTTGGGACGCTACCTGTGTATTAAAGAAAAATATTTCTGATTTCTCATTGTTGATCTCTGTCCCAGATGCTTGAGTGAACTCAGAGAGAATTTTTAAGATCTGTTGGGCTTCCTTAAGAGAGGCCTGGCCATAAAACATTACATCATCCACGAATTGCTGGTGTGTTATGGGAAGTTCATTACCACAAATTCTCAATCCCTTTAGTTGTTCATTGGCTAATCGTGCTTTCACCAGCCTGCCCAGTCCTTCTGCTACTAGAATGAAAAGAAACGGGGAGAGGGGATCTCCCTGTCTAAGCCCTCTCGTAGGATTAAATGCTTCGGAAGGGGTTCCATTCAGCATAACTGACATCATCGGTGTGCTCACCATTGACATTATCCATTTCACCCATCTCTCATCAAATCCGTGAGCTTTTAGAATAACCCCTAGGTACGCCCAACTAAGGCGATCATAAGCCTTTTCCAGATCCAATTTGATTAGCATACCTTTGTTTCGGGAGTTTTTCAGTGAGTGGATTACCTCTTGAGCGACTACTATTCCATCCGTTATCTGCCTTCCTTTGACAAAACCAGTTTGTTCCTGAGCTATGAGGTCAGGCAAAATTGGTTTAAGTCTGTTCACCATGATTGTAGCCAGTATTTTGTACACTACATTACATAAGGATATTGGTCTGAATCCCTGGGGTTCATCCGAGTTTCCAGTCTTTGGAATCAGAGCCAGGAAGGTGGCGTTGAGGGCCAGATGCATACGCTTTGTACATCTTGATTCTTCCACGAGTTCCACCAGGTCCTGACTCATAAAACTCCAGGAGGCTTGGTAAAATTCAATGGTAAAACCATCAGGCCCCGGGGCCTTGTTCTTCGCCATTTTGTTAATCACTTCCTCCACTTCTTCTTTCGTGATTACCCTGAGTAAAGCCAAATTTTGTTCTCTGGTCACTTTTTTAGGGATATGTTGACATACTTTAGCGATTTCCTCCTCTCTACTGATATTCGGTTCTATTAGGATCCCTTTGAAATAATCCACCAGAAGCTTCTCCATTTCTTCTTGTTGCAGTACTGTCACACGGAATGAGTCGATCTTGCGGACAAGATAGACCTTCCTAGAATCTAAAGAAGACCTAGTGACAAGCAAGCCAATCACAAACTATCTTTCTCTAAATATGCATTTATAAACAAAGGAAAACAAGTGTTTTTTAGGCCTACCTTAGGTCCAACGCAAGTTTGTGGAAGCCTCGCTCTTTCGATCCAAATGAGCTCCCTTGTCGCGAATCTGCAAACACAAACAAGCAAACAAATTAAGTAGCACCTGAAAATCCAATATCATAAAACATATTTAACATGAAAGTCAAGGAATTCATGAAACAAATGACATGAGACAATTTGTTGAGAAAAATGAATCTGATTGTATTAACTCAAATCAAAGAAGAACTTTACAACCTGTGCCTTGACGCTGTACAAGCTCCTCCCAGGGTCCAGCAAGAAGTCTCCTCTACTTTGACAAGTTTCACTCTCTTCCCAATGAAGCCAAAAATGTATGTGATCTCTCCTCTCAAGCTTAACTAGCAAGTCTTAATTCCACCAGCATTTACCCTCAAAATGTTCAGCTTCTAACCTCTTTAGCAACCAGCCCAATGCCTTAATTTATAGTGCAATGGAGGGAAGTTACTAGGTCCTCCTTCAAAGGGATAGCTCCTGTCATCAAGGGATTAGCTCCTTCTCTTTTGGGATGCATGAACCACCTAAGAGCGGCCAATCCACGTCAAAATTCCTTCTAGAATCATCTAGAATTAACCCAAAGTGAGTTTTTTAGAATAAACTTGTGCCTTTTTTACTTTCACAGGGGTCCGCACCCACACCTTTAGGGACAGAGCGGGCAGGTCCGCATTTTTTGTAAACAGAAGGTGCGGGACCGCAGGCAATAGTGAGAGAAAGTGTGGAACTAGAGCTTTGTTGATTTTCAATGTCTTTCTCTCATTTTCAAAGCTTGACTTGAAGAGCTGAGGTCTGAGACTTGCTTAGGAGGACAGTATAAGTGGTGATAGACCCATACTGACTGCAAATAATCATGGTGACGATATTGTTTTGTAACAGATTGCCCCCTAAAGTGCGAAATTTGTAGTAGATGAGGATTTCATTTATCATTTAGGAAGAGTGAAGTACTTTATCATTTCGAGGATCATTTTGTGGAGAGCCCGGTTGGAACCTGTAAAAACATTCAATGAAAGATATATATATTAGATCATATCATCGCTGAGGTAGGCATTCCCATACTCAGATCAAAACTGACTTAGAAAACTAACTACTGCTCTGATACAGGAATGATCTTGTAAGACATCACAAGTATAGACTCATGTGGACACAGTATGGATGCAGCCATCTGTTTATGAATAGTCCATTATATAATGAATACAAAATTCCTCGCAGCCTGTATTGTGGAAACTAGATCCAGGGTCTTCAATTCTTTTTCCCGAAACAGTATGATTCTATTCATGCGAATGAATGTGTTGAAGTCGAACATGGTAGAAGCCACTTGATTACCAGTCAATGATGTAAACTGTTAACAAGTGTGAGAGAAACCCCCAGTGATGTCAATGGCTCTCAAAGTACCCAGTACAATCCATGAGATGTGAATAAATGTGTTGATGTCGAACATGTCACGGAATCCTTTGATCGAAGGTCAATGATGCAACCTGTCATCAAAGGCGAGAAACATGCCATTGAGGCATGCAGATCCCAAGGTACTGACGATTTCTAGATAATGATTTGAAGTCGATAGAAAGTGATCCGTTGTAGGCAAGCCCACAACACGAAATCATAGATCAAGTTGAAGAAATTTAGTTGCAAGGACTGACTCAGGGATGGTCAAGATGGATGACAGATATTTTGCAGATGAATGGCTTATTGGCAGTGACCTCTTGAACACATAACGACACAACAGATGGTTTTGTGACAAATGACCCAAAGATAATACCCAGAAACCAGCTGAAGACTTTCAATGTCGTTTGATCAACTATTAGGCAAAGGATTTCCCAACCCAGGTGAATAAAAGTGTTGTGTTCAAGAGTGGTTACAAAGTATGACAAACAAGCTCATTTTTATCTCTTTTCCCCCACCATTTCTGGCAAGTACCTCTTTATTTTTGACAAGCTTGAGGAGGATAAAATTTGCTTGATTATAAGCTCATCCTTCGGATGAGTCCAACTTAGTTTAAATTCGAACCCTAAGAAGGAGTGGTTTGTTCCTGTTTGTAATTGAACAGGTCCTTTACTATGAAATTTTAACGAGTCCAGTATAGGAGAAACTCGGCGTTTTTCAATTTTAGAGAGTCTGAAAAAACTTAAGAAGACTCCAGGGTTGACCTTTTTCGTAAATTTGTGTCTCCCAAGCCCGAAAAAGTATAAAATAATACTTGAGAGAACCGCTTGATCTTTACGACCAAGGAGTACTTTTCATAATTAGTGCCCCTGATCCAAAAAGGTAAAAAAGCGATCAACGACACGTCGTTTTATAACCAATATCGAATTTGAAACGACAAAAATCCGGCAATCTTTTCATGTTTTTACGGTCAGAAAAGAGCTGTAAGTGGACCGTCTTTTAGTTCCGTTTTAACGAGTTTAAAAGAAAAACTCGGCGATCTTTTCATGTTTTAGGAGTCAGAAAAGAGCTTAAAGGTGACTCTAAATGTTTTTTCGTCGAAAATGATAGATTTCGCCTGAATAATCCGTTATCCTGAACAAAAATGCAAACATTACTCATACCTGTTTGAAATGGATAAAAATGCTGCAAAAATACCTTTCCAAAGTGAAACATAAACAAATTTGCAATTTATTTACTCAAAAAACTTATAAAAAGGGCTTTCATCAATTCATTTTTACCGTTTGAGTTTTGGGTGAGAAAATAGTGCTTTTGTTCAGAAAACTTCCCGTGAATATTGCGGAAAATCCAACCGTCGGAATCGAACGCTGTCTTCTCCAGGTAATCCACATCATCCTACTCTTCATTTTTAACCGTTTCATTTTTTGTTTTAGGTTTTTATTTCATTTTTTGGAGGGTTTTTAGGCTTAAAACTCGTGCACGGGGGCCCGCAGGTGTAACACTGGCATCCCGCGGACCTCGACTTTTTCCCAATGGGGAAAAAGTCAGGGGTCTGCACCTTCCATGTAGGCAAGGTGCGGACCCACGCACTATCTCTAATACAGAGGGTGCGGTCCCCGCAGCAAGGGTTTTGAACCCGAAAATTCTCAAATTCGACCCAAACAAATTATTTCTAGCATTCAAATTTGTCTTTTTATTGGATGCAGAGAGTACATCATGCTAGATTTGCGTGAACGAGAGCATGAGGACGTGGATCTAGCCGCATTGAATCACCAACCTTCGATCGATGCATTGAAGGCATGCGGCTTGTACAAATTCTGGGCCATACTTGGCATGAGGGCCCAGGTGGATTTCTTACAGTGGCTGGTTGACAGATGGAGCATACAGGACCAGTGCTTCTTCATTGGTGGCCACCAGCTCAAAATCGAGCTGACAGAAATATATTTCTTGACCGGTTTGCCTAAGAGAGGCGAAGACTTGACTCTATTCGGGACTAGGCCAGGTGGCCAGTCTGTCGATAGCCTCCGGCTAGAGTTCTGCAACAGCCAGGCTAGAGACAAAGGGATAGACATTAAAACCATATCCCTTCCTGAACTCATGGTGATCACGTTTATTGTCACCAGACTTTGCGGGAGTGCCGCATTACATATTGCCACCGGATCCCAGATGCGGATGGCAGTTGACTGCTTTCGAGGCACCATCTTCAGCTGGTGCGATGCTGTGTTGGCCAATGTAAAAGGCCAACTAACCAGAGCCAAAAACGGACAACTGAAGACCTTTGGTTATGGGGCTTTGGTTGTGAGCTTTGGTCTAGAGAGGGTTCCCATGTTGATCCCGCAGCACCTTACTGTTGGAGTTGGGATTCCTCGAGAGTCCAAACTGATGCAATGGGTCGCAGTTATGGCCCGTCATCCGGACGAGGGGACAGAGGTTGTTCGATTCAAACCTGAGTATATCCAATGGTTGGAAAACCAGGTTTTTTCTATTCAGGATTTCCCTTACGCTAGAGTAGATTTTCGTGGTGACCCAGACATGGCTCTTCCACCAGGAGAGCAATGGGATGACTCAGGTAAAATCAGTTTCAACATTTTCCTATTTTAATTTTTTTATTATTTTTCTATCGTCCAAAAACTGATAGTAAAAGTTTCAAATGCAGATGTGGGTCCACAACGACCAGCCGCTCTCCGGCCTTACGAGAGGAAACAACCAGTTGCAGCCCCACCGGCCCCACAGGACGAATCAGCAGAGGTTTTGGCCGAGTTGGAGAGTCATCTAGAGCGCTTGACAGGAGATATGCCGGAGACCACCATAGATGACATTCCTCGTCGACTTCAGCGCTATGTGATTGGGGTCCTAGGACCTTGTAGGAGGTTCCTTTGCAAGGTGGCCCGTACAGTGGTTTCGTATCGAGATCATCACCAGTGATAGGATGATCGCCTATTGTGGGCACATATGACATTTTTCTTTTTGTACTTATCATTTTTGCCGATCATAAGGTGTTTTTCAACCTATGATCGAGGACGATGTATTTTTTGAAACACTCCTATATATATATCACTATTACCGGCTTATCTTGTAAATCATGTTATGGAATGGTTTTAAATTTACATGTATGATTATTGCAAATGTCTACTTAACATTCGAGAAGCAATTGCATCTGCTAATGTATTTAAAGATCTTGGAATATGCTGATACTCAATATAATCAAATTCACATTCCAAGAGACGCACTCTCAAAAATAATCTCAATAACACTGGATTTCTAATGGCATACACCGTATTAAGTTGTAATACAATGATTTAAGAATCTAACCTCACTATCAAACTCCGAATCCCAAATGAAATAGATTCAGATAATAACTCAATCACTGCACTATACTCGGCAATGTTGTTCGTTGTTTGACCGAGGCTTACCCCATGCATAGATACCAACTCATCAGAGGGCGAATAGATAACCCAAGCTGCGGAAGAAATGTTCCATGTATTACGACAAGCACCATCGGCGAAACCAATGTATGTTTGGAGAGGCATCGACATCTGCAATACCAAGAGTAAAACCAAGATAAGCAGGAATGATGACGAAAAACACTCTCTAAGCTAAGCACACTTTTTAAACTAAAACACACCAGCTAGAAAGAAAAACTATCCTAACTAAAAAATCTCCATACCCATTCTTTAAGCATAATACCTCTTCAAGTAAAGACCATTTCTGGGTTTACCTAAAGAGTCCCCGTCAAAGTCTACCAATTCATAGGCCCCTTTTGCTAGCTTTCGCTTGACAACATAGGGACCATGCCACATAGGAACGAATTTTCCAGCGCCTAATTTATCATTAGCTTGATCGTAAACTAAGACTAGATCTCCTTCCGAAAAATTTCGAGGGGTCACATTTCGATCATACTGAGCTTTCATACGTTTTGCGTGAGTCTCGATCGCCAATGTAGCATCACGTCGATTCTCATCTAATTGAGCCAAGTATAACAAACTTTTTTCCTCTTCACAAGTGGCTGGAAGTAACTCGATGTCCATTTTCAATGACGAGATTTCGCATTCAATGGGTAACACAGCCTCCAGACCATAAACTAGTTGGAAAGTAGTGAACGCTGTTGATGTTTTTATTGAGGTTCGATACGCCCAAAGTGCTGAAAATAGCATGTTATGCCAATTCGACCAATGAATCCCAATGATTCGTCGGATCATGATGACTAAAACTTTGTTGATGGATTCAACCAGACCATTAGCTTGTGGATAATAAGGAGTTGAACTATCGTGACGCAACCCAAGCTGGCCTGTAAGTTCGGTCATCATAATGTTTCGAAAATGACGCCCATGATCAGTGATAATCGCTTGTGGGACACCAAACCTAGCAATTATATGATTGAACACGAAAATTGCAACTGTCTTGCCATCTGCCTCAAATCTAGGCCTCGGCCCACTTGGTAAAATAATCTACCGCAAGGATGATATACGCATGCCCCCCGACCAAGTGAGGTTTACATGTAATAAAATCGATACCCCATTTGGCAAAAGGACCAACGACAATTATAGGGTGGAGAGGAGCAGGTGGAGCACGCATCTTTCGATCAAAAATTTGGCAGTTGTGGAATTTTCGGACCGCGGTAATACAATCTTTAAACAAAGACGGCCAGAAGTAGCCAGCGCGCAATATCTTTTAGGCTGTGGCATACCCAGACATATGACCACCACACGCTCCAGAGTGACAGTCATTGAGAACCCTTTCAGCTTCCTCGTGAGTTAAACAACGTCGAAAAACAGAGTCCGCCCCACGGCGATAAAGAGTATCTCCAATAATCCTGAATTGTTGGGACTGGAATCGTATTTTCTGACGTTCTGACCTTGAAATTTCTGGCTGAAAAGATTGGGTCTGGAGATAAATGATGATATCCCCATACCATGGATCTAAAGTGCTGATTAGAAACAAGGATTCGTCCGCAATGGGCTCCTCCGCCACAGTTTCCGTGTCAGCACGCGGGAAGTCACACATTAACTCCGCAAAAACTAAATATTTCTTAGACTTAGATTTTTCAAATTCCAAGTCGAACTCCTGCAGGATAACAATCCATTTAGAGTACTTGCCCCCTAGCAATTGCTTGGTCAAAATGTAGATCATAGGGTTGCAATCCGAAATTACTGTAGTTTTACGTAGTAAAATGTAGTGACGAAAACGTTGGACAACTTGAATAGCTGCCAATGCCAATTTCTCCACATGTGAGTATTTTAGCTCAGTTGGATTTAAAGTTCGACTAAGGTAATATATCACATGTTCAGTACCGAATTCATCTTCCTGAACTAAGACCATTCCAATGGTGGAATGAGAAGCGGCGAGATACAAGAACTAATCCTGGTTGTAGTTGGGAGGATGCAATAACGGTGCATGGGTCAATGCGTGTTTTAGTGCATCAAAATATTTCTGAGCTATCTCATCCCAATAGAATGGAGTATTCTGTTTCAACAACCGCGTAAAACCTTTTGTAACCTCGGCGTAGTTAGGAATGAATCGTTGTAAAAAGTTTGCTTTCCCTTGGAAACTTTGGAGTGGGCGAAGACTCGAAGGAGGAGGCAATTTGACAATAGCTTCGACCTTCGAGGGATCGGCGCGAATGCCGACTTTCGAAACAACAAACCCCAACAATCGACCCGTTTCTATACAGAAAACACACTTGTGTGGATTCAACCGAATCCGATAATGCCTACAACTCATAAATATTTCTCGTAAATGGATGAGGTGATCAGCTCGATGTAATGAATGAGCAGGAAAATCATCGAGATAGGGTTGCACAATGTGCTTGATGTCATGAAACGCATAAGACATGGCCCTTTGAAAAGTTTCTCCGGCATTCTTGAGCCCGAAAGGTAATTTGCAATAAGCAAATGTCCCCCATGGACAAATGAAAGCCGTTTTTGGTTGATCGGCAGGTAGAATATTGATTTGATTGTATCCGGAAAAGCCATCCATGAAGGAGAATATTTCGCTACCAGCACAATCATCAATAATTTGATCAATATAGGGAGTTGGGTAATTGTCCTTTAGACAGGCTCGATTAATGTCCCTATAATCGATACATATTCTTATTGTCCCTTGCTTTTTGTTAACTGGAACAATATTCGATACCCAATCCGTTAACGGGATCAGATAAATGAAACCTGCTTTGAGTAATTTTTCAACTTTTGCTTTAATAGCTGCAGCTTTTCTTGGGTGAATCTGACACAAACATTGCCGGACAAGTTTAGCGTCCGGGTAAGTCTTTATTTCATGAACAACAATCGCGGGATCAATTCCTGGCATTTCCTCATAGGACCAGGCAAACACGTCACGGAATTCTTGAAATAGGGCCTTATATATTTGAATTTCGTTTTCTGTACATGAGGCACCTATATGAATGTTCTCAACAATTCTAGGCTTAACCAAAATGTCAATAGGAATAGTTCAAGAGATGTTTCCCAAATTTAACTCTGAATCAGGATGTTTCATTGGATTCTGAGGTTCCTTGACATATTCAGTCGTAAAAATTGATGAAAAATCATTTTCAAAACGATCTTTCTCTGGTAAAAACGAAGATCTGTGATGGAGATCTTCCCATGGTAAATCATCTACACATAGGATTTCATGAATTTTCTCATCAAAGTGAACAAGTTTAGAAAACGTGATTGAATCCGAGCTTGATGTGAAAAGTGATTCTTCACGAACCACATTCATTAAGTCAATTTTGGTTGAAGATGGGTCGGTAAACGATTGCACGGCCTCATACGCAATTTCATATGGACTCAAAGGCATAACATCACCAAATGAGTCTATCTCAGATTTAGAAGGAACAATCCAAGGATCATCATAAACAATGGTGTCTGACGAAATCATATGAATGGTTACAGATGAAGACGATGCGTTGATAGGAGGAAAAGAAAAAGTTCCCAGTAAACTGGCATCTTTAACTAGTCCTACTCCAACATCCTTATACGGGATGGTCGTTTTACCGACATGCTGAATACTTTCAGAAGAGGCTGGGTCAGATGAAAAGTAAGCCAGCTAGTCTATTGTTACGATCTTTCCATTATGAGGAAACTTTATAACCCGAAAGACCGATGAAACGACAGCTGTCATAGCGTAAGACCAACTACAACCCAAGATAAGGTTGTAATCTAGAGGGGCATCAACCACCTCCACATCTAGATTAACGGTTTTTCCTTCAACCCCTATAGGCAAATCCTGTAGAATGCCAAAAGGATGAAACCCACGGCCATCAAAGGCCTTCAGAATCGTCAGGGATTGATTTAGCGAAAGAGAACCAAGTGATCTCCAACACTGTATCAACATAATACACGTTGAGGCTCCCTCATCAATCACAGTCTGATGAATAGGCCTGTTTTTAACTATCACTGGAATTTGGAAAGCCATTTGATGAGGTAAGCGCGGTGTACTATTTTCTAGATTGAAAATTATTAGGTTCGAGTCCTGAACATCAACAGCTCCTATAGCCGACAAAAGTAATTTACATTGTGCTGGACATGATTGCAGCACTTCCAAAGCCGACATTGCTAAGGGTGAAACAGCTAAATCCTCAACAATGTTATAGTTTTGAGCCGCTCTCGCATGTGGATTGAAAGCTGACTTTCGAAGTATACCCTTGGCGGGTGGTTTGATTACCAAGTTTGGATTAGGTTTCTCGATCTGTAGTGGATCGGAACTGGGAGCTGAGGTTGATGGGTTAGAATGAGAAGATTCTGCTTCTTTACCATCAACAGGACTTTTACTACCATAATCATGCGATCGAGTCGCAATCCTAACATGGGACATCATCAGTATGGGTTCTTCATTGGCACTCGAGGAAGAACCTATCATCTTACTGTCTTGACTCGGAAAAGGATCCTTCAAGACAGCAGGCGTTTGGGAACCTTTGACAATCTTCGCAACCTCTACACGATGAGGGCAGTCTCTTGTAAAGTGTTCTTCGTCACAAATGAGACAAGGATAACGAGGTTTGGGATAACGAGGTTTGCGCTTTTCATCATTAAATTCCGATTTTTCAGGTTTCTCTTTTGAATTTTTGTCCGTTTTATTTTTCTTCTTCCCTTTCTTCTTGCCACTGGATTTTGATTTGGCTGTAGATGACTCTACAACGTGAATATCGGTGGAAATCTCCGCAGAAGAATCTCCTGTCAGGGAATCAGGCAAGGTTATGATAGGAGAAGAATTCTTGGAAGACTTCTTCTTACTTTTAGTGTTAACTGTACCAATCATACCATCAGCGGCATGAGACCCTGAAGGAGCTGTAGCGATTTGATTTTTCTTGGGAAGATCGGGGATTTTCTCGTGTAACGTACCTGACTAAGTATAGACCAAGTCAAGGAATTGTGCTTGAGCAATTACTTGCTCCTCAGTAACAACGTCGGCCTTAGCTACATCTTCAGTGATCTTTGGCAACAAAGATTTTACAAACCATTCAGCCAAGATCTGATCTGGAATAAAAACCTTCACTAAATGCCGTCGACGTCTCCATTCATGAATATGATCTGAAATGTAAGTGGATGTCGATTTCTTTAGCAAAGTTAGTAATTCTGTGCCATTTTCATATCTGACTGGCAACTGAAAATGAGTTAAAAACGAGGTAGCTAACTGACTAAAATTATAAAAAGTGCCTCGTGGTAACTCAATGTACCACTTGGCCGCGAGACCAATTAGAGTCCGCGAGACCAATTAGAGAAAAGCCTTATATGGATTGAATCATCTGAAATGGAGTTAGACGCACACTAGAGGTGATAATTCATCACATGGTTCGACGGGTCATCTCCTGATTTTCCTTCGAACTTAGGAATATCACTAGGCAACTTATTCGGCCTTGGCGGCCAAAGCGGAAGATAATTAATGGGATCGTTCGTTAGGTGCGACAAGTCAGGAAAGTCCAAAGTTGCGATAAATGGTAACTGACGATTAGGGTCCCTAAAACTCTGGGTCATGAGACCAGCCCCAGGAGGAGGATATCCAGGATAACTAGGAATAGGGATTGCATTTGGGATGTTGTATCCTCCTGGAAAACCAGGATTAACCGGACCGTACTGGGGTTGTTGATATGTGTACCCAAGGTACTGTTGATACTGATAGACTGGCTGCTGCACAGCAGGACCGAATTGGTACTGTCCCTGGTACGGTTTATAAGTAAATTGTGGTTGACTTGTGACAACCGTACTTGAACCAGGTTGTCCTACAGGCATCTAAACCGAAGTTTGAATCGTGGATCCAGACGGAGGTAAAGATGTTTGAGGAGTACATATGGGAACAGTAGAAACCGGAGTTGTCGATACTCCAGAAGTAGGTGGGGTAGATTGAAAAGATGTTGCGGCAGTTGCAACAGTCATTTGAGGCGGAGTACGAGGCGTACTAGGCCCAGGCTGAGAAACTACCGAAGGTACAGAAGTTTGAATAGAAGACTAGACAGGTTGCTGGGGTGTACCAGAAACTAAGGGTTGTCCAGTTTGAGATGACAACTGTACATTCGGTTGCAAGACCTGTTGAGTTTGCGATGGATCCCACACTAAATTCATTCTAGGGTACGGACCCATAACAGGTTGAGAATATTGAGGACCATAACCGGGTTGAGGGTAGGATTGATAATTCAAAGGTACATTTCCCGTTCCTTGAACATATGATTGACCAGAGGGTGGTTGGAAACCTTGGTTCGGGTACTGACCTTGGGGTTGATACCCTTGAGGCACGTACTGATATTGGGGTTGACCTTAAGGTACATATTGATACTGGGGTTGACCTTGGGGTACATATTGAGTCTGGGGTTGACCTTGAGGAACGTACTGTCCCGTAGGTATGTACTGTCCTTGAGGTTGCCCCCCAAGCGCAAATTGGGTACCTTGAGGTTGCCCCCCAGGTGATAATTGAGGATTTTGAGGCTGCCCCCCAGGTGGTAACTGGCCACCTTGAGGTTGAGGATTGGGAATAGTACCTGACATCATGAGAATATCGTCTACGCTCAACAGCTTAGTACCATTGCTTCCAGTTACTAACCCTTGTTCAATGGGTTGAGGAGATGCTCCCGAAAAAGTACCAGAAAGTGACTGATACCCAGAGGGAACAGAAGGGCCGCCGTACAAAAAAGATTCTGGCGATTGAGTAAACATGGACGATTGTCTTGACATATTTAACAAAGGATAATAACCTCTAGGTGTTGGGTGATAAGGAACACGAGGTGGTGAAAAACTTTACCCTGGGTTTTCTAAGAAATTAGTCAAAGAAAGATACCAAGCACTGCTCCTAGGTGGACTGTAAAAAATTGATTCACGCTCCCTTAGCTCAATAGCAGGTTGATTTTTATGGATAGGGCTGCCTACTTATTCTTCTGGAGTAGCAAGTTCTTCGATAGCTATAAGTCCAGAAGGAAGATTTTGGGTAATTATTCTTTCTACCCTAGGTGAACCAGGACCACTAGAAGCTGGAGAAGCAAACCCCGATGTCGGAGTAGCAGCAAATTCACTTTCAGGCTCGGATATTTCAGGTTCCTCACCTATATCACTAGTAGATGAAAAGCTACCAGTAACTTCGGAAACAGACACTGATTGTGGATTATAATCTGCTACTAAAGCTTGAAAATCAGGATGTACCACCAAAGAAGACTCTCCTTCTTCAGGTGACCCAACTCTACTATCTCTAGGAGTTACGAGGACTTTCAACCCTTCAGGCTGGCTTGGTGAAAACTCGGGCGGTTGGCCCCGAAGTCTACGGGACTTCCTTGGTAATTCAGCCACTGTTAAAAAATTTTAACTACTTCACACGCAAACAAAGTAAAATCTCAATGAAAACCACCTAAAGCCTCTAAAGAACCAAACAAATTTGAATCACACGCCTAAAGAATCTAGCAGATCAAACACACACAAACAGTAACTTTCCGTACTGAAAACACTAGCTGGTGATGAAATCCAACGTCGCAGAGTTCAATACAGAAATTGCGGTTGGAACAGTTACCCCAGCAACCTGCTTAATGAATATACTGGCACAAGTTCCTCCACTTAACCATCTCGAGTGAAGAGAACCCCCCAGAAAATCCAAGTGAGTCTAGCCGACGTCTGCTCCAGGTATAGTGGGATCTTCCCACCACTGTCACCTTAGGAAGAATCCTAACGAATATGGTCACTAAGGTTACCAACTGAAACAAATATACCTGGGGGAACAGTCTACGATCCGATACACATGAAAGGGCAGAGTAGCAAGCTCAATCCCCTTGAAGGCTCCTTGACATAATCCAAGGTTTACCAACAAGTGACCCCAGGCTCCTCGACAATGGTTAATCTGAGGTTTATCGTTTTTAATACGTGAATATCTGGTGTCGTTCCCAATGAGGAAGGATTGATTCCCACACTGGTTCGGACACGATCTCGTGCTTCTCCTTTAAGAGGAGCTTTCCCAGAGCATAAATGCAACAATTGGATTTCTTCCCTACCACAAGATACAACTACTTGTTTATTTTTACTGTCTTGGAGAGTTAATTACTCTCCTACTCCAAGACACTATCCTAAGCTATGTTGGTGTATCAGAGCCCTAGAAATAAAAATATTACTAGATGAATTTTACTTTAAGCGTTATTTTTATTGGTTTTTGTTTAAGTCAAGAGGTGCGGAGATGAAACTCGTGGTATGAAGACTCGACTCAAAATCACTAAAAATGCACTTAAGATGATTAAACAATCTTTTCCCTTCGATGAACTTCTAGCTAGGAAGGAGTTTTAGAATGCAAATACTTTGTAAACACAAATCTTTCTTAACAAACAAATTAAAAAAAGAGCTTTTGTCCTTTCCAATGCACTCAGAACGAGACAACTAGTTATTTTCACAAAAAATTCCCTTTTCTTTTCAAAGCACTCAACCACTACAAAAAAAAAACTTTTCCAAAAGAGATTTTTTATTTTGTTTATAAAACACTCAAAACTATGAAAACGACTAACTTTGAGATCTATAAATTATAAAAACCTATTTGAAGTCAAAGCCTACAAGATGTATTTTTTAAGGATGTTTTACTTAGTTAGATGTAAACTAAGGACCAATTTATGCAGAATCACAAATCAGTCAAAAACAATCAATTTTGTTTTCCTCTTTAAAAATGAAATCCAAACTTTTAAACACAAGCTTTTCGAAGTTTTGTAAAGAGAAAACACAAGGCGGATTCCTCAACAAAGGTATATTTCGCAAATGGTCATACTCATAAGAAGGCTGGTAGAGACCAAGGTAATTTGAGGTTTCTACAGCTTCTAAGCTCAGAGTTACTACAAGACCAAAATGAAAAACAAACCCAACAAGCAAAACTTCTAGGAATTTCACCTAAAACCCTAACACCAATGAAATCAACCTAAGGAAAGCTTCTGACAGGTTATATGCAGGTCTGGGCAGGGGATAATAACTTCTAAACAAAAACTAAGCTGACTAACAGAGGAAATCTTAGGTTTTCCAAAATTTTGACAGGGTCCGCAGACCCACAGTTAACACAGGTGCAGTACCGCTCTGTGCTAAAAGCAAAAGTGCGGATAAGTACGCACTGTGTCAAAAGGCTAGGGTGCGGTCCTCTCCCAAAGTTATGAAAAACAAAAAATAACCCTGGATCTACTAATTCTACCCAATTCCACACACAACAAGCCAAAAACAGAAACAAAAACATAGTTTCTCAGGTCAAAGTAAAAACAAGGAAAAAATCAAGCTCCCACTATGGTCTCCATTTTGTCACACGGAATGAATCGATCTTGCGGACAAGATAGACCTTCCTAGAATCTAAAGAAGACCTAGTGACAAGCAAGCCAATCACAAACTATCTTTCTCTAAATATGCATCTATAAACAAAGGCAAACAAGTGTTTTTTAGGCCTACCTTAGGTCCAACGCAAGTTTGTGGAAGCCTCGCTCTTTTGATCCAAATGAACTCCCTTGTCGCGAATCTGCAAACACAAACAAGCAAACAAATTAAATAGCACCTGAAAATACAATATCATAAAACATATTTAACATGAAAGTCAAGGAATTCATGAAACAAATGACATGAGACAATTTGTTGAGAAAAATGAATCTGATTGTATTAATTCAAATCAAAGAAGAACTTTAGAACCTGTGCCTTGACGTTGTACAAGCTCCTCCCAGGGTCCAGCAAGAAGTCTCCTCTACTTTGACAAGTTTCACTCTCTTCCCAATGAAGCCAAAAAGGTATGTGATCTCTCCTCTCAAGCTTAACTAGGAAGTCTTAATTCCACCAGCATTTACCCTCAAAATGTTCAGCTTCTAACCTCTTTAGCAATCAGCCCAATGCCTTAATTTATAGTGCAATGGAGGGAAGTTACTAGGTCCTCCTTCAAAGGGATAAAGCCCTCCTTCAAAGGGATAGCTCCTCTCATCAAGGGATTAGCTCCTTCTCTTTTGGGATGCATGAATCACCTAAGAGCGGCCAATCCACGTCAAAATTCCTTCTAGAACCATCTATAATTAACCCAAAGTGAGTTTTTTAGAATAAACTTGTGCCTTTTTGACTTTCACAGGGGTCCGCACCCACACCTTTAGGGACAGAGCGGGCAGGTCCGCAGTTTTTGTAAACAGAAGGTGCGGGACTGCAGGCAACAGTGAGAGAAAGTGCAGAACGAGAGCTTTGTTGATTTTCAATGTCTTCCTCTCATTTTCAAAGCTTGACTTGAAGAGCTGAGGTTTGATACCTGCTTAGAAGGACAGTATAAGTGGTGATAGACCCATACTGACTGCAAATAATCATGGTGACGATATTTTTGTGTAACAAGTACTCTGTTTCCTTGACTATATTTTAGTGAAAAGATTCTATTATGCTGTCTGTGGTTCAGCATTGCTTTGTGAAAGAATTTGGAATTTTTCTCCCCTTCTTTCAACCATTGGACTCGTGATTTTTGTTTCCACGGTATTTATTCTTGCTTTCGTCTCTCCTCTAATTGGTTAATTATCCTTCCTTCCTCCTCTGCCAGCTCCTCACTTCTTCCTCCTATGATTTGTTGTTGAATTCCCTCCATTCTTGTCTGTAGTTTTCCTTTCTCTTTTTGAATGTTGCCAAATTCCTCTCTATTCCATTTCTTTATTTTGCCCTTTATGTCTTTGAGTCTAATTTGAAACGTATGCATTTTGTTTCTTCCTTCCACTCCCGTTTTACTCTCCTGCCACCAAGTTTTCACTTTGGATATGAATTCTAGATCTCTTAGCCAAAAGGACTCAAAATGAAATGGTCTCTTTTTATTCTGAGTGTTCATAGCAATCTCCAGTTTAATAGGCCAATGGTCTGACCCTATAGAAGGGAGGATGGAAGCTTCATAGAAGATGTCCATTCCTATTAAATGTTCAGAGGCTAAAAAACTATCTAACCTTGACGCTATTTGTTTATTTCCGCCTCTTCTATTATTCCAGATGTAGTTCCCATTTATAGTTGGTATGTCCACTAATCTTAAGTCCGTTTGCACATCTTTAAATCTTTCCATCTCCAGGTCTTCCCTCCTTATTCCTCCTTTCTTCTCTTCTTTAGATGTTGTCATATTGAAGTCTCCTGCAATAATCCACCTCTATTCCTGATGCATATTCCTTAGCTTTTGCATGTGAGTGAGAAATAGGCCTCTATCTACCGGGGTGTGGGGCCCGTAGACTGCTGACACTACAAACCATTCACTTTGCCTGATGAGTCTAAACTTTCTTGTTAGGATTCTGGGCATTCCTATCCACCAGTCTGTTAAGACTTCTGTTGGGTTCCAGATTACTGCTATCCCTCCCGCACTTCCTTTAGCATCTATGGTTACTTGCTCATATCTAGGATTTATTTTATTGAGTATTTCCTCCATCTTCTGACCTGAGATTTTCATTTCTTGAATAAGCATAATCTGTGGTCTATCTTTTCTCAATCGTTCCGCTAGATGTCTCTGCTTCCCTTTGCTGTTCAAACCTCTAATATTCCAGGATGTCAAAATCATTGAGGGGTTTGATTAAGGTTTTGGAACACTGCTGAAAGCGGAACCACTCTCCCTGTGTTCACTAACATTTCCCCCATTAGTTGTATGGAATCTTTAATATTTTTCCTTCCTCTTTTTTTTTCCCGCCCTTTACTTGTCCTTGCTGGTCTGTTCGGCTGTCCTTCTGATTCTCTTGTTGTTCTTCAGGCACTGTTTTACCTTTTTCCTGTTTGGCTAGATATTGCTGGAATGTTTCCGCATACAACCTTTTCTGGTCTTCAGGGATAAATCGCTCATCCAAGTTTCTCCAGTCATTTAATAATTTTCGCAGTACTTCTTCTTCTATACTTAGGTCTTCCCTGGTTATCTCCATTTCTGTCTCCATGTTTTCTACCTGTTCTACCTGTTCTTTGCCTTTGTCAAGGATATCACTCAGGGCTTTCCTCTTAGTGTGGGATCTTTCACTGCTGGAGTTGTTGTCTGTCTCTTTGTCTTCCTGATTTTCCATGGTTTGATCCTCGTCTTCCCCTTCTTCCTGTAGGATTTCAAAGCTGTTTGATTTCCCTGGGTTTATTTGTTGTACCTTCCTGTCTTCTTTGGAGTTTTCTTTTGTTACTCTTCTTCTACTCTTTACCTCTTGGAATCCTTCCTGGTCTGTTGGTCTTCTCTTCTGCTGTTTACTTTTCCTCTCCTCTTCTTCCATTGTTATAGGACACTCTTTAACCAAGTGTCCATATTCATGACATCTACAGCATCTAAACGGTATATGCTCATAGTCCAGGTTTTGCTACCAAACGTCTTCGTGATACTCTAGCTCCACTGAATCTGGGATTGGGTTGGCAATGTTCATGTACACACAAATCCTAGCATACGAAGTATACCTTTCTTTTTTTGATAGTTTTCGTTATCTTCACAAAACTCCTTATTGTGTTTCCTATCCCTTCCAAGATTTCTAGGTCCCAAAAGTCCATAGGTAAACCAAATAGTCTAACCCATACCGGAGCTGCTAAATTTTTTTCCTTATCTGGGTTATAGCATTCTTCCCAATATCTCATAAATAAACCAGCATTATAGTAAAAATAAGGTCCATTCTCAAACACTCTTTCTTTATCTTGCAGGTTAGAGAAGATTACCGTAAAGAAGCCTTTTGCTCCCAGCTTTAGCTCGATATGTCCTAGGGGCTGCCATTTTTGCTGAATCTATCTGGTAAGGTCTCTTTCAGATAGCCAGACTCCAACAAACTTACAAATGAGGGCGTGATCCTTCATGTAGCTTCTGTACCTTTCTAGTTTATTTGGTGGGATTACAAACCTTGGCTTCTCCTCCGCACATGGCAGACATTTTCCCCTTCTGCTCGCTTACCATGTCGCTCCAAGAACAGGACCTACATTCTGCTTCTCTGTTGCCAGCTGACTGTTTTGTCCTTCCCCTGCCGCTGCATCCTGGGATCTCTCCCCTCCTGACCTCTTCTTTCATGATTGTGTCTCTCGATTTTCCAACTTGTATTTTGTTGGTACTTTCTGTTTTTTACACCATTACCTTTCTTGATTCCTTCCCGTCGTTTTACCACATGGTCGCCATTAGGTTTTGGTTGCAGAGCTCAGTTTTCATCATTCTGAAAAATCTTCTTATTATAATTTTGGTTACAATGATCCTTCCAAATCTTTTTGTAGATTAGTATATTATCAAAAAATACTAACAAAAATTTACTAAGGAAGGCTTTTAAAATGCAATTCATCAAACCTTGAAATGTAGAAGGTGCATTGGTAAGGCCAAAAGGCATGAACAAAAATTCATAATTATCATCATGAGTTCTAAATGTTGTTTTTGAAATGTCTTCCATCTTCATTCTAATTTGATGATATCCCAAACGAACATCCAACTTGTTGAAGTAAATTGCTCCATGTAATTTATCTAAAATTTCATCAATGACTAAAATGGGAAATTTATCTTTAATAGTAAGCTTGTTGAGCTCCCTATAATTTAGACACATGCTCCATGATCCATCCTTCTTGTGCACCAATACTACCGGAGTAGAGAAAGAGCTTTGACTAGGTTGAATTATACTTGGATCTAGCATTTCTGCAAACATACGTTCAATTTCACTCTTTTGGGCATAGGGATATCTATAAGCCCTCATGTTTGGAGGAACACCTTCTAAAATCAATTGAATAGCATGATCATGATCACGAATAGATTGGAGGCCTTTAAGAGTCTTAAATACCTTGGAATGATTGTCCAAGATTTTTTGGAGATCTGGAGAAATAGATGATTTCGATGTTTAAGCCTCTAGTGAGCATACTTGTGCAATTATACCCCATTGTTATTTCTTTAGAAGCTTTGTCATTCCATTAGATTTTATTATCTTTCCTGGTTTCCCTGCAATACCCCTTAATTCCACTTCTTTCCTTCCCAAAAAAAATTCAAGAAAATTTCTTGAAAATTAAAAGCTACCGTACCTAAATATTGTAACCATTGGACTCCTAGTACAACATCAACACCACCCATTGGAATGGAAAACATTGGAATATTCAATACATATTCCCCCATGGTTAACTTGATATTATGGCACTTTCCAGAGCAATTTAGAGTTCCTCTATTTGCAACCATCACTTGATGCTCTGATGCTGGATATATGAAGCAATTCAATTCCTTAGCTATCTTACAATGAATAAAATTATGGGTACTACCCGAATCAATCAACACTATTATCTTTTTCTTCTTGATATTTCCTTCTATCTTGAGAGTTTGAGGAGTGTTAATTTTTACCAATGCATTACAAGATATTTTTGAATTGATTTCTTCTTTCTCTAGGGTTGGTTCCTGGTGTATATCCACTTTTTTTGAAGTTTCTTGTTCCTTTTCTTCCTCCTCTTCACAATATATGTAAAATAATTTCTTCTCATCACACTTATGAACTTTAGTGTATTTTCTATCACACCTCTAACAAATCCTTTTTGCTCTGTTTTCTTCTGATTGTTGTGGTGTCAACCTTGTAGGTTGTGGAAGGCTAGGAGCAACAACACTTCCATATTTATAGTTGTGAGTGGTAGGCTTTATTGTTACCATAATTTTGCTTTCATTTTTTATTGCCAGCTTGGATGCCTTCTTCAGTGAATCAGGTTCCCAAAGGTGAAACTCATGTTGGATGTTATCCTTTAAATTCCCTATGAAGAAATTAATCTTATGCTCCTCTGGAATATCATTTAGCGTTATATTCAATTTTTGGAAGTCCTCAATGTGCTCCACCATTGAACCCTTTTGTTTGAGATTTATCAACTAGCTAAAGAAGGTGTTGCTCCTTGTATCCTCATAATGTGTTATCATTTCCTTCATAAAAATTGACCAAGTAATAATTTGTTTACAAGAACAAGGCCACCGATACCATAAAAACTTATTGGGTTCTAAATATAAAGTTGTAATGCATACCTTTTGTGCATTTTTCACATTATGTAGATCAAAATTTTGCTCCATCTGTAGGATCCATGTTACCAGATCCTTCCCATCAAAATTCCTCATATCGATCTTTGGAGTATGGTGGGTCTTCTATCCAATGTTAGAGACTATGAAATTATGATTAACATATTTTTGGTTCTCATCATGAGTTTTATCTAATAACATTTTTCCATTAGGAAGCATTTCTTGTAGCAACTTTTGTTAAACCTTCCTTCAACCCTTCCATGTCTACTTTTAAACCATTCTTCAAATCTTCCATGTCACCTTTAATTTTTTCTTTTATACCATCAATATTAGATTCCATTCCATCCATCTTAGCTTCCAAGCCTTCCATGCATGATTTTAAACCATTCTTAGAACCATCCATCTTAGATTCCATTTCATTTTTGGTTACTCTTTGTGAGAGCGAAATTTGTTGCACTTGGTCTTGTAATTTTGATATATCATGTTGCATTTCTTCCTCGTCTTCATGTGTAATAGTATAGATTTTGGGTTTTTTACTAGGTGTTTCCATTTTCTTTCTTCGGGGCATCAATTAATGATATTTATGCTTCACTATTCCCTTTGAATCGCTTCAAACAAAACTTTTGCAAATTAAAAAAATAATAATAATAATAATAATAATAAAAATAAAAAAAATTACACACATTTTTCTTACTTTGTAGGAGCTTGATATTGAATATGTTGTATTTCTGTAATTTTAGATCCCCCATGTCTAAAATTTCTTCTTGATATAGCCCTCCAAGTCTTTTTTCCAACCCCACAAGTCATACCAAGATTTGAGTCTTCAAGAAATATTTATGCATGATCTTCCATAATGCCCTGATTATAGACTGGTTTAGTAGAGATGACTTGTACGAATTTTCACATGTCATTGTTTCGACCTTCAGCTCTATTAATGCTACACAAAAAACTACATTCTATGTAATTTCAACCACTTTTTATAGAACTTAAATCCAATCCCTAAAACGAAAGTTATTACGATTTTCCCTATGTCACCTATTTGAGACTAAATTTTGGAACCTGCCAAAACCCTAAATTCCTCGGTTCATATCTCCGAAAATATAGTGAACCAGTATTTGAAATGTTTACATGCAGTTCACAAAGATTTTGGCTCCACGTGATAAACTTTTCAGCTTCTAAAGACTCTTATAAAAAAATTTATAGCGAAAATTCCAAGATGACCATTTTAAAGAAGCAAAACCCTATAATCTAAACCTCTAATACCAAATGTTATGCAACCAACTTACAAAATAGAAGAAAAGATAGATCAACGACTTAAAAATTAGCCTCTTCGAGGGGGAAACCTCCTTTAAATTACATAAATGAAAAATTATTGGATGATTCAAATGAAAAAACCTTCTTGGGTGCTAGTCTTGACCTTCCTCCTTGTATCACAAATTTTTGTGTGTTTTATGGGCTTCTAGTTGATATTAGCTCTTGTAGAGGAAGGGTGCTTGGTTTCCTCCTATAAGTAGAGGAAGTTCTCTCCCCATTTTGATAATTTATACTTGCGGATTTGTATTATTAATTGTCTACTTTTTTCATTATGAAAAAGGCTATAGGAGGATGGCTAAAGTGATTTTTTGTGGAGATGAATTTAGTGGATGATCTTGCATTTTATATGGATTTTCATGGATAGGGTATTGATGGATGATCTTGATTCAATGAGTATGTGGTTTAGACGATATTGTTGGATTTGTTGATGGATGATTTAAATGTAATTTCATTTTTCTAGTGCAAATGGTGCATTCACTTGGGTTCTTTTGTGCAAATCCCTTCTTTAAAACCCTAGGAAGCTTTCTAGTGGAGAAAATTTCCATTAAATTTCTTGGATTTTGTAAGTTACTAGTTAGGTCTTCTAGAGTTAGTAGTGGACAACCATAGATATCTTTATATATCATCTTACTCTCCCATGGGAGTCATCCATTAACCCTTATGCTCTGAAAACAAGTAGGTACTAATATTTCTCCTGTTATTCAATCATAAAATTCAAAATTATACTCTTTATTAATTGCATTTGTCTAGTGCAAAGGGTGCATTCACTTGGTTTTTTGAGAAAATCCCTTCTTTAAAACCCTATGAATATTTCTAGTGGAGAAACATTCCATTAAATTTCTTGGATTTTGTAAGTTACTAGGTAGATATTCTAGGGTTAATAGTGGACAACCTGTTGTGTAGATAATCCCTTCTATAGACAGAAGCGATCTCTCTAGTCCTATAAGAGGATATAGAAAGAAACTAGATAAGCATGTGAAAAAATTCGTAGTTTATATTAGAAAATACAAAGTTGTTAGAATATTCTGACACATAGGAAATAGTTAAGTATAACTTGGTCTTGTGTAGAGTTAGGTAAAGTGTGTTTCTTTACTATGTATTTTTGTAACTTACAATCTGACGGTCACGATATGTTCTAGACATGAAGTGATCGGATGGTTCATTCTCTCCTCAGTATTACCGAAACTTGATCTGTGGCTTAACACCCGATTGGTCCATGATCTCTATTTAAAGGGCATGGAGGGTCATTTGTAGGGCGACCATTCATGAGAGAAGCTTATGTAAATTTTCTTTCTTTTATTAACAAATTTCCTAAAGTGGTCGCGTTGGCTTAGGCCGTGGACTGTTTCCCTCTTTAAGGATTTTAACCACGTCAAAGATACTGGTGTATTGATCTGTGATCTGTTTGTGAGCAGTGTCCTTTGGTGTTCTATTTGAGGAACTTACCCTGTAAATTCCTACATGGAATCAGAACTAGCTGAGGGCCACATCCATTGGTGATCCAAATCCAAAGCCGGTAATAACTGCATCTGATTGTTGTTTCCTAGATCTACTATTTTTTATTGGTTTCGGGTTGAGATGACTGCTCTATTGTGTTAGGAGAATCCATTCCAGTGATGAACCCCTTTTTTTTCACGTAAAAAGGTTTCTGGTAGCTATAGTTACATCATTTTTAAGATCTGGAGGTATACAATTCTTTTTTTAATTCTATTTATTCATTTTTCTGTTTATTTTGGTTTATTTAGCTCTCGGTTTTTTATTATTGGATCTATGCCTTTAATTTCTACGTATGCTCTTTTCCCTGCGACTCTGTGCGATCTGGGAAAATTAGAAACATAAAGAAAGGATTTTTCTCATGCGTATGCTCTTTTCCACCACACCTTAGTGTGATCTCAGAAAATCAGAAACATTGAAGAAAATATTTAATTTTTGATGAAAACTAACTTCAAGCCATAAGGTTTGGTTTTTTTGCATGTCTATGTTGGGTTGTGTGGTCTTTTGTTTTGTAGGCAAAAAGAGCTTTCTCAAGTAAACACACACCCCAAAGCTTTAGTGACTAATAAAAGAAAAAGAAAAAACAAATTGTTTCCTCTTTTCCAAAGATTACTAATCTTTTAAACTAGCTCAATTGGTCCAAGGTTGCTTTATGAGAATAGAGGTCATGGGTTCAAGTCTTTCTTTTTGTTAGTTACTTTTTCAAAAAACACATGTATCTTATGTTTTAAAGTTACTTTATGTAAAAGTGTTCTCACCCATTATAAAAAGTGAGTCACTTACAATTCTAAAGTCTCTTTATCTTTTATTTAAGTTACAATTTAGTGAGTAGCTCATAAAGTACCATTGTAAAAGTGACTTTCACTTATTTATAAAAGTGGGTCACATATTTTTTTTTTTAAAGTGAGCTAATTATATTAAATTTGAAAAGGGGAGGATTTTTTTAAATATAATATTATCATTCACTTCCGCACATTCACGCACTTCGTCGGCATCTTCAAGAACTTTTCTTCAAAAAGCCATAACTTCTTCATCTGGAAGCCGTTTTCAGAACCGTTTTTTTTAATCCACCTAATTTTTTGAGATCTTTCCATTGGAAGTTTCAGCATCTATAGCTTCAGTTTCTATTAAATTAGAAATTCCATGCCAAGTTATTCTTGACAGCACCAACTACTTCCAATGGTGGTCCTACATTGTGGATTTACTTAGAACTAAAGGTCTTTACAAAATAGCCTCAAGCCAAGAAACCAAACCTAAAGATCAAGATAATGCAGCCAAATGGGAAAATAGGAAATATCAAGCACGTGAGTTGATATGGATGTCTATTTCTCCAGACCTTAGATTCCATATCGCAGAACTTGATACCCCTAATGAAGCAATGAAACAACTCACTAAAGTTTTTGGAATTAAAATGAAATTTGAGCCCATCACTCGAAAATGAGTTGCTTACGTTGGACCCCAATAATTTTTCTTCTATTGAATATTTTTTGTCCAAGTTCAAGACCCTGAGACTTCTCTTCAAAGGTCTTAAGGTTAAGAAAGAATATGGTAACCTTATCTATTCCATTCCTACTAAGTTGAGACCAACCTACTTTGTGTTTGTTTCCACTTTCCATTCTACTAGAGAAGCATTTATTTCTCAAGGACAAGACTATAAGTCCCCCTCTTTTTATGCCTTTTGTGATTATTTAATAAGAGAACAAGAAAAACTCTTATATCTTGGTCTTCTTAATCTTGGAAACTCTTCTAAGAAAGCCTTAGCTTCCCAACAACAACCAAATTCAAAGAATCCTAAGAAGAAGTATCCTAAAAAGAATGGTCCTAAACCAAACAAGGGTCCTAAGCAATTTCAGTCTCAAAATGAAAAATCATTTCAACAAAATAATCAGGCAAATAAAAACAAAGGGGAGAAGATTGATAGACATTGCCAGTTTTGTAATTGAGATGGCCACTTAGAATCCAAATTCTTTAAGAAGATGGAAGCCTTGGAGGAAGCAATGAAGAAGCATAACATCCATTTGGAGCACTCTTCAACTTCAACTTCATCTTTAAGAATAACACTTTCTTCATGTGGTTGTCAAGCATCTCGGTCTGGTTATGCACTAAATGTATCTTCTTCTTCTCATTCTCATGAGTGGCTCATTGATTCTGGAGCTTCTTATCACATGGACAAAAACAAAGCCATGTTTTCTTCTTTAAATGATTATAACACCAAAAATATATATGTTGGTGATGATAGATCTCTTAATGTTATAGGGACTGGAACTTTTCATCTAGACAATGGTCAATTTAATGATGTATTATGTGTTCCAAACTTATCCTACAACCTTCTATCTGTATATCAAATAACTCATTCAGGTGAAGGTAAAATCGTTGAATTTTCACCTCACAATGTTGTAATTAAGGACCTAAGAGATCCTAGACAGATTTTAGCTATTGGCATTGCTGATGATTCTACAAGGTTGTATAAGTTTAACAACTTTGGGTCATCAAATCTTCCCTCGGTATTCGTTGCTTATAATGATGAAGTTAGCAAACTTTGGAATGAGCGATTTGGTCACTTAAACTATCTCTCCCTTCAGAATCTATGTAAAGAAAATATGGTGACAGGTCTTCCAATGGTATCTTGCAAATATGGTGTTTGTTCCGGATGTGTACTCGGAAAAATCATCAGAATAGTTTTGAAAAATGTGCCTCTTGGCATGCCTCAACCCCTTTATAGCTTGTGAATAATGATTTATGTGGTCCACTTCTAGTTGTTTCATTCTATGGCTACAAGTATTTCTTAACTTTCATTGATGATTTCTCCATACGCACTTGTGTATACTTCTTAAAACTCAAGAGTGAAGTATTTAACATGTTCTTGGCCTTTAAGGCCTTTGTTGAAAAACAATCTAGACATCAAATTCTTAAGCTAAGATCAGATAATAGCAGAGAATATGTTAACAACAAATTCATCAAATTTTTCACTGAGAATGGAATTCAAATGCAACATACTGTTCCATATACTCCACAACAAAATGGTGTAGCTGAAAGGAAGAATCACACCTTAAGGAAATGGTTAATTGTATGCTTCAATCTAAAGGACTTAGTCTTAATTTTTGGAGAAGCAATTAACTGTGCAAATTACATAGTAAATCTCACTCCTACTAAGGTTTTAAAGAATATCACTCTAGAAGAAGCATGGATCTCAATTAAACCACATGTAAATCACTTTCATGTTTCTGGAAGTGAAGCATGGGCCCATATTCCAAATGAGAAACATAAAGCTTTAGAACCTAAGAGTGAAAAATGTATTTTTGTTGGATATTCTGAAGATGTCAAAGGATATAGACTTATTCCACTTAAGTTCAAAAATGTTATCATTAGAAGAGATGTAAATTTTGTTGAAAATATATCGGCCTACGAACCTAGTTTGGCGGATGTGCCACCTCTCTCTATCCCTTCTACTTCTGAAAATATTTCTTCTTCAAATGATGACAGCAAGGATGACAATCCTCCCCCACCTTCTTAGGATCCCCCTTCAGCTCCACAGCTTCCAAAATGGGTTCGTGCTACTCGGGATGTAGCAGGTGTTCTTGTCGGTGATCCTACATATCAGTGACGTACACGTTCTCAGTTCGATAGAGCCTCTTCTCTATTGGCTCAAGCTTCAGTGAATTATGATCCTGACACCTTTGCAGAAGCTTCAGGCCATCTAGATTGGTATGCAGCTATGAATGAAGAATATCGTTCATTACTGGCAAATGATACATGGGATCTTGTTCCTCTTCCAAAGGGACGAAAACTTGTTAGATGCAAATGGATTTACAGAACCAAGTATGGACCAGATGGAAAAGTTGATAAACATAAAGCTTGTCTTGTTGCTAAGAGTTTTTCACAAGTTGAAGGCATTGACTATACTGAAACCTTCTCCCATGTTGCCAAAATGAACTCTATCCTCCTTTTTATTTCCCTTTCTACCTCTTTCAAATGGGAAGTCCATCAGATGGATGTTAAATCTACCTTCTTGCATGGGGACTTGCATGAAGAAATCTATATGGAATAACCTACTGGCTTTATACAAATAGACTCCAACCTTGTATGTCGGCTTAAGAAATCCCATTATGGTCTCAAGCAGCAAGCCCCTTAGGCTTGGTATGCCAAAATGGATAGCTTTCTCTTAGATATTGGCTTTTCTAGGTGTCATTCTGACAATACTGTCTACACCAAGAAAGTGGGCAAGTCTCTTATCATTCTTGTTCTTTATGTTGATGATATTATCCTTACTGGTAGTGATCCCAACCTTATAAACCATGTGAAGTCCAGCCTTAATAAGAAGTTTGAAATGACATACTTTTGACACTTGCATTATTTTCTTGGTCTTCAAGTCTTGCAATATAAGGAAGGTATTTCCCTTTCCCAGTTCAAGTATGCATGTGATCTTCTAACATCGAAGACTGTAAGCTAGCCCCTTATCCCTTTCAATTTGGAGCCAAAATTTCAGCCACTTGTACTTCCCCTGAAGTTGATGCTACCTTATATCGTCAACTTGTAGGAAAAATTTTGTATCTGACCCATACTTGTTCTGACCTTTCCTTTGTTGTTGGCCTTATTGCTCGGTTTATACAAAACCAACATGAAAGTCATTGGAAAGCAGCTAAAAGAATACTTCATTATGTTCGAGGTATAGTTCAGTTTGGGATTCATTACAGTGCAGAAGCATCTCCTCTATTGGTTGGCTTCACTAATTCCGATTGGGCCAGTGACCTTGATGATCGGAAGTCTACTGCCGGTTATGACTTCACTCTTGGTTCTATACCTATTACATGGGCTTGCAAGAAACAAAGTGCCATCTCTCTTTCTTCAGCAGAAGTAGAGTATCATGGTGCTATAGAAGCTAGTAAGGAAGCCCTGTGGCTTCATCAGATCCTGTCAGAGTTTGGTTTTCAGTAGCAGCATCCAACTACACTTTGGTGTGATAATCAAAGTGCTATTCAACTATGCAAAGATCTAGTCCAACATTAGCACAAAAAACGCATTGAACTACACATGCACTTCATAAGAAAGCTCATTCATGACCATGTTCTGGAAGTGCAATATTGTTCAACAGATGATCAAGTTGCAGACATCTTTACAAAGGCTCTCACAGAGGCAAAGTTTACTAAACTTCGATTTATGGTTGGAGTTCAAGAAGTTGTCACTAAGGAGGGATAGGCTCTAATGCCTCCTTCCTTCTCCTATTGTGTCATATTTGTACATCCTTAAATCCTATCCCAAGTTGTTCTTAAGGGGGGATGTTAGGATATTCTGACACATAGGAAATAGTTAAGTATAACTTGGTCTAGTGTAGAGTAAGGTAAAGTATGTTTCAGTGTTGTGAAAAGCGCGATTAAATCGCACTTTTTTGAAAAAATTGCGCTTTTTTCCCCGCGCCGATTTAATCGCGCTTTTTACACGAAAAAATCGGCTACTTTTTTTTGCCGATTTTTTCCGAAAAAAAGCGCGATTTTTTCCGAAAAAAGCGCGGGGTTGCCGGGACAGCACGATTTTATAAAAAAAAAAATTGGTTTTCATTTGGTCATTTGGGTTTTTTCATGCAATTTTTTTGAAAGAAACAAATAATTTTTGAGTGGGGCAGCTTAATGATCAAGTCTAGGCCCTAGTATGGATATGTTATTCATGGTAATGTTAAATTCTTAAAGTAAAAGTGACATTCTCCTTAATCTTCATTTTCATCCTTTTACTTAAATTTTTAACATTACCATGAAATGACTCAGGATGTTTGAGATTGGTTCCAGCGTCATTGGATTTTATATGGAGAAAGTAGAATTTTAGATTTCATTTAAAATCCAGCAGACTTATCAGTTTTTCAGGATTTCAGGATTAGAAGATTGTAATGTTTCCAGGTGACACCACCTGCTCGGGCTACCCCTACCACCAGTAGAGGACGTGGTCTACCTCCTATAGCTCCTACTTCTAGTTCTTCAGCTTCTAGAGCACATCAGACTCCACTGCCATCTCCACCAGCACAGGCACCAACATCTACATCTAGAGGGAAAGGGAAAGCTGTGGCATTTTCTCGCAAGAGGGGCAGAGGAAATCAATAGGATTAGACCTCATTTTATTGTATATGACATTATGACATGATGAGATACACTATCATATTTTTTTTTGATATTTTGAGGCTGAGTTGGGACTCAGGAGTCAGGACTTACTATTCAGGACATGATTCAATGTTATGTGTGATTTTAGCGCTAGAAATGATATTAAACATCTTATATATTAGTTTTTTTATCATATTTATGTGTCAATGTATTTATTTTATGTTGTATATGGTTTAGATATTAAAAAAATTGAAAAAAAATGAATATTTTTGTACCAAACGATTTTTTCCCACTTTTTTCCGATTTTTTCCCAATTTTTCCGATTTTTTCCAATTCGTTCCCCGTGGCGATTTAATCCCGATCACGCTTTTCACAAAATTGGTATGTTTCTTTACTATGTAATTTTGTAACTTAGAATCCAACAGTCATGATATGTTCTAGACATGAAGTGATCTGACGGTTCATTCTCTCCTCGGTATTACTGACACTTGATCCTTGGCTTAACACCTAATTGGTCCATGATCTCTATTTAAAGAGCATGGAGGGTCATTTGTAGGTGACCGTTCATGAGAGAAGCTTATGTAAATTTTCTTTCTTTTAATAAATTGCCTAAAGTGGCCGCGTTGTCTAAGGTCGTCGATTGTTTCCCTCTTTAAGGGTTTTAACCACGTCAAGAATACTGGTGTATTGATTTGTGATCTGTTTTTGAGTGGTGTCCTTTGGTGTTCTATCTAAGGAACTTACCCTCTAAATTCCTACAAAAGTATGATATATGACTTATCTCACTCTAATGTTAAATGCATGTTGATGTTGTCCTCAATATTCTCGCTTCCAAGTTCAATCCTCTTTAAACAGTTGTGGATGAGTACCTGCAAGGAAGATCAAACAAAAATGACAAAGGCATACATAGCATAATTCATTATAACATAAAGTATATGATAGATCAAGGAATATCATATTAAATGAGTAATTCTTTACACGCTTATGGAAAGTAAACACATGATGTATTTATTAATAGAAAATGAGGGAAGTATACAACCAATCAAGCCTTGATGTTAGAAGCCTCCTTTGGACGAGTTTCCAAGTCCTAGCCAAGACCTTCAAGCACTCCTTCTCCATAGTAAGATGGGAAGAATTTAGGAATAGTTTTAGAATAGGAATGCAACCAAGAAATGACCAACCAGTTTTGGATAGTAGGGATCTCATTTATAGGGGAGGAGAGAGAGTTAAGGATCCATAAAAGGAGGGAGAGGTTCCACAACTCTAGGGGAAGATCCATGAGGATAGGATCAAGGAACAAGAATGGTAGATCTCACTCTATTCCTTATTCACCTATAACCAAATCGTCGTTCTCGAGGCTTTTAGTAAGAGAAGCTTCTCCTCCACTTTAGAAAAAATTACCTGAAGAGGTTCAATGTAGGTTTTCCTATAAAAAGGCATGCTGATAGCGGTAGGTCAAAAGAGTGCAAGAAGTTACCAACACGGGTCACTAGTGGTGCGAAATGCATTGATCCTTAAAAACTAAGTTTTTGACAGGTTTTCTCAGAAACTCTTTCGGGTAAACTTTTCTTCTATTCTTTAGGGAAGCTTTTATATATGTTTCATGGTGAATAGAGTGATATATTTTGTCATTTTTACACTTTAGCATACGAGATGAGAAGTGTGACAAAATATTGTGTAACAGATTCCCCCTAAAGCATGAAGGTAGAACATGGAGTGATGGGTGAAATACTTTATAAGTCAAGGCAAAGACCCGAAGAAACACCATAAGGAGACCTACGAATCAAGCATGATATAGTATATATGACATCTCTGATGTAAATATGCCTAATAATACATCTCTTAATCTAACAATACATGAATCCACAGCATGGACGCAACCATCCGAATAGAAGGGATCACGTTTATGGATCCACGACATGGATGAAACCATCCAAATAGAAGGGATCCTATGTATGGTCCCACGACAGGGATGCAACCATCTGAATAGAAAGAATCATGTGTACAATCATGAATACATAATATCTCCATGTAGCCTAGATTTATCAGACGAAACCCAGGGTCTTCATCTCTATCTCAAGCTAACCAAATTACGAATTCTACCATGTGAATAAACATGCCAGAGTCGAACATGGCAGAAAACCACCTGATTACTAGTCAATGATGTGAACCATTAACAGGCACGAGGGAAACCACCAATAATGACAATGGTTCTCAAGGTACAACAACACAATTCACAAGTAACACAACCCTATATATATTTCTAGATCATATTACTCTCCCAAAGGAGTCATTTGTTAACCTCATATGCCCTTAAAATAAGTAGGTACTAGTCTTTCTCCTAATGTTCAATCATAAAATTCAATTTTTTTCTCTTTATTCTCTATTTTAGGATTAAATTAGGGTTTATAACAACTAAAATTGTATTTTTAGTCATAAAATAGTTGCATGTCTAGGGTTTTTGAGCATTTGTATGGTTAAAAATGGACTCATTCATCATGTTTTGTATTACTGATTTCTTTTACACCCTTTGTAGGGCTAGACATTTTTCATTTTAGGGATTTTATATTCCCTTTTGCTTTCAGATTTCAGGTGTTAATTAAAATCTATTCTAATTTTTCTTTTGAGTCCTAGTTTTCATTGGCATTCAAGTTCAAGGGTCGATTTATTTCTTGTTGTAATAACTTGAGTTATGAAATATACTATCTTAATTGCATGTTTTACAACAACCATAAATTTTTCTTCATTTGTAGTGTTTATGGTTTACTCTTTGACTTATTCTAATTTCATAAACATCCCAAAATTGTCTTAGAATGTTCATATGCTAAAATGTGCAAAATCACCTCACAAACCATTTGATTCCTTACCTTGAATGCTATATTTAAGTGGCAGTAATAAGTTCTTAGTATATAAGGCCCTAGACATGATGTTTTCTTGGCTAAGGATTCCTTGAGGCTCCTAGGGAAGCCTCCCTTGTTGGATTTATATTTCACTAAAAGGAGGAAGTGATTATTTACATGATAGTGGTAGTATTCCCATGTTACATTTTGTTATCCCCTTGTGAAACACTTTGCACTAAGGCGCAATATTTTTTCATACAATCCCATAGGAGATATTTTTGTAGTTGAGCAGTTTGATTTTTTTGTAATTTTACTGTTTCTAACATCTCTACGTGTACCAAGCACTGAGTCTCCTATTGTAAGATCAATTGGCTTGTCATTCTGAAGCTGTAGGAATGGATCTTGATGAGTTTCCTTATGCCTTATGCTTTATATTCCATCCATTAAAATACAAAGTGTCCATTTCCCCATGAATATACTTGCTTGAGGTCTAACACCAATCCCTAGAGAAGGAAGGTCAAGGATCTGGCATACTTCCTACCATATATTTCCCAACAGGCAGAGTTGCAGAATTTTAGAAACGATAATGAAAAACACATTCAATAGTTCAATTTCATCTACATTTTCCGTTATGGAGGTAATTGGAATGTTAACATCAATATTCTCTAGTATTTGATGGTCACACCCTTTTGTGTACAAGAATATTGATGCTCATCCTTGCCACAAGCTTTCATGCCTCTTCTTGTCTTAACATATGAACTGTGATATTTGTTTTCTGTAGTGCACATTAAACATCAAATAAATCATAATCAAGAGATCATGGGATAGGGACAGTGAGGAGTGATTCTCCTTCCATTTATAACTAGTTTTCTAGCTTCCATGCAAGATGTTGCATTTGTTGATTGATCTACCTTCTGGTTATTCCTCTTAGCACATGATGACACCATAATTTTAAGTTTATATGCTACTTCATCATAAGATGATTCCATTTCCTAAAATAAAGAAAAAAATCATAAAGCACGGTCAGTCATCAACAAGTAATACTAAAATCAGTGCACACAATTTAAAAATAAAATAACAAGTTAAGGCATCAATGAGTAATATAGAAATCAAAGCATAGAATATCATAATCATGGTATCACCATTCTTGCTTATGGAAAATTCAAACAATTGATTTATGTCTACATAGCATAATTGATTTATGACTATTTCGAACATCGGTCTCTATATTTGGTAAAGCATTTTGACATTCTAGCATCTATGTATGCCAGGAATCCTTCATAAATAAATTAACTATGTTAGGAATCGTTGATAAATCCATTAAATAAAATTAATGGACAGACCTTTCACTTCAGTAGGGATATTCATTGGGGGCATTAAATAGAAGTATAAACAATCTGGCCTCATATTTCAACTTTTCTCTTAGAATAAATTTCTAATTTTCTCTCAGAATTGTTTACTTTTGAAATAATAGTAAAATCGAACAAATCTTGAGTAAACATGTATGTCGAATCCTTGATAAATTCATTACACATGATTAACCATACAAGCCTCGTGTAATACCCTCCTCCCACATCTATGGAAGCAACTAGCTAGCCAGGGTAAACATGCGATGAGAGGCCACTATGACATGATTTGACCTCCTAAGTCACGTTAAGGATGTGGAATCGACAGAAACACACCATGAAAACATTCAACATCAACTACAGGACCCTCAAGAACCAATCCAATAGTTTAGACAACTTTCCCTTGGGTCCCACTAAACGTTTGGACAGCTTAAGCCTCAGTCGCTCTCATGCTATAGGCATGACAGCTACTAGAAATCCAAATCCCCTTTCACAGGCTTGCCTGCCAGTGACCAAAGACTAAATTTCTTAGTGCTATGCCAACGACTTCGGTATTTGAGCCACTTTTTTAGGACCAGAGCCCAGTTCACTGCCCATAATTGAGCCATCTCTTCAAATCAGTAAAATATCATAGAAACTACAGTACTAAAGTAAATACTTGTTCAGGACCTTAACTAGACCCCTAGTAGTTGTTACACATCATTTTGTCATCATGACAAATAATCATCAAAATTAGATCTCTCACCATCCATCCAAGTGTCACGAAGCACTCCCTTGCAAGTCAAAAACTTATATACCTTGAATAAAGTGGAATTTTTGGATCTCGTGGTACAAAACCCTGCTTTTGAGCATCTACGCATTTTGTATGAACAAAAACCACACATGTGCAGTTTCTTCCACTGTAAACTGTGTTAGTGTCAGTATGGTCATACTGCCATCAGTGATCAAAATATGCTCTTTTGCATTTGCATGATAGGAGTCCCATACTGTAAATTTTCAACAATCTGTTAGGCCATGGATCTACTTATGGTTGAGGTCACTTTTGTTCTCCCTCATCAAACATACTTGCTGATACTCTTTCTTATTGTTTTCAGTCAAAGTTCATTTTCCTTCTACAGTACATTCCATTAGGTTACTAGGGTTTGGTCCCATTAGGTTGTAGGGTTTTCACCATAGTCAAAATTAATGGTTGAATGCCAATAAAGATCAGCAAGGTCATGAGGATGCCAAAATAAACTCAAGAAAAGTATCAGAAGAGTTGAAGATTATTTTTATCAAAGTCAAATGTAATTTTCACCTCAAAACATGTTTTGAGGTTAAAACAGAGTATTTTGTTTCTATTCTTATTTTTTATGTAATTTCATGTTCCTATATGTAATATTGATCCTCAACTCCCAATGAGCACCAAATTATACTACTAGGCTACAAAGATTACAAAGAAACCAAGACAACATGAGCAAATCCACCTGCAAAAGCAAAAAGTGAAAGGCATTAAAATCAGGGTTTCTAAAAAGGCAAAGAAACATTGGAAAAGTGGGTTTTCAAAAAGAAAAAATTAGAATGGGGTTCATATATAAACTCATTTTATTCTATTTTGACTCCATTGTGTCATTTAGCAAATCAAAGGAGCCAAAGGAGAGAAGAAAAATCAATTTTCTAAGTGTTCTTGAGAAAATAGGGGCGGCGCTGCGCTTTTGGAGGAATTTTGCCCGGCGTTGCATGTAGGGCGATTTTTCATAGTTCAAATTTCAACGGGCACTGCACTTAGGGCCTAGCATTGTGCGTCTGTGCAGAGGCACTGCGCTTAGGGCATCCAACACCCAAAACTCTCCCAACTTCAAATCTATGCCAAATTTCCTCCAAATCTACCTTGTGCAAGTAAGTATCATTGCTCTCCTTGCAATTTAGTTTGCATATGTGAAGATTTTCATAATTTTTTCACTCTCTATATAAAACCCTAGTTATTTGGTTTTTCCCCATCACTCAACCTCATAACTAAACCCTTCACTTATTATTCCCATCACTTTTATCATATTCTACCACTCATTTATCACTCCCTAAACCTTCACCTCCCTCTCATGCTTTGCTCATAACATCCGAAATTCACTCACACCCATCCCTACAAGCCCTAGAACATACCATTCATCCCATACATTGTCAAAATTGTGCAAACTAAGAGAGTTGATTAATCATGGACAGAGGTGATTCTAACTATGATGAGGAGACATCAAGTGACAATTCAGTGGAAAGGAGAAGGCAACAGAGAAAGCCTCATAAGGGAGGCAAAATTACAAGAGAGGAACCAACCAGCTTAGCAGAACTACATGCCTCTCCATTAGCAGTTTCTTGTTTCAGATACCTCGGTTGTTTTGAGTTTTGTGAACTAGCGGAGAGAGTTCAGTTTCATCATGAGTTGGTCAAACTCTTTGTTGCCAATTTGCATAACCATGAAGTGACTCTTGCTGGGGTTACTTTCACAGTGTCACCAGCTGTTATTTCAGAGGCCACTAGAATTCATGATGTTGGTTGAAGCTTCCCTAGCCCATCAAAGTAGTTGATGGTGGTGTCTCATGCCAAATTTGGGCAGCTTTTTAAGAAATTTTGTCATTTTGAAATTTTGGAAATTTAAAACACAGAAAATTTGCCCAAAAGCGCAGTGCCACCGGCGTTGCGCTTTTTCTCGGGGCACCCAATGCACAAATGGGTTGCATTTTTGGATTCAGGGGATCAAGGACATGCACCCTACCAATTGTTAGAATTTTTGAAGCACATTTAGTCCACCAGAAGGTCCAAAAACACCCAAAATTGGACCTTTCTGCTAGTTTTTGGACACACAGAAGCAGCCTTGGGAGAATTGGTTTTTGAGGGGGAAAATGAGCTCTAAATGAAAAAATTCTAGGTGTTCCAGAAACTAGACTTAAATACCTTTCCAATGAGCTATCTTGGGCTCAATTTGGATGTTGGGAAGGCCTCCAAAAGTGGACTCAAAATGGCGCTGCGCGTAGGACCAGTGGCACTGCGCATAGGGCATTTTTCACTCAGGATGACTTTTTTGCCTAATTTCACCTATTTTCTTGATTTCTCTCTCATGCAAGTGAATTTGCTGATGTAATTAATGCCATGGATTGTAAATGTAATATTCAAACACTAGTAGATGGTAGATTCATGGACAAAAAGTGGTTTTGAGGGTAATGAATCTGTTTCCACTCTTGTAGAGGTAAGTTGTTTGACTGCCTAGATTCTTGTTCTTAGTTTAGAAATGGTTGAAATATCTCCTTTTATCATGGTTTCGACCCCTAATGGCTAGGATGAGTGAGTTGGATACCTAAATTATGTATTTTCTTTGTCATTAGCAAAGGTTGGATTCAGCTCGATGCTCATGTACTGAACACATATCACTTTGTAGCAGTTTTGGCAGGAAACTAATAAAGTTACAGCTATTTTTATGGGATCCCAGTGGTATGGACTTTAGCATATGTTTCTTCTTCTGTGATTATGTTCTCATGTTATTTATGTATGCATCTTTCATATAATTGCTTCTGATTGGTTGTTTTCAAGTCAGATAGGTGGAATTCATTAGGTTTTAATGCTTTGCCTTGGGAAAACACCAGTATTTCATGTTTTTTCCTACTGTTTAGGAAGGATTCATGACTTTCTCATGCCCTTCTTAACTTCTCACCTGTCTAGCATTTCACCTCATCAAGCCTAAGGTGCTGAAGCTCATACCTACCTTGCCCCATAAAATCCCCTGCAATTTTGACTTAGTTTCCTAGACCCAAAATTGCCCAGCAAACACCAACAACTTCAATCAAAACCCTTGAGCTACTATACCTAGCATAAAATCTTGTCCCTGATCCATTCATCTTGACTGAGATCCATAAGGAGAGCCCTCTCTCGACCTGGTAGGGCTAGCTACCAGGTTAACTTGGTTTGTGGTTACCCTAGGAATAGCCTTCCTTCAGCCTAAGGTCAAACCAGGTGATAACATAGTGGCAACTCAGCTGGGGAACGTAGTTTTATGTTCCTCAACAAAATGTATTAAGTTTAGATCTAATTGTTGATGGTGGACAACGATTAGACACCAGAAGGCTGAAATCATTCACCTGGCGACTCCAATGTCAAAAATATCAAGGTTTAGAATTTTTATGGCAACTCCACTCTTCAAGAACCAGTAGCCTGAAGAATTGCTTGGTGAATTCATTGTTATCAAAATGGATTCGTTGGCTCGAAGGTATGCTCCGATGAGCCGAGATCACATTCCAGGTTTCCCAAATAAAATTCCTAAGGTAGATTGGCAAAGGAATATGCCTATGCTTAAAGATGATGATGGAATAATGCTGCTTTATATCTGGTTAGATTTCACATGCATACTTGCAAGTTGAAGGTTGATTTTCCTTAACACTGCTTGATGAAGATATTCATGGCCACTCTGGAAGGTGAAGCCCGATCTTGGTATGAAAGTTTGTCGCCTGCTTGTATTTACTGTTTAAAGGATTTTCATACCATGTTCTTGGAAAGGTATAAAGAATCTTGTCCATCCCTGATATTAGTTCAGAACTGTTGTAAACATGTTTATAGTTTTATTGAAAATCTTGACAATGTTTATGAAGGTGATGACTTCATGGACGATGAGATCGTGGAAGCCCTGTATGAAAATCCATTTCAGCAGCATAAAGAGAGCTTAGAGGATACTTATCAAGATGCTCAGGAAAATTTGCAGCAGGTTCAAGATCTTAGTACAATTGAAAATGATGGAAGACAAGGTCTTATTTCAAATCTGATCATAGCAGGAGACAGTATGCAGGAAAATCAAGTTCCAATTTCAGATTGTGATAAAGTCAAGTTGGCTATTTCAGATCTAGATTCAGATCGTGTTGATGAAGAGTAACTTATTCTGAATCCAATGAAGGAGAGATCTGTTGTTGAGATCATCTGGAATGAAGAAAAAAAAAATTATTGACCCAAGTGTTCTCATTTCATTAGAACAAAGCCTTCACGAGGAGGTAATCCAGTCATTTTATAAAAAACAAGATGAGATAGATCAACTCCTGAAAGATCATGTTACAACCCAAACTAATGCAAGTTTGCAGTGTTCACATTGTCAAGAAGGTATTAGTGAAGCTTCTTCCACTTTTGAAAATGAGGACAATTTTGAAATTAGATTTATAGATCAGCGAACAGATATTGTTTTCTTCCATGAAGATGAAAGAAAACAATATCCCCCTTTGGCATTGATGGAAACACAAGTACTCCCCCTACGATCATGACACCTGGAGATGAGTTTTCACAAGGGAAAATAAAAGTGGCAGAATCACAAGGGATGTCAAGATAAAGCGGATGAGGTGCGCTAGAAGGGATTCATCCTTCAGCATGGGTTCTTCGTTAGATTCCCACACACACTCATCATGAATGATGGTGCAGGTTGGCTGCATAATACCAACTCCGTCAACAACTTGATCCTTGTTCACAAGAGATGAGGAGTTTGGAATGGAACAACACAAGACAGTACAATCCGGAGGATCAACAGAATGTAGGGATGGAGATTGAGGGAATGAATCCACGTGACAACCAACAGGATTGCAAGCCAAATCTGTGCAGATATCAAGAGCAGGTGGGGTGGGAGGATGTGACAATTCAACAGATGCGTGCGCATGATATCCCACATCACTTCGCGGTGGTGGACATATTTGATGAGGTGAAGGCGGACAATCACTTGTGGCAACAATTGTGCCTGCCTGTGATTTCGTAGCTCCATCACCGAAGTGTGCTGAGTGGGGTCCGGATATGCGAAGAATATACTCAAATATTCCATAAAGAAATTCCTAATCAATTTCATCTGCGGGAAATCGGTATGCAAGATTACAAAAGTATGTGTAAAACTGATCAACAGATTCATTGGGTGCTTTTCATAATTTCATAATTTCTTGATCGAGTGCTTTATAATTTTAGTGATTGAAACCACAGTCTATCTATGCGACCAAATGAGCAAGAGAATGAATAGATTTTTCGGGAAGCGTGGCACACCAGTGCATGGGGTGCCCTCGAAGTGTGTAGACAAACAACGCACAGGTCATGTACTCTTCAAAGATTCCATGTCTTTTGCATGAGCCTACAACGCCGACCGCATGCCTAACCAAGGCTATGTGGCCTCCACCATCAAATGTTTTATGTGACAAGTTATCTGAGAGATTTTCCGAGATAATGAAGTCGTTTCCATAAGACATACACTCTAGAAGAGCAACTCTGTAGTTAGTCATGATAGATATGTAGAGATTCAAAATAGATGTGGGAACTCAACTTGTCATCTGGCCCTCCTTCTAGTGCCAAAATGTTGATGGTACTGGACTAGCCAATATCAGGGGATCTCCCCGGTATGAAGTCCCAACTATACCTCACACCATTTGGTGTGGGTGTCCCATCCAGAAGGATGGCCCGGTTGCCATTATCTTAAGGATTTGCCTCAACTCTTGCTTGTCAACACAAGAGAGTGGTCTTCTTTGTCTTCGAGAAGTGAGGTTTGCGTGCCCGGTGAGTGTAAGTGTCACTTGTGTCAATTATTATTTCACTGTTGAGGGAGAGGGTGAGAGTGAGTTCCAAGTCGATTGGGGGTAGTCCCAATGTTGCTAGGAACATACAACACAACAGGACATACACAACTTCGGCTAAGTAGTCCACACAGATGCGGAAATCACAACACACAAGGGAAGATAACATGTATAACACTCAGCAAATTAGCTCACACGAGTGCAATGGTTGTTTACAACAAGTTTTATGTGAAAGGTCTATCTGATGTCCATGAGAGTAGTCTAAACGGGCAAGACATCGTTAACAACATATACAACACATTTCCATTAATAGATTATGTATTACAACAAGTGAAATAGTTCAAATGTAGAACACAGGTTAAAGCAACATGCATCACAAGTGTTAAAGATAGTCTTACAACAATTACAATACATGTGTGAAAACGTGCTAACCTATTAGCAGGCTTCTAAATTAAACGAAAGTTACAAGACACCATACATCACTAACCCCATGTGAGGGGCATTGGAGCCACTGCTTACTCCTCAAAGGAAATATTACAGACTTTCTTGGCTATGTGGGAGGAGTTGAGGTGAAAAAATTCCTTTGCTTGTACAAATGTGGGGGTATTTATAGCCAAGGGTGAAACTGACCCTTGTGCCTATTCGACTACCCTCATGACTGTTTGACTTCCATGAATTTTTGTCTTTACATGACTCTTGTACAATAGGTGGGTCTCTTGGACTTCCACGTTACACTACATTGATTGACAACATGGCCCATAGTAGAGATGTGGACAACATGACTCATGACATGACTTGACATGACGGTGCCAGTACATTCATGTTGCTACTAGAGTGCATGTCAAGCTGCAGTGCTGCTGGGTGACGGATGTCTTCATGGTGTGTCATAGCTTCACCTCCGCATGGCAAGGTGTGAGGAGTCTTTGATGGTCGTTGGTTCACTTGATGTTTCTTTGGCACATTTCTCCTTTCTTGTATGTTGGAAGGCTTGAAAGGATCATCTGTTCGCAAAAGGTGCATGTTTGTCTGTTTTTTTGTCCGTGAGCACATCTTGCATGTTTTCTCGTCCGTCCGTCCATGAACACATATTTGCATGATCATCCATTCACGAGCACATCTCTTCACATGCATCATTCATTCATCTGTTGGTGAACTTGTCCTTCTGCATGTGCTCCCTTCGTTCATCCCATTCGTCGTTGTGCCATGTTTGTTAGGGTACCTGTACCTATATTCACTCATGATGAGACGACATCAAATCCAATAACCTCCTAGTCTACCATGACACATGATCATTTCGGATGTGGGTGACCAAGAGAGGCAGCAAGGTTGTGAGGCAGGATGATGGCTCTGGTAACTGCTGATGAAAATTGTGCAATAGTCCCTGGATGATGGAAATGAGAAATCTGAGTTGACAGTGACTGTCCGCGAGGTTTGTATTGGCTAGAAGACAAAAATACGCAAATTTTGGGAGGGACAGTCTGGGCTGCGGGAAGGCAAGGCAAGCAAAATCTGCGCCATTTTTGGAACGATCGAGTAGTAGGGGCTTGACAGCAAATTTACGCAATTTATTGGAGGAACAGGCGGGGCTGCAGGGAGGATTGGCAGACAAGATTTGTGCAATTTTTTGGAGGAACTGGCCAGGAGCCTGGCAGCCAAAATTGCATAATTTCTAGAGGGAACTGGCAGCTAGCTACTAGGTCAATTGTAGTAGAAACTGCGCAATTTCTAAGGGGAACTGGCAGTCAGCTGTCGGGAGCTTGGCAACAGAAACTGTGCAACTTCTAGTGCAAACTATAGTCTATTGTTGGGAGCTGCTGGTGAGAGAAATTGCACTGATGTTGGGAGGTCGGCCTGCTAACCATCTTTGTGCAATTTCTGAGCTGAGCGGACTGCTGGGTAGCAGAGGTCTTGGGCAATTTTCTCGATGAGCATCCAATCAACTATCAGGAGGGCTAGCTGGAAAAACTACGCAATTTTCTGAGGTAGAGAGGGATGAACACCGGGTGTTTGTCTGGCTTGTCTACGCAATTTTCTAAGTTAGTGGAGTGGGCAAGGTCTGCAGCCTCTGTGCAATTTCTGAGGGGAGTCAGTCCCGGGGTGGCTGCTGGGTCAAAGTCTCTAGTTGACTAGCATGAAGGTTGATTGATTTTCTTGCTGACAACGCAGCTTGAAATGGCTTTCTCATCGCTTCTCCAGTGTTGTGGGTGACAGTCGATTGAGTCGATGGCGGGGTGATGGTCTGACTGTCAAAGGGGAATCTGGTCGTCAAAACTTCAACAAAGTGACTAAGTGTGTGAATGAGCGAAAGATGCATACATGATCTTGTAAACACACACTTACATGACTCGACGACAACATGACTCAAACCATCCAGACACACATGATCAACATGACTGACCAACGGTGTAAGCAAAATGTGCGACACTTGTGATTGATCATTGGTCAACCGTGACGATGCTTGCGCGACAGTGGATGTGACTCCGTGTGTGAGTGTAACAGATGTTTTCATAGCGAACACAACAAGTACACATGAAGCAAAGAATTTGAGTATAACTAGAACATGGTCGCAAGCACGACTTTGACATCAACGTGCAAAAAATTGGGTGAAATGATCAAGAAAGGTGGGTGCGAAGACTCACACGAGCTCACGGAGTGATCCCGAGTGTGTGTAGTCATCAAGTGAAACTCTCAAGGGAGGCTCTAAAATTGGGTGCAGGCCAAAATTTTGGAGGGTGGTTGTAGCCGCTACAACGCACTTCTAATTTCTATGGGAGTGGAAGTACTTAATTTGGGTGAGCACTCCTCCATAGTTTGAATTAACCAATAGTCTTCAATCAGAAAATGGCTGATGGAGTATTAGAATTACTAAACAATCTAATATTTTCGACAATCGGGGACACAATCAAAATCAACAAAACCACTCTTGTTGACATTCAAATATGTCTGCAAAATGCATAGGAAAAAATTGAATTTTTGAAGCTTGAGTCTCAGCTTCAACAAAAATAATTACAACAATGGAGTCATCCACATCTCATAGCACTCCTTCCACACCTCCATTCACTGATACTTTACTTCCATTACGAACTATGGAAAGGAAGACCGACTAACATAAAATACTTCAAAATATTTGGAAGTAAATGCTACATCAAAAGAGAAGACCAAAAATTGGGCAAGTTCGATTCCCATGTTGACAAAGGTATTTTCATTGGTTATTCGCGCAAAAGAAAGCCTTGTAGATGCTACAATCTGAGGCAAAAACAAATAGTGGAAAACATAAATGTTACTTTTAAGGAAGACTATGTTCTAAAGTATAACAATGAGATCGTCTCTTCAAGCAAATCTGAGGGGCTTGAGGTAGAACCTTTGAAGGATGAAGGAAGCTCCAGAACAAGACCAATCAAATCTAGGTGGTTGCTTTGTTTCATGGTTAAGCAAAAGGATGTCTTCCATCTTGTTATCCACAATGGAAGTAGAATATATCACGGCGATAACTTGTTGTACTCAAGTTCTCTGGCTGAAGCAAACTTTGCAAGATCTTCAAGTCAAGTTTTATGAGCCTATTCACATCTTCTGCGATAACACCAGTGCCATCAGTATCTCCAAGAATCCTGTGATGCATTCTAGAACAAAACACATTCCGATCAAATATCATTTCGTTAGAGAGCAGGTCGCTGAAAATAATATCAAGCTTGAATGTGTTGAAACAAAGGAACAAATTGTTGACATTTTTACCAAACCATTACCTCGTGAAGCATTTGAGTATCATCACCAAAATCTTGGGATTCTTCCAAGTTCTCATTAGACTCTTTCTCTTATCTAACTAAGTAGAAAGGGGGAGTGGAGGTGTGTACACATCTGCAGGATGACGGTTTGTCAGGGGGAGTTACCCTTTGCCATTAATGATAGAGGGGGAGAGAAAGTAGTAGGAAGAGGTGTCATGATCGTATGGGGAGTACTTGTGTTTCCATCAATGCCAAAGGGGGATATTGTTGATTAGTGGTTTTCATTGATGTCAACCCAAGCAGCACTAGGGGCTAACCTAACCTTGCATGAGAATTTTACTTGACAACTTACTCTATTACAAGTCAAGGATCTTAGATATGGATTCTACTCACTGAGATGTTTTCGTTGATATATGGCACACCACATAATTCTTCATGGTTTAAGAGATATTCGTGTTTGAAGTTAGTAACCCCAGTTAGTGGGCTAAAACCCCATGGGGTTGGGGCATGGCACTCATCATTGGTTGTGGCCATTGAATAGTCAATAATTAATAATCCTTTAAGCTCCTAAAATCCCTCCAATGTTCACTTGTTGAAGACCCTCTCAACCTAAGCATTTCTATAAATTGTGACCCTCATATCATCCTCATGTAAGCACTTTTCAAAAAATTATCTTGTGAGACGACCTCTGTAATTTTTCAGCCCTCATGAGCTTCTAATGTATGGCCTATTGCACGGATTTTAAGGTTTCGTCAAAGTTTGGTTATGGCAAAAAATTATGATCAAGTTTGAGGGTCTGTTTTGAAGCAAATTTAGAGCCTTGGATTCTAAGATTTCGCTACTTCAAACAAGTCATTGTGGAATTTTCACTATAAAGTTTTTTCTATGAAGCTTCAGAAGCTGAAATTAAAACCCATTTTATCAAAAATCTTGATGAACCTCATGACCAAATTGCTAATCTTGGTTCGCTATATTTTCGGAGATATGATCTAAGGAAGTTAAGGTTTTTGCAGGCTCCCGAATTCCATTTCAAATAGGTGACCTTGGGAAACTCATCATAACTTTCTCTCTGAGCATTGGATTTAAATTTCATAAATAGTGATAGAAAACGAATAGACTGTAGTTTGTTGGGTATCATTTTCAGTGCCGACGATCGAAACAATGACACATGGAACTTCGTACAAGTTTGATCTACTAAACCAGTATATAATGAGGTCATTGTGGGAGATTGGGCATAACTCTTTATTGAAGAAGCCAATCTTGATCAGGCCTATGGGATTGGAAATAGGACTCAAAGGGATACCACAGGATAAGATTGCAGACCTTGGATATCCGAAATTGCATAGATACAACAGATTCAATATCGAGCTCCTAGAAGGCAAGAAAAAAGATCACTGCAATAAGGACCACACATCAACAATCAAGGGTATGTCTGATACAACAAGGTATGTATGATTAGTGTTTTCATTTTAATTTTGAATATCATCTCTGACATGTGTTTTTTCAGGACAATGTAAGTATTTTGTTTGTGTATTGATTTGGGTCTTGTTCATTAATGCATGTGCAAGAAGGAGGACACTTCAGGACAACTCGGACACATACTAGAAGGACATGTAGCACTAAAGTACCTTTACTTGAAGCAAGAACGATAGTACTTCAACACTTGCAAGTGATCCAAGAAGCTGGGTCAATTCAATCATCAGTTATTTGTTGGGTTGTGTTATATTCTTTCCACAACTAGCCCACATAGTTAACCGGAGGGTTAGAGGGGGCGCGAGGGGGGCTGTGAAGCCCCCCCCCCCCCCCGTTCGTTATGCTGATTGCATAGTGGGGGGGGTCACAGGGGGTTTGAGGTGTGCAGGTAACCCCACTTTATGGGGTCTAGGGCAATGCCCCAGATTTTTTTTTTTTTTTTGGATCCTATATTAGGTTGGGTGTACCTACCTATGGTTTTGTGCATTATTTTCACACATGGTTTTGGACACGATGGTTTTCGATCCATGGTTTTGGATGCAATGGTTTAAGGTCCATGGTATTGGATGCTTCAGCATGTATAAATATGTATTATAACATTGAAAGGAATATAATGAAAAATCAAGTTGGTAGTCCCGTTTTGGGATCTAGGGGAAAATCTCTGTGTATATGTGTTTTATGTGTTATGCTCTCACATTGTTTATTTTCTGTGTTTTAGAATTCGTATGCAGGTAATTTCTGTACGGGGTTGAAACCTACATTTGGTATCAGAGATGTTTTGGCTTCAAGAGGACACCTTTGTTGCTGAGGGGTTTCGCTTAGGCCTGTGGTAAACCCTGTTCAGTGGGAGATCTGCGAGATCGATTGTGGTGGTGAAAGAAGATGGCGAGCAGTGGAAAGATAGAGATCGAGAAATTTAATGGTCAGATTTTTGAGTTATGGAAACTCAAGATGGAGGATCTGCTAGTGGATAAATATTAGTGGGTCGCGGTAGACCCAGGTACTTAACCAACGGAAGTGTCCGACAAAGAATGGAAGAAGTTGGATTGGAAGGCTGAGAACACAATACGATTATGTGTCTCAGATTCAGTATTGTTGAATGTATCAGGGGAAGCTACAGTGAAGGCTTTGTGGGACAAGTTAGGGACTTTGTACCAATCTAAGTCTCTGGTGAATAAATTGTTCCTACGGAAAAAGCTGTATAACCTGAGGATGAAAGATGGAGACTCAGTGACAGAACATCTGAATGCATTTAATATAGTGGTAAGTCAGTTATTATCTGTTGATATTAAAATTTCAGATGAAGATAAGTGCATCAATTCGTTGTGTTCTCTACCAGATTCATGGGATAGTCTAGTTATTACAATAGGTAGCAATGCAACTGCCTTGCAGTTTGATGAAATAGTCTCATCCGTGCTGACGGAGGAGATGAGACGGAAAAATATGGAGAGCGAGAATGGTGATGCATTGTCTGTACGAGGATAGTCCCATAACAGAAACAAAAATAAGTTATCAAGTGGGAGATCTAAATCTAGAGGGAGATCTAAATCTCCAGGAAAACCTGTAAAGGTGGTGTGCTGGAAATGCAGAAAGAAAGGGCACTACAAAATGGATTGTAAATCTAAATCTCCTGACAAAGGAAAGGGATTTTATGATGCTCCTTCTGCAAAAGCGAAAACCACCTCAAATGAAGGTGCGGATGTGTACTTGGCTTCTTCAAGTACACATGTAGATCATGAGGCATGGTTGATTGACTCAGGTGCATCCTTTCACTTCACTCCCCATAGAGAGTGGTTCTGCGAGTATGAGAAATATGATGGTGTATTCTTGGGGGATGACAAGATGGCTAGAATCATTGGTCATGGAAAATTAAAGTTGAAGTTGTAAGGTGGAAGAGTTAGAACACATTCAGTTGTTTTTCATATTCCTGCATTGGCCAGAAATCTAATTTCCATAAGCAAGCTGGATGATGCAGGTGTAAAAACAGTGTTCGAGAAGGATACCTACAAAATGTTTTGGGGAGCACTAGTATTGATGCGGGGAGTTTAGATTGGAACTCTGTACAAGCTACAAGGTAGCACTATTATTGATGGGTGAAACAGTTCTGTGGTTCCTGAAAGTGGAGCAGAAAATCTAGTGATCTCTGGAGAGAAGACCATGTTGTGGCATCAATGGCTTGGACATATTGGAGAGAAGGGCCTTCGAATACTTCATTTTAAAGGTATGGTAGAAGGTATGAGTAATAGCTCTCTGGATTTTGATTTATGTAAAAATTGTGTATATGGGAAGTAGAATCAGGTGAGTTTCCCTTCTAGTGGTAAGAGGGCGAAACATATATTAGAACTTGTGCACAGTGATGTGTTTGGACCTGTGAAGGTTCCATCACTGGGTAAGTCTATGTACTATGTATCATTTATAGATGAATTCTCAAGGAATACATGGATATATTTCCTTAAGAAGAAATCTGAAGTCTTTGACAGGTTTAAAGAATTTAAGGCTCTGGTGGAAAACCAGACAGAGAAGAAGAATAAGGTGTTGAGGATAGATAATGGTGGAGAGTTTTGCAGCAAGGAATTTGAAGAATCTTGTAAGAAGTGTGGTATAGCATGGCAGAAGACTACTCCATACACACCTGAGCAAAATGGAGTTGCATAAAGAATGAAGAAGGCGTTGATGGAAAGGGCAAGAAGCATGCTAAGTGGTGCTGAGTTAGGACAGGTTTTCTAGGCAGAGGCGGTGGAGACAACATGTTACCTGGTCAACAGATCACCTTCATCAGCGTTAGAGGATAAGACTCCACAAGAGGTATGGACTGGTAAGAAACCCTCTCTTTCACATCTGAGGGTATTTGGATGTGATGCATATGTTCCAAAGGAGAAAAGAACCAAGTTGGATAGTAAATCTGAAAAGTGCATCTTTATTGGGTATAAGGATGGTTTAAAGGGTTATAAGCTTTGGAACACAGTAACAAGGAAGGTTGTGTACAGCTGAGATGTGGTGTTTAGAGAGGTGAAAGATGTTATTAAACATGAATTCCAATCAAAGGAACCTAAGAAGATATAGTTTGAGCTTAAGGAGGAAGAATCAGACTCTACAGCAGAGGAGGAATCAGAAGATGAAGAGCCACAAACTCCGAGTGTGAGAAGATCAATTCAAGAAAGAAGGCAGCCGAAAATGTATAGTCCATATTCTTTATGTTCAAATTTTAATTTATCTATTACTCATGATGATCCTAGAACTGTGAAGGAAGTAGTAGATTCAGAGGATGGCAAACTCTGGAAAGAGGCTATGGTTGATGAAATGGCATCTTTGCACAAAAATGAGGCTTGGGATCTAGTGAAGTTGCCGGCTGGAAGGAAACCCATTGGAAGCAAATGGGTGTTCAAAAGGAAGACAAATGCAGAAGGAAAGGTGGAGAAATACAAAGCTCGGTTGGTAGCAAAAGGTTATTCCCAGGTGCCGGGAATTGATTTTGGTGATATTTTTTCTCCTGTTGCCAAAATAGCTTCTGTTAGATTACTTTTATTTGTTATTGTTGCTTTTGATTTTGAGGTAGAACAGATGGATGTGAAGACAACATTTCTTCATGGGGATCTAGAGGAGGAGATCTACATGAAGCAACCTGAAGGTTTTGTGGTGAAGGTTAAGAAAGAAATGGTATGCAAGTCAAAGAAGTCTCTGTATGGGTTAAAACAGTCACCAAGGATGTGGTATCAGAAATTTGATACATTTATACATGGACTTGGCTTCACCAGAAGCAAAGTAGATCACTTTGTGTATTTTAAATTAATTGGTGACCGTACTATTTATCTGGTCTTGTATGTAGATGATATGTTGCTGGTTGGAAATGACAAAGAAATTATCCAGGATTTGAAGACCCAATTGTCCTCCAAATTCGACATGAAAGATCTTGGTGATGAAAACTATATTTTGGGCATGGAAATTAAAAGAGACCGAGCAAAGAGGAAGCTCTGGTTAAACCAAAGGAAGTATGTTGAGACAATACTGCAGAGGTTTAATATGCAGGATAGTAAACCAGTGAAAGTTCCTATTCCTGTAGGTGTGATGTTATCTGCTGAACAATGTCCCAAGACACAAGAAGAGGAAGAGGACATGTCCCGTGTTCCATATGCAAGTGTAGTCAGTAGCCTGATGTATGCAATGGTCTGTACTAGACCAGACATTGCACATGCAGTGGGAGTATTGAGCAGGTTTATGTCAAAACCAAGGAAGGAGCACTGGACAACAGTGAAGGGGGTTTTTAGATATTTGCGTGGCACTAGTGATTATGGTTTGTGCTACCAAGGAAGACTAGGATTGGACAAAGTGTTGGATATTCATGGCTTTGTTGATGCAGACTGGGTTGGAAATTTGGATCAGAGAAGATCTACAAGTGGGTATGTGTTTAACCTATTTGGAGGTGTAGTCAGTTGGATGAGTAAGAAACAATCTGTGGTGGCACTATCAACTACAGAGGCAGAATACTATTGGGTTGTGTTATATTCTTTCCACGACTATCCCATGTAGTTAATCGGGGGTTAGAGGGGGGGATGTCACAGGGGGTTTGAGGTGTACCTGTAACCCCACTTTATGGGGTCCGAAGCAGCACCATGCAAAATTTTGGTTTTGGACCTTATGTTAGGTTGGGCGGACCCACCTATGGTTTTGCGCATGATTCTTGCACATGTTTTTGGATGCGATGGTTTTAGGTCCATGGTTTTGGACGCAATGGTTTTCAGTCCATGGTATTAGATTCTTCGGCATGTATAAATATGTATTATAACATTGAAAGGAATATAATGAAAAATCAAGCTGGCAGTCCCGGTTTTGGGATCCAGGGGAAAATCTCCGTGTATATGTGTTTTATGTGTTATGCTCTCACATTGTTCATTTTCTGTGTTTTAGAATTCGTATGCAGGTAATTTCTGTACAGGGTTAAAACCTACATTTGGTATCAGAGCAGTTTTGGCTTCAAAGGGACGCCTTTGTTGCTGAGGGGTTTCGCTCGGGCCTGTGGTAGACCCTATTCAGTGAGAGATCTGCAAGATCGAATTTGGTGGTGAAAGAAGATGGCGAGCAGTGGAAAGATAGAGATCGAGAAATTTAATGGTCAGAGTTTTGAGTTGTGGAAACTCAAAATGGAGGATCTGTTGGTGGATAAAGATCAGTGGATCGCGGTAGATCCGGGTACTAAACCAACGAGAGTGTTCGATGAAGAATGGAAGAAGTTGGATCGGAAGGCAAAGAGCATAATACGATTATGTGTCTCAAATTTAGGATTGCTGAATGTATCAGGGGAAGCTACGGCAAAGGCTTTGTGGGACAAGTTAGGGGCTTTGTGCCAATATAAGTCTCTAGTGAATAAATTGTTCCTGTGGAAAAAGCTGTATAACCTAAGGATGAAAGATGGAGACTCGGTGACAGAGCATCTAAATGCATTTAATATTATGGTAAGTCAGTTAGCATCTGTTGATATTAAAATTTCAGATGAAGATAAGTGCATCAGTTTGTTGTGTTCTCTACCAGATTCGTGGGATAGTCTGGTTATTGCAATAGGTAGCAATGCAACTGCCTTACAGTTTGATGAAATGGTCTCAGCTTTGCTGATGGAGGAGATGAGACAGAAAAATATGGAGAGCCAGAATGGTGATGCCTTGTTTGTACAAGGACGGTCCCAGAACAGAAACAAAAATAAGTCATCAAGTGGGAGATCTAAATCTAGAGGGAGATCTAAATCTCCAAGAAAACCTGTAAAAGTGTTGTGCTGGAAATGCGGAAAGGAAGGCCACTTTAAAAGGGACTATAAATCTAAAGCTCCTAACAAAGGAAAGGGATCTGATGAGGCTCCTTCTGCAGAGGCGAAAACCACCTCAGATGAATGTGGGGATGTGTACTTGGCTTCTTCAAGTACACATGTAGATCATGAGGCATGGTTGATTGACTCAGGTGCATCCTTTCACTTCACTCCCCATAGAGAGTGGTTCTGCGAGTATGAGAAATATGATGGTGGTGATGTCTTCTTGGGGGATGACAGGAAGGCTAGAATCATTGGTCGCGGAAAAGTAAAGTTGAAGTTGCAAGGTGGAAGGGTTAGAACGCTTCCAGGTGTTCTACATATTCCTGCATTAGCCAGAAATCTAATTTCTGTAAGCAAGCTAGATGATGCAGGTGTAAAAACAGTGTTTGAGAAGGATACTTGCAAGATGGTTCGGGGAGCACTGGTATTGATGCGGGGAGTTCGGATTGGAACTTTGTATAAGCTGTAAGGTAGCACTGTTGTTGATGGGTGCAATAGTTCCGTGGTTCCTGAAAGTGGAGCAGAAGATCTAGTGATCTGTGGAGAAAATACCATGTTGTGGCATCAAAGGCTTGGACATATTGGAGAGAAGGGCCTTCGAATACTTCATGGTAAAGGTATGTTAGAAGGTATGAGTAATAACTCTCTGGATTTTGATTTTTGTGAAAATTGTGTATACGGGAAGCAGAATCGGGTGAGTTTCCCTTCTGGTGGTAAGAGGGCGAAACATATATTAGAGCTTGTGCACAGTGATGTGTTTGGACATGTGAAGGTTCCATCACTGGGTAAGTCTGTGTACTATGTATCATTTATAGATGACTGAATCTCAAGGAATACATAGATATATTTCCTTAAGAAGAAATCAAAAGTCTTTGACAGGTTTAAAGAATCTAAGGCTCTAGTGGAAAACTAGACAGAGAAGAAGATAAAGGTGCTGAGGACAGATAATGGTGGAGAGTTTTGCAGTAAGGAATTTGAAGAATTCTGCAAGAAGTGTGGTATAGCACGACAGAAGACTACTCCATATACACCTTAACAAAATGGAGTTGCAGAAAGAATCAACGAGACGTTGATGGAAAGGGCAAGAAGCATGCTCAGTGGTGCCAGGTTAGGACATGAATTCTAGGCAGAGGCGGTGGATACTGCATGTTACCTGGTCAACAAGTCACCTTCATCAGCGTTGGAGGATAAGACTCCACAAGAGGTATGCACTGGTAAGAAACCCTCTCTTTCACATCTAAGGGTATTTGGATGTGATGCATATGTACATGTTCCAAAGGAGAAACGAACCAAGTTGGATAGTAAATCTGAAAAGTGCATCTCTATTGGGTATAAGGATGGTTTAAAGGGTTATAAGTTTTGGAACCCAGTAACAAGGAAGGTTGTGTACAACTGAGATGTGGTGTTTAGAGAGGTGAAAGATGTTATTAAACATGAAGTCCAACCAAAGGAACCTGAGAAGATAGAGTTTGAGCTAAAGGAAGAAGAATCAGACTCTACAGCAGAGGAGGAATCAGAAGATGAAGAGCCACAAACTCCGGCTGTGAGAAGATCAGTTCGAGAAAGAAAGTAGCCAGAAAGGTATAGTCCATCTACTTTCTATTCAAATTTTTCTTTGTTTGTTACTGATGATCCCAGAATTGTGAAGGAAGCAGTGGATTCAGAGGATGGAAAACTCTGGAAAGAGGCTATGGTTGATGAAATGGCATCTTTGCACAAAAATGAGGCTTGGAGTTGCTGGCTGGAAGGAAACCCATTGGCAGCAAATGGGTGTTCAAAAAGAAGACAAATGCAGAAGGAAAAGTGGAGAAATACAAAGCTCGGTTGGTAGCAAAAGGTTATTCCCAGGTGCCAGGAATTGATTTTGGTGATATTTTTTCTCCTGTTGCCAAGGTAACTTCTATTAGATTACTTTTATCTGTTGTTGCTGCTTTTGATTTTGAGGTAGAACAGATGGATGTGAAAACAACATTTCTTCACGGGGATCTAGAAGAGGAGATCTACATGAAGCAACCAGAAGGCTTTGCAGTGAAGGGTAAGAAAGAACTGGTATGTAAGTTAAAGAAGTCTCTGTATGGGTTAAAACAGTCACCAAGGATGTGGTATCAGAAATTTGATACATTTATATGGGGACTTGGCTTCACCAGAAGCAAAGCAGATCACTGTGTATATTTTAAATTAATTGGTGACCGTGTTATTTATTTGGTCTTGTATGTGGATGATATGTTGCTAGTTGGAAATGATAAAGAAATTATCCAAGATTTGAAGACCCAATTGTCCTCCAAATTGGAAATGAAAGATCTTGGTATTGCAAACTATATTTTAGGCATGGAAATTAAAAGAGATCGTACAAAGAGGAAGCTCTGGTTAAACTAGAGGAAGTATGTCAAGACAATACTGCAGAGGTTTAATATGCAGGATAGTAAATCGGTGAAGGTTCCTATTCCTGTAGGTGTGAGGTTATCTGCTGAACAGTGTCCCAAAACACAAGAAGAGGAAGAGGACATGCCCCGTGTTCCATATGCAAGTGCAGTCGGTAGCCTAATGTATGCAATGGTCTATACTAGACCAAACATTGCACATGCAGTGGGAGTATTGAGCAAGTTTATGTCAAAACCAGGGAAGAAGCACTAGAAAACAGTGAAGCGAGTTTTCAGGTATTTGCGTGGCACTAGTGATTATGGTTTGTGCTACCAAGGAAGACCAGGATTGGATAGAGTGTTGGATATTCATGGCTTTGTTGATGCAGATTGGGCTGGAGATCTGGATCAGAAAAGATCTACAAGTGGGTATGTGTTTAACCTATTGGGAGGTGCAGTCAGTTGGATGAGTAAGAAACAATTTATAGTGGCACTATCAACTATAGAGGCAGAATACATGGCAACCACTCATGCAAGCAAGGAAGCAGTTTGGTTGCAGAGATTTTGTTCAAGTATGGGGTTAGTACATGAAGCTATAAGGATAGACTGTGACAGCCAAAGTGCAATTTTCTTAGCAAAGAACCCTGCATAGCATTCAAAGACAAAGCACATTGATGTTCAGTATCACTTTGTCAGGGATATGATAGAAGACAAAAAGGTGTTGCTGGTAAAGATGGACACTTTGAAGAATACTGCAGATGCATTGACAAAATCTGTGAGCTCTGAGAAGTTCTCTTGGTGTAGAGAAACAATGGGCGTTGCAGGGCTGGATAAATGACTAAGCTCTCGTGTGGCCCCTTGTGGAAAGAAAACAAAAAGTGGGAGAATGTTGGGTTGTGTTTTATTCTTTCCACGACTAGCCCACGTTGTTAACCGAGGGTTAGAGGGGGGGAGGTCATAGGGGGTTTGAGGTGTACCCGTAACCCCACTTTATGGGGTCCGGGGCAGCACCCCGGAAAATTTTGGTTTTGGACCCTATGTTAGGTTGGGCGGACCCACCTATGGTTTTGTGCATGATTTTTGCACATGTTTTTTTTGTTTTGGACCCTATGTTAGGTTGGGCGGACCCACCTATGGTTTTGTGCATGATTTTCACCCATGTTTTTGGACGCGATGGTTTTCGGTCCATGGTTTTGGACGCAATGGTTTTTGGTCCATGGTATTGCATGCTTCGACATGTATAAATATGTATTATAACATTGAAAGGAATATAATGAAAAATCAAGTTGGTAGTCCCGGTTTTGGGATCCAGGGGAAAATATCTGTGTATATGTGTTTTATTTGTTATGCTCTCGCATTGTTCATTTTCTGTGTTTTAGAATTCATATGCAGGTAATTTCTATACAGGGTTAAAACCTACAAATACATGGCAGTCACTCATGCAAGCAAGGAAGCAGTTTGGTTGCAGAGATTGTGTTCAAGTATGGGGTTAGTACAGGGAGCTATAAGGATAGACTGTGACAGCCAAAGTGAAATTTTCTTGGAAAAGAACCCTTCATATCATTCAAAGACAAAGCACATTGATGTTCAGTATCTTTGTAAGGGATATGATAGAATACAAAAAAATGTTGATGGTAAAGGTGGACACTTTAAAGAATACTACAGATGCATTGACAAAATCTGTGAGCTCTGAAGAGTTCTCTTGGTGCAGAGAAACAATGGGCGTTGCAGGACTGGATACATGATTAAACTCTTTTGTGGCCCCCTGTGGAAAGAAAACAACAAGTGGGAGAATGTTGGTTTGTGTTATATTCTTTCCACGACTAGCGCACGTAGTTAACCGGAGGGTTAGAGTGGGGGGAGGAGCTCCACCCTTCATTACGCCAATTGCGTAGTGGGGGGGTCATAGGGGGTTTGAGGGGTGCAAGTAACCCCACTCTATGGGGTCCGGGGCAGCGCCCCAGAAAATTTTGTTTTTGGACCCCATATTAGGTTGGGTGGACTTACCTATGGTTTTGTGTATGATTTTCGCACATGGTTTTGGATGCGATGGTTTTCAGTACATGGTTTGTACGTGATGGTTTTCGGTCCACGGTATTGGATGCTTCGGCATGTATAAATATGTATTGTAACATTGAAAGAAATATAATGAAAAATCAAGCTGGTAGTCCTGGTTTTGGGATCCAGGGGAAAATATCTGTGTATATGTGTTTTATGTGTTATGCTCTCGCATTGTTTATTTTCTGTGTTTTAGAATTCGTATGCAGGTAATTTCTGTATGGGATTGAAACCTACATTCTTGTCAAGAGTCAATATTGTAAAAGATCATCATTGTAAAATTGTAAGAGAGTCATTATTGTAAAAAGTCAATCTACCTATAGTTGAAGAGGCATTGTTGGGAGGTGTACAAGTCATTGTTGGATGATGTGATGGTTGGATTGCAGGTCATAGTGTGATTGGGTAATCAATCAAGTACAAGAAAATCATTGTAAATTATATTTTATTGTGGATCATTGTCCCTGGTACGGGAATCCACACTCTTGTTTCAATTATGGTCATTATAGGGTGGGAGGGAGGTGCTAGGAAGGTGCATGAAATCGCCTACAAGTTGGAGCCTGTGAACACTTTAGGGTGGTAGGTTGGTCTAGCATGTCGGAGCATCCATTCAGTTTACTACTGAAGAAACCAGTGCATTGGGGCATCCTTCCAGTAGCAGCTGGAGAATAATGTTTTTTTAGAATTCTAAGAATTTGTAACTTTCATTTCAGTTGGAGCTGAAGATTAAAGAATTTATTAGAAAATCGTTGGGTGGTTTTTGACCTGGAGGGGATTTTCCACCTAAAATTATTGTGCTTATTGTGTTCTTTTGTTTACTTTTGTTACTGGATAAACATTAATAATAATTGAAGATTAACTAATGCTCTGAAAAGATTTAAAAGTGTTAATTTCTAAGGAAACTTGATTCACCCCCCTCTCAGTATTTCCAACATTTCAGTCCCCACCAAGTCATTGGTTCAAACCTCATGGGGTGTGGGTTGAGGATAGAAGTTAAAGCTTCAAAACTCATGGGGAGGGGTTGAGGATGAAACCCAATTTGTAGAAATTAAACTTCCAAAAGAGCACAAATCATAAAAAGAATAAATTCATTCAAGCCATTAATTGCATGCATATTTGATCATGTATATATATAGAGTTTATCAAAATGCTAGTGTATTTGAATTTTCTTATAGATTAATTTTTTTTAAGAAAATCATATTTTTATAAGTTTATATTTAAATCAATAAAATTGTAATGTATTTAGGTAAAATTGTAAAATTTCATTTTTTATTATGCTATATGGTGTTCCCTCTGGGATAACTCCCCTCCCATGCCACATGTACCTTCATATGCCATTGATTTGGGTGTTATACGATAGAAATAACTTGGGCCATTGGATTAATTTGACTAATCAGTTACGAAATGGTTTTGTCAATTAAGAAATGGTTCTGACGACAAGAGAAATATCCAAAAAACCTTGGAAAGGATGGCACTATTTACTCCCTACATTAAGTTCTGTATTACCTGGTTCTGGCAACAAGAGAAAGATCAAAACATTGTTGGAATGGATGGCACTATTTTCTCTCCCGTGTTCAGTTCTGCATTACCTGGTTCTGACAACAACAGGAATATCGAAACAACCCTGGAATGGATGGCATTGTTTTCTCTCCCGCATTTAGTTTTGCATTACTGTCGCTTACCTCCTTGTTGGTGGTTGATCACTAATTATTTCCAAATCGAGTGGTCAGAAGGAAGAACATTACCATGGGAGAAAGCACTGATAAATGCCTGGGTGGAGGAGAGCAAGAAAAGACAAAGAAAATGGAGATTAGAACAAAGGTACTTTATTACCTAGATACAGGAGTTATGCAGAGACATAAGCCCATCCAAAGGCATGCATAAGGGGAAAATTTATTTGAAGTAGAAAAATCATCGTACGTTGTCAGCGAATAAAACATCCTCATGTCCTCTAGTGGAGTTCCAGTTGACCAGAAGGCCCAATGGGCCAAAAATCTCTTTTCAGAATTTCTTAATAGGTAACTCCATCTCTGCACTAACTTATGTTCAATGTGGTCTCTAATTGTTGGTTTTGTGTTTTCTAAAATGGTTGTTTCTGGTATCAGGTTTACGGTGAACATCAGGGCTTCTACTACAAGTGGAGAAGCATCAGGGAGGCAGAAGATGTACGAGGCAGAGTTGGATTCAATGAAAAGTATGGAGTCCACCACTTTATATGTTGATTTCATTCATGTCATGTAGTTTGACGATACACTGAAGCAAGCCATCTCAGACAAGTATTTAAGGTCTGTAAAAGAGGGAAAATGTTATTTTTCTCATTTTTCACTTATTTTAGCTTTTCTTTTACTAGGGATTTGGCTTTGAATTTGGATGTGTTATTTAGTTGTGGGTATACCTAGCTTCTTTCATTTCATTGTCGTGGATTTTATTTTTTTCGTCTTCGTTCTGTTAGGTATTCTAGGGTTTTGTTTCCTTATCTTTATTGTTTTGGACATTTTTTTATTTAGAGCACTGTTACAGTTACAAATCTGAGAACATCGTTTAGGCATTTATTTATTTATTTTAATATTTCTCCTTTAATTTTCTGTAATTTTATTTTATATAAATAATATTATGTACTTTTGTTGTGTGAGAGTATCATGTTACTTCTCCTCAATCTGGTTGTTTTGGTTCCTTACACTATGGAAGCTGTTATATTTTTTATTTTCAATTATTCACATTTTTTTACCATTTTTATATTCAAATCTAAAATGGTTGTTGGTTTTTCACTCGTTCAACATGTTGCAGGTTTGAGCCATACCTGAAAAATGCATGCAAGAGGTTCGTAATGCAACACAGGCCTACATATATAGCAGATGTCGATCCCAACCAGGATGTCAATATTGCATTCTACAATATTCCTACTTTGAGGAGGTATATAAAACTCATTTTTGTTTCCCCATTGTGAATGATATTATGTACTGGGTTCTTGTCAAAATACAAAGTATCTTGCCTTAAAAATAAGTTTGTCAAGTCACATTTCCCCCAAATTTTATGTACTGTATTCTTGTTAAAATACAAAATATCTTGTCTTGAAAAGAAGTTTGCTTTAATATTTACCCCAACCTGACACACATGTTACTAAAAAGGATGCAGATGACATCCCTTCATAGACTACATGCTAAGCTTGGAGCCATTTTCAAGTCAAAATAACATTCTCCCTACCTATCCATGCAAGTAGAGCGTAGGCATGGGATCTTGATTTTCACAATCTCTTCTTAAATCAAATATACGAGCCAAATATTGGATAGCTATACTTCCGAAATCAAGAATCAATTAGTTTCAATGGCCCTTTCTCTAGGTAAAGCTTTCAAAGTTCTAGCACATCTTTGTGACCTTGGGAAGTGTAGAATGGCCATCCCAATTACCCGTCAAACTCTCCAGATAGATTTGTGGCAACATCAAGCACCCCAATGATAGTTTACTGGTAAATTTATGACGTGATGATATTTGTAAAAAGATCTATCCAATACCAAACCTCCTTAGCAAACAGACAACTCTACAAGTGGCCAACATCTTTCGGTTTTTTGCAATATCTGCAATTTGTGGCAACATTATGATAATCCTTCTATTTAGAAAAGTTATCTTGTTATCTTGCTGAAAAAATTGTTTTAGACTTGAGACTACTAGCATTTCAGCTCTTTTAATGCTTTTGAATCCCATGGTCACTCCACTTGTGCATGTAGAATAGATCTAAACAAAAGGTGGCATGTTGCTCTCATCATTTAGTGAAACAAGAGATTGTTTGGATTCTTACAATGGGGTTTTTGCATGTTGACAGGCTAATAGATTTAACCACTGCTGAAATTGGGAAACGGGTATCTGTAAGTGGGGTTGTGAATCGAACTAGTGAGGTTCGTCTAGAGATTTTACAGGGAACTTTCAAGTGCTTGGATTGTGGAGGAGTGATAAACAAATGTGGAACAATAATTTAAATACACAAAGATAGTACAATTCATTTGTATTTATCTTCTTCGCTATGAATTTTTGTTATTTAAATCTAGTTGTCAAATAAGACAGTGAGGACCATAGAGGGGAACTTCAAATGGTTTGGAGTATGCTCCCGAGTCCCAATGCATGGTTGATAACATAATAATCGATGCTTATTTAATGCTGATATCTGGCACTTGTTTATTTATTCCAATAAATCTAGTGGTAATTTGCATTGGCATATGAGTTGTTGAAATGTGTATTTGTTCATTATGTCACAATCCCTACATATTTCACTGAAGATCTTCAGAATGCAAAGAATTTATATGAGAATAACTCACATTTATTTGAATTGCTTATAGAACATTCTGATTTTTTTCCCAAATTTAAATTCTATAGATATTCTATCTATTTGCAATTTCTAACCATGATCTTGCTTTTCATCCCATTATTTGTGTGAATGCTACTTATTCAAATCGAGATAGATGGGCTCTTCTTTGTCAAGAGAGCAAGTTTGCAGATTGGCAGAGAGTTAGAATGCAAGAGACATCCAAAGAGATACCTGCTGGTTCTCTTCCACGGTCTTTAGATGTCATTCTTTGACATGAGATTATTGAGTAGGCAAGGGTTGGTGACAAGTAAGCTTTCTCATCCAGTGAGCTTTTAACATAAGGTTTTAAATGCTTCATTAAGTTCAGTCATGATTTCTAATTATTTTTCCTTTCACCACATCCAAGTGTAAACTGCAATCTATTTTATCATGTGCTTTGGGAAAATTGGGTTCTACATTGTCCTTGGCAGGTGACAACTGTCATTTAATGCCCTTGTATTTTGCATGATCTAATCTTTACCTTTTAAATTTACAACAAGGGTTCATCAGGCACTTCTTATTGTTATTATCATTATTGCTTTTCTTTCATTTTATTTTTTTGGGTGGGACGGGGGTGCCACACAATACCTTTCAACTTAATCAGTTGTTGGGTAGTCTCTTCTTTTTGCAGCTATTGAGTTAATGGTTTCTTCTATTTCAGGGTGATATTCACAGGCAGAGTTGTTGTCATACTAGACATATCAGCCTTGTCCTCACTTGGTGATAGAGCAAAATCTTGCAGAGAAGGTCATCAAAACCGAAGTGCATCTAGTGGTTATGAAGGAGTGCGTGGGATTAAATCTCTTGGTGTATGAGATCTCTCGTATCATCGGGAATTTATTGCCAATTCAGTGCAGGTATTATAGGTCTTGCTACATTTTACCGTAATAGATCAATGATTCTACTTACAAATTGTAACTTGTTATATTGGTTTATTCAAGGAATTAAGTAGCTTTTTATCATCATGTGCATGTTCATGACAAGAAAAGAGGTATTGATTTTAGGAGTAAATAAGGATGGTGAGGAAGATGAGACACCCCATTTTATGGTATTTATTCTCTCAATTTTCTAATCTGTTGTGTTAGAATGTGGTGGTGAAACTTCGGTGATTTAAAGCATCAAGTTGTATCCCTTTTTACCCATCGTTTCTAAACCCGTCTTTCGCATGAAACATTTGTAATCCAATCCTTAGATCCTCAGACCTTTATCAACAATTTTATTTTTTTTGTAGGATAGGAATTTTCAATAACACTGACAGCTCAATATTCTAGTTGGCTGCAAATGTAGGACCTAGGGTAGTTTTAATTTTTCCATGTTTTATTGAATCTCTAGTGCTACTCGTCATGATCTTTAGTGTTCCATGTATAGAACTTATTTCTCTTCTCAAAACATGCGGAGCTCCTATGCTCATTATGGATATCTATTGGCTATTTCCTTCACAATTTCCATGCACTGCTTGTGTACAATTCATTTTAGTTTTGGCCTAATTTTCAGAGTTTCTTTTTGTTTGTTTCGGTATTTTCCTTTATTTGGTCAGAGTTGTAGTACCATGAGTATGTTCATGCTTAGATATTACACTGGTTGCACTACAAAATTCTCTTTATGATGTGTCGGCATACCTTATTCTTTGACTGGACTTTGACTATCGTGTCCAACTTCCACTATTAATTCGAGTGATATTGCCTCATTAAATTCTGAAGAAATGGAATGTGAAAATCCTAATGATTTCTCGATATGCTCTATCTACACATTGTATTCTTGTATGTTTTATGTGTGGTCTGCAATGTAAGTTTAGTTTCCTGAACAACGTGGAAATTCATCAATGAATTGTATTATGTACCCTGTGTTATTATGCTTCTCATAAACTACATATTATTTCTTGCTTTATTTTGTGGCTTCATTGAAACATTTATAATAGTATTTATGGTCTTCCCTACTTCTCAATTCTGTGGCTTTTATATCTTATTCCATGTATCCATACAATGGCTTCTAGACACATTCACGAGGACATGTTTGGATGTGAAAGTAATGATTTGGACACATTCATGAGGATATGTTTGGATGTGAAAGTAATTATCATGCCAGTGTTTTTAGAAGGGTCCACATATTTTTTCCATTCTGTTATGGTCTTATAATATTTTCTTTTCTATAATTTTCCAAGAAGATATTTTGAATATCAGCTAATGCAATATGGAAATGAAAATTCCAATCATATGATTATACATTTATACGCTTCCACATAGAGAATTGCACCGAAGATGGAAATGAGATATTGTTTGATATTTTGGAAAATGAAAATCATTAATTTTATTATATATAGTGATTGTTTCTTTCAACATCCTTGAGTTCAAAAGATGCATATTTTGGCTTCAACTTGATCTTCTTATAATCTATCCAAAATCATTCGATGAAGGTCACTATGATCTTGTCCATAGAGTGATCAAAAACAGAATGATACAAATGTTTGCAAGAGTTTAAATTGGGGAACAATGTAAATGGATCTGAATGAAACCCAAGAGAGCTATATCAATTGCAAGAAATCTTGAATCCCAAATAAAGTTGGAATATCCAAATATGGTGTGGATAAATTCCAACCATTCAAGTATAAAAGTACTTCAAACACAAGTGTTATGAGTGAAAACACATATGGATGTTTAACCAAAAGACCAAATTAGCATTTTTTGGTCAATAATTACTAAGGATATAGATCTTTGCTATCTCTGCAATGCATTCTTTGGAAGCTACACTAAATAACCAAAAAGAGAGAGCCTGATACTGTGGATACTCTTGTCATGTCAATGATGCAATTTTTGAGACCTCCCTCTTTAACTAAGATCCAAAATTCTATTTACACCCTTTGGCAACATCTAGTGACACTTTCACTTTCATCATGGAAGATTAACATTTTAATGCTACTCTTTCCTTTACAACAACTAGTACAATTGCTAATTAAAATATACATTTATAAAATAAAAAATTATATAATTTACAATTTCTAAATTCTAATTAAAGATAAATATATTTATAAAATGAAAAAAACCATGAATTGACTTGGAGCATCGTTCCCGTTGTTGCTTAAAAAAAAAACATATAAGGTTGCAAAATAGTTATGGAATGTAATTAATTCAATTTGTGGGTTAGAAAACACACAATTTTTTTGAAGACTGACAAGCATATACTTCCCCAATGGTTTCGTTCTCTCATGTGACCAAGCATTAGACTTGCAAGTAGAAACTTTGATCCTTAAAAAAACAAAATAAGAATCGTTTAATGGTGGAATTTATAAATTTATTATCGACCCTTCTATATTTTGCATGTGAATGAATTTAAGCTAGGTTTTATCATCGTTGCAACAAAGACCCTCCAAATTTTTTGCCTAAGTCAATTTTGGAGCCTCTATGAACTGTCGTTTCAAGCCCCTTAATGTCATCACATTTTTTATTTAATTACCCTTATGATTTCTCCTAGTGTTACATCCTCCTAAGTTAATATTTCCTAAATGTCATCACCTAACCCTTAGAATCACTTGTGTTATCTAGCCCATAGTTAGGGGGACTTATGACCTTTCCTGGCTTAGAAATAGCCTTTTCACCATGCACACACTAAAAAAGCAAATGAATAAGACACAAAAGAAAAGAAAAAAAGCAAGAAAGAGCATCTTTTAAGGAAAACACACACTTCTAGTTGACAAAGACATGCTCTTCTGTTGAGCGCACTCCTCCAGGTCAAAGAAGTGCGCCCTCCTAGAGCGCACTCCTTTGGGTCAAAGAAGTGCACCCTCCTAGAGCACACTCCTTCATGTTGAGAAAGTGCACCCTCCTTGAGCGCATTCCTTCTTGCCAGAGACATGTGCCCTTCTTGAATGCATGTATGCACTTCTTATTGCATGTGGGCGCACTCCTAGGAAATAGGAGCCCACATAAATTCCATTAACTAACTCATGTAATTTCCTTTAAATCAACCCAACTAATCACTCGTTTTCATAACAATTCTCATTTGGGTTGGGCGCATAGTTTTGGATCAAGAAATTATTCGTCAGTCTATGTTAAAAGTATGTTTTGCATGTTGAATATATTGATTTCCTTTCATGATTTCACTATCGATCTTGCTTTCCTTGCTAGAATTTTTTTTATTTTTTTTTTCCAGTTTATTTACTAGCGCTTATGTTCAATCTTATTTCTACAAGTATTAATTTGTTGTCACATGCTGAAACTCTACACATTCCTCAACTTTTCACATTCTCACCATGATTACAACATCATCCATACAATCTTGTGGATCCTTCTTCTTCTCGTTTTTATCACAAAATATTGTTGTTAGAATTTTTATTGAGCCATCCTTAGGAAGAATATACTTCTATAACAGAAAGCCCAATCAACTCTGAAAAGTGTGCCCAAATTAGACTAGTCTACCTCTTTAGTGCACTCCTTCAGCACGAAGAACTACACCCCCTCTTACCGCATGAGCACACCCTAAAGGCTTGAGTGAGTTTTCGTTGTCCCTTTAGAATGTGTTAGTGTGCCCTCCTATCCCTTTAGTTTGTGAGCACACCGTGGAGGTTTGAAGGCCTGAAGACATCTCCCTTCATCCCTTTGAAGTGCTCTAGTGCACCCTCTATATCTCCTTGAGCGCATGAGAAAAACATGAAGGCTTGAGGCTTGAAGACCCATCCTTCATCCCTTCAGAGTACGTTGGTGCACCCTTGAGGGTTTTCCTTGTCTTGCTTCAGTGCATGAGCGAACTACAAAGCCCCAAATGACCCTTGACCCCCCTTTCTGCTTTGAAGGTGCACTCTCCTTGTTTTCATGCCTATTTTCTTACGCATGAAAGTGATTATGTGTTGTCATTGATAGAATTACATTATTAGTACATTTAATGGCTCTTTGAATATGATTTGTTGAGATATTGCCACATATTTGGTTCCATAAAGCTAATCTTGTCATCATGAGTGTGTTGTCACAAACTGGTGTTCAAGCTACAAGTATTGTCACCCTTTCATCATCTGTTGGAGCCATGCCTCCTGCCACACATAAAGTGGCCTCTAAAGAAGCCTTAGAAGAAAGAAATAAGGAAGTTGTTGAAGTAACAAAGCCAACCATTCCCATTTATGTAGACACGCAACGCTTCATTGATAATTTTACTAAGGTCAGCAGCATAAAAGAGACATTTATACAAAAAAGGTTTCCTGAGAACTTGGTGGACTTGGAAGTATACATCAATATCAAGCAGTCCAAGATGCATAGAATCACATGCAAATTCCCAGTCACCCCCTGTTCATAAGTGATTGAGTGGATTATCATGTGCTTCATAGTGAAAGTGGTGGTCACATTACCACCTATTATGGAGAAGACATGTAGACTTACTACAAGATTCTTAGCCCCACAGAATATGAAAATAAATACTTATACACCAGATGGGCCAAACTTGACACAAGCGACATTATCAAATATTGGTGTCGAGAGTCTGCTAAGTTTCACCATTGCTCATCTATAGTGTATTCAACCAAGATTCTCAAAGATGTATATCAGTGTCTGACTTCCATGTGTTGTTGGTTGCATGGGTGGAAGAAAGCTGAGGTGTTTGAGGACAGCTAGATATATATGCTCAATATGGTGGTAAACCATGGTAAAGTCTACAGTTGGGCAGATATATTGTCATTTGATTTATAGCGTCAGGTGGGGCAAGTAAAAGCATCTTTGAGGGCGAATTAGGCCCAAAAATTCTATATGTATGCATTTCTACTCGATGGAATCTATGCACAATATGCACTCCCAACAATGTACTAGAACTGGACCCCTCAAGACTAGTTCCTAGTTTACTTTCACAACAGAGTGTTGTCAAAATAAACCTTTAGAGGCACATATGACATATTGGTTGAGCACTTCTTTACAATTATTTTTCATATGATATTTGATATCGATCCACCTTGCATGACCAATCAGGGGAACGATTCACTACGATGTATCGATATTGATTTGCAGTGATTGAGGGTACATACATTAGATGCTTTGGTTTTCATATATCTCATCATCTCATGTCATGATATGTGACCAATAAGGTGGTCTTGCAAGAAGTAGAAAATCAGTTGGACAAGGGATTGTCAGGAGTTCTTCATAGGAAGAAGAAATCCCCTTGGCCCACCTTCTCCTTGAGGACCAGACTATATGAGCTAAAGAGCCACACGTCAACAACGATAGAGATATAAGAGCTAGATCGCTTTCACTTCGCAACTAAATACTTTAATGGATATGATCCTAGGAGAGTGCACAAGCAACTTTGTGAAAGGATCGGTTTCAATTCGGGGTATTCATTAACGTCCACAAAAAAATATGAGAAGGTCAAGAACTGGTATAATGCAATTAGAAAGACACACCTAGAAATGGAGAACAGGTCACCCCAAGATCCAACAACTTAAGGTGAAGGAGGTAGAATAGATAACCCCTAAAGCAAGGGAAGTAGCTCCTAAAAACGGGATCATGTATGATTCGACATGCAAGAGCAGAAAGAAATGGAAATTTTATCCTTTCAACATAGGATCTATTCAAGGATAACATGAGAGGAGAGAAGTAGAAGAAGAGGAGAAGAGGAAGCAATATGTGTTGCTTGAAAAGCAATGAGAAGAAGAAGAAGGAAAGGAGAGGAAAAACAAAGGTAGTCTCGGGATGAAGAAGAAGCACAAAGGCTGGAGGAAGAATAATTGAATCTGGAGATAGAAGAGAAAGATTTTGAGGAAGAGGATACCATCCAACCCATGGATGATGAACTAGGTTCTCCAGAAGAACCTCCTCTCATAAGTGGTCATCTTCCATTTGGAGAAATGGGGATCACACCTCCATTGGAAGACAAAGTCATGGATGTATGTATGGCCATGTTTGATAAAGTTAAGATTCAGAGGACCATGTAGTAGATGAAAAGATACTTCCTGCATGATCCTCAGAATCTAGTCTCGGTTTCTATAGAAAAGGTGATAACTACCAACACCAAAAGGAATCTCAGAGAAATCATGGAAATGAATGTTTCTTTTGCTACAACAATGCATGACAAATATGAATATATGTTGAATGAGAATTCTATATTAAGGAGAGAATTTGCTACAGGGAAACAACAAGTGGAACATCTTGCAACGGAGAATCAACAGTTATCTTCACATATATCTAACACCGTAGAATGAAAGTCAACCATGCAGGAGGAAATGGGGTCGATGGAGGACAACATGGCACAATTATATGATGAGATAATACTTCTACAACAAGTGGTGGCTCCTCTTGTTGGAATTTAGAAGAAATCACAAGAAGTGGTAAAACTCTTGAAAGTAGCAAACCAAGCGATTGACCATATCTAGGAGTGGACTACCAAGTATCCATATGCTCTACAACATTTGGAAATAAAAGATAGGATTGTCATAGAGATAGACACAGTTCAACTGAGACTCCACCATAAAAATTATATGCATGTTTCTGAACAGTCAATTAGTATTATTGTTTCTTATAATCAACTGCACAATGGTTTCAAGTCTCTAGCACAAAAACATGGGATGCCTTCAATAGGAACACTTGAAGCAATCAGAGGCAAAGAAATCATCTTCTAGGAGATCAGGAAATACATTGAACAAATCAAGAAAGCAACAAAACAGGAAGGCTTGGAGGTCACCAAAGACATTATTCTATAATACACCATCACACTAATTAAAGCTCATATGAAACTTTCATAGTTGTGGAATAATGTATAGTCAAGATCCAAGACCATATTGATGGAGGCACTGGAGGTGAAGATGTGTTATGTAGGGCACTTGTCAGTTCATGTCAAAGCCATCTCAATGGAGTTCAGAGCATGACACACATACATTACAAATGAGCTCCATGAGGAAGCAAATGATTTTTCAATTTGATGAGACTTTGTCCCATTATCAATTTTGTCTTATGTAGCCACCGTCTCATATGTAATTTGTGTTTTGTAATCAATTATATGTAATTAAGTCAAAGAGACAGATGTGGAATGCGAATAGACACGTGGAATGTAATAAGTGATATATAGAATGTGAAAAGTCATAGGAGTTGAAGATTCATGAGGAAGCTCAAAGGTCATTGTTATTTGTTATAAATAGCTCCTCATAACTACAGCTAAGGGCTTGGATTCTTGGAGTATTTGTTTGGCTTCTCTTGTAGTGCATAGGAGATAGATCATTCATTGGAGAAGCAAGTTGTGGCTTCATGTTCCACTACTAGATATAGTGTTTCATATATGTAACAATCTACTTGGGATCTTCCAATCCTAATCATAAGCTCTATGAGTGAACACTTCTTCATTTATGTATCATAGATATAGTAGGACTATTCTTGTTATATTTATGGTATATGTTGATTTAGTTACATACTAAGTTAATGCACTAATTCATTGTTTAGCTATGGTTATTATCGAATAAGTGTTATGATTTCATGATTGTTGTTTATTACTTGGACTAATCTACAGGTAATCAACAATCATTTCTCTTCCTTCCCATGTCCACCTTTAGGATAGTACTACTACTCTTCTAACCAGAGGTTCATTTTACTTTTACCATTTGTGGATGCTCCCTCATGCACCTTACATTGGGTGTCTCACAAAGCTTACATACTTGCTTCCCAAAGAGGTGTTGTGATCTCTTGTGTGTTTGTAACCAACACATAACTTTGAAAACTTTCCAACGGTGGCTAGACCGTATAGCCAGATGGGACTCCTACACCAAATGGTTTGATGTCTAATTGGGACTTAACATCGGGGAGATCCCCTTACATGTCGAAAACATCCAACACATACAACATTTTTTATGCTAAAAGGAGGGCTAGATGACAAGATGAGCATATGAAGTCTGTTTGAATCTCTTACCTTTAAAGGCTTCATCCCAAACCATAATCCTGAGATGTTTTTCCAGAGCTTTAGATATAACGATCCCCACAAACGTTTTACATAACTAATCACATTTTAAATTTGATGGAAAGGGTAAAACAACCATCCTTGATTACGTAATTGATTTTTTTTCAGTTTTGTTTCATGAATGGTGTTTATTTTGAAGAAATACTCACATGATTGTCTACCCTTACATTGGATGGTCAAGTGATGCAATGGTGTTATTCTTTACCTACTGCTTCTATTTCATCTTTGAAGAAATTGATTAACGAGCTTTGTCGCATTTTAGACAAATATGAATATCAATATGTTCTTAATTATTTTGATCATCTCAAAATGGAATCGAATGAATCACTCAAACATTTTGTTGATTGATTCGTTTATCTTTGTTATGAATTTCCAGATGAGGATGTGGACTAGAAGTTCTTAGATGAAAAGTTTTATTTTTTAGTTTATATGTCAAGAAAATCTTTTGAAACTGATTCATTATACCCTCCCAATCAAAAATAATTTCATCATCTTAAGGAAGAACCGAATATGCCTTTTGTTACATGTCCCCCTCCTTTTGATGTCCTGTGTTTTGAACCTAAACCAATCACTAAATTGGAAGATCAATTTTCTAATGAAGAATTGATTTTTCTTTCACATCCATCCCTTTATGATGATTCGTCTAATCCTATCAATCAACCATATTCCAATCTTGATATCTCACTAGTCGGTCTTCAACCCATTAATGAAATTGAACCATTGGACAACCATCACCCTGATGATTTCATTTTTTCTGAATTGTACAGTGATGATTGTTCAAGTAACATGGATGAATCTTTGTTCCTATAAGAAGATTTAGATTTGCAAGAATTTCAAATGGAATCTGTGTGTTCGTCAAATATTTTCTTTCAAGTATATCTCTTTTGATCAAGAAGATGCTATGCTTATCAATGGGGATCTCTGTGGAAATCTCAAAAATTTATTTGATCAATCTCAATTTTCCTTTAAATATCATTATTTGAATGATGACTCTTATTTAGATAAGGAGATGACCATGTTTTCTCATAATTCAAAGTCAAGTCAGGTGAGTAGGACACTCTAGCCTACAATGATGGTTATGTCAGGTTCCTCTCACCTTGACAGTATTTGCGATTTTGGTCACTTCAAGATTCTCTCACAAGATCATGTTGTTATTGTCATCTCATTGAATCTCAACTCTCTATTGATGGATTTTTCTTCACATTAAATTTTTTAGCCCTCAAGGAAGAAATTTTAAGTTTACAAAAGATTCTTCGGTGAAGATCACATGAAACATCATTTGTCGACACGTTTCGAACCAACCAGTGTGGTTCATCGTCAGGACAAGTTGAAGAAATAGATCCAGCTTCGCAAGTTAAATAGACAGAGCAGAGCCTCCACCGGTGATCTTCGCCGAAGAATCTTTTGTAAACTTGAAGAAATTTTAATTTGATTATTGAGCTTCAACCGCCACACCCCACCTCTAGGGAATATTTAATATGCGATGCGGAAGAAAAGAGTGATCTTAATGACTGTTAAATTCTTCAATCTAACCTATCTTCTGCATCATCCATCAAAGAATCTCACTCGCATGACAACATGGATTGTGGTCAACCTATGGATATCACTTATGATGTGGATCTGTCTTTGATTAGTTTTTCCTGTCAAAATTTCCCTAAAGGTTGTTTCCATGATCCTATTATAGATTCCCTTGAGGAATCTTATCATTCAGGACCTATTTCTCATGGCATGTACTTGCATGTGCTTCTTCGAGTCTTATATGGTGATAGATATGGTAATTACTGTTATTCTTGAGTCTCTCATTTGATAAAACAGTCGAGTGTGTTACACCATTGTGATTGCACTTCCTATTTCTATGTGTCAGTGTGCATGTTTGCATTGTATATCCTTGTCACTGCATTACATTTTATTTTGATCTCACATGATCACATCCCTCCACCCAAAGGTAAGGATCAAATTCTATGGACGCATTGAAGTTCCATTTCACATGACCTAACCCTATGCTATTTAGTTTAGGATAGGATAGGTTTTATTTATTCTTGAATAAACCTAGTTGTGAGCTTCAAGATGATGTGGATAAAATTTTGTAAAATGAAAGCTGTGGCAACACACAACCCTTGGCTTATCTGTTACCCTCTTCCTTTATTGGTTTACATATTTCAAATCAATGATCATCAGATTGAAAATATGATCCTTCAGTCGATAAGCCATAAGAAAACCATGAGGACAATATCTATTTAAGATTGTCATTCCTACACTCAGTCCTGTTATGAATAATGTGTTCTTTCTTATCTATCTGAGTAGAGTAAGATAAGGGTAAAACATTTAGAAAATAAAGCATCAAAGGTCTTAAACCTGTCTCTAAAGGAGAAACCTCTTATGCTCTCAATAAGTCGGGATCCCTCTTTTGCCTATGAAAATAATAAGTGCCTATGAACATTCCTATGAAAAAATGAGAAAGGATTCCTGCATAGAGAGGTGAGGAAAGTGACTTCATCAGGGTATTGTCCAGCCTCGCTGGTAGCCAAGCAACATTTGTGTTCCTGAAGCGACTCTGTTGAGGTATTGTCAAGGCCTACTGGTAGTGGAGCGACGCCAAAGATGTAAAACTCATACTTTGATTCTTTTAACTCGTCATACTATATTACCCTTACAATGACACGATAATGCTATGGATTGCATTATGTTGTGTTACAACGAGCAGTGGAACTAGGAAGACTATCTTTAACTGGGAAAGAGCGGGGAGCTAAGGTAACTCACTAATTGAATCAATACTTCCTAAATAATTGAGGCTTCGTGCCTAAATGAAACTTTTTCAAAGAAGCTGGGGTTCTCCTAATGTGTCGTCAAATGTTTTCGTTGTGATAATGACCCTCCAAAGAGTTTTCCTAAGTCAATTTTAGAGCGTAATTGAACCGTCGTTTCAAGCTCCTTACTGTCGTCGTATTATTTGTTTTTTTATTCTTATGTTTCCTCCTAGTGTCGCATCCTCCTAAGTGAATGTTTCCTAAATGTTGTCACCTAACACTTAGAAGAACTTGTGTTATATAGCCCATGCTTAAGTGTAATTATGACTTTTCTTGACTTAGAAACTAGCCTTTTAACCATGCACGATCCAGGTGGCTCTAGACACACTCAGAATTCAACAATCGTTATGGAAAGCCTCAAAAATAAAGTTATCGGATTGAAGTCAAACTAATACCAGATCGTAGTGCTCTTCAGCCTGGTTCCAACGATACAAACAACACTCAAATCCGAGTTTGTACACTTAGGATATAGCCAATCAAAGTTCTAGTCAAACTAGGCCCAGTGGCAACCACTAACGAGGCAACAATTTGGAAATTTCCCAGCACATGGAATCTGATGGTCGGAAAAGGAAAATTTGTCACCTCTTTAAAATCGCCAATGACCTCTGATTTTTCAGCCAGAGGCTTTTAACTTATATATTATAAAATATATAAAAATTTAAAAATAAATAATAATTTATGATGGGTTGGCGGCCACCCCTGCCAACATGTCATATTAATTATGGGGTGGTAGCCAGTCAAACCTCGCCACCCTCGTTCATTGACATAATCATGACCATATACGTTGGGGTAGGCGGGTGTTGAATCGCCACCAACCAATGGGTTGGCCTGCTGGCAGCGACCCCAAAATAAACCAACACCATAAATTTTCATTAATAAACCACCAACAGATTTGTTAATATACCAACAACGCCATAAATTGAACTCCATATGAAATTCAAACGACTTCCAACGTTGAAACAAAACACGTAATTTTTATATGGTCGGGCAGGGGTTCGATCTTAGGACCTCCACCCACCAATGGACCAAGTGGGCCTTGCCTTATGAAGTCTGCCCATCCCACACATATTTAAAAATTGTTTGCTCATTCGATCAAGGGAACCAACCCAATGGAGACGTGACTGAAGCGGGAGTGGAACAATGCACGTGTGGAACTGCCCCCATGCTGGGAACAATTATCGAGGCATGTGTATTCGAGGGGAATATTCCACAAAATATTCTCTGATGCAGTGAGGAATCTAAAATATTCCACGGGGGATGATTTTTCACACTGACAAAAGCATGTCAACTTTATACTTAATTAGGATCGCATTGTAGCATAGTACCTTCTAGACACATTCACGAGGATATGTTTGGATGTGAAAGTAATTATCATGCGAGTGTTTTTAGAAGGTTCCATATATTTTTTCCAGTCCGTTATGGTCTTATAATATTTTATTTTCTATAAATTATGTATTTCCAAGAAGATATTTTGAATATCAACTGATGCAATACGGAAATGAAAACTCAATCATATGATTTTACATTTATAACCTTCCACATAGAGAATTGCACTGAAGATGGAAATGGGATATTGTTTGATATTTTGGCAAAATGAAAATCATTAATTTTATTATATATAGTGATTGTTGCTTTCAACATCCTTGAGTTCAAAAGATGTATATTTTGGCTTCAACTTGATCTTCTTATAATCCATCCAAAATCATTCGATGAAGGTCACTATGATCTTGTCCATAGAGTGATAAAAAACAAAATGATACAAATGTTTGCAAGAGTTTAAATTGGGGAACAATGAAAATGGATCTGAATGAAACCCAAGAGAGCTATGTGAATTGCAAGAAATCTTGAATCCCAAATAAAGTTGGCATATTCAAATACGGTGTGGATAAATTCCAACCATTCAAGTAGGAAAATACTTCAAACACAAGTGTTACCAGTGCAAACACATACAGATGTTTAACCAAAAGACCAAATTAGCATTTTTTTGGTCAATAATTACGAAGGATATAGATCCTTGCTATCTCTGCAATGCTTTCTTTGGCAACTACGCTAAATAACCAAAAAGAGAGAGCCTCATACTCTGGATACTCTTGTCATGTCAATGATGCAATTTTTGAGACCTCCCTCTTTAACTAAGATCCAAAATTCTATTTACACCCTTTGGCAACATTTGGTGACACTTGCACTTTCATCATAGAAGATTAACAATTTAAAGCTACTCTTTCTAAGCTACTGCTTTACGGCATTTCCTTTACAACAACTAATACAATTGCTAATTAAAATATACATTTATAAAATAAAAAATTATATAATTTACAATTTCTAAATTCTAATTAAAGATAAATATATCTATAAAATGAAAAAAACCATGAATTGACTTGGAGCATCGTTCCCGTTGTTGCTTAAAAAAAACATATAAGGTTGCAAAATAGTTATGGCATGTAATTAATTCAGTTTGTGGGTTAGAAAACACACAAATTTTTTGAAGACTCACAAGCATATACTTCCCCAATGGTTTCGTTCTCTCATGCGACCAAACATTAGACTTGCAAGTAGAAATTAAAAAAAAAAAAAAAAACAAAATAAGAAAATGATTAAATTTTAGTAACAGGTAGTTAAACTTTTAGCAACAGCTCAGTCTATTTATACTGTATAAGCCTATTTATATCATATATTGCACATGATATGATGTTCAACATACTGATATTGGACAAGGTATGATGTTCAAGATACTGATTGGAAGGTAAAACAAAATAAGATAACAGTTAAATTTTAATAACCATATTGCAACTGAACCTCTATTTATATGGTATATCGCAGAGGGTAAGATGTTCAATATTACCATTTTTGGACGCAAAATCACTTTCAATGTACGTAATTTTCTTTCTTTAGTAGGTGTACCATCTGTCATCTTCATGCAAACGGCTTTAAAATGCGTTTAAATGAAAGTCTAAATGTTTCAATTTATTAAAATTTAGCTTTCCCAAACACATGAATTTATCGTTATCTACAGGATTTATAAAAGTATCACCATTTCCAAATTTATAGAAGAAAGTTGTCACCTGTACTAAAAAAAACATATATCTAATTATACTCTCTTCAAAATTTGTTAAAGATCTTTAGGACTAATTTGAAGACCTCCATTCAATGTTTCGGACATGTAATTTCTACTGGTATCCATATTGAATATGAACTGTGGTCACATTCTTCCTCTTTGATTTTCAAATGTAGAGCATACCTTCCTTCAATAGTTGGGGCAGCTGTTCCAGTACTCTCGAATCCCAGCGCAAAAAGGGACAGCCAGATGCATCGAGCATCTCGAACGACCTCAAATGTTCAACACCTTCCAGCTCTTCTATCTCCGTGCATCCATGAACATCCAGTAGTTTAAGCTTTGTCAGCTGCCACAACCCATGTATTCTCTTCAGCTTTTCACATCCAGGTGCCCGCAACTGTTCCAGAGACACCAATGTTTCAATACCTGCCAGTTCCTCCACTTTTCTCCACCCGCTAATGTTTAGCGTTTGAAGTTTAGCGAGACCACCAAGGCCATCTATTTTCTCCAAATTAGGACAAGAAATCATGCTCAGCTGGATAAGCGTACTCGGCAATGTTCCAACCTCAACCAGTCCACGACAACGTGCGACTTCCAACACAGTCAACTGTCCGAGGGAATCCAGCAGACATTTCCATCTCGGGCAATCCAGCAGCCTCAATTCTTTCAAATTTCTCAAGTCGCTGGGCGAAGGCGGCAGCATTTTCGACATAGAGCCATCTATTTCCAGAATTTCCAGATTGCAGAGGTTTTCAAAAGAAAGGGGTAATTCTGCTATATGTAATTCTTGGAGAGACAGTGGAAGTTGGAGAGGCAATGGTGGTGGGTTCATCATCACCGCCCTTCGTGCCTCCTCACCCTCTTTTAAGTGTCTCCAGAAGAGCTTAAACCACCACGCATGCTGGTCACACCTCTCCCTCTCCCTCTCCTGCGCCCACTCCATCTCCGCCAACTTCCACCGCTCCGCCAACTTCCACCGGTCCTCCCGTTCTGTCTCACTCTCCCTATCCGCTTTCCACTCCCTATCCGCTTTCCACTCCCTCTCCCTCTCCGCCCTCCACTTTTTCCACACCCTCTCCTCCCTCTCCATCAACGCCCTCCATCCACTCGGTCTCTCCACCGACTTAAACCAATACAGCCTCCGATACACCCACCACTTGCTTTCCCACTCCCTCTCCAATCTTTCCAATCTTTCCATTCTTTCCAACTCGTTCCTCTGCTTCCACATTCCCCGCCACTGCCTCTCCTCCTCCCTCTCCCTCTCCCGCTTCCCCAATATCATCGGCCGCCGCATCCGCATCGCGACAGTGTCCATCGACCTCAACATCTCCCTCTCCCTCTCCCTCCTGGCCTCCCTCTCCTTTCTCCACTCCCTCCTTTCTTCCTCCTCCCTCTCCTCCCACAGATCCCTTGTCTCTTCCTTCTGGCTCTTGTCCCTCTCCATCCGGCGGCACGCGTGCAATTTTAGCCACCGCCCCACCGTTCCCGCTAGCGTTTCCGAGGGGATATTTCCATGGTTTCTGGTCGAGATAATTAAATTGTCGGTACCTCTTAAATCAAGATATTTAAGGCAAATTAGATCCTCGAAGGAATCTGGAAGCCTCTCCAAATTGCGGGAGCCCGACAGATTGAGATATTCGAGCTTGACCAAATTACCAATTGAATCTGGAAGTGACTTCATTTTCCAAGCATTTATTAACTCAAAACGCTTCAATGATAACAGCTCACAAAATTCCTCTGGCAATGAGCTCATATTATTCTGCTCGGGTAACGAGATGTAAATCTGTTCGAGGTGCTTCAGCTGTCGAATAGACTTCGGAAACTTTGAGAGAGGAGCCAAAATCTCTAACTCCCGCAGCTGCAAAGGTGCCTGCAAAATGTTAAAGTATTTAAACTATAATAAAGATGCAGATATTCAATTTTGCGGTGCGAGATATCCATAGTGATAATGCAGAAAGTTACTCCTTGACAAATTTCTTATTTACCTGCGCTTTGCCTTGCCACAATATTTTCAATGCGTTGCCGTTTACATATAGTACTCTTAGATTCTCCATTGGAATCCAGGAAGGCAGAGAAGAATGGCCACACTTGTACCAGCGAAGCCATCTCAAATTTGGTAAAGCCGCCGTCCTCAAAATGCGTTCCAATAGATGATCTTCGGTAACAAGAAGATGCAAGTTGGTCATAGAAATGCCAGGATAAAGAGTTTTGTGCCATCTGTTGGAAAGTTTCATCACGCGGTTCCCCAAAAGCTCATGAGTCCTCCTTTTGAACCATGGCGTATCTGACTGCAATGATGCATAAGACTTGAACTCGTGTCCAACATCTGCACTAGGAACCATCCTAATTCCACGAACATCGCGATTCTGCAAGTACAGACAAGAATTTAAACATCGCAATTTTGTAAAACGGTCAAAATTTGAAACACTGTGTTTCTCTAAAAACATTGAATTTTGAACATCGAACCCAAATTTCTATTGCCGTTAATATTGAATAAACTCTTTTTAAAGGCTTGAATGACTGAAGCACTTACAGCTGATTGCTCTAACATCCCCAACAAGACAGCAATGTTCTCGTTCTCTGTCCGATCCCACAAGCGAGGATTGTGGAATCCTGAACTCTCAGCGCTCTCTCTTCCCAATTCTCTTAGGTGATCATGCATATGTATACAATTTTCACTGTCCACCTCGACAAGAGATTTGTTCTGTAGATTTTGAAATACAAAGCATTTCCCCTCTGATTGGTCCCATATTTTTATCGCTGTATCCCTTTTTTCTCCTATGAGAAAACAAGAAATATATAAAAACATATGTTTCTCCTCTTCATTTAGTGAATCATAACTAATTCTAAGGGTTTGTTGTATATCAGGAAGTCCATGAATCCTGCGCAATATGGCCTCCCAGTAAGTATTATCGCTGTTTACACGAAAATGACTCCCTAATACTTTTAGGGATAAAGGCAATCCAGCGCAAATCCTTAAAATGCTCTCTAACAAATTTTGAAAACCGGGGAGTGGATCGGGCTGGCAAAAAGCATGGAGGCAGAAGAGCTCCATTGATTGTTTTCTATTAAGGCCACTTAACTTGTAAATAGATGGATTTTGTATTCCTGACCTTAGAAGAACATCCTTGTCCCGGGATGTAATCAAAATGAAGCAATTTGAGGGAAAGGTATATTTAACTTCATCTGGCAAAAGTGCATCCAACTGATCCACACGATCTACATCATCAAAAATTAGCATGCAGCTGTGAGAAAAGGATTGCAAATGCTTTATAAGCAACTTTTTACCTTCATCAATACTGTCTATTTTCGCATCAAATCCCAACAATCTCTGAAGAAGTTTCTTCTGCAAACCAACTAAAGAGCTTTCTACGCTTTTAGCTGCATTTCTAACATCAAATAGAAAGCACGATTTACGATAGTGGGAACTCCTCCGATTGAAGAGTTCTTTTGCCAACGTTGTCTTTCCTATTCCACCTAACCCTTCAATCCCCGCGAACTTCGGTTTATTTTTAGGCAGTTCGCACAAGAAATCTTCGAAATGTTTCAGCTTCTCATCCAAACCCGTTGGATGATCGGCCACAAAGACCTCTTTCTCTTTGTTTTTGACCTTTTCCAACAGAAGTTCAACAACCTTATCCAGCAGCACCCCCTCGTCGCTGGATATTCAGAACAAAATATATATAACTATTAAGAAACTAAGAAACAAACATCCATCTATATACTTTAAAATATGCAGCATAAAGTAATATAGTACCGAGAGTGTTGAGTTCTCACCCATTACAAGCTTCCAGCTCAAAACCACTTATTTTTGAAACAGTAGCAAGAGCCTTTCTCCAATTTTCGATAGTGTTGGAGCTGTGGCGTGGCTTCTTTTCGAGCTCACGTATGGCTTTAGCGTACACTCCATCTTTGCCCAGAAGATCACCAGGTTTAACGTTATAGAACACTGGAATGATTGGAGCCTTCGATTCCAACATGTCGACAAGCTCATCGAGACACCAGCTAGACTCCGCATAACGAGGGGAGAAAATAGCCACATGAACAGCGGCTGTTGCAATAGCATCTTTTATCTGAGCACTTATGTCTTCTCCCTCTTGCATTCCTTCGATGTCTAGAAAGGCTTCCACACCATGCACAAGAAGGCGGTGGTAGAGATGACTGGCAAACGTCTTCTTCACATCGGGACCGCGATGGTTTATAAACACATCGCGCCTATAATATTTGCTGCTCTTGACATTGATATCATCAGCGGTGGAGGCGGAGGTCGATGCCTCAAAGTCATTAGCAGATGGTGGGTGATAGGGAGGAGGAGCCGGACTTTCAATTTCAATTTCAGAGAATGAAGTTGCAGGTGATGGGTATGCCATTGCTAATTGGAGTATGAAAATAGAAACAGGAAGCAAATTGCCGAGGAAGGAGCCTAGTTATGAATTGGAGGAAAAAATGTAGAAAGAATGCACAGACGTATATACAGACATTAAACAGACACATGAAACGCTTTAATTTTAGTCGTCATTATGAGGGGCCACTACATCATTGACTCATAATCGTTAAGGTTTTGGATTTTTTTAATAATATATTTTTAAATTTTTTTAAACTATAATTAAAAATTATTAAAATTGTAAATACTAATGATTAAGATTAAATATAAATTTAAACATTTTAAAAAATATAATTCCGCTCAATTTTTCCCTCAAAATTCCAAATCATTCAGAACAGAAATGGAAACCCTGTCACGTTTAAACTTTTACCTTTCTTTAATGTCTGATGTTTCACCGTAAATTCTTTAACGCATAGTCTATATATTTGTACCACAACTTGACCAGGGTGTTTACTGAAAAGACAACGACCGCAACGGCACAGATGCGAACAGCGTAAAAGCTAATCTGTACGATCAACTCAATATGGTTTGAAATTTGACACACATCTACCGACCGGTGTTAGATCTCTCCATAGCGTGGATTGAAAAGCAGAAGATGTTATTGGTCATTGTTGCGTGTTCAATTGGTATAGGTAACCAGCAATGCAAAATGGCCATTTCACGTTTATCCATGCTCCATTTTTATTGTGCATAGAGACGTTTACAGGTTTACAATTCAGTATAGAGTAAATAAAAAAATAAAAAATAAAATAATGGTGATTTCGTGATAATTTACTTGAATTAATAATAAAAAGTTAAAGTAATAAAAATAATAAAATGTAATTTGTTATATTTTGATTTTGTTATTAAATTGTGAATAAAGTTTATGACAATATCATGGTTTATTAATATTTCACAATAAAAAAATTTAACTTATTTCATAATCAAAATATTTTGTAACAATACAAAAATATTTTTAATCATGGATATTCATCCCTACTTTACCATAGATAATACAATACTATGGGCCAATACCATGACTTATCAATACCACATACCCAAAAAAAACAACACTTATTTCACAATCAAAAGATTTAATAAAAATATAACAAGATTCTTAATCATGGATATTCACCCCCACTTTGCCATTAACATTATGAACTTGTGAATAGACTTTGTTACAATAGCATGGATATTATTACTTTGAAAAATAGGCTTTGGTACAATACCATGGGCCAATACCATGGCTTATCAATACCACATACTCAAAAAAACATCACTTATTTCACAATCAAAAGATTTAATAAAAATATAACAAGATTCTTAATTATGCATATTCACCCCCACTTTGCCATTGATATTATGAACTCGTGAATAGACTTTGTCGCAATAGCATGGGCTAATACCATGGCTTAGACTTTGTCACAATAGCATGGGCTAATACCATGGCTTATCAGTGCGGCATGCCAAAAAATGATAACTTATTTCATAATCAAAATATTTTATAACAATATGACAAGATTCTTAACCATGGATATTCACCATCACTTTACCATGGATATTATTAACTTGTAAATAGGCTTTGTTACAATACCATGGCTTATTAATACCACATGCCCAAAAGTCATTACTTATTTCACAATAAAAATATTTTATTTTAGTTTTATTTTATTTAAAAATAATAATAATTGAAGCTAAACAGAAAAAGGTTATAATTAGTTTTGAGATATATCTAAACTCTATGTCCTCATTACTAAAAAAATTCCCATAGAAATTAAATTAAGGTTTTAATATAATTAAAAGTGAGAATACTTTTATATTAAAGATGTGAGATATATATAATACAAATAGTATTAATAAGAACCAACATATATCCATCTTAACTAAGGATCCAAGTGATGACAACAACTAAAGTGAAGGGAAGAGAGGGGGAGGAGGAGAGAGGGAGGCAGATAGCAACGAAGCTAGAGGGCAAGGAGAGAGAGGGGGTAGGGGGGAGGGGGGTAGAGAAGGAAGAAAGAACAAAGACATAGAGAGATAGAGGTGGAAAGAGAGAGAAGTGACAAGGGAGAGATGGACACAGAGTGATGAAGAGGGGAGGAGGGAAAAGATAAAAGAGGAGGGTAAAGACACAAGGAGAGAAGGGCAAGAGAGAAAGGAAGGCACAAATATCGAGGGGAGAGATAGTGGGGTGGGGGGGGAGAGAAGGAAGAAAGAACAAAGACATAGAGAGATAGAGGTGGAAAGAGAGAGAAGTGACAAGGGAGAGATGGACACAGAGTGATGAAGAGGGGAGGAGGGAAAAGATAAAAGAGGAGGGTAAAGACACAGGGAGAGAAGGGCAAGAGAGAAAGGAAGGCACAAATATCGAGGGGAGAGATAGTGGGAGGCACAGAGATGGAGGGGAGAGAGCGAGAGAGAGAGAGTGGTGGGGGGGAGAGACAAAGGGAAGAGGGAGAGAAAGGGGGAGAGAAGACTCAAGAGAGAGAAGGAGAGAGAGATGGATTTGGAGGGGGGGAGAGAGGGAAGGAAGAAGAAAGACATAGAGGGAGAAAGGTAGAGAGAGAGAGGGAGTGACAAGGGAGCGATGGAGAGAGAGTGAAGGAGAGATGGTAGCGGGAGGGAGGATAGAGAGAAGGTGAGAAAGGGAAGAGAGAGAGAGAGAGAGAGAGAGAGAGAGAAGGGGAAGCAAGAGACGTGAAGAGGAGAGGGAGGGAGAGAGTGTGTATGTTTGGGGGTTGAGATAGAGAGAGGAAATAAGAAAGAGACACATAGATACAAATACATATATTATATAGTATTATATAACCAACCTAGATCCATCTTAACTTGGATTTTAAGTTGTGAGAGGGATCAAATCTCTCGAGGTGCAAAGCTTTCCTGAAGTTTTGCACTCATAAAAGAGGTTTGCACTTTGAGAGATTGGATCCCTCTCAACCCTTGATAAATCTAGGTTAAGATGGATCTAGACTGGTATTAACTTTCATAAATGACTCATCAAAGTTAGCTAAAAAAACCATTGTCAAGCTTGGTTTTTTTCTCTTTTTCTTTTAAATACAAAATAATATAATTTTTGAAACCCTAATTAAAATAATCTGAGTTTTTTAAACATTAATTATTTTTTACCTTATTCTAAATATTTTTGTTACTCATATTATATATATTTTTGTTATTTGTACTTTAAGGGTAGTGTGTTTTTAGTTTGTGTTAAACTTAAAGTATCTTTAAAGATCAATATTCTTTCTTATGTTATTGAAGTTTGTAATAATGATGAATTACATGTTTTGAGTAATTATTCAAAATTAAAAGATCTTTAACTAGCAATTGCACTAGATGTTGCAAAGGAGATGTCGTAAAGCATAAATTCCAGAAGAATCGTGCATATAAAAAATGATTGAAGATAAAAATTAATAAACGAAATGTTATTCGAAGTTAAAAGATAAAGAATAAAGAGGTGGAGCACTAGGGTTTTTGTGTTTCTGCTAGGGTTCTGAGAAACCTAACATCTCTGCTTTGTATGTCATCGATAACTTTTCCCTGAGCACCTAACCGGCTTCAGATTGTCGCGCTGACACATGGAATGAGTGCAATTGCAAGGGGGGAGAGATCCCCTCCTACAAAAATATTGTGAGTGGTGAAACAAGTTCACAGGGCGTGCAAACCGCAGGCACACAGAACGGTCACGGAAAAGGACCTCCTGTCCTCGGAATCCAATGGCAGGCTAGCATGTGTGGCCATTGCCTCCTAAGGGAAGCAAGGAAGCCTCACTTTGTCATACCCAAGAACAAACTAGAGAACTGCAAGATATATATGAAGGACCGCACAATGATCTGTAAATTTATAGGAGTCTAGCCAACTAAACAGGATCTAGTTAAGTGGATTAAGCATAAAGAAACCAAAAGGCCACATCAAGCTGAAATTGGGTGCTACGGGATTCTTTATAGTAATTTTCTCCAACGTGGAGGACAAGGGAATGGTGTTCGATGCTAGTCTGTACTTCTGTAACAATTGAGGGCTATTCATGAGACACTGGGAGGAGTGTTATAATCCAGATCCGGAAAAATTCGTAGCGGCTCTGGTATAGGTTCGCCTCTTTGGCCTCCTAGTGGACTTTTGGGATTCGGACATCCTGAAGGGTATCGGGAACTCCATAGGAAGTTTTGTGAAAGTTGCAAACTCCATGAAAAGTGGAAGGTACACATCTTATGTAATGATTTGTGTTTATATGAATATAACAAAACCTTTTCCGGAATCCATTGAATTGGAATACCATGAGGAGGTATGGCAACAACCCATTGACTACGAGCATATCCCCTTCGTAGATGCCATGAATATGGCCATCTGTTCCGGGATTTCCCGATGAACCAGTCTAAGACCTAGGAGCCATTCAAAGCCAATAACTCAGGGAAATCACAAGAAGGGGAGGAGGGATTTCAGGAAGTACAGAGGAAAAGGCGAACTCAAAAGAACCCTCATACCTTGACCCAATCATGGCTAAGAAAAGGTCCACAAAACAGCAACTGGTATGACATCCTACAGGAGGAGGAAGAATCAAGGGAAGGCCAAATGGAAGAAACAGGTCCAGATAACCAACCAACACAACAAAAGGAGGGAAATAGCACCAAAAGAAAGGCTGAGGAGGAAATATCTTACAAAGAGGTTATGGAACAACCAATGGAACAAGCCAACACAGAAATTGGCAGTCCAAGAGAAGATATAAGCAATGAAGAGCAAGTCTTACATAGGTTGTTGAATGAGTGAAGGCATTTTGATGAGCATTTCATACCAAAGGACCATAAGAAACTTTACAAAGAAACATTCCAACAATACAAAGAAAAATAGGGGACAGGTGGATCTGTTCAACCAGAGCAACTGGGATCATAAATCAGCTAGGGGGAGCCAAGGATCCCCAAGGAAAGGAGGGAAGAAACGAGGAAGGAAAAACTTAAATGAGACCATCAAAATGATAGGAGAAGCGTCGGTGAACTCTGGAAGGGTGGTGCCGCTGTCAGTGGCATTCCCTTAACTCAACAAATTGTCCAAATAATAATTACATCCTGGAATATAAGAGGCCTTAACAACAAAGGCAAACAAGGTTGCTTGAAAGAGAGACTTAAGAAAGACAAGCTCAATATCATGGTGATCTAAGAAACCAAGATCTTAGAAGTCAAACTCAAAGACATCATAAAGACCTTCAAGACGCACTACGAAGTCATAGCCTAGGATGTCAGGGGCAGTGCAGGCAGACTTTCCATCTTATGCAACATGATGGAAATATATTTTGAAGATTGGGCAAGTTGACCCAAAATCCTCTCTTGGAGATTTAGACATATTGGATCTAAAGATTGGGCCTTGCTAACATGATTCTATGGACCTCATATTCGTGGAGACAAAGGGGTTTTCCTTCAAAACACATAAAATATGAGCAGAGCTTATCGAGACGACTTATGGATTGTTGGGGGAGATTTCAATACGATTACATCCCTAGAGGAGAAAAAAGGGGGGATCATATGTCACGACGTAGACATGGAAATGTTCAGGACATAGACATGGAAATGTTCAAAGACCTAATCACTGAGCTCCACCTCGTTGAAATTCTGACCAACAATGGAATCCACACCTGGAATAATAGAACAAGGGGACTACACCAGATTGCATCACGTTTGGATCGTTTTCTCAGTTCTGGTTTATGAGCAGGTAATCAGCCACGACATCTTGGAAGCATCCATTTTCCCTTGTATGGGATCAGATCACTGGCCCATTTTGTTGGAGATTGACCTAAAAGCAGGTCGTAAAAACCCTCCCCTCATATTTGAATCCTTTTGTCTCAGGGACCGTAAGTTGATGCAAAAAGTGGAAGAATGGTGGAAGAAAAGCATGGAATTGGCAGGAACCATATGCACATGTTCCAATTGAAGCTTAAGGAAATAAAAAGAAAGATTAAGAAATGGAACCGGGAAGAGTTTATCCCTTAGGATACAAGCAAAAAGAATTAATGAATTGGCAGTATTTAAGGCAAGGCAAAGGTCAGGATGTTAGATGTTTAGAGTTTTTCAAAGGAGTTTAAAAAGAAATCACTGAATTTGGGTATTGCACTTGATACACCTGAAGTTGTAACTAAGTATATTGGCTCATTGCATAACTATATTAGGCATTCATTGTTGTTGTTTGAACCAACCACTATTGACTCAGCCAGCGTAAAGGAAATTCATATTGAAAGCAGGGGCAAAAATGAAAGGGATGATCAGTCTAGAAAGCCACCATTCAAACCTCCCAATGGTAAATCAAAAGCAAAATGGAAGGGAAAGGAAAAGAAAATAACAGTAGCCAAAGAAGGAGAATGGTCATATTGCAATCATTGCAAAAGGAAGGCCACGATGACGATCACTGTTGGAAGCAGCACCCAGAAAAGTGTCCAAAGAAGTATGGAGGAAAAGGGAAGTAAAAGACAGTGGCATTGGCACAACAAGACCTTGGATCGGATTCGGGAGATGAAGCATTGATCACAACAGCAGGAACAAAAGGTACTCTTACACATCATGTCAATTATGAATCATATGAAGGCACCAATTCTGTAAATGTGTCCCTTCCTAATGATCAAAAGAGAATTGAACTGTTTCATATTAGAGTTGTTGTAAATCACACCAAAGTTGAAACTTTGTTTGATACTGGGTCCCAAGCAAACTTAATTGCAGAATCCTTGGTAAAGAAACTTGGCTTAGAAACAAGACCACACCCGAAACCTTACCCGCTTTGATGGATACATGATAAAGCAAAACTGAATGTAACCAAATAGTGAAAGGTCAAATTTGTAATTGCTTCTAAGCTAATAGATGAAGTAGAATTAGATGTAATACCACTGGATATCTGTGGCATGGTGTTAGGGAGCCCATACCTGTATGATAGAAAGGAAGTCTTCTTTCGACATGAAAACAAATACCAAATCACAAAATATGGGGTATAATATATAGTAGGGGCTCATCAAAATAAAATCAATGCCAACCTTGTAAGCGCTGGACAAATGAAAAGACTGGTAAATTCCAGTAAGGGTTGCATGCTTATGGTTGTAAAGGAAAAAGAGGCAGAATTTGCTGATGTTTTCCAGGGTTGCGATCAAGAACATAAACAAGAATTATCTGAATTAATTTCTAATTATGATGAGTTGTTTCAGGAACCGAAGGGATTACCTCCGAAGAGGGAAATCCAACATGAAATCCATTTGCAGCATGATGCTCCTTTGCCAAATATTGGCATGTACAGGATGTCGACTATTGAGATGGAGGAAGTCAAGAGACAAGTGCAAGAATTGTTGGACCAAGGGGTCATCAGGCCGAGAACCTCTCCATGTGTCTCACCAATTGTCTTAGTGTCAAAGAAAGATGGCACATGGAGGATGTGCGTAGATTACCGCGCGCTCAGCAAAATTACGGTGAAAAATCACTATCCCCTTCCACGCATAGATGATTTATTAGATCAATTAAAGCATGTTGTTTATTTCACCACATTGGATTTGCACAGTGGTTATCACTAGGTCCGAATCGCAGAGCAGGACGTATGGAAAACTGCCTTCAAGACCAAACAGGGGCTGTTTGAATGGATGGTGATGCCATTTGGACTTTGCAATGCTCCAACCAATTTTATGAGGGTTATGAATGATCTCTTTCAACCTTACATAATTACATTGATGAATTTTCTCTTGTATATTTAGATGATATACTTGCCTTTAGTAAGAGCTGGGCTGAGCATGTGTGTCATGTAAAGAAAGTGCTTGATGTACTGAAAAAAGAAAAACTCTTTGTAAAATTGTCAAAGTGTGAGTTTGAGAAAACCTCTTTGGGTTACCTAGGTCATATTGTTGGTCATGGTCAGTTAAAAATTGATCCCTCTAAAGTTGAAGCAATTTTAAATTGGCCTAAGCCTACTAGTGTAACCGAGGTCCGTAGCTTTTTAGGTGCAGTCCAATATTGGAGGAGATTTATTGCTAATTTCTTTGTTATTGCAGCACCTTTGCACACATTGAAAAGTGTGAAACAGGTCTTCCAATGGGGAGGAAGACAACAAAAGTCCTTCGAAACATTGAAGGAAAAGATCAGCACCGCGCTGGTCTTAGCCTTACCTGATCTCCAACAGCCATTCGAGATTGAAACCGATGCTAGCGATTATGCCATGGGCGCTGTACTGATGCAACAAAAGAAGCCGATTTGAAGTTTACTCAAGCTGTGATAAACTATCCCACTTATGACAAGGAGCTTTATGCCTTGGTGCAGAGTGTGAAAAAATGGAAACACTACCTAATCGGCAAGGAGACCATCGTCCATACAGATCATCACCCTTGCAGTACCTTCAGTCACAAACCAAGTTGCAGCAATCTTGTCATTTCAGGTGGATGGGTTTTCTTCAACAGTTTCATATGGTAATAAAGTATAAGAAGGGCACTAGTAACAAGGTGGTCGATATGCTATCTCGCCCTCCTATTTCTTCTTCTGTTATTTTGCATAATGCTTCGTTATCTTTTGAAAGTTATGCTAAACAATATGCTAACAATGATGACTTTAAGGAGGTTTATGCAAAACTAACCCATGGTTTACAGGTGGACAACTATCACTTGCAAGGGAAATTGTTGTATCACCTTGGAAAATTGTGTATTCCCACAGGGGAAACAGTACATGTAATTTGAGAGGCCTACACCTCTCTTGTGTTTGGACACTTTGGTGTCGAAAAGACTTTATGTCATGTACAAAGATTTTGTTTTTGGCCTCATATGAAAAACATTGTGACTTGCTATGTAAAGGGTTGTGTGATGTGTTATGTTTCAAAGCCCTCTAATAGAAAACTCTGGCTCTACACACCACTCCCTATTCCGAGTCGTCCATGGGAAAGTGTGTCAATGGACTTTGTAGGAGGTTTATCTTTGTCCAGAAAGAGTCACAACTACTTGTATGTTGTCGTTGATTGTTTTAGCAAGATGTGTATTCTTATGCCTTGTAAAAATCAAATTACTGCAGAGAAGATTGCTTCTCTTTTCTTTCAGTGTGTTTGGGTCCATTTTAGGTTACCCACATCTATTGTGTCAGATCGAGACTCTCGCTTTCTCAGAGAGTTTTGGACCAGTTTGTGGAAGAGGATGGACACCAAAATGAAAAAAAAGCATGACATTTCATCTGCAGACTGACAGATAGACATAGATTGTAAACCGTACCGTGGTACACTTGTTACAGGGCTATCGTGGGAAACTTCCCAAGTTGTGGGATGAACATCTCCCCTATGTACAACATTCCTAAAACTGAGCAGTGCCTTCATCTACGCAACGTTCACCGTTTGAGACATGCTTTGGCTACCTGCCAAAGGACCCTTTTGATATGGTCTCTGGAAGGGAAGATGGCTCCAGTGGATGTAATGATAGGGACAAAGCTCAGCAGTTCATTCAGCGAATCCAATTGATTCACCAAGCAGTACAAGAGCAATTGGAGAAAAGTCAAGCCTATTACAAGGCTCGACATGACAAACACCAAGTCGACCACCAATTCCAAGTGGGCGACAAAGTGTGGTTCCACATCAGCAAGGATAGTATGAAAGGAGAAGGGAAGAAATTGTGATCCATCTGGTATGGCCATTCACCGTATTGGAGAAGATTGGAAACAATGCCTTTCGTCTTGATTTTCCAGTGTATATGCAGATGTACTCAGTAGTGAATGTAGAGAACCTAAAGCTATATGAACCATCATTAATCATGGACACAGATGAGGTGGGCACAATTCCTACAGTCGATGATTTTGCACTAGAATATCTCGAAGAGTTACTGGAGGACATCATCCTTGACAAAAGGACAAGGACTTCACAGCGAGGAGATGTGGAATACCTTCGAGTGGGTTTTAAGGGAATGCACCCCAACAAAGATAAATGGTTGGAGAAGGAAAAGGTGAGGGAATAATTCCCTCACTTGCCAATTGACTAATGAAAGCTTTTGGTAGTCCAAAAGCTCCTCAATGGGGAAGATTGATTCATGTGGATCTTCAGATATAATGACATGGAAAAACTCCAAAATCAAAGTGCTTAGAATGAAGTCGACCTAGGACCAAAGTGTAGATCTCGTCATCCTGATTTTAATGGCATGAACAACACTTCAATCCGAGTCCAAATGATGAAGTTATCACAAAAAGAAGTTTGCTATGTTCCTTAAGAAAATGAGGCATTTTCCTTTAAAAAGGAATCACATTGGAAATCGTGCAGAGGGCAGACCTTAAGACCCCTGATCAGCGATTGCCAAAAAATCGGGTCGGAGGAAGGCCATATATATATATATATACATATATACATATATACATATATACATATATATATATATATATATATATATATATATATATATATATATATATATATATATATATTGGCGATATCGGAACCAGGCAGGGGCCGACTTGCGATTGCGATCGGCGATATAAAGCGATCGGATCGGCATCAGCGATCGGCAGACCAGAACCCCGGGCCGTTGTATGAGCAGGATGGCAATGCGATCGGCCAACGCCGATATAGGCGATCGGCGATCGGCGGTCGGCAATCCCCTTTAACATGACTGTTGAACCCCGATATGCTGATTGCGATATCGAGCCCGTACCCAATAAGGATATATGTCCGATTTAATATTTTTTGAAGTCCAAGACTTAAGGATTTGGTCGGATTTTAGTGTATTTCGGGGGTTTTTGGATATTATCGCTTGGAACGATAAAAATATTGTGTTGGGGTTTGTTGCACCCGCCGACCCTTCTACTAAAACGACCTCTATTTTATATCAAAACAACCCTGATTTAAGCGGGATTAGTCCAAATGACCTATTATAAAAGCCCGATAGTTGGAAAAAGCAAGGGGGAAGAATTTCAGCATGTTGTTCGAAGGAGGAGAGCTTTCAGGTGGCTAATAGCGTATTTTGTCTGTTTTGGACAAGTTTTAGATGTTTTTTAGTCTGCTCAACGCCACAGACGCATTGGTGTTGCCCACTTCTCCATTTGAATTCTTCTGTTCTCAGCCATCTTTTATAATGGAGGTGTAACCCTCTTTTGATGTACCAAATGATTGCATTCTCTTCTTTTTATGCCATTTAATATGAAGGCCTCCCCATTGACAGAGCAGGGCCCGGAGACATAGTTCGAGTTGGACAAACTCCGTTATCAAGTCTTTGTGTTTTCCTTCATGCTTTTTATGTGTTTCTTCTTCTTTTCTTGTGTGCACATTATAATTCTATGTTAAGCTGCAATTTTTACATGTGATTATTTCCATACATCTATAAGCGAAAGTATCCTGGATCACAGGGACTCAATCCTTGGGAATTGTGCAATCAATTTGGAGGAAATTCTTATCTTTTGGGGGCCAATTTCCTCAAGAATTGCGCAAGAAAATAGGAGTGTTGAAAATAGCAACAAGAAATGCTAAAAATATAAGTGTTAAAAATAACATTGCTATAAATAACATTTCATGTTCCAGTGTTGGACATAGCAACAAGGAATGAAAAATGGAAATGTTAAAAATATCATTGCTATAAATATCATTTCAGTATAGATTCCAATTTTAGTTAATCCCTGAACTAAAATTGAGAATTCAAATTCAAATTTGATCTTAGCAGTGGTTATAAAATAATTAATTAATTCATCTTGAGTTAATTAGTTGTAGAAAATCAAACATGAAGTCTATGTGAAGACATGCAACGGTTTCTCCATTGATTGAGGAATTTATCCCTTAGTTAAGGAGATGAGGATGAGTTGTACTTTGAGTTGTAATTAGTTAGATCAGTTAACTGAGTTAAGTCCAGTTAGATTAGTTTTAACAGTTTGTAGAATTAATTGTGAGTTCAGTTAGTCAATGCATGCATGCATGTAACTGTTGCACTTTAGATAACTTAATAATTCTCTCATAAATAACTCATGCATGTCAGTTCAGTCAAAGACCCAGTTGAGATCAGAGGAAGGGACAATGTACTATCAGTTGGAGGAATTCTCCTATATAGGAAAATCATCCATGCAGAAGGAATTATCTCCTTCAGGACTACACAGTTATTTCTAAGTTTGGTGAGTTGTGTGAGAGGTGAATTCACACAGGTGGCAGCATTGGACCCTAGGAGAAACTGTGTAAGGAAATAAGAGGCTTGGAGGGCAGAGGAGAAGGTTTGTGAGAAGCCTTTCATTATCTTTGAGCAGAAAAGGGATTGTAGAGAGAGCAGGATAGCTTGTGAGCCGATTCTTTATGTAATCCAGACTATTTTCCACTTGTATGATAATACAAAGATCGGGGTTTTAGGCTGAGACTTTCCCCAAAGTATTCTTTTGTGTTCATGTGTGATTGCTTTCTCATTCTCAATTATATGTGTTCTTATTGATATTGCTCATATTCGATTAAGCTTCCGCAAAGTTTGATAGTAGAAGTAGATCAAATATTTTGCTTTATCATATTACACTATCAGGTGATCTACAGTGAGAATTTCTACATGGTATCAGAGCAAAGGTGATCAAAGGAGAGAACTGTATACAAGAAGGGAGAAGTTCGAAGTTTAAGGTTCCTGAATATAGAAATCGAGTTCTTATCACATCTCAGTTTCACCAATGGTGTTCAACGGTTTAAGACTTGAATATGCTCTTGGTGCCAGTTCGAATTATATAGCCTGGAAGGATCGCATGGAAGCAGTATTAGAGGATAACAGTCTAAAGGACTTCATTGATCAAGAAGTCCCCAAGCCGGCAGCAGCTAATACTACAGAATTGGCAGAATGGAAGAAATGTGTGGCTAGAGCAAGGAGAATCCTTCTGGAGCGAGTTCGAGACCACATAGTCTCGAGTCTCCATGGGAAGGAGACACCATTTTTGATGTGGAAAACATTGAAAGATCTATATCAGAACAACAATGATCAGAGGAAGCTCGCACTGAAAGACAAGCTTCGGAAAATGAAGTGTGAAAAGGGTGACACAATCTCTACGTATCTGAACAATCTCACCACCTGCAGGGATGATCTTGGAAGCATAGAGATCACGACAACCGATGATGACATGGTGAGTCTTGCGCTCCTTGGTCTTCCTAAGAGCTAGCATAGCTACCAATACTCAGTAAATGGAAGAGAAAAACTACTAGATTGGGAACGACTTTGGTCAAATCTGATGCAGGAGGAGATAAGAAGAAGCACCAAAGATGGTTCTTCATCTAAGGAGGATGAAGAAAATTGCACCTTAGCAAGTAAGGCAAAGAAAGGGAAGGAGAAGGATTCTTATCCCAAATCGAGTTCTTCTCAAGGTGGGAAGAGGTTTGACAAATCGAAAGTGCGATGCTTTCATTGTCATGAGGTGGGCCATTTTGCTACAAATTGTCCACTGAAGAAATCCAAGATGGGATCCAAGGAAGGATCTGAAAGTGAGGCATTGGCCTCATAGTTCGAGTTGGATTTCACCCTCTTCGCATGCATGGTTTCATCCATGGTGGGATGTGGTTGGTTTCTTGACAGTGGAGCTTCTTTCCACATGACCGAAGATAAGAGTTTGTTCAGTACCTTGGAGGAGAAAGACCTCCAAATACTCATAGAGATGATGCTTGATATATTCTTCAAAGAGGTATAGGCAGGTTAGGCAGGCTTGTCTGCTCTTCTTTGGTAAATTCACAGGAATTGTGAATAATAAAGATGAATTGCAGAGGAGGGGGTATAATTATAATTTGGTAAAATTTGGTCCTTCAAGTATGCACCTGGCAAAAGGGAACAATGTCGGGCGATTTGGGGGTCAATTTGCAAATTTGAGACCGCGGATTATTGTTGTAACATCGAATTTTGGAGCAGGGGGCAATGCAGGTTGTTTTAGTCCAGAATTGACTAAGAGACAATCTTTAATTTGGGAATTACTAGGTGTTTAATGGACAATATTGCAGAGAAAGGCATAAACACAGGTAAAACGGGTGAATTCTGGCAAATACCTGGATAAACGATGCCGAGAGCCTCCGGGTCGGACAGTGGATGAACAATGCAGCTAAACAGGTGAGTTGCGGCGTCTGTTGCTTTGACTTTCGCAGCTTGGAGGCAAATTTCGCAATGAACAAGTAAAATGGCGACTGTGTCGTTTTCGAGTGAAAATGACATAAAACTGCTCTTTTGCGCATTTTTAACGACCATTTTGGAAAAAGCGGGCTATTGGCGCTTTTCCGCCAATGACGTCAGCATGACGTCATGGCGAGCCCGGGTACGGAAGGTGACGTGGGTGCTGAGTTGGAGGCCAGCATGGCAGGACACGGTGGCGGATGCCTGGGGTGGCAAGGTGATGTGGAGGGCCACGAGGCGCGGTGGCGGGGGTTGGCAACATGACGTCACGATGATGTGGGTTGACGTGACAGAGGAGGCGGTAAGCGGTCTCCCCGCACCGCTTTTGGGAGAAGGCGGTATCAGGGAGGGGGGCTCCGAACACCTCTGCCGGCTACCACGCGTCCAGCGTACGGGAGCAAAACCACCCGCTCCCCGGACGCTAAAGCGCGGCGGGTTCAAATCCGAAAAGGACTGCCCACCGTTAGATTGGGGGCAGCGGGAAATCAAGGGCTGGCGGGCGCCCCGACCCATCGTGCAAGTTTGGGTGGGGACCCGCCAGCGAATATAATATTCATTTAAAATACTTCGGGTTCTAAAACTTTAGGTTAGGGGTTTTTTCGTGGGTTTTGGGGTATGCGGGTTAATCTTTTGGGTTTAGGAAAAACCTTTGAATGCTAGGTTTGAGAGGGGCGGAAGGGGTTTTTTATGATTTTTTTCGGAAAAAGGATAAATGAGGGTTTAGTATGGGTTATTACTCCAACCAGAGGTTAGGGTAATCCCAAAGCAAGGGTTGACTATAGTCCCTGGTGGACTAATGTCTCCCTTAGAAGTATTATTTAGCTATAATGCTAAAGGGGTGATATTTATACATTGCTTGGGGTTTTATACACCATGGTGTTATAGTAATAGGGAAAGGGGAACATAGGGGATTTAGTGTAGATAGGGTTAGTAGTTAGTATTGGAGGGGAATGTGAATGGGAAGTGATACATACTAATCTTTTTAGGAAATAAACTTAGTTAGGGAGTAGATCAAAATGAAAAGAATTTTTACACAGGAAATGTGGCTGCTTTTCAAAGAGAGAAGTCACTTCTGACATGAAATTTTTACAAATGAGGAGAATAAGGAGGACTGATCACGCAGATCCTGCAGTGCTCATGGGGAGGTTAGTAAGGAACTTTTGAAGGGGATGAGGGAAGTTAGTGATGGTTTAGTAGTTTGCCAAATAGGCCATTGTTTTTTCCTTTCTCCTGCTGGTGACAACATTGTGATTTTTTCCAAGTGATATGCTTAGATCTTGCTTTCTGCAACCTTCAACTGCCTACCCTGCCTAATATGCCTAACATTTTTTTTTCGTCCTTTGGATGGGTGCACTTAGCCTTGCAAACCCTGATAATTCTCTTTTCTTTTTGCTGCCCTCCTATCTAAGTCTACCCTTATGACTTCCAAGGGCCCAGATTAAGCAGTTGGGCTCCTTTCTTTCTCTATCCACCTAGTCATCTGTCAAGCTTGAACTGTTTGAACAGGTACTTCTTCTCTAGTCTACAACATACAATTTAAAACATGGTGAGGCCCAACTTGAGCTGTTGGACCACCCATCAAAGTAGTAATGGCAATTTGGACTAGCCACTTTCATGGTCTTTGTTTGGGGTTCATTTTTTTTTTATTTTTTCTTTGACCAATTCATTTTCTTACTCTTTGATTTTACTTTTAAGGCATACCCTCTTTACATTTTTTAACTGTCTGCTTCCTTCACAAAAATGGAACCTTAGTAGCATGGAAGGTGAACATTTTTGGCACTTCCACTGTCAATCATGAGAGATGAAAACCTATTGGTATAGGAGGCTAAAAGTGGCTCCACTTGGGGATGGCTTTTCCAGGTAAAAAGCCAAGAACAGCAGGTCAGATTTCCTGAGTTTCTGCTTTCTTGCTGCAGGCTGAATTTCTCTGTTTTTTGGAGACTGTTTGCTAGGATCCTAGATAGTTACAGGGAGCACCCAGTGAGCTGATTTGTTGTGAATTTGCAGATCTGTTTTACCTGTTTCTGAAACTTTCTCCTCATGACTTGATAGTTACCCTGTGTTTTTCTTTGCTTTCCAAATGCCAGGATCAACATTTTCCAAAAAGAACATAGTGTAGCATCCTGGTCTCCTCAAAATATGTTGCACTTGGTGCTTTATTTATCTGCTATAACTGAAAATACTGGAAATACAAATATTTATGTACAATATATGCTTGTTCAGTGTTTGATCAAAGGGAGTCAAAATAATGCTTGAGCATTCTCCCATTAACTGGGCCTTCCTCAGTGTTTGAGCCATCCAAACTTCTTAGAAAATAGGTGTTGTTTCCTTGTATGGCATAAATGACATAGGGTCCCTTCCATAAAAAATCAAACTTACCATGTTTGCCTTTGTCCTCCCTTCTGGAATCCCATCTTAACACTTTGTTTCCTATAAAGAAATCTTCAGCTTTGGTTCTTTTGTCAAATATTCTTTTGAGCTTTTCTTGTAGAACTTGGGTTCTTTGATAGACTTCTTCTCTTGTTTGCTGTAAATGAATTGTTTGATTAATTCTTCTTTGAATGTCATTGGGCTCAGCTTGTATTTCTTGCAGCAACTTGATCACAGGAATTCCTAGAGATGTAGGAAACTTTGCTTCTAGCCCATAGACCAGTTCATATGGACTCATGCCAATTGATCTCTTGGTGGTCAGTCTATCAGCCCATAGTGCATTTACCAACTTTTTATGCCAATTCTTTTTGTTTTCTTCCAAAACTTTTTTAATGATGTTGATGAGACTTTTATTGGAAGATTCAGCTAGGCCATTACCTTGAGGATAATAGGCAGTGGAATGACCTAGGGTCATGTGATACTTGTGACAAAAATTGATCATTTTTTTGGACTTGAAAGCCGCAGCATTGTCTGTAATGATTTTGTCTGGACAGCCAAACCTGGACAAGATGTTGGTTTCTAGGAATTGTATAATAATGGAGTCATTGGCCTGCCTACAAGGGATGGCTTCTATCCATTTGGTGAAATAATCTGTGGCAGTGAGAATCCACCTATGCTGGCCAGAGGATGGAGGGTGAATTTCACCAATGAAGTCTAAGCCCCATTGCTGGAATGGTCTCTCAGTTGAAACTGGTTTGAGTGGTAAAGGCAACAACTTCCTCTTGCCTTCAAAAATTTGGCATTTGTGACAAGACATTACAAATTTCTTTACATCAGCAAACAAGGAGGGCCAATAAAATCCAGCCCTTAGGATTTTATCAGCTGTGGACTTCCAGTATAAGTGTCCTCCACAGTCACCTGCATGAAATTCTTTGAGGACATTGTCAGTTTCTTCTGTTGTTAAGCAATTGAGTAAGATTCCTTCATGATTTCTCCAAAACAAAACGTTGTCAATAATACAAAACTTTGATGCTTTCATTTTTAAGAATCTTTTCTTGGTTCTGGACAACCCTGGAGGAGCTTGCAGGTTTAATAATACAAAAAATATATCAGTATACCAGGGAGATTGCATAAAGGCTTGGTTGATTTGTGGAGTCGCCATCTCCTGTTCGTCGTCCAGTTCATTAATGTCAAGGGCTCGAAAATTGGTTTCAGTCATTAGTTTGGCTAGGCCTTGTCCTTTTATCGGTTTGGTAGGTTTAATCTCAATGTCATATTCTAAGATATTGGCAATCCATTTGCCCCTCTTGCCTTCAATTCCTTCTTGGGTTAGAATATCTTTGACCACTGCATTAGGAACATAGGCAATTATATGAGAGTAAAGGATATAGATTCTGAATTCCTTGATGGCTTTTACCAATGCATAGGCTTGTTTTTCCATGATCTGATATTTCAAAGGAGCATCCCTAAGGGCTCTGCTAAAAAATGCAATGGGTTTTTCACAGCCTTGGTCATCTTTTTGTAGCAAAACAGTAGCAATAGTATGCTCAGAAGCAAAAGAAAAAATAATGAAATCTTGATCAAATCTAGGGCTTGTCAGGACTGGTGTGTTTGTCAATGCTCTTTTGATATCCTCAAAGGCTTGTCTAGCTTCCATGGTCCATTTGACCTTGGAATCCTTTTTCAGCATATTATTTAACAGTCTAATGAGTTCAGCCAGATTGGGAATGAATCTCCTCAAGAAGTTGATCTTTCCTAGAAAGCTTTGTAATTCTTTGATGTTTCTTGGATGAGGTACTTGTAGGATAGCTTGAATTCTGTCTGGGTCAATCCTAATACCATCTTTTGAGATTATATGCCCCAGGAGTTTACCTTCTTCCAGCCCAAATAGTGACTTCTTTGGGTTCAGTGATATGCCATACTTTCTACAAATTGTGAAAACCTGCCTCAAGTGTTCTAAGTGTTCTTGATCTGATTTTGAAAAGGCAGTTAGATCATCAAGATAGACAACTAGGAAGTCATGAATTTCCTTGGCAAAGGCAATATCCATTGCTCTTTGGAATGTGGCCCCTGCATTTTTAAGTCCAAAAGGCATTTTGACATATTTGAATGTTCCCCAAGGTGTTGTGAAGGCAGTTTTGTCTTGATCATCCGGGTGTACTAGAATCTGATTGAATCCTGAGAAACCATCTAGTAAAGAGATCCTAGCAGCTCCCACTACCCTTTGCAAGATATGGTCCATTTTTGGTAAGGGGTAATGGTCTTTAAGAGATACTTTGTTCAAATTTCTTAGGTCAACACACAGTCGGATTTCCCCTGTCTTTTTCCTAGTGGGCACTAGGTTTGAAATCCACTGTGAGAATCTAATTGGGGCGATGATCCCAGCTTCATACATACGTTTAACCTCTTTTTCAATAAGGGGGAGGAGCACTGGATTGACTCTCCTAAGCTTCTGTTTGAAAGGCTTTTGATTTTCTTTTAGAGGGATAGTGTGTTGGATAACTGATGTATCATAGGATTTAAGGTCCTCATATCTCCAGGCAAAGACGTCTTGAAACTCTTTAAATAACTCAATGTATTTCAGTTTCTGATCAGGTGGTAATGCTTTGGATAATTTGACCATCTTGGGATTTTCAGGGGTCCCAATATTACAATCTTCTATTTCAGCATTCAATGGTTGCATTTTTGGTTTTCTTGAGATATCATTTGAATCAAACAGATCCTCCAAAGGGGTTAGACCTATGGGCAAAAAATTATCGTTTAACTCAATTACCTCATCTTCTGTTTCAACCATTTCCTCTTCATCCGATTGTTTCAACTCTCGTATAGTTTCCTTGTCAAAGGTGGTAGGATGCAGAACTAGATCAGCAGTTTCAGCTGATATTTTCTGTGTAATTGTGCATATCTGTGGTTGATCATCTCTAGTGCTAGTGTCAATGTTCATGCCAGAAAATTCTTCCTTTAAAGTGAGAAAGTTATTTATCTGTGTATTATTCTCGAAGACTTGCCAATTCTTGATGTTATTTGGAACTGAAGGTCTGTGTTTGATTTCAGCAGTAAACGTATGATTGGTTTTGAAATGCAACTTACAAGTGCTGGCAAAAGTTGCCAAGCTGTGAGCATGTAGGTTGAGTTCTCTGGAAATTTTAGTCAACTGTGATTGTGAGAAGCTCTCAAGTACTTGAATAGCTGCTCCCTTGTATGCTTTCAACCTCAGATCATTTGTGGTAAAATTCCCCTTCATCTGTTGTATGACCAAGTCTGAATCTCCTAAGATTGAGACTTTGGTTGCACCTAGATTTTTTATAAGTTTCAGACCTAACAGAAGGGCCTCATATTCAGCCATGTTGTTTGTGCATCGAAAGTTTAGTCTGTATGCATGGCCCTCAGCTTGGTCATTGTGCATATTATGGATCCAGACTCCTGCCCCAGCTCCTAGCTTGTTTACAGAGCCATCAAATTCTAGATACCATAAAGTTTCATGATCAAGATTTGGATTGGGATCACTAGAAAGTTGGATCATGGGTAGGTTGGTTTCTTGCAAGTTACTTGGCACATCATTTTCTTTTGTCTTCTTATCAGCTATCCCCATGGTCCCTTGGTCTTTGCAAACACATTGCTCATCTAACTCCTCGGTCTCTATTGTCATTAATAGTTCAGAATAAGCTTTGTGACAGATGTCAGCATTGTAGAGAATAAACGAATCCATGTCAGAGTGTATTGAATAGATTGGGAAGTTTTGGGGCTTGTCTTGACTGCTTACCACATATTTCATCAAAGTCTCCCGGTACAATCTCTTTGGCTGCCCGAAGACTGAGATAGTTGCATAGGACATATCTAATTGCAGAGATCCTTGAAGTTTGGCCCCCCAAGATCTGGACAAGAGCATGCCATACTTAGGGGGTATGTCAGCTACCACTACATCCATCAAGATAGTTTTGGTTGGGTATTGAACCAGGGAGACACATAAGTCTTTAATCAGGCCTAAACACCTGACTTGGCTTGAATCAAATGAGAATAGATCCTTGTAAGGTCTTGTGATATCCAAGTCAAGTTTTTCCATTACAGATTTGGGCATTAAGTTGTGTGAGGCCCCAGAATCGAACATTGCATTATGTAGGACCTTATCATGAATGTTTAGACTGACATAAAAGGGTGGCACCCCTCCATTTTCTGTTTTTCCATTAACCTCAGGTCCGAACAACAACTCTGGTTGGTCATCTAGGACATTCACAACATCTTTGTTGTCTGATACTTGGAGTGATTTATTGATCTGTTGTCTGTATATGTCATGTTTGGCTAATTCCGAAAGAGGAACTGATATCTTTAGCTTACTTATTTCTGTTTCCAAGTTAAAAGGTTTTTCCATTTGAATTTTGGCATTTAGTGCAACAGATTTTTCCTTTTCAGCTGAGTTATCAAGTGTCTTTTGCTCATAGTTGGGTCCATTTTGAGTAAAACTGGTGCCATGTTTGTTTCCTAGGGGAGTATTTGCCTTTGTCTTTAATGGATGGGGTAGACCTGGCTGATTTTGAGAGGACTGTTGCTCTGAAATGTCCTCCACAGTCACTTCTGTGGCAGGTGGGTTTGAGCTGCCAGCTGATTGGGGAAGGGTAGTATTTTCATTTATCTTTTTTGGTTGTTTATTGTCCTTTGGTTTGAGGGGTGTAGGTACATCTATTGTTCTACTCCTTAGTTTGTACTGTTTGTGCACCTCATACACAGCTGCATCATATCCTTCTTTAAAATCGAAAGATTCTCCTGACTTAGTGTGGAATTGATTGTCATTGTAAACCTCTTGGTCTTCTTGTGTCAAAAAGACTTGATTTTCACTGTCCAAACCCATTAGATTGATGTGAGGGTCCTCACTAGGTTCACTAGATGTTGAAGCCTCAACATAATTCTCTTGGAAAGGGGGTCTGACATGCTGGTCAGGATCAGTCCTTCCAACATTAGGATTTTGATTCTTTCTGAAGTTTGGGTTTCTAATATTGTTTGTTTGGCCTTCCCATGATGATTTTCTTTCTATGGTTTCCACCCTGTCTCCAAGTCTATCCATCCCTTTGATGATTGCATCTAGATTTTGCTCAAATGATGAGGGTTCTTCTTTGAAAGTAGTTCTCCTTTCAGTTCTCGCCCGGTTTCTTTTGGCAATTAGATTTGCCTCTACACTAACAGCTATGTTTTGCATGTCTGCTAGAGTTGCAGGGGCTCTTTCTCTTAGTTGATATGCCATATCAGCATCAAATCCATCAGGGAATTTAATCAATGCTAAATCAGGTGGAGGTCTAAGATTTTGAGGAATGGCATTATAAATAGTGTTGAATCTAGTGCAATAGTCCAGGACAGTTTCTTGTGGGCCTCTTCTTATGGTGTCATATTCAGATAAAATGTGTAGAGGGTCCTTTTTCTTTTCCCATCTGTTTAGGAAGGACTGATAAAGGGCACCCGAATCAGCTATAGAATTTGCGGCCAGTGCCCTGAACCAGGTTCTTACTTCACCTGTCAAACTTTGGACAAAAATTTTCATCCTTACATCATCATCATCTATCTCATAGTTTTCAAAGTAATCTTGCATTTTCTTAGTATGCTGTAAGGCAGTGTATGTACTGGTTCCATCAAAATAAGTAATCTTGCTTTGGTAGTCCTGAGGCATGGCCCCAGGATTGCCAGGTAACTGAAGGGGTGCATAACGATTAGCCATATTTGGGGGAATAAGTGGGACAACTGGTAGAAAGGGAACAACTGGGACAACAGGGATAGCAACAGCAGTTTGTGTGTTGGGTGTAGACAATATGTTTTGTGAAGTGGATGATGAAGAGGGGGAAGAATGAGTTGTATGAAGGTGAACGGATGGCTTAGCAGGGGTTGGAATAAAACTTTGCTGAACTGCCTCAGGGCTAGTTTCAGGAGATTGTTCTGGTTCCTTCTGGTTCCTAAGAGTTTTATGGATCAAATTTGGATTCTCGAAAACAGGTGGGGGATTTGGGTCAGGATTTGACCTGGTATGCCTAGTTCTCTTCTTAGGAGCCAGTTTCTGAATTTGTTTTTGGTATTTTTGAGGATATTTTTTAGAACTATTTTAAGGGACTTCTCAAGCTTTTGGAACCACTGTCTAAAAACAGACAGCAGTTGAAAAATACGCTCTCTCCCCAGTGGAGTCGCCAATTATGTTATCACTCAGGTTGTTCCCTTTGACTCCCAAGGGAATACAGCCGAGGTAACCACTAACCAATCTTTGGGTCACAGGTTCTAGCCTACCTATGACCAGAGAGGGCTCTCTCTTTATGATTTAACTTTGTTTGTATAATATTTTAGGCTAGTTATGATGCTCAAGGTTTTGTTTTGAAATTTGCTGGATGATGACTTCAGTCAAGATATATATGTGCTTACGAGGGTGTTCTAGGCCATTGGGCATGGAGCCAGTGATGCTTAACTTGCTTGATATGTCTGTGCTGATACAATAGTGGTGCTGCAGAGCTAGATAAGTGTCTAAGAAACAATTCTTTAAACCTGTGATTGGGATGATGTGATCAGGGCATGAAAGGCAATTAAGGATCTTTCAACAACCTGATATGGAGAATAGTGGGAATATTATTTAGAAGCAGTGAAGAATTCCTATATAACATTCATATTTATAGAATTAATGTAAGCATGAGCAATTAAGAATTCATGTTCATGATTAATTCTGAAGAAAACATTTTCAGCAATAGAGATTGAGCACAAGGTGTAACCAAACATTTCCTGTACTATTCCTTTTCTCTACTGTTAGATTAGTGAAACATGTGTATGATTCAAACAAATATAAGAAGACAAAACATAGATTGAGAAAACTTATTGTTCCATTAGACAGCACAGGAATTCTGGAATAGCACGCAGAGCATCACCAAGACATCAAACATTCAGGAAATCACTGAGCTTTTCCAGCCTCTTGCATTAGATTATCTGAAAATATACAATACATTTGCCTTAGAATGAAAATCACCAACCCCTCATACGTTGCCAGGGGAGGTATATATACATAATTTACATCAGAAAATATCTAGTTGATGAGTAAATGTTTCATTAATATCGTGCCAACTCCTGGAGCATTGTAGCTGAGAAAGTAAATGCTGTAGTAACTCCCAAGTGCCTTAGCTGTCCAAAATGGTCAGAGAATGTTGACTTTGTGACCGTTGGAGTCGGCTGAAGATGTGCTGCCCAAAATTTGCGTATTTCTTTATCTTTTGGCTTGTTGTCGCTGTCTTTTGCTGAGTCACCCTTTTCGGCTGCCTTGTATGCTGCTCAGATTTTACTTTTTGCTTTGGCTGAGTGGAAGCTGACTAGGACAAAACTGCTGAGATTATTGAGGTAAGAGTTGTAGCATTGCCTGCCACCAGTCTTCTTTGGGCAGTTGGTGCCTTCGAATTTTCACCAATGTTTCATCTGCCTCTTTATATCTGTAAAAATTAGGAGGAACCTCAAAAAGGTGATTGACTTCATGTTCTATGAAAAATAGATTTTCAAGTTTATCATATAGGCTCTGCCCTGTTGGTGACCCCATTTCCTCAGAAGTGCTGGCAGATGCAGTGATTTGATTTTCAATAAAATTTGTCATTCTGGTGGTATATTGCTCACGAGGAAGCAATCTTCCTGTGCTGGTTAGTAGGCTGGGCAATCCTTTTGCTTGTAGTGCTCCCATTTTGAGCTTGTATTCATCTACCTCAGCCTGTATTTCATGGCATTTTCTCTCTACAGTCTGCACAAAATTCCTGAGAGTCAGCACCTTTTTAGCGGTAAGGATAGCATCTGTTCTGTTTACAATATTGATGGCTGCTAGCTCCTCCTTAGTCTGATTATTCAGAAAATTTATCATTCTATTAGCCTGCTCAGGCCTGTTTCCCAGCACTGTTCTGGCCTTCTGAATCTCGATTTGTGCTTGGCCAATTAATTCCATTTGTTCATGCACAGTCTTAATTGACTTCCATTGTCTAGTAATGGATTGGTCAATTCGGACCCACAAAATTCTCTTGATTTATGCCAGAGCACTTTCTAGCTTGAGCTCCTTTTCTAAGGCCTTTATTTTGTCTTTGAGGGCCTTAATTTCTCTAGACTGCTCTGCTACAGTCATCTTTGACTTGTCATATTTGGCCTCTAGTTCTGCCAACTTTTCCTTGGCCTGCTTAATCTCAGTAGCCTGGAGCTCCATCTCTTTGATAGCCTTTGTCAAATCTTCCATGTTTAAACTGGACTCTGGAGCTGTTGTTGTTGCTGCTGCTTCTGTTGTTGCTGTAGTTGTTACAGGGGCTACTGCTGCCTCTGTAGTTGTTGCAGTGGTTGAAGTAGTTGGAGGAGCTTGGGATGTGGATTCTCCCTGCTTGTCTTGCAGTGCCCCTTCTAGCTCCTTTTCCAAATCAAGGACCTTCTGATTGAGCTGCATTATTAGATCAAGTTGCTCATCGGCCTCCTTTTCCTTCTGTAATTCTGCTGTTTGGGGGTGCTCGGTGGGCAGCAGTTTCAGCCTTTTCTTCAATGCATTAAGGTCATCTTCCTTCTTCTTCATGAGGGCCCTCACGCCCTTTGGGTCCTTAGGATCATGTCCTAGGTCTATAATGATGTCCTCTAGTGATTTAATCCTGTTGTCCTTGGCCATGGAGGACATTCTCTCAAAATCCAACTAAATGTTGGTATTCTTCAATGATTCTTTCAATTCATGGGCCATTGTGGCCCTGTCTACCAAGGTGGCATAGACCATTTCTCCCATTTGTTTATGCAGTTCAATCTGGTCCATGGGGTGAATGTCCTTTGCCATGACTTCCACCCTTGTTCTTACAAAATCTGCAGCTGATTGAGGCTGCGGCACCTTAGGTTTGAAGTGGCTGAGGATCATTTTCTCCTCTTGTATGTCATATACAGACATCAACCTTTCTTGCTTGGCTGGTGTTGCCTTGAGAAACTGTTTGTATACTTCTATTCTCAGCAAGTCATTATGTGCCTTTATTTGTTTGAAGGAAGCCTTGGTGCTTGAAGGCTTCTTGCTCTGCTGAGTGGAGGAGGACACCTCCAAGCCAAGCTGTAATCCCTGCTCCTGTTGAAAGGAGCTTGTACCTGTTTGCTGGCTGTCTCCCCCTTCTTTCCTTGGACTGTCAAGGACTTCTTCACTTATTTCTTCTATCACTGGGGAGTCAACCTTTTGCCTCTTGGCCTCAGGTTGCTGGGAGGATCCACTAGCAGGAGTGGACTCTTCTCTGTCTCTTTTCTTACCCCTCTCCTCATGTGCAGGAGTCTGCAAAATAGGTGCTATAGGTGGTTCTGTTTGTGGTGGAGGGGTCTGCTCTTGTTGCTGCCCAAGTGAGGAGGCAGGCTGTTCTTTTACTGTTTCTTCTTCAACACCCATTATTCCTTTACCTTTATCTGTGCCTGATGCTGCTGTAGAGGGCACCTGGGTGGCTGGTGCAGTTGTTGTAGCTGAAGTCCCTTCTCCCACTGGATGTGGTTGCTTGAAGATTACCTGCTGCACAGAATCCAAGTCAAGAGTTTTTTCCAAATCCTTGACATTCTTTTGCATTATCTCTTCTTCAGTTAATTTCTCAATTAATGTATCTTGCATCCATTCTTGCTGATTGGCATACTGCTCAATATGTGGATATTTACAATGCTCATAGCCTAGCAGCCTGTACTTAACCCTCCTAGCACAGATGAAGCCTTCAGGGTCATAAGGGACCCACCGGAAGCTTTTTGAGAGCTTGTACTTGTCTTTGAGGATTTGCTCAGCATCTTGCCATCCCTCTTTTTTATTCATGATGAAGGGGCCCAGGTGGTGCTTAAACTTGAGATGGGCTTTCTTTTTAGCACTGTGAAAGTGGGTGAGGTCAGAGTGAATGAGCTGCCTATAGTACTCCAAGGCAAACAGTCTCATGGGCACATATTTTGGGAGCCTGTATGGACAGAGCTCGCAACCATAAATTCTGATGACTGTATGATCCTGGTATAGGTACCAATCACCTATTTTATAATTTTTGGAGAGCTGCAGAGTTTTCTGTATTTCAAATGACACTCTGGGAGGAGGGGACCTCATCAATAAGCAAGAGACTGGGTATACAAATTGATCAATAAATTCACAATATGAATATGGTGAATTTTGGACTTGGTGAAAGACAGATGTCCAGAAGATAACAGATCTTCTTTCTCCTCTAGAATCCAGTTTCTTAATATGGCATTGAAAAGCCTCGGACTGGTAGTACATGAACAAGTGGTAGATGTAAGATGAATACTTGAATATGCCCTCCCTGTCTACTTTGAAAAGTTGCTCATGTATCTTGTTGGCTATGAATTTAGCAAAATTATACTTGAAGGCGGGAGGTTGGCCTGGGCTATAAGCAGCTAGTAACACCAACACTGTCTCATCAACAAACTCACTGGTTTTAGAGCCCAACACATAAGCAATCATGTCCAGCAGAAGTTTGCCTACATTAGTAAAGTGGACATACAAGTAGGGAGGTGGCCCTGTGGGCTGGCGGTCAGGCCTCATAAATGTCTGGGTGATCTTCTGAATGTCAGCAGTGGACATCTTGGCACCTGTATCCAACAGATAGTTCATGGAGAAAGGAAACAACAGCTGAGTTTGTTTGAAGTTGAGCATCTGGTTGATGGACTCAGCATTAATGTGAAAGAGGATGCTCCCAGATGGAGACTTGACAGCTCTGTGATTTGCATCATAATTCTCAGCACATAGGCGGATAATCTCTGGAAAAATGTTGACAGATGGGAGGAAGTAATAAGGCAGATTGGATTCCCATATCCCATATGTATCATTGTTGTTCAAATAGTCATCTCTCAATTCCCTGAAGGTCTGCAAATGGTTCCTATCACCCACAAAGTCTTGGATGAGGAAATCTCTGTCAGCAAGAGGCAGGGACTCCAGCTCTTTATTTGGTGGATTCATGGGGGCAACACTGAGAGCTGTGGGTGCAGGAGCAGCCATTATGTAATTTCTGAATGGAACAAGGTAAGTGTAATAGCTTGCAAGGTTTCTCAAAGCTCAGGTGACAGACTGAATGCAGATGATGCTTGATATATTCTTCAAAGAGGTATAGGTAGGTTAGGCAGGCTTGCCTCTGCTTTGCTTTGGTAAATTCACAAGAATTGTGAATAATAAAGATGAATTGCAGAGGAGGGGGTATAATTATAATTTGGTAAAATTTGGTCCTTCAAGTATGCACCTGGCAAAAGGGAACAATGCCGGGCGATTTGGGGGTCAATTTGCAAATTTGAGACCGCGAATTGTTGTTGTAACATCAAATTTTGGAGCAGGGGGCAATGCAGGTTGTTTTAGTCCAGAATTGACTAAGAGACAATCTTTAATTTGGGAATTACTAGGTGTTTAATGGACAATATTGCAGAGAAAGGCATAAACACGGGTAAAACAGGTGAATTCTGGCAAATACCTGGATAAACGATGCCGAGAGCCTCCGGGTCGGACAGTGGATGAACAATGCAGCTAAACAGGTGAGTTGCAGCGTCTGTAGCTTTGAATTTCGCGGCTTGGAGGCAAATTTCGCAATGAACAAGTAAAACGGCGACTGTGTCGTTTTCGAGTGAAAATGACATAAAACGGCTCTTTTGCGCGTTTTTAATGACAATTTTGGAAAAAGCGGTCTATTGGCGCTTTTCCGCCGATGACGTCAGCATGACATCATGGCGGGCCCGGGTACGGAAGGTGACGTGGGTGCTGAGCTGGAGGCCAGCATGGCAGGACACGGTGGCGGATGCCCGGGGTGGCAAGGTGATGTGGAGGGCCACGAGGCGCGGTGGCGGGGGCCGACAACATGACGTCACGATGATGTGGGTTGACGTGAAAGAGGAGGCGGTAAGAGGGAAGGCGGTAAGCGGTCTCCCCGCACCGCTTTTGGGAGAAGGCGGTATCAGGGAGGGGGGTCCGAACACCTCCGTCGGCTGCCACGTGTCCAGCGTACGAGAGCAAAACCACCCGCTCCCCGGACGCTAAAGCGCGGCGGGTTCAAATTCGAAAAGGATCGCCCACCGTTAGATTGGGGGCAGCGGGAAATCAAGGGCTGGCGGGCGCCCCGACCCATCGTGCAAGTTTGGGTGGGGACCCGCCAGTGAATATAATATTCATTAAAATACTTCGGGTTCTAAAACTTTAGGTTAGGGGGTTTTTCGTGGGTTTTGGGGTATGCGGGTTAATCTTTTGGGTTTAGGAAAAACCTTTGAATGCTAGGTTTGAGAGGGGGGGAAGGGGTTTTTTATGAATTTTTTCAGAAAAAGGATAAATGAGGGTTTAGTATGGGTTATTACTCCAACCAGAGGTTAGGGTAATCCCAAAGCAAGGGTTGACTATAGTCCCTGGTGGACTAATGTCTCCCTTAGAAGTATTATTTAGCTATAATGCTAAAGGGGTGATATTTATACATTGCTTGGGGTTTTATACACCATGGTGTTATAGTAATAGGGAAAGGGGAACATAGGGGATTTAGTGTAGATAGGGTTAGTAGTTAGTATTGGAGGGGAATGTGAATGGGAAGTGATACATACTAAGATTTTTAGGAAATAAACTTAGTTAGGGAGTAGATCAAAATGAAAAGAATTTTTACACAGGAAATGTGGTTGCTTTTCAAAGAGAGAAGTCACTTCTGACATGAAATTTTTACAAATGAGGAGAATAGGGAGGACTAATCACGCAGATCCTGCAGTGCTCATGGGGAGGTTAGTAAGAAACTTTTGAAGGGGATGAGGGAAGTTAGTGATGGTTTAGTAGTTTGCCAAATAGGCCATTGCTCTTGCCTTTCTCCTGCTGGTGACAACATTGTGATTTTTTCCAAGTGATATGCTTAGATCTTGCTTTCTGCAACCTTCAACTGCCTACCCTGCCTAATATGCCTAACATTTTTTCTTCCTTTGTATGGGTGCACTTAGCCTTGCAAACCCTGATAATTCTCTTTTCTTTTTGCTGCCCTCCTATCTAAGTCTACCCTTATGACTTCCAAGGGCCCAGATTAAGCAGTTGGGCTCCTTTCTTTCTCTATCCACCTAGTCATCTGTCAAGCTTGAACTGTTTGAACAGGTACTTCTTCTCTAGTCTACAACATACAATTTAAAACATGGTGAGGCCTTGCTTGAGCTGTTGGACCACCCATCAAAGTAGTAATGGCAATTTGGACTAGCCACTTTCATGGTCTTTGTTTGGGGTTCATTTTTTTTATTTTTTCTTTGACCAATTCATTTTCTTACCCTTTGATTTTACTTTTAAGGCATACCCTCTTTACATTTTTTAACTGTCTGCTTCCTTCACAAAAATGGAACCTTAGTAGCATGGAAGGTGAACATTTTTGGCACTTCCACTGTCAATCATGAGAGATGAAAACCTATTGGTATAGGAGGCTAACAGAGACCATGTAACATTACAAAGTACAATGCTTATCACAAGCAATCCAGTACCAGCTCCACCTGTTACACACAATACAGCTAAGATCTGATCTCCAAATCTATTCCACTGCTTGCCTGCCTCCACTGCTCAATACCTGCTCAAGAATGAATGGGAATGGTTTACCAAACTCGTATTTCACCTCCAAAGAATCACTCACACTATGTTGCAGAGGCTATAATACTGGGTAAATACATGAGCAAACTCATTGGCATACTCAATCCCTTGATTGTGCAAGATCTGATGCACAACTATAGTCACAACTGATAGCAATCTGATTCTCTAACACCTGTCCCTGTTGAACTGAACATGCACTGACATGCAACTGAGTTAACTGATGTATTCTATAGTTGTATTCTGAGTTAATAATTATTTTAACAACTCATCATTAGTCTATTTGCAGTTAGACTAACTACAACTAGTTTAACCAAGTCAAACTGAACACAACTCCATCAACTCCACAATCAACTCCACCAAACTCAACTGATTGAGTTCTAACTGAAGTCATGCATGCAAAAACTTAATTGACTCATAAGAAAAGCATACTTCCTTCTGACAGCTGCATGGGCCACATCTGTAGCTCAAACCGAAGTGCTCCAATAGAATAAGATCAAGTTTATAGTCCAAATATTATTATGAAACAATAATATTTGATTTTTCTATTTTGGACAGCCAGTCTAAAAATAGACTTTGATCACTCCCGCTGTGATCACTCCTGCTGTGGTCACTCCTACTGTGATCACTCATGTTATGGTCACTCCTGCTGTGATCATCCCTGCTGTGGTCACTCTTGCTGTGATCATCCCTGCTGGGATCCAAAAATAGAACTTGCGCCATAATTTGCCTGTGGGCCCACTTAGTGAAGGCAACTCTTTTCACTAAGCTCCATCATCTTGTTGCAATTTCAACACCTCATGAATTACTTCCTTGAGCTGCAAGTATGGCAAGGTGATGGTGAATTGTTTGTGTCTTAGGGGAAGTATGCCTTTGAAATAATTCCGAGATTTCACATGGAGAGTTGTAAGCCCATGAACACACCCTTAGCTACAAACTGGAGGAAGGAGAATTCCGCTTCAAGTGAAGAGGTTAAAGATACCATTTACATGCAGCTTGTGGGTTCACTGATGTATCTTGTAAACACATGACCCGACATGTGCTATGTAGTAAACTAGATGATTCAAGCTATATCGAGGCCTACCAAGCTATATTGGAAGACAGCAAAGCATGTGTTACGATACCTTAGAGGCACTACCTAGTATGGATTATGGTACATGCAGACAGAGGGAGTGAAACTGCAAGGATTCACAGATGCAGGTTGGGCAGGGAGCTCATCTAATAGGAAATGTACATCATGTGTTATCTTTAGGGTTGGATCCACAACTATTTCTGGTACAACAAGAAGTGTAGGTCTATGGCACTCATCTCAACAGAGCCTGAATACATGGTTGTAATCCAAGAAGCATGTGAGGCCATATGGATGAGGAAAATAATTATGGGGTTTTTCAATCAGGATATGGATCCGATAGTGATATATTGTGATAATCAAATTTCCAGTAAGCTTATGAGAATCCAGTATTTCATGGTAGATCCAAACACATTGATATCGAGTATCATCATTTGCGAGACAATGTGCAGAGGAGAATTATGTCGCTACAGTACATTCCAATTGAGGAACAAGATTATGACATCTTGACAAAGGCATTATCAAGAGGTAAATTTGAATTCCATAGGTGCATAATGGTGGTGGTAAAAAATCCTTTCTTGCTAAGAGGGATTGTTGAAAAAATGTATCAAGAAAGACTCAATTTGACTTAGCCTTAGTCAAATTGAGTAAATCAAATTTCCACGTCAAGAGGACAACTTGGAAGCAGTGAACTTGTATGACATGGATTTTGTCACTCAATTAGCTCAGTAAATTCGAGTTAAAGGGCTTGAAGTTTAGTTATGCATGTGTGATTACTAAATTTTAGTAATCCAGTTCAGTTATTTTCAGTTGTATTCAGTTAACTCACCTATAACTATTGTTGGAGTCAGTTGAAGGTTAGTGGTGTAGTGGGACATCAGTCTAACTCAAAGATCTGTTAGTTAACTGATCAATCAACCCAAAATAACTAATGCATGCAAGGAATTCAAATTCCTTAGCTGAAGTGGAGATTACAAGGTCGTGTAAAATCAATTGTAAACTAGTTTGAGTGTACAAGTGTTGCATCAGGTCAGGTGTTCAATCCTTGGGAATTGCGCAATCAATTTGGAGGAAATTCCTATCTCTTAGGGGCCAATTTCCTCAATATTTGCACAAGAAAATAGGAGGCTAAGTGCGCTGATATTTTGCTAAGTGTTGGCAAGAGTTGTTCATTGAGTAGAGAGAACAATTATTTTTTACAGGTTGAGCTTTGAGTTGGAGTAGACAATTGTAATAACTTCTCTATACATCTGATTAATGCAAATAGGCTTGAGGGATTTTTCCCAGCTAGGTTTCCCTAGAAATCACTGTGTATTTGTGATTTTGCTTATTGCATGTCTAAGCATGTTGTTCTAAATTGTGATTTTCATTTCATAGATTAGTAGGGTAGAATTGTGTCTCTTGATTTTAGATTAAATTCCTTAAGTAGTTGCAATTCTATCAAATATACTACAAAATGTCCTCGAGAATCCTCCTTTTTTGTTTCAATAAATTCTTCAGATGCTTGTCCCTGAGCAAGGTTCCTTTGCATAAGTGTTGGATGATGATAAACGAATCCTAGAAGTTTCTAATGTTTGACACTTGTGTGATTTTGGCCAATATCACACTTACCACAATCCATACATTTTTACCTTATTATTTATCATTTGTCCCAATCCCATGCATATATCTTAACAAAATTTCATTAAGAACTATACAAAACATCTCTCCCCATCCTGCCAACACTTAGATAAAAACATTTATTAAAAAAAAAATAATAACTCTTAATAAATATCCTAAAACTCATAAAAGCCCTTCTAATATAATTATTGATTAATCAGATTCCAGATAAGAGCATGTACGAGCCTTCCCCTTCAACAACTATATTAAATCTCAATCGCTAACTTGTTAAAATTCTACACATTCCAAAACTAACATTGAATTTTTCTCAAATAAATACAACATAGTATTGAACTTTTACTTGTTTATTGTAAAATAATTTATCATTTAACGACATACGAGATAAACGGTATCTATGGTCCACTCTTGACAGCTCTCTCCATGTGCTTTGAGAAAGCTTTTTGAATTTGTGATGAATGAGAAGGCCGGCGTCATATAAATTTGTCTTCAAAAGATGTGATGGGATGATTTGACCTATGAGGCGGTGATTTTGAAGATTAAATAAATAAGCCATGAAAATTAAACTTCCATGGAATGCGGAGATGTGCCGGCCGAAGTTTACTTGTGTTATTTTTTTGGAAGGTCTTTTTGGTATGTTTTTCACGATAAGTTTGCGCTAGAAAAATTTCACAATTCAATTTTTAAAAAAAACCTGAAATCTATATATGAGTGAAAATCTAATTTTAAACGATTAAAAAACTTGACTGAAATTTTATATCCAAAATTCCAACTAAAAAGTTAATTTTGCCTTTTTAATTCTTGGTGCGCAGAGGAAGACCACCAACCGCCCTTAGTCAAATAAATTATTTTCGTTTCATATAAAAAATTGTAATCTATTTTTAAATGTGTTTTTAAAGCATAAAGACTTTTAAAAACATGAAATATGTAAATTGATAAATTTTAATGTAATAAAAAAATAATTATTTTAATCTTTTCATATATAAAATAATTTATTTTTTGAAAAATATAATTTGAAAAATTATGTTTTTTTGGTTCTGAAAGTTATGGAAATTGTGATAATATTTTGAAAAAATCTGGTCAGGGTTTTTGTAAATTTAAGTAAAAGCTGTTAAAATTCATAATTTTAGGTGCCTACGTGGTTGATTGTGCTGAATCAATTTCAATCATAAAAAACATGATGATTCAAACACTGCATCTACAAATTTTTTTAAATTTTTTAACCCAAATTCCAACCACTTTGACAGCCAGACAATTTTTCTCCTTCCATAAACCACTCCTAAAATATTTATATGCAGAAAAGTTCAGATAAAATTGTGTATAGAATATTTAATCTGCTTCAAAGTTTGATGGAATGTTCGCCCAAAGCGTAGACTATAATTGAGTGCGCTCTCTCTGTCATGTCTACATATTTTTCGCTTGACACACTGGACACCATTAAACCCTATGCGCGCCCATACAGCGGGCACTTGAACAAAATGATTCCCTGGACCCTCTCAGTCATGTCTAAACCATATTTCTTTTGGCGCGCAGGGACGGACCATAAACTGCGTTCTGAGATATGTATCATTCAACAGTCGCTAATAAAGTAAAATGATGCTCTGACCCCACTCTGTCATATTTGAACACATTTTTTACTTGGCAGCATCAACGGCTAATAAAGTAAAATGATTTTCTGACCCCACTCTCTCATATTTGAACACATTTTTTACTTCGCACCATCAACGGCTAATAAAGATCTACTGAGTGCCAAGGATTAAAAAGGCAAAATGATTGAGTGCGCTCTCTCTGTCATGCGTATTTTTCGCTTGCCAGACTGGACACCATTAAACCCTATGCGCGCCCATACAGCGGCACTTAAACAAAATGATTCCCTGGCCCCTCTCAGTCATGTCTACACCATATTTCTCTTGGCGCGCAGGGACGGACCATAAACCGCGTTCTGAGATATGTACGATTAAACCTTTTGCGGTCAATGTCTAATAAAATGAAATGATTCTCTGACCCCACTCTGTCATATTTGAACACATTTTTTACTTGGCACCATCAACCGTGGTCTCACGCGCCCCATCTTATGTTTCCGCATCGAATTTGTGGTTTGGATTTTTTAAATTTAAATGGTATAAATCTCTGTAGTAATGGATTGGAATTGCTAGTTTGATTTGTGGTTTGGATTTTTTTAGTTTAAATGGTATAAAATTCTGTAGTAATGGATTGGAATGGCTAATTTGATTTGTGAATTTTATACAATTTGAGTGTTAATTGAATTTATTTATATATTCAAAATTGAATTTTAAATAAAAGTTATATAGTAGTTAGTATTTGTTGCTTAGTTTAAATGTAAATAAATTAAAATAAATAATATTAAATTTAAGTTAGTGTTAAAGTTTAAAATTGAATTATTTTAGATTTTACTAATTGGTAAATTGAGGTATTTAGTTATTTATAATTCAACATTGTCATGTGGAGAATCCAATCCTCCTCAACAACAATAATAATAAACTTTGGATTGGTTATTCATACAGGAAAGTTGGAGAGTCAAATTACATATATAAATAAATTAATTACAAAACTACTTTTTTTTTTTAAATATATTGTAATTTCTAAAAAAAATTAAAAATAAATTTATGCAATCATTCAATAAAAATTAAAGCTTTTGCATAACATATATCTTTAATTTAAATATTAAAAATAAAATTATATATATATATATAATTCTAATTCAACTGTGTTTCCATTAATAATATTAAAAAACCACATAATTTTAATAAAAAATATGAAAATATTAATATAATCGCTTTGACAAAAACATGTAAAATAATATATATAAAAAATCTTGAATATATCTAAAATCACACCTCCATTTTCTTTTATTTTTTTAAGAGTAATAAGATTAATATGGTCAAGTTAATCCATATAACGCACCTATTTTTATAAAGTAATAACTATTTATTTTAATGTTTCCCATGCTTAATTCCTAGCCAAGTTCGTTTGATTTCAAATCCAAGCTTCAAGATCTTTCATAGGTGTTTTGGAATTTATATAATAATAATATTTATTTTTAAGGTTATAGCTAAGTTAGACACCAAAATAGTCAATGCTAGATTTACAAAAACATACATATTCTACCTCTTCAAGGTTTGAACTTATGACTTCTTAAGAGAAAACACATGCTCTTAATCATTAAATCCACTCATATACATGCAATTGGAGGAACTGTAATATTGTGTTAATATTACTTTACTACTATTTATGATCATAATTACCGAGACTTTGTCGAGCGGTCATTTGATGATGGGATGGCAAACCCTTTGGTGTGTAAGGAGATTTACACACCTTTAGGGTTCACTGGACGATCGGATTTGATGAGGGGCAATTAGATGGTAACCATCTGCTGGTTCAGGCTCCGCTTGCAGAGTTCTAGTTCTCGTGGATATTTATTTGATATTTATTTGAGTGAGCTGCAAATGTGACTTTTTAGACTTTATTTAATGAAATCGGAATCCGTGGGGTTTGTGGTGTAGCCATAGAGATGACAGCAAATAAATATAATTAGATAGAATTGTCTTAAGTATTAATATTCAATTATAATCATGGTTTACTGGGTATTGGATTATAAAGTCTTTCAAATTATAACTGATAACATTATAAATAAATATTAATAAAAAAATTATAATAAATAAAAAATAAATCCTAAAATTTTACTTTATAAAATTAAAAATTATTTAATAAATTAAAACAAAATAATAAATAGTCAGTAACATAACTAATGCATAATACCTCAATGATAAAGCATAATAACAATAACATACCATGTAATAAAAAATTGTTTCACCGCATTCTAATTAAAAAAATCCAAAACTTAATATAGTTAAACAATCTCAGTTAACGTTACCTTCTGTGTTAACTTTACCCCATGTGTAACGGGTAAGAGCCATCTGCAACAACAGGTTTCGAATTTGAATTTGAATTTCACTGCCACCTGTAACCTGGAAAATTGATTGTACTTCGTACATATTTGGATCTCGCACATGAGCCCCATTTTCGAAATCACTTTTACACAAATTATCTGTCTATTTTAATTAGGCTATTTTTTCGTTGTCTAGGTAGTGGGTTTTCACCAGTATTTATATTTTTCACCTCTTACTAACCTCTACTGAATATTAATCACTATCAACTAAACCAATAATTAACTCACTACCTTTACAACATGAAACACCAGAAAACCAATAATTAATCACTACCTTTAAAATTCCCAAATTTCATTGTTCCACATTCAATTTCCACACAGGAAATAGTTGGAAAATTATCACATACATACCATTTTAAGATGAGTTTAGCATCATGCATGTACGCGCACCACTTACAAGAGGACCATAACGGACATATACGGCAGAAATGTAGTTGCATTTTCTTTTTTGAAAATCGGCGAATTTTTTTTTTAATTATTAATAACATTTTAAATTATAGGATTTTAGTATATCAATTTTTAGGTATTTGGATGTACTCCTGGTGTTATAGAGGCAACTACAAAGATTGATGCTGGGTCTCCCATAAATCAGGACTCGCAGTTACAGATTCACTATATGATTAAAATAATAATAATAGTTTTAATGAATTTGTTTGGATTTAAATTATATATTCTATAAAACAATATGTTTTGAGTAGATGAGAATCATCATATCTCTACCTCTTTAAGTAATGATATATATTTTTAAATGCTTTCAAAGCTTGCACCAACACATGAGCTTGTTTCTCTATGATGTTATATCTTAGTTGAATATCTCTTTATATATAATTATCTTTTAAAGACAATTTGTTCGATTCCTAAAGTCAACACACAATCTTATTTCTTCATTTTTCTTCCTAAGAGGCACTAGATTGGTGATCCATTCAGAAGGAAACAATTATTTTTGCATCCAATACTTTCTTTAGTTCTTCCTCTCCATTTTTCTTCCTAACAGGGACTAGGTTGGTGATCCATTTAGAGTATCTTAAGGAAACAATTATTTTTGCATCCAATACCTTCTTCACTTCTTCCTCTCCATTTTTCTTCCTAACAGGGACTAGGTTGGTGATCCATTCAAAATATCGTAAGGAAACAATTATTTTTGCATCCAATACCTTCTTTACTTCTTCCTCTCCATTTTTCTTCCTAATAGGCACTAGGTTGGTTATCCACTCAGAATAGGCACTAGGTTGGTTATCCATTCAGAATATCTTTAGGAAACAATTATTTTTGCATCCAATACCTTCTTTACTTCTTCCTCAATGATTGGAAGGAAGACTGGATTTATTCTTCTTAATTTTTGCTGAAATGATTTAGCTTCTAGTTTGAGAGAAATTTTATGCTCAATAATGGTTATGGCATAGGTTTTCAATTCCTTGTTTGACGATGCAAATACATCTCTGTAATGTTTGAAAAGATAGATATATTTGTCTTTGATTTCTTGAGGTAAAGATGCTGAAATTTTAACATTTTTGGTTTGTTCAGAAGTACCAATATTATAGTCCTGAACATCTTCTTGTTGTGAATTTAGCAATGAAGTTTTTGAGACATCATTATGATAAAAACTTTTTCAAGGGGAACCAACCCCTTTGGGATATAATAATGTGATAATTGAATGATATCATGATCATCAATTTTCTATTTGAAATGTGAATCTAGATCATCTTGATTTGATTTGATTTATTCAATATTTTCTTCTTAAACATATAAAGCAGAAAATTAATCTATTGTTTGTAGAAAAAAATTTGTTGCTCATTATCTTCAAAAACTTGCCAATGTTTCAGATTGATAGGAATGGAAGGTCTTTACTTCAATTTGATAAGATAATGGCAGAGAATCAGAAGTTTTAAAGAACTAGCAGAAATTGCCAAAGCATCAACATAAATATTTTCTTCTCTTGGGATTGATGTGATATTGAAGGCTTGAGAATAATTTTCTACACAATACCAAACTTCATTTCTATAAGTTCTGAGCCTAGGATGCTTAGTTTGACAAAGATTTCTAATTTGTTTTACAATTAACTACATTGATAAGTAAGGCTGAAAAAGTGCAGAGTCGAGACGTTGGAGAAATTTTACAAAGGAGATTGGCTCATCTACACCATGGTGCCTTAAAAACCATGCAGCAAATTACCACTGGTCTCCCTAAAGGCTCCCTTGACCAGTAGGATGTCTGCAAGGGTTTCAGATTGGGGAAATATGTTGAATCCACTTTCCATGATCGAGATTGTAAAGTAGATGCAATCTTGGAGCGAGTCCACTTTGATATTTGTGGACCCTTTTCTACAGTTGCCACGACAAAACATAAGTACCATGTTATTTTTATTAATGATTTATCTAGAAAATGTTGGATCTTCTTCATGCAAAAGAAGAATGAATTTTTCTCAAAATTTGTTGAGTTCAAGGAATTAGTTGAGAAGGACACTTAGAAGTAGGTGAAGGTTCTCAGGAGTGACAATAGAGGTGAATTTGTTTCACATGCCTTCAAATATTTATGTGCCAAAGAAGGTATTCAAAGAGAGCTGAAAACACCCCATAACCCACAACAAAATGGGGTAGCTGAAAGGAAGAGAAAAATCATAGTGGGAGTAGCAAGGGCCATGTTGCATGGTTAGGGCTTGCCATTATATCTATGGGAAAAAGCATGCAACATTGCAATCTACTTGTAGAACTAGAGTCCTAAGAGGATACTTGGTATGATGGCACCAAAGGAAGGTTTCTTTAGGAGAAAGCCTGATGTGTCTCATTTTAGAATTTTTGGAGCTTCAATTTATTGTCATGTCTCCAAGGATTCAAGGAAGAAACTTGAGCCTACAATAAAGTTGGGAGCTTTTATAGGATACACTGAAACTCCACACAATTACCAGGTGTATTTTCCTTCACTTAGAATGACAATTGTAAGGAGAGATGTCGATTTCGATGAGGACAAAGCTATGAGATTCTCTTTGGAATGAGCGCTGAGTATCCCACCGGAGCAGGAGATTCTTGCTCCAAAGGAGGAGCCTGAGGATGAACTTTAGGAGGTTGTGGAGCAACCACATTTAGAGGAGAATACAAGAGGTAAATTTGAATTTCATAGGTGCAGAATAGGGGTGGTAAAAAATCCTTTCTTGCTAAGAGGGATTGTTGTAAAAATGTATCAAGAAAAACTCAATTTGACTTTAGCCTTAGTCAAATTGAGTAAATCAAATTTCCACATCAAGAGGACAACTTGGAAGCAGTTAACTTGTATGAAATGGATTTTGTCACTCAGTTAGCTTAGTAAATTCGAGTTAAAGGGCTTGAAGTTGAGTTATGCATGTGTGATTACTAAATTTTAGTAATCCAGTTCAATTATTTTCAGTTAACTCACCTATAACTATTGTTGGAGTTAGTTGAAGGTTAGTGGTGTAGTGGGACTTCAATCTAACTCAAAGATCTGTTAGTTAACTGATCAATCAACCCAAAATAACTAATGCATGCAAGGAATTCAAATTCCTTAGCTGAAGTGGAGATTACAAGGTCGTGTAAAATCAATTGTAAACTAGTTTGAGTGTACAAGTGTTGCATCAGGTCAGGTGTTCAATCCTTGGGAATTGCACAATCAATTTGGAGGAAATTCCTATCTTTTAGGGGCCAATTTCCTCAAGATTTGCACAAGAAAATAGGAGGCTAGGTGCGTTGAGATTTTGCTAAGTGTTGGCCATAGTTGTTCATTGAGTGGAGAGAACAATTATTTTTTTACGGGTTGAGCTTTGAGTTAGAGTAGACAATTGTAATAACTTCTCTATTCATTTGATTAATGCAAATATGCTTGAGGGATTTTTCCTAGCTGGGTTTCCCTAGAAATCACTGTGTATTTGTGATTTTTCTTATTGCATGTCTAAGCATGTTGTTCTAAATTGTGATTTTCATTTCATAGATTAGTAGAGTGGAATTGTGTCTCTTGATTTTAGATTAAATTCCTTAAGTAGTTGCAATTCTATCAAATATTCTACAAAATGTCCTAGAGAATCCTCCTTTTTTCTTTCAATAGATTCTTCAAATGCTTGTCCCTGAGTGAGGTTCCTTTGCATAAGTGTTGGATGATGATAAGTGAATACCCGAAGATTCTAATGTTTGACACTTGTGTGATTTTGACCAATATCACACTTACCACAATCCATACATTTTTACCTTATTATTTATCATTTGTCCCAATCCCATGCATATATCTTAACAAAATTTCATTAAGAACTAGACAAAACACCTCCCCATCCTGCCAACGCTCGGATAAAAACATTTATTAAAAAAAATTAATAACTCTTCATAAATATCCTAAAACTCGTAAAAGCGCTTTTAATATAATTATTGATTAATCAAATTCCAGAGCATGTACTAGCCTTCCCTTTCGACAACTATATTAAATCTCAATCCCTAACTTGTTAAAATTCTATACGTTCCGAAACTAACATTGATTATTTTTCAAATAAATACAATATAGTATTGAACTTTTACTCGTTTATTGTAAAATAATTTGTCATTTAACGACATACCAGATAAACGGTATCTATGTTCCACTCTTCACAGCTCTCTCCATGTGCTTTGAGTAAGCTTTCTGAATTTGTGATGAATGAGAAGGCCAGCGTCATATAAATTTGTCTTCAAAAGATGTGATGCGATGATTTGAACTGTGAGGCGGTGATTTTGAAGATTGAATAAATAAGCCATGAAAATTAAACTTCCATGGAATGTGGAGATGCGCCGGCCGAAGTTTACTTGTGTTATTTTTTGGAAAGTTTTTTTGGTATGTTTTTCTCGATAAGTTTGAGCTAGAAAAATTTCACAATTTATTTTTTTTTAAAACCTTAAATCTATATATGAGTGAAAATCTAATTTTAAACGATTAAAAATCTTGACTGAAATTTTATATCCAAAATTCCAACTAAAAAGTCAATTTTGCCTTTTTAATCCTTAGTGCGCAGAGGAAGACCACCAACCGCCCTTAGTTTAATAAATTATTTTCGTTTCATATAGAAAATTGTAATTTGTTTTTAAATGTGTTTTTAAAGCATAAATACTTTTAAAAACATGAAATATTTAAATTGATAAATTTTAATGTAATAAAAAAAATAATTTTTTTAATTTTTTTATATATAAAATAATTTATTTTTTGAAAAATATAATTTGAAAAATTATGTTTTTTTGGTTCTGAAAGTTATGGAAATTGTGATAATATTTTGAAAAAATCTGGTCAGGGTTTTTGTAAATCTAAGTAAAAGCTGTTAAAATTCATAATTTTAGGTGTCCAAGTGGTTGATTGTGCTGAATCAATTTCAATCATAAAAAACATGATGATTCAAACACTGCATCTACAATTTTTTTTGAATTTTTTAACCCAAATTCCAACCACTTTGACAACCAGACAATTCCTCTCCTTCCACAAACCACTCCTAAAATATTTATATGCAGAAAAGTTCAGATGAAATTATGTATAGAATATTTAATCTGCTTCGAAGTTTTGATGGAATGTTCGCCCAAAGCGTAGACTATAATTGAGTGCGCTCTCTCTGTCATGTCTACATATTTTTCGCTTGCCAGACTGTACACCATTAAACCCTATGCGCGCCCAGTCATGTCTAAACCATATTTCTTTTGGCGCGCAGGGACGGACCATAAACCGCGTTCTGAGATATGTATCATTCAACAGTCGCTAATAAAGTAAAATGATTCTCTGACCCCACTCTGTCATATTTGAACACATTTTTTACTTGGAACCATCAACGGCTAATAAAGTAAAATGATTTTCTGACCCCACTATGTCATATTTGAACACATTTTTTACTCCGCACCATCAACGGCTAATAAAGATCTACAGCTCCTAGGCTTTAGGGCTTAATGGACGATCGGATTTGTAATCATATGCTCGTTCAAGCTCCGCTTGCAGTGTCGTAGTCCTCGTTGATATTTATTTGAGTCAGTTGTAAATGTGACTGTCTATTTAATAAAATCTGAATTCGCAAAGGTTTGTGAGTAGGGTTTGTTCTAGGTATTATATTCAAGTGTAACTGTCATATTACGTTTTATTAGGAATTAGTTTATAAGATCTTTAAAATTATAACCAATAATATTATATATTAATAAAAAATAATAATAGATTAAAAAATAAATTCTAAAACTCTATTTTATAAAATTAAAATTATTTAATAAATTTAACCAAAATAATAAATAATTAGTAACATAACTAATGCATAACATCTACCCTAATAAACATAATAACAGGGAAAACAAATACAATCCGAGAAAAAATTGTTTCTCCGAATTCTAATAAAAAAATTCCAAAACTTAATATAGTTAAACAATTGAGAAAAAATTGTTTCGCCGAATTTTAATAAAAAAATTCCAAAACTTAATATAGTTAAACATTCTCAGTTAAGGTTACTTTCTGTGTTAACTTTACCCTAGGTGCAACGGGTAACAGCCATCTGCAGGAACAGGTTTCGAATTCGAATTTGAATTTCACTTTCACCTGTAACCTGGAAAATTGATTGTACTTCGTTAGATCTTGTACATGAATCCCATTTTCTAAAGCCGTAGTTTAATGAGTTGGAGGAATTGTTCAGAAAATTATGGAAATTCCAGTTATAAATTTGGTAAAGATTTTTCTAAATTTAAGTTATAGTTATTAAATTTCAAAATTTTAGCTGTTTTAGATGTTTTTGATGGTGCTGAATCCATTTCCACTATCAAAAACACGATTCAAACACTGTCTCTATAAGATTTTTTGAATTTTTTTTGCCTCCAGACAATTCCTTCCGCTTATCTACTCCTTTTCGAAATCACTTACTCAAATTATCTGTCTATTTTAATTAGACTATTTTTTAGTTATCAAAATAGTGGGTTTTCACAACCCGTGTTTATATTTTTCATCTCTTAATAACATCTACTAAATATTAATCACCATAAACTAAACCAATAATTAACTCACTACCTTTACAACATGAAACACCAGTAAATAACTCACTACCTTTACACCATGAAACACCGGAAAACCAATAATTAATCACTACCTTTAAAATTCCCAAATTTCATTGTTCCACATTCAATTTGCAAACTTGAAGTAGTTGGAAAATTATCGCATACATACCATTTTAAGACTCATGCATGTACACGCCATCACTTACAAGAGCACCATAACGGACATATACGGCATAAATGCAGTTGCGTCGTCTTTTTCAAAAACCCAAAGAAATTCCTACCCTTTAATTATTAATAATAGTTTTAATGAATTTGTTTGGATTTAAGTAATATATTCTACAAAGCAATATGTTTTGAGTAACTGAGAATCATTACAAAGCAATATGTTTTGAGTAACTGAGAATCATTATTTCTTTACGTAAAGCCTCTTTACGTAATGACATATTTTTTTACAAAGCAATATGTTTTGAGTAACGGAGAATTATTATTTCTTTACGTAAAGCCTCTTTACGTAATGACATATTTTTTTAAATGGACTTGTCTTGATTTGAATAACAAGTTTCTGGCTAAAAATAGACTTCAATCTTTTTAAAACATTTTAATAATAATTTTTTATTAAAATTAATTTTAAATAAATATTTTCCTTTAAAAAAAATTATTTCTTGTTATAAAAATTGGATAAAAGAAAATAATTTAGTTATAAAAAATAATATAGTAATTATTGATAATTTTAATATACTCATTTAAATTTAATTTATATTATATAATTTATTTTATAAGTTTGAGAGTAGTATATTTTTATTAGGTATAATATATATTTTCATTAGGTATAATATGTCATCACGATTGGGATGGGGAATTGAACCAATAGCTTTACATCAAAGTGTCTTTTATCCAAGGCTCATAAACTAATTTATATTATATAATTATTTAAATTATACATTTTACATTAGAAATTTAATTAATAGAAAATACTAAAATAACGTTAATATATTAAATATTAAATATAATAAATAACTTATTTTTTATTAAACTAAATATAAAATATCTTGTTTAAGAATTGAGTAATAAAATTCCTTGTTTAACAATTGAGTTATGATAAATTTTCCCAATATAGAAATAAAAAATTAGTATATAAAATATTAAAATATAAAATATAAAAAATAAAAAGTAAATTTGTTTTTTTATATGCATCTAATATAATTTATTTTTTATTTCTTTTATTATAATTATTTTTTGATTTTTTACCATAAACTTTAAATTCTATTTTTTAAAGTTTGTTAACTTAATATACTTAATGTAACACAGTATAATCATGGTGCCTTCAAATTATTATGGAGTGTTTTGTAAAGTATAACTAGCATTTAGATGCAAGGAAGAGGATATAAAGAATTTCAACACTATTTCAATGAAAAAGATAAAGAATCTAAAGCATAAACATTTTTATTCTAGATTACTAAATTTTATTGTTCATTAGAAGGTATTTTTTGAAGTCATTATATGGATAATATAAGACTTGGATAATTTTGAAATTTTAAATATATAATAATTTTTGCAACTTGTTGTTTGGGTTATAATAATCTTATCAATTATTTATGCTTTTAGTATCCCATGTTAAATTGTCTAATATATTTTTTTAACACTAACAAATAATGGAAAAACATTAATTACATTTCAAAAAGAGATTAATGGCAATTTTCAATAATAATGTAGATTTTATGGACATTGTTGAATCTATGAGTAGAATATATGAAGTGTCTTTCATATTTCTAGGAATTTGGGCCAATTGGGGAGCCCAAAAAAATTGAGTGGGCACAAAGAAAACCAATGTCAATCATGTAAAAGTGAAGGGAGAAGACAATGCTACTACAAAAGGAGCTTCATAGTTGCAATGTATGGAATGTAGACAACTAAGGGGATACATCTCCCCAAGAGAGACCAAACAAGTGATAGTTAAACCTGCCTGGAGAGAGTTTATCTTGGATGGGATCATACCCAAGATAATGACCTAGACGGGACCTATATATTCATAATGTGACCAAAGAAAATAGAGAAATGAGAGTATAAAGAAGAAGAGTTATGGAAGCATAGTGGGGCTTTCCTTTAGTGTCTAAAGCATGTAGAAATGTGAAAATACATGGAAGATTGGGAGAAGGGAAAAGAAAGGGGAGAGTTAAGTAAGTCATAGTGCTGCCAAGTAGGAGGTGGCCAACGATGTTGATGGGAGGTCCAAAATATCCCAACAAAGGTATCATAAGGGATAAGGCTTCCTTGAACTTGACAAACCCATGTTAACATAGGATATCTATACAAAGTTAGCAAAGGTCACCTTGCACAAAAAATGGAAAGCTAAGTAAATATAGCAGGAAAAGGAAAAGGTGAGAAAGAGGAGGGATTGTCTTAACCAAAATAGGAAAACTCTAAGGGAAGGATTGAGTCACTGAATACAACTTCAAGGAGGAATTCCTTCTAGATGTAGATAGATAATATGAGGGGACATGAGGAAATTAGGCATCCCTATAGCTTATTTGATTATCATGTTTATGGTGTTATAAAGAATGTTTAATTTCAAAGTATTAGGAGGTTGTGTTGAGGGATGTTATAATATAAGAGGGAGGCTCATGGGAATCTAAAGACACAACACCTCATGATTGTCATAGGGAAAGGGAAAGTGCCTTGAAGTCTTCTAACATAGCATCAAATTGGGAAGAAAGTGTGACTTCCTTAGGTTGATAAGGAGAAACTTGTCTAGAGAAAGTGTTAGATTGAGATGTCTTATCTTGCTTATGGGTAGCATGTCATTGATAGGTAAGAGCTTGGTTAGATAGAAATTGTGAACCTTTCTTCAAAGAAGAAAAATTGTTTCATCGAAGGTCATGACATTCTTCTATGTTGTGAGTGTTGCTTTGGTTATGCTTGCACTACTTATCTAAATTATAGCAACAATTAGATATTGCGTTTTTATGATCAGTGATATGAATACTTATTTCGAGAGAGGGCACTTTATGATTCTAAATCCATATGGGTGGAGATATGTGGGGCTCTAAAGGATGGGGCTTTAAGGTAAAAATGGAGGTTTAGATCAACAAATTTGTTGAGGAGGGAAGGGTCTCCTATGGGAGTCCTTAAGGTCTTTGAATTATTAAATGATTATTTCTTCAAATTGTCAAAGGGCATGAATTCATTACAATCACAAGTATACATGGGGTATTTGGATGTATGTTTTCTTGTCTAGGAGAGGACAATTTTCATGATCAACTTGGTTATGAATAGTGAAGGAAGTCATGTTTTGTGGAGGTAATGGATATATTCCATGGTTAACTTAGTTCACATAGAATATGAAAGGTCCACCTATTTTACAAGGTTGGGTTGGAATTGTTGTATGAGTATTTGAATGAATACCAAATGGAATGCTAGGACTACTCATATGAGTAAGATAAGATAGATTGCACATGTTTTTAAGATAATTTTGATTGAGTCCAAAAGACAGGGAAGTAGGAGAAAATTCAAGAAAAGGATGGTGAAAAGAGAATTCCATGGTCCAAGGGATAAAGGAAAAGGAAAAGGAAAGACATAACATTCCCTTGAAATAGGAAAGGGTTGATAGGTATTCCTTAGTGGATTTATTAAATGTAGTTAATTAATGGATTCATGTTACCACATGTGTGAGTGTCAAAAATGAAAACCACCCAAGGAGGCATGCAACTAAAAGGGTGAGAGAGGAAAGTATAGTAAATACTCAATTTTAAGGTTAAATTGAGAAATTCTAGAGTGAGATGGAAAAGGATGAAACTAAGAATGTAAACCACTATATCAATTAATATCTTGAGATATTATTAATGATAGCCTAAGGTTGTAAGAGATTAGGGTAATTTTATTAAGTTTCATATATATTATACCAACAAATTGGTAAAGGAAATTGAACTAACTAGAGTTAATTATCCTGTAATCAATTTATTAAGCAATAAACCGCATTGCTTGAAATAAATAGAAGTCACTCAAAATTTGTTGTTGTAGATAATTAAACTCCATGGGATGATGTGGAGAGTTGTGGTAACCCTCCAAGAGCCCTGTACTATTTAATTTTTATGAGTCCAATAAAGGAGTAACTCAATGTCATTTTCTTTTAAGAGTTTGAAAAATACACAAAAAGGAAACTCATTTACTTCTTTTACCGTAAAATTATAATGAGCCCAGAGAAAGTAAAGCTTGGTGTTTTTCAGGGAGTGAGAAGAAAAACACAAGTAAACTTCTTCATGTTCTTTTTTGTAAATTAAGTCTCTCAAGTCAGAAAAAGGATAAAATAATACAAGAGAGAACTCTATTGACCATGTTTGACCAACGTACACCTTTTTCGTAAACAGTCCTAGCTCAGTCCGTAAAAGGGGTAAACTTATACTAAGTGGACAGTTGTTCATTTACTTTTATGAGTTTGAACAATCAAGTACTCGACGATATTTTCATATTTCAAGAGTCTAAAAAGGGCTCAAAGAGGACTCTATGGTTTCACTTTTTCGTAAGTTTCAACGAGTTCGAAAAAGTGATAAAAATATACTCATCTTACCGACTTTCAATTTAATTAATGAGCCGGAAAAGATAGAAAGAACTTGGCATTTTCATGTACATTATACGAACATGAAAAAATAACAAAAGAAACTCAAGATTTTCATGATTTTAACGAGTCTTGAAAATAATAACCAAAATGGACTCGAGATAAGTTTCATTTTTACACAATCTTGAAACAAATCAAAATTGTGCTTGAGGGTGGTTTCATTTTTACACAAGCTTGAACCAGAGAAACAAGGGCACATGCCCCCCAAACTTCGCTTCATTCACCTGAGTAAACTACATGTTACTAATAGGAGGATGAAATGAAGGCTTGTTTGCGAGATCAGAAAGACTCGACTTAACATTTATGAGATCTAGTTAAAGACTCAACTCAAATAGGGGAGGATTTGTTTCATTTTTTAGCGAGCTTGACATAGGAAAAGAACTATGTTCACGATGACCTGTTTCATTTTTTAACGAGGTTGACACAGTAAATGAACAATACTCAGAGCACCTATTTCATTTTTTAACGATTTTGACATAGGAAAAGAACTATCCTCATGGGGACGTTGCTTCATTTTTTAATGAACTTGACATAAGAAAATGAACCACACTCAAGGGTATTTTTCATTTTCTAACGAGTTTGACACAGTAAAAGAACCATCCTCATATAACGTGTTCATGGATTCTATATGGAAGAAACACATGTCAAGGGACACCCCTTGATCATGTCTTCCAAGAGATCTTCATCAGAAGGAAGAATAACTCTTTGGAAGGAACACATGTCAAGGGATCAATAGGGAGAAGAAAATCATATTTAAATGTCCCAATTGAAGTTTTTACCACGTCGGTTACCGTATCTAAGTCAAAATAAGTCGAGTAGACAGTGAGAGGCTCACTTACATTGGTAACTGAAAACATGGGATAGCTTGCCACATAATTAACCCATGGCAGGGTAGGTACCACTTCCATATAAGGAACATTCAAGGGTGTCAAATGACTAGAAATCAAAGCAAGAAAAATGTATGAAACTTGATCACCCATCACATTGTTTCCATTGTGAGGGAAGGACATCATGCGAAAGAGTGTCGATACAAAAACTTTCATGGCATAAACATAGTCTTGCCTAAGGAGAAAATTGAAATCTAAGGGACCTTGGACTACCATAAGATCGATATGAACATTCTTACCTTCCAAGTTAATAGGTAACTTAGGAAGGATCCCTAAAGGTTCAATAACGGTTCTGTTAAAAGATAACAGATTTTGAGTAATAAGCACAAGTTGAGAGGAGCCCAAAGCTTTCCAAGCGGTTGAGGATAAAATACGGACAGAGGCACCTTCATCTACATTTTTGCATCGAACATTATTACCATAAGCCTTCACAATGATTTGGAAAGTGGTGGAAGAATGAAGATGAGATTCTGTCAGTCTACTCCAATCAAAAGAAATAGCCTCATTACTTGGATTGGGTTCAAAAGCAACAAATGAAATGCCACCATGTGTAGAAGAATCTGAGGTAACATGAAGAACCTGATCCATATGAAGTTCACTCTCTAAAGGGAGAGTGGGATCGACCAAATATGGAATTGATTCGACCACTTGAGCAACAAATATTCCATCAATATGGGCTATATATGTTTCACCCTCCAATGGAAGAGTGCGATTGACTGTAATTGAATTTAGATCAATCACTTCATCAATTGATAGTAGATGGGGAGAAAATTTACACTAATTAGTTGGAAGTTGTTACTGTGAAACAATAAGTTTTTCCAACAATTTTGAGGCTTCATCCATGTGAGGGAAAAGGTGACTAAAGAGGTTAGGCTCGAATAAATATGAGTTTTAGGCTTTCTATTGGGAATGATTCGCCCAACAATGCTTCTAGATATCAATTTTTATTTTTACCTTTTATTGGTTTACTTGTGCAATTTTTATTTAGAAACATAGCACAGTTCTGCACAGTTTATAGTGGAAGAAACTGCACATGTGCGGTTTTTGTTAAAAAAAAATGCGTAGATGCTCAAAAGCAGGTTTTTGTACCATGAGATCCAGAAATTCCACTTTATTCAAGGTATATAAGTTTTTGACTTGCAAGGGAGTGCTTCATGACACTTGGATGGATGGTGAGAGATATAATTTTGATGATTATTTGTCATGATGACAAAATGACGTGTAAAAACTAGTAGGGGTCTAGTTAAGGTCTTGAACAAGTATTTACTTTAGTACAATAGTTTCCATGATATTTTATTGATTTGAAGACATGGTTCAATTATGGGAAGTGACCTGGGCTCTGGTCCTAAAAAATTGTCTCAAATACCAAAGTCGTTGGTATAGCACTAACAAATTTAGTCTTTGGTCACTGGCAGGCAAGCCTGTGAAAGGGGATTTGGCTTTGTAGTAGTTGTCATGCCTATAGCATGAGAGCGACTAAGGCTTAAGTGGATTGGTTCCTGAGGGTCCTGTAGCTGATTTTGAATGTATGTATGGTGTGTTTCTATCAATTCCACATCCTTAATGTGACATAGGAGGTCGAATCATATCATAGTGGCCTCTTGTCGCATATTTACCATAGCTAGCCAGTTGCTTTTGTAGATGTGGGAGTAGGGTATTACACGAGGCTTGTATGGTTAATCGTGTGTAATGAATTTATCACGGATTCTTAGCATACATGTTTACTCAAGATTTGTTCGATTTTAGTATTATTTCAAAAGTAAACAACTATGAGAGAAAATTAGAAATTTACTCTGAGAGAAAAGTTGAAATATGAGGCCTGAATGTTTATACTTCTATTTAATTCCCCCAACGAATATCCCTACTGAAGTGCAAGGCCTGTCCATTAATTGTATTTAATGTATTTATCAAGGATTCCTAACATAGTTAATTTATTTATGAAGGATTCCTGGCATACATAGATGCTATAATGTCAAAATGCTTTACCAAATATACAGAGTGATGTTCGACATAGACATAAACCAATTATGCTATGTAGACATAAATCAATTGTTTGAATTTTCCATAAGCAAGAATGGTGATACCACAATTATGATATTCTATGCTTTGATTTTAGTATTGCTCGTTGATGCCTTAACTTGTTACTTTATTTTTAAATTGTATGTGCTGATTTTAGTATTACTTGTTGATGACTGACTGTGTTTTATAATTTATTTTTTTGTTTCAGGAAATGGAATCATCTTATGATGAAGTAGCATATAAACTTAAAATTTATGGTGTCACCGTGTGCTAAGAGGAATAACCAGAAGGTAGATCAATCAACAAATGCAACATCTTGCATGGAATCTAGAAAACCAGTTACAAATGGAAGGAGAATCACTCCTCATTGTCCCTATCCCATGAGCTCTTCATTATGATTTATTTGATGCTTAATGTGAAATACAGAATACAAAGATCACAGTTTATATGTTAAGACAAGAAGAGGCATGAAATCCTGTGGCAAGGATGAGCATCAATATTCTTGTACACAAAAGGGTGTGACCATCAAATACTAGAGAATATTGATGTTAACATTCCACAACGGAAAATGTAGATGGAATTGACCTATTGAATGTGTTTTTGCATTATTGTTATGGGCAAATTTAGTGTTTCTTCAAACGACTAACCCCTAGACCTAGTAGCAAGTATAGAACAACAGCTAAAGTAATTCCATTGCTTTTCCTATAGCTAATAAATAAAAGAAAGAGGAACAAAAGAACCAACCTTAGTCTCTCGCTCGATCCTTCTTCCCTTTGACCACTTTTGTCGCTCCCTTCCGTACTTAACTCGCTTGGAAGGTACCTGCACAAAAGAGACAGAAAACCATCAAAGCATACATATCGATATGTTAACTAAACATATTATAGAATCGAAAGTATAATATACATCACATAAACACATGATAGAGGAAGAATTACAACCCTTGAAGCCATGTTCAATCCAGTGCTCTCCTTCCAATTCAAACCCTTCTCTCCTCATGGAACAACAATTTGACATGATAACATTACTCTCTTGCAAGTCTCACTCAATCAGCATTTCCTTAATTTAAGAAGTTCCAACCTCCCCAAGCCTTTGAATGCCTCCTCCATTTATAGCTAAATGGAGGAGGTTAAGCCATTAATGGCCTTCATAAATGCTTTACCATTTTTGGGAGGTGGTTCCATAGAGGAAGGGATAATGGATTAAGGCTCATTCATCTCCTTCCTCATCCAAATGCGAGCCCAATCCATCTAGAAACTTCCATAAGGATCCATTGGATGAGGAATCCAATGGATTCATTTAAAAAATTCGATGAACCTTACTCATCGCAGGTAGAAAAAAGGCTAGGTGCGATGCATAGCACCCAGACAGTGCAGTGCCTGCAATGCATTGCAACCTGATAAAGGGCCACCTACGGTGATCTATCTAGGGGCATTTTTTGGATGAATGGTGACATGAAACTCTTAGGAGGCAAGCATGATGTAGGTTGACTTCATTAGGGAACGAAAACAATTGAATTAGGGATTGATATACCCTAATAATACGGATCTGGAAGTCGGGGTTGATGTGCCCAAATTTTCCTATAACAGTTGCCTCCTAAAGCACGAAGTCGAAAATAAACATGTCGAGTGAGATGCTTTACCACTTGGAGAGAAGGTTTCAAAACGGAAGGAGACCTGCATCAGTTACAATACATATATCATGATACTTTGATTTTTTCTCACAATTTAGTTGAGGGAAGGCATACCCATGCTCAGCTTATAAACTTTCATTACATGTACAAATATAGTCGTCTATAGATATAGACCCATGAATGGATGACCATGAATGTAAGGCCATTTGTACATTTGATATAGTACTCCTGAAAAATATATCGCAGCCCAGATGGATGAAACTAGATATGGGGTCTTTAATCTCATCCAATCTTCACTCAAGTACAAGTCTAACCATGTGACTAGATGATCTGAAGTCGAACATGGAGAGACATCGTCTGATTACCAACCAATGATGTAAGGCATTAACAGACACGAGAGGAATCACCGTTAATGATAATGACCCTCAAGGTAATGTAGTACATTCCGCATGGTGTGAATAAATGATTTGATGTCGAACACCATACGAAGTCTTTTGGTCGAAGGCCAGTGATGTCAACCTATCACCGGAAGCGAGAAACCTGCCATTGATGTATGCAAGCCTCAAGTTACTGACGGGGTGCTTCTAAGTCAACTTCTTGGATGATGTGTTGATGTTAACAAGAAGTGACTCGTCGCAGGAGGGCCTTGATGTATCCCACATCAACGACACGAAACGATGTAAATTATTTTGGAGATGAAACATCGACTGATGACACAAGGTTCAAAAATGGCGGGCATGAAATGGAAGGTTTACTGTATTGTAAAGGATGAAGTTTTGACCTGAATGACTTATCTTGGACATATCGGCGAAACTGAAGTGAATTGGTAGCATTGACCCAAAACAAAGTAATGGATGGTATGATAGACCAACGGTGTGATAACCATCAAGCTGAATGACCCAACCCACATAGTCACAGTGATGAGGTGAAAGTGTCATGTTCAAGAGCGACCTACTACCATAAAGTGTTCCTAGATTTTTCCCATTTTCCCCAATCATTTTTGACCAGTACCTCTTTATTTTTATCAAGCTTGAGGAGGATAACATAAGCTTGTTGTATAATTTCACCCTTCGAGCAAATCCATCGCTATTTGATGTTTTAACGAGTCTAGCGAAGGTGAAACTCGGTCTTGTCTAGATGGACAAGTTTGTCACTATTTAATGTTTTTAACGAGTTTAACGACAAAGATAACTCAATCCTTTTCACATTTAGAGAGTCTGAAAAGGGACTAAAAGAAAATTCCAAAAGTTATTTTTCGTACATTTGACTCTCAAGCCCGAAAAAGTATAAAACAATACAAGAGAGAACCTATTGATCATGTTTGACCAACGAGTACCTTTTTTGTAGTTAATCTATCTCAGCCTGAAGAAAGGGTAAAACTATACTGAGTAGATATCGATTCTATTCCATTAATGAGCTAGAAACGACAAGTGCTCGACAATCTTTTCATGTTTAGAGAGTCTGAAAAGAGCTTAAAGAGGACTCCAAGGGGGTTCCTTTTTGGTTTTTAACAAAGCTCGAAAAAGCGATAAAAGTCTGCTTTGTGGTCAAAGATGTTCAATTTACATGTAAGCACATCATAACTACTTGCTAGTTGTTAATCCTGCTCAAGATACCATCAAAAGATTAAACAATACATGTTCATGGATAAAATAAAAAACCAATGTTTACTCAATTAATGTGCAAGAAATAAACATAAAAACTAGTTCTTACCATTCATTTTCACCATCTTGTTTTTACCTTTTGATCTCTGGAGCAGTCTTTCTCGAAGTTCACCAGTTGATTGCGGAGGATTGAAGGGATCATTCCTTGTGATGTTTGGACCAGGTATGATCTAATTATGTTCTCTTTCATTTCATTTATCTCCTGTTTTAGTCAAGAAAATTTTAGGGTTTTGAGGTCCCTAGGGTTTCTTTTTCCAATTCAGGAATTCAAAATGGTACTCATATGGAGAGAATGAGAGCATGAGGAGCAAGATGTCATAGCCTTGAGTAATCAGGGAACAATTGAGGCCCTAAGAAATTGTGGATTACTCAAGTATTTTAAGCTATCCAACCTGGCGGCAGCAGATGGATCTTCTATGATTTCTATTCAATCATGGGATCCGACCGATCAAACTTTTCACATTTGGGACAAAGAAATCCCTTTTACCATCGATGATATATACTTCCTAACCAGACTGTCGAGGCGAGGTGCGCCCATTTTACTAACAGGTCTTGCCCATGGAGGTAGACCAGTGAAAGATTATGTGCAACAATTCTGTAGGCAAGGTGCCCAACCTAGCAGAGACGGAAAGATACTTATCAAGGATGTTAGTGATTTACCGCTACGAACGATATTTTTTACCATTGCCAGATTGGCTGGAAGTTCTGCACTTCATTTGGCCACCAAATCATACATGCAGTATACCTTAGAATGTTTAGAGCCAAAAGTATTCAATTGGTGCGAGGTTGTCCTTTCATCTGTGAAAGAGCAATTGACCAAGGTGAAAAAAGGAAATCTCAAAAATTTCGGCTATGGATCAATCATGATCTCTTTTTCCTTGGAGAGAATACCTCTCTTGCAGCCATAGCTCATTTCATTGGGTGTATCTAGACCAAGGGACTCACGGATGCGAAGGTGGACAGATTTAATGGCTAGGCATGGTGCCCATTCTACAATAATTTTTACCTCTACATTCTTTGAATGGTTTAATCGACAGGAGATGACTTTCATAGAATATCCATATTTAGGAATGGATTTCCGCGGTGATCCAGATTTACCACTACCAGCTGGAGCAATGTGGGGTGCTATTGGTAAACTGTTTGACCAAGTGTTTTTAATTTTTTAAAGTTTTTGCATTTTTTGTGTTTTGGATTAACTCCAAGACTAAACAAAATCAATCTTTTATGTATAAAAATATCGGACCTGTTCGACCTGTGGGAGATCCACGAGATGTATCTGGATCAATGCAGAGATCTGTAGGGAGAGTGATTCTCCGAGACTTAGATTTGGTCGAGACTCTAGCTGAATTGCAAAATCACATAGAGGGTTTAACCCTAGGTATTCCAGATATCCGGATCAAGGAGCTACCTATGTAATTGCAACGCCACACCATTGGTGTGCCGGGTCATTGGATGAGACTTTTGCGCATGATAGCATAGGTAGTGACCTACTATCATGAGCACCACTAGCTTATTAACATCATTTTTGCATACATTTAGTTTTTGGGTCAGATGACCAATTTTTGTCTTGGACACAAAATGTTTGTAAAAACTTTTTACAATTTACTTTCAAGGTTTTATTATGGTTGAGTGATGAAATCCTATTCAATTGATGATGTTAATTGAAAATATTTACTTTACATATGTTGCAAATGTCTATTTAACACATAATTTGCTAAAGAGTCAGTTAATGTGTTTAGACTTATGGAAATATGTTGGTATTGAATAAACTCGAAATACCTTTCCAAAATACGAACTCTAAGGAACATACGATGAATTGCTGGGTTTTAGACAGTGTAATTTCCAGTAACTTGTAGCACAATGAGCTATGAGTCCAGCCTAATGATAATTCGGCGAATGCCCAGTGAAATGGCATCAAAGAGAAGTTCAATCAGTGCACTATACTCAGTGATATTGTTTGTTGACCGACCAATACAAATCCCTCTAAAACTCATTAACTCACCACTCAGAGCAAAAATGGCCCATGCCGCAGAAGATAGGTTTTGTGTACTACGACTAGCACCATCAGCGTAACCAACAAATGGTTCCGAAAAGTTTGACATTTGCAATAAATGCAAAGTGGATTACTTAACCAAATAAAAACCCTAAAAGAAACACACTCACATGTGCAATCCAAGAACATTTACATGAGTTTTACCATACTCAATTAAGCATAGTAACATTTTAAATACAACCCATTTCTAGGCTTAGACAATGGAACTCTGTCATAAGCTACTAACTCATAGGAACCTTTTGTCAAAATGTGCTTAACAATATAAGGGCCCATCCAAGTGATTCAAATTTTCTAGCACCAATTTTATCTGACTCCTGATCGTAAAGCAAGACCAGGTCACCTTTTGAGAAGACTCGTGACTTGATATTTTGATCATATTGTGCCTTTACCCGTTTCTTATGTGCTTCGTTAGCCAATGTGGCATCACAACGGGTTTCATCAGATGGATTAATTCCAAGAAACGTGCTTCTTCCTCAGAAGTGTCAGGTAGCAAGTCAATTGTGAGTTTGAGTGACAAAATTTCACATTGAATCGGAAAGACTGCTTCCAAACCATACACCAGCTGAAAGGGTGTGAATCCAGTATCATTTCTCATCGAGGTTCGGTATGCCCACAAGGCCAAGTACAGGATTAAATACCAATTTCTTTTGTGAACTACAATCGTTCGTTGTAACATGTGCTTAAGGACTTTGTTGATGGCCTCAACTTGTCCATTCGCTTACGGATAATATGGAGTAGAACTATCATGCGACAACCCTAATTTGGCAGCTAACTCAACCATCATGTGATTGCGAAAATGCGACCCATAATATGTAACTATAGCTTATGGTACACCAAACCTGGAAACCACGTGGGAAGAAAAATAATGCAGTCGTTTCGCCATTGTTGTTTAATGTAGGCATCGCCTCAGCCCATTTGGTAAAATAGTCAACAACGATTATAATATACCCATCCCCCCCCCCGGTCGAGGTGGGATTACATGTCATGAAATCAATGCCCCATTTAGCGAATGGTCCAACAACAACTACTAGATGCAAAGGTGTAGGTGGTAATCTAGTTTTCCAATCAAATATTTAACATGCATGACAACTTTTGACAACAATTATGCAATCTTTGAATATCGTTGTCCAAAAATATCCAGCATGGAGAATTCTCTGTGCTGTTGCATATCCGGACAAATGTCCACCACAACCACCGGAATGACATTCATTCAAAGCTTTCTCATCCTCCTCATGAGTGAGGCACCTACGTAAAATCGTATCGATACCACGTCGATAAAGTGTGTCACCAACAATCAGATAATTTTTGGCTTGGTATTTGATACGTCGCTTTTAGAGCGAGATGTATCGGACCAGAAAGCTTGGGTCTGGAGATAGATCAATCTATCTCCATACCATGAGTCACTTGACGAAATGAGAAACAGAGACTCATCCACAATTGATGTTTCTGATGTTGAATCGTTGGAGGATGAGGGAAGATCAGAAAGTAGCTCAGAAATATGAGAGATTTCTTTGATTTAGACTTAACGAATTCCAAATCAAATTCCTACAATATAACTATCCACTTCAAATACTTGCCCCCCAGCAATTGACGTGACAAAATGTATGTCATAGGGTTGCAATCAGAGATAATTGTAGTTTTATGCAGTAGAATATAGTGACGAAACCTCTACACAGCCTGAACGGATGCCAAGGCTAACTTTTCCACATAGGAATATTTTCTTTCTGTGTCATTGATATTTCGACTCAAATAATATACAGGATGTTCTATTCCGTCGACTTCTTGGACTAAAACCATTCTGATGGTTGTATCTACAGTGGCAAGATATAGGTTATAGTCTTGTTGATAGTTTGGGGCATACATTAATGATGCTCTAATCAGGGAATCTTTAAGAGCACTAAAGGAAGCTTGTGCAACCTGATCCCAATGAAAGGGTACCTCTTTCTTCAACAGACGAGTAAAACATTTAGCCATTTCAGCATAGTTTGGAATGAACCTCCTCAAAAATTTTTCCTTCCCTTGAAGTTTCTGTACCCAATCGGTAAGAGGTACAGGGTAAATGAAGCCAGCACGCAAAAAAATTTCAACCTTTGTCTTAATGGCAACAAATTTCTTTGGATGTATAGGTCGAAGCTGCTGTCGTACTGGTTTGAAATCAAGGTACATTTTGATTTGATGTCCAACAATGCTTGAATCAATGACCAACATCTCCTCATAAGACCATGCAAATACATCTATAAATTCACGAAACATAGCATGGTAAATGTCGAGTTCCGAAGGAGAACAAGATTTGCCAACATGAATATTTTCCACAACGTTAGGCTTGGTCGAAATTTCTATAGAAATAGTTTCTTCTATGCTAGACAAATTATGCTAAGAATTTACTGAATCTATTCTAACAGAATTCGAAAAGAAATCTACAATCAAAGGGTGTACTAGTTCATCTGAATAATCTTCCCTGGAATATGGAGGAAGGGAACGACGATGATAATCTTCCCAAGGTTCTTCTCCTATCATCATTGACTGGATGATTTCCTCATCTGTAGAATATATACAAGCAAAAGGATCGGAAGAAGTACCGTATTCAAGTGAACGATCTACCCATACAATTGGCGATTGTGGATCGAGAAATGCTGCATAAACAAGAAAAATTGATTTCTATACAAGTTCGAAGGGACTTAGCAGCATAACCTCAACAAAAATCTCATCTTCAATATTATTGGTGATCCTCTTTAAATTAGATGAAGTAGAGGATAACATGTTACATGTCTCGACTCTCACAACTTCCAAAGTTCTAGATGGTGGAGGAAGTGTGAAAGTACCCATTAAGGAGGGATCTTTAAAAAGACCTACACCAATAGATTGAAGTGAAAGCGGGTGTCCGTTAACAAATGGAATGCTTCCCATAACTTGAGAACTAGAGGCAAAAAATGAGGTTTGATTGATAACTGTTATTTCACCTCTATGAGGAAATGCAATCGTACAAAAGCATAAACCCATGGTCGTCCAAGTAAAATGTTGTAATCAAGGGGTCCGTAAACCACCTAAATCTCAACAGTTACCATTTTTCCCCCTAGTTCTACTTGCAAGCCATTCAAAATCCCACATGAAGTATAATTTCTTCCATCAAAAGCCTTCAATGTGGTTGGTGATCTTGACAACGTAGGTGATCCCAGTGTTTTCCAGCAGCTCATTGACATAATACAGGTAGAAGCTCCCTCATCTACGATGGTTCGATGAATATTCTTGTTGAGAGCTTTAACCTGAATTAGAAAAGATAATTGAGTTGGTAACTGTGGTGTATATCCTGAGTGATTAAAAACCACAAGATTAGAATCCGTTGGATCTACTCCACCTATTTCTGACAGTAAAGCCTGTTTCTGGGAGGGGCAATTTTGTAATACCTCAAGCTTTGACATAGCAGAAGGAGACTAAGCAAGATCTTCTACTATGTTATAATTTTTAGTAGCTCGAGCTCGAGGGTTAAAAATTTATTTATGCACAACTCCCTTAGGTGGCTTTATTGTCAACTTTGGTGCAATGGGTAGTGGAATATTTTCCAATGCGATCGAAGTCGAAGAACTAGGTTGATCAGTAGCCTGATTATTTGACGACGATGATGGATTACCATAATCTTTACTACGTGTCTAAACCAAAACTTCATCTTTAGGTTTTGCAATGGATAAAATTAATACCTGGGATGTGGAAGCATTTTCAGTTGCAACCATATTGGTATCCGGGTTCGGAAATGGATCTGTCAACACTACATATGCGGTAGAAGATTTTAACAGTTTAGAAACTTCCAAGCGGTGAGGAAAATCCCTTGTAAAATGCTCATCATTACATATCAGACATGGATAACGAGGTTTCTTTCCCGAAGTAGAGGAATCAGATGATATCTCTTGAGGAGGGTTTTCAGTTTTCTTCTTATTTTTCCCTTCTTGCTTCCTAGTTGCTTTTGATTCTTACCTTTGTCAGATGACACGACATTAATCTCGGAAGCAGGAACCTCAGGTGCATTTACAATTTGGTTTGTGGCAAGTGTTTGACCAGATGGTCTACTCGCTGTTTTTGTGCTCAAGGAACCGATCACACCATCTCCGGCATGAGAGTCCCTATTCGATGATGGAGGTGGAATGGATTGATTTAGGCGCGGTGCATGTGGAATTTTGTCATAGAGCATGCTAGATTGCATGTAAATTAAATACAAATATTGGGCACGAGCAATCAATTTCTTTTCTGTAACAACTCCACCTTTAGCCACATCCTCAGTGATAGATGGCAATAAGGACTTAATGAACCACTCAGCTAAAAAATGTTCAAGAACATAGGTTTTAAACATGCGATGATGACGATGCCACTCATGAATATGATCTGATATGTGAGTAGAAGTTGTTTGTTTAAAGTTGGTCAAAAGTTCCGTTCCAGTTTCATATCTGATGGGTAACTGGAAGTGGGTCAAAAAAGTAGTGGCTAAATGGGTGAAATTATTAAAAGAAGCTCTCGACAATTTAATGTACCACTTAGCAGCCGAACCAATGAACGTTCTTTGGAAAAGACAGAGTCTTACTGAATCATCATTCAAGGAGTTCGAAGAACACCACAAATGATAAGTCATAACGTGATTTAATGGGTCTTCTCTAGGATTTCCACTAAATTTTGGAATATCGGAAGGCAACTTATGAGGAATTACCAGCCAACAAGGTTCATACAAAATTGGATCATTGGTGAGCCGGTTTAAATCTAGTAATTCTAGGGTTGCCACAAATGGAAACTGCTGATTCAAATCAGGTTGAGCATATCTAGGATAAGATGGAATTGTTTGTGCCATAGGCCTTTGCATACTCGCATAAGGTGGATATCCTTGATAGGGCAGTGGGACATATCCGGTATATGGATTAAAACCAGGTTGACCTTGCATGTGCCCGTAACCGAGTTGGGATTGATACACAGGACCCTAATATGCTTAATATTGTCCTTGCCCAAGTTGAGCTTGGAAAGCAGGCCCATACTGAGGTTGGACATTCTAAAAAGGAGGTTGTGGATACTGTGGCTACCAAGGTTGTTGGGGTATCGATTGTGAAGTTTGATATTTCCCCCCAACGCCAGTTTGACCAGCCTGAGAATAAACTAAACTTGTAGCAACTTGAGTCACTCCAGATAATGGCACACTAACCTGAGGTAATTTTACCCCAGAAACAAGTGGTTGTTGTATAACAACCTGAAAATTTTGGGTTTGCTGACTCGAAACTTGTTGTTGCGAGGTAGCAGAACTAACTTGCATAGGTTGAGATACAACAGGTTGAGCTTGTACCTGTGGTTCCATAGTTACGACAGGTTGGGTCGATATAATCATCTCAATTCACATAGGTTGTGCTAGATACACAAGCCTTGGTTGTGGTGGCATAGTTGGCTGCCACTGACAGACTCTCATTTCAGGTTGACCTGGATACGGTAGGACATAACCATAGGGTTGTCCTCCTTGATAGGGAGGATGTTGTGAATAGGAATACTACCAACCATATGGTGGCAGTCCAGTGTTCAGAGGATATACGGGTCTTTGTTCACCGAATTACCCAGTTAAATACTGGTAAGCAGGATCAAACTGTTGTCCTTGATAAGAAGAACCAGGTAAAATTCCTGATGACAACATGGGAGATGACCATGGCAAAGAAGAAACCCCTGAGTGGATTCCAGACATAGACTGGTAACTAGCCGGGACGAATGTCTGTCCATATAAATGTGACTTAGGTGTGGTAGTAAACATCGAAGAAGTAGTAGCAAAGGATCTGCCGCAGCTGCATCAAATGAAGCAGTCTGGGATGTTTGCGGTTGTTATGCCATGGTTAACTAACCCAAAATTTGACCTAATGAATCAAGTGGTATCTCAAAGGCAGCAGCATAATGAGGAAAAGATTCAGAATAAAGATATAAACTAGGTCCAAAATGATGTGGAGTCCCGGGGGTAGAATCTTCCTCAGTTTCTTCCTCTACAACAATTAATCCAGGTGGAAGGATTTCACCGTCAGGTTCGAAAAAGACTTCTAGTGTTGAATATGGAGTTTCAGAAACTACAAATGACTGAGGTAATTCAGTAACAACTTCGGAATGTTCAAGGTCAAAGTCCAGATGTTCTAGTAAAAGAAATTCAGTTTCAAGGGAAGGTTCGTGAACAACTTTAGGTTCAGGAATGTCTTTGGTTTCAACTGCTATGGGTTCTGGATCAAATTCCAATTGAACAAGTTCAAGTTTTGAAGTAATTTCTGGTTGATTAACTTCAAATTGTGGATCAACTTCAGGTACTTGTTCACTTGTTTTCGTTATTATGGCCTCAGGTAGTTGAGTAACTTCTTCTTGTGTAACAGATGTACCAGAAATAGTTGGAGTAACTTGAGGCTTAATACTAGCCATGATAGGCAGCTCTGGTAATTCATATGAAGTACCAGAAACTCTTGAAGTACCAGACTCAGTGTGACGAGTCCGCCTTGACTGGACGAGAGTCACTTCCGGTGGCAAGGGTGGTTTGCTCGTAACTCTCCTCAAACGACAGAGTGGAGGTTGATCTTCCTCCAAAATTGATGATTGTTCTTATCAACCTAACTCAACTAAGGAAAAAGGGTGTTTTTCATGGTCAATTAACTTTTATGACACTAGAACTTAACTTTTCTTTTTCATTTTTTAAGAGTCGAGAAAAACCAAAAGATGACTCTAGTTGCTTTCATTTTTTAATGAGCTTGAAATGACAAGCGCTCAGATGAACCTTTTCTTTTAAGGAGTCGAAAAGGAGCAAAAGTGACTACTCTAGAGATACTAAGCAAGAGGGTTTACCAAACTAATCACAAAACTGCAATATACACCTTGGTGGTAAATTAAAGAGAAATTACCAAGGATTTACCGTACGACAGTCAGTCTTCCCAAATGTTGTGTTCGGTGCATTGTGATCGGTAAGGTGGCAGAATCGACTTCCTAGGGATAAAGGATTTAAGCCTATTTGGGTCTCCCACTATATACATGACAGTATAGGGAGCACAAGTCCATACTAGTACTTATCGGTTCAGAGAGGAGGAATCACCCAACCTCAATGAAAACGACAACCACTAGGTTTTAAGATGCCGGAACACATCTCTAGCCTAGACACCTCTAGATGTTTGCGTTAAATTCCAATGCGTTATTAGGTTAATTGAGGTTAATTTTAGGTTGATCTTGCTTAAAATTTTCCTTTGGGTTTCACCATGAGATGTTTTCCAAAATTCCTAAGAATGCAACTAGAATGAGAAGCACTCTTTCCATTTGTTTTCAACAATGAAAATCCTAGCTACAAGGGATAGAGCAAACAAGTACTTTTTGGATCAAACAACAAAGAGAACCAAATAATGTAATTCCCTAACCATTCCTTTTAAGCACACAAACTCAGACTCTAAAATGCAATTACATGTATTTCTTTTTCTTTTCAGTTCTCCTTAATGTGAATTATGCACTAAGAAAAACTAATGCACAATGTTCAAAAACTCTTTTCACAAAAATGTCGATATATGACAATTTCTCTTAAAGGTAAAGGAAGACTAAACGACACTTTCAACTTTAAGGAAATGAAGATTTTCGACACTTTAAACGAAAATATGAATCAGATGTACAAATAGACCAATTAATTATTTAATGAAGGAAGATTTTACGACACTTCATTTTTGACAAAAACAATCGACTGAAACTATTTTTGACAATGGACTGCAAATGATAAAAAAATACATAAACAAACATTTAACAATCCAGTCTAAATTAGATTGAAACAAGGAAACAAAGACTGTTTTCAGAGACAAGACCTCATCTAAATCCAGCAAACAATTCAAACAACTGAAAATTGACTAAAGGCTTTAGCTCCTATATGGGAAAACTAATCCTAAAGAGATCAGCACATGCCAGAGTGAGGAACAGTGTGATGCATCTCACTGTCTCAATGAAGAGGGTGCAATGCAGTGCACTTTGTCAGTTACAAAGGTGTGCTGATTACAAAATCACAATTTTATACTCAAAATTGACTCAATTTTCATTGAATTAAACTTTAATTCGATGAAAAATAGAAAGTACAATATGTCAAAGTGTTTTAAGAGATTGATAAGATATTATAAGGGAAAGGATTGCCCCCCAATGGAGTCGCCATTTTGTTATGGGCAATTTTAGTGTTTCTTCAAACGACTAACCCCTACACCTAGTAGCAAGTCTAGAACAACAGCTAAAGTAATTCCATTGCTTTTCCTATAGTTAACATATAAAAGAAAGAGGAACAAAAGAACCAACCTTAGTCTCTTGCTCGATCCTTCTTCCCTTTGACCACTTTTGCCGCTCCCTTCCATACTTAACTCGCTTGGAAGGTACCTACACAAAAGAGATAGAAAACCATCAAAGCATACATATCGATCTATTAACTAAACATATTATAGAATTGAAAGTACAATATGCATCACATAAACACATGAATGGGAAAAACATAGAACTCTTTATTGATAGAGGAAGAATTGCAACCCTTGAAGCCATGTTCGATCCAGTGCTCTCCTTCCAATTTAAAACCCTTCTCTCCTCATGGAACAACAATTTGACATGATAACATTACTCTCTTGCAAGTCTCACTCAAGCAGCGTTCCTTAACTTAAGAAGTTCCAAACTCCCCAAGCCTTTGAATGCCTCCTCCATTTATAACTGAATGGAGGAGGTTAAGCCATTAATGGCCTTCATAAATGCTTTACCATTTTTGGGAGGTGGTTCCATAGAGGATGGGATAATGGATTAAGGTTCATTCATCTCCTTCCTCATCCAAATGCAAGACCAATCCATCTGGAAACTTCCAAAAGGATCCATTGGATGAGGAATCCAATGGATTCATTTCAAAAACTTGATGAACCTCGCTCATTGCAAGCAGAACAAAGGCTAGGCGTGATGCATAACACCTAGATAGTGCAGTGTCTGCAATGCATTGTAGCGTCATAAAGGGCCACCTGCGTTGATCTCTCTAGGGGCATTTTTTGGATGAATGGTGACATGAAACTCTTGGGAGGCAAGAATGATGTAGGTTGACTTCATTAGGGAATGAAAACAACTGAATTAGAGATTGATAGACCCTAATAATACGGATCTGGAAGTCGGGGTTGATGTGCCCAAATTTTCCTGAAACAATTATTGTTTCTAAAATTCTGCAACTTTGCCTGCTGGGAAATATATGGTAGGAAGTATGCCAGATCCTTGACTTTCCTTCTCTAGGGATTGGTGTTAGACCTCAAGAAAGTATATTGATGGGGCAATGGCCACTTTGTATTTTAATGGATGGAATATAAAGCATAAGGCATAAGGAAACTCATCAAGATCCATACCTACAGCTTCGGAATGACAAGCCAATTTATCTTACAAGAGGAGACTCAGTGCTTGGTACATGTAGGGATCTTAGAAACAGTAAAATTACAAAAAAATCAAACTGCTAAGCTACAAAAATATCTCCTATGGGATTGTTATGACAAAATATTGCGCCTTAGTGCAAAGTGTTTCACAAGGGGATAACAAAATGTAACATGGGAATACTACCACTATCATGTAAGTAATCACTTCCTCCTTTTAGTGAAATATAAATCCAACAAGGGAGACTTCCCTAGGAGCCTCAAGGAATCCTTAGCCAAGACAAAATCATGTCTAGGGCCTTGTATACTAACAACTTATTACTGCCACTTAAACATAACATTCAAGGTAAGGAATCAAATGGTTTGTGAGGGGATTTTGCATATTTTAGCATATGAACCTTCTAAGACAATTTTGGGATGTTTATGAAATTAGCATAAGTCAAAGAGTAAACCACAAAAATTACAAATGAATAAAAATTTATGGTTGTTGTAAAACTTGCAATTAAGATAGTATATTTCATAACTCAAGTTATTACAACAGCAAATAAATCGGCCCTTGAACTTGAATGCCAATGAAAACTAGGACTCAAAAGAAAAATTACAATATATTTTAATTAACACATGAATTCTGAAAGTAAAAGGGAATATAAAATCCCTAAAATGAAAAATGTCCAGCCCTACAAAGGGTGTAAAAGAAATCAGTAATACAAGACATGATGAATGAGTCCATTTTTAACCATACAAATGTTCATAAACCCTAAACATCTAACTATTCTATGACTGAAAATACAACTTTAGTTGTTATAAACCCTAATTTAATCCTAAAATACAAAATAAAGATAAAAATTTTGAATTTTATGATTGAATATTAGGAGAAAGACTAGTACCTACTTATTTTCAGGGCATATGAGGTTGACAAATGACTCCTTTGGGAGAGTAATGTGATCTAGAAATATATCTAGGGTTGTGTTACTCGTGAATTGTGTTGTTGTACCTTGAGAACCATTGTCATTATTGGTGGTTTCCCTCATGCCTGTTAATGGTTCACATCATTGACCAATAATCAGGTGGTTTTCTACCATGTTCGACTCTGGCATGTTTATTCACATGGTAGAATTTGTACTTTAGTTAGCTTGAGAGAGAGATGAAGACCCTGGGTTTCATTTGATAAATCCAGGCTACCTGGAGATATTATGTATTCATGATTGTACACATGATTCTTTCTATTCGGATGGTTGCATCCCTGTCGTGGGTCCATACATAGGATCCCTTATGTTTGGATGGTTTAATCCATGTCGTGGATCCATACACATGATCCCTTCTATTCGGATGGTTGCGTCCATGCCATGGATTCATGTATTGTTAGATGTATATTAAGATATGTATTATTAGGCATATTTATATAAGAGATGTCATATATACTATATCATGCTTGATTTGTTGGTCTCCTGACAGTATTTCTTCGGGTCCTTTCCTTGACTTATAAAGTATTTCACCTATCACTCCATGTTTTGCCTTCATGCTTTAGGGGGAATTTGTTACACAATATTTATTCACACTTATCGTCTCATATCCCGAAGTGTAAAAATGACAAAATATGTCACTCTATTCACCATGAAACATATATAGAAGCTTCCCTGAAGAATAGAAGAAAAGTTTCCCTGAAAGAGTTCTTGAGAAAACTTGTCAAAAACTTAGTTTTTAAGGATCAATGCATTTTGCACCACTAGTGACCCGTGCTGGTAACTTGTTGCACTCTTCTGACCTAGCGCTATCAGCATGCCTTCTTATAGGAAAACCTACATTGAACCTCTTCAGGCAATTTTTTCTAAAGTGGAGGATAAGCTTCTCTTACTAGAAGCCTCGAGAACGACGAGTTGGTTACAGGTGATAGGAATAGAGTTAGATCTCCTATTCTTGGTCCTTAATCCTACCCTCATGGATCTTCCCCTTGAGTTGTGGAACCTCTCCCTCCTTTTATGGATCCTTAACTCCCTCTCCTCCCCTATAAATGAGATCCCTATTATCCATAATTGGTTGGTCATTTCTTGTTTGCATTCCTATTCTGAAACTATTCCTAAATGATTCCCATCTTACTAAGGAGAAGGAGTGCTTGAAGGTCTTGGCTAGGACTTGGAAACTCGTCCAAAGGAGGCTTCCAACATCAAGGCTTGAGTGGTTGTATACTTCTCTCATTTTCTATTAATAAATACATCACGTGTTTACTTTCCATAAGCGTGTAAAGAATTACTCATTTAATATGATATTCCTTGATCTATTATATACTTTATGTTATAATTAATTATGCTACGTATGCCTTTGTCATTTTTATTTGATCTTCCTTGCAGGTACTCATCCACAGCTGTTTAAAGAGGATTGAACTTGGAAGCGAGAAGATTGAGGACAACATCAATAGGCATTTAGCATCAGAGTGAGATAATTCATCTATCATACTTTTGTAGGAATTTACAGGGTAATTTCCTCAGATAAAACACCAAAGGACACCGCTCACAAACATATCACAAATCAATACGCCAGCATTCTTGACGTGGTTAAAACCCTCAAAGAGGGAAACAGTCCATGACCTGTGCCAACGCGGCCACTTCAGGCAATTTATTAATAAAAGAGAGAAAATTTACATAATATTCTCTCATGAATGGTCACCCTACAAATGACCCTCCATGCTCTTTAAATAGAGATCATGGACCAATCGGGTGTTAAGCCATGGATCAAGTGTCGGTAATACCAAGGAGAGAATGAACCGTCAGATCACTTCATGTCTAGAACATATCGTGACTGTTAGATTGTATGTTACAAAAGTACATAGTAAAGAAACACACTTTACCTAACTCTACACTAGACCAAGTTATACTTAACTATTTCCTATGTGTCAGAATATCCTAACATCCCCCCTTAAGAACAACTTGGGATAAGATTGAAGGATGTAAAAATATGACACAATAGGAGAAGGAAGGAGGCATTAGAGCCTATCCCCCCTTAGTGACAACTTCCTGAACTCCAACCATAAATCGAAGTTTAGTAAACTTCGCCTCTATGAGATCCTTTGTAAAGATGTCTGCAACTTGATCATCTGTTGAACAATATTTCACTTCAAGAACTTTTTCATGAATGAGCTTTCTGATGAAGTGAATGTGTATTTCAATGTGTTTTCTGCGCTGATGTTGGATTGGACCTTTGCATAGTTGAATGGCACTTTTATTATCACACCAAAGTGTAGTCAGATGTTGCTGCTGAAAACCAAACTCTGACATGATCTGACAAAGCCACAATGCTTCCTTACTAGCTTCTACAATGCCACAGTACTTTGGTTCTGCTGAAGAAAGAGATATGGTACTTTGTTTCTTACAAGCCCATGTAATAGGTCTAGAACCAAGAGTGAAGACATAATCGGCAGTAGACTTCTGATCATCAGGGTAACCAGCCCAATGGAAATCAGTGAAACCAACCAATAGAGGAGATGCTTCTGCACTGTAACGAATCCCAAACTGAACTGTACCTCAAACATAATGAAGTATTCTTTTAGTAGCTTTCCAATGACTTTCATGTTGGTTTTGCATAAACTGAGCAATAAGGCCAACAAAAAAGGAAAGGTCGGGACAAGTATGGGTCAGATACAAAATTTTTCCTACAAGTTGATGGTATAAGGTAGCATTAAATTTAGGGGAAGTACAAGTGACTGAAAGTTTGGCTCCATACTGAAAGGGAGAAGGGGTTGGCTTACAGTCTTCCATGTGAAAATGGCATAGAAGATCACATGCATACTTGGACTGGGAAAGGTATATACCTTCCTTAGATTGCAAGACTTGAAGACCAAGAAAATAATGCAAGTATCCTAAGTCTGTCATTTCAAATTCTTATTAAGGCTGGACTTCACATGGTTTATAAGGTTGGGATCACTACTAGTAAGGATAAGAACATCAACATAAAGAACAAGAATGATAAGGGACTTGCCCACTTTCTTGGTGTAGACAGTATTGTCAAAATGAAACCTAGAAAAGCCAATATCTAAAATAAATCTATCCATTTTGGAATACCAAGCCCGAGGGGCTTGCTTGAGACCATAAAGGGATTTCTTAGGCTGACATAGAAGGTTGGAATCTATTTGCATAAAGCTAGTAGGTTGTTCCATATATATTTCTTCATGCAAGTCCCCATGCAAGAAGGCAAATTTGACATCCATATGATGGACTTCCCATTTGAAAGAGGCAGCAAGGGAAAGAACAAGGCGGATAGAGTTCATTTTGGCAATAGGGGAGAAGGTTTCAATATAGTCAATGCCTTCAAGTTGTGAAAAACCCTTAGCAACAAGACGAGCTTTATGTTTATCAACTTTTCCATCTAGTCCATACTTGGTTCTGTAAACCCATTTTCATCTAACAAGTTTTCATCCCTTTGGAAGAGGAACAACATCCCATGTATCATTTGCCAATAATGAACGGTTTTCTTCATTCATAGTTGCATCCCAATCTGGATGGCCTAAATCTTTTGTAAAGGTGTTAGGATCATAATTCACTGAAGCTTGAGCCAGTAAAGAAGAGGCTCTATCGAATTGAGAATGTGTACGTCACTGATCTGTAGGATCACCAGCAAGAACACCTGTTGCATCCAGAGTAGCACGAACCCATTTTGGAAGTTGAGGAACTGAAGGAGGATCTTGAGAAGGTGGGGGAGGATTGTCATCCTCACTGTCATCATCTGAAGAAGAAATATTTTCAGAAGTAGAAGGGATAGAGAGAGATGGCACATCCGCCAAGCTAGGCTCGTAGGCTAATATATTTTCAGCAAACTTTACATCTCTTCTAATGATGACATTTTTGGACTTAGGTGGAATAAGTCTATATCCTTTGACATCTTCAGAATATTCAACAAAAATACATTTTTCACTCTTAGGTTCTAAAGCTTTATGTTTCTCATCTAGAATATGGGCCCATGCTTCACTTCCAAAAACACAAAAGTGACTTACATCTGTTTTAATTAAGCTCCATGCTTCTTCTGGAGTGATACTCTTTAAAACCTTAGTAGGAGTGCGATTTACTATGTAATTTGCACAGTTAATTGCTTTTTCCCAAAAATTAAGACTAAGTCCTTTAGATTGAAGCATAGAATTAACCATTTCCTCAAGGTGAGATTCTTCCTTTTAGCCACACCATTTTTTTGTCGAGTATATGGAATAGTATGTTGCATTTGAATTCCATTCTTAGTGCAAAAGTTGATCAATTTTTTGTTAACATATTCTCCGCCATTATCAGATCTTAGCTTAAGAATTTTATGTCCAGATTGCTTTTCAACAAAGGCCTTAAAGGCCAAGAACATGTTAAATACTTCACTCTTGAGTTTTAAGAAGTAACCCAAGTGCGTCTGGAGAAATCATCAATGAAAGTTAAGAAATACTTGTAGCCAGAACAAACACCATCTCTGCAACATGCCATTGGAAGACCTGTCACCATATTTTCTTTACATGGATTCTGAAGGGAAAGATAGTTTAAGTGACCAAATCGCTCATGCCAAAGTTTTCTCACTTCATCAGTATGAGCAACAAATACCGAGGGAATATTTGATGACCCAAATTTGTTAAAATTATACAACCTTGTAGAATAATCAGCAATGCCAATAGCTAAAAGCTGTCTATGATCTCTTAGGTCCTTAATTACAACATCATGAGGTGAAAATTAAAAGATTTTACCTTCACCTGAATGAGCTATCTGATATACAGGTAGAAGGTTCCAGGATAATGTTGGAACACATAATACATCATTGAATAGACCATTGTCTAGATGAACAGTTCCAGTCCCGATAACACTAAGAGATCTATCATCACCAATATATATATATTTGGTGTTACAATCATTTAAAGAAGAAAACATGGCTTTGTTTTTTTCCATTTGATAAGAAGCTCCAAAATCAATGAACCACTCATGAGAATGAGAAGAAGAAGATACATTTAGTGCATAACCAGACCGAGATGCTTAAAAACCACATGCAGAAAGTGTTATGCCTGAAGATGAAGTTGAAGTTGAAGAGTGCTACAAATGGATGTTATGCTTCTTCATTGCTGCTTCCAAGGCTTCCATCTTCTTAAAGCATTTGGATTCTAAGTGGCCATCTCGATTACAAAAGTGGAAATGTCTATCAATCTTCTTCCCTTTGTTTTTATTTGTTTAATCATTTTATTGAAATGATTTTTCATTTTGAGACTGAAATTTCTTAGGACCCTTGTTTGGTTTAGCACCATTCTTTTTAGGATATTGCTTCTTAGGATTCTTTGAATTTGGTTGCTGCTGGGTGGCTAAGGCTTTCTTAGAAGAGTTTCCAAGATTAAGAAGACCAAGATATAAGAGTTTTTCTTATTCTCTTATTAAAGAATCAAAAAAGGCATCAAAAGAGGGGGGCTTACAGTCTTGTCCTTGAGAAATAAATGCTTCTCTAGTAGAATGGAAGGTGGAAACAAACACACAGTAGGCTGGTCCCAACTTAGTAAGAATGGAATAGATAAGGCTACCATCTTCTTTCTTAACCTTAACACCTTCCAAGAGAAGTCTAAGGGTATTGAACTTAGACAAAAAAATTTCAATGGAAGAAAAATTATTGGGGTCCAACGTAGGCAACTCATTTTCGAGTTGATGGGCTCTACTTTCATTTTTAATTCCAAAAACTTTAGTGAGATGTTTCATTGCTTCATTAGGGGTATCAAGTTCTGCGAAATGGAATCTAAGGCCTGGAGAAATAGACATCCCTATCAACCCACGTGCTTGATCTTGCCTATTTTTCCATTTGGCTGCCTTATCCTAATCTTTAGATTTGGTTTCTTGGCCTGAGGCTATTCTGTAAAGACCTTTACTTCTAAGAAAATCCACATTGTAGGACCACCATTGGAAGTAGTTGGTGCTGTCAAGAATAAATTGGCATGGAATTTCCATTTTAATAGAAAATGAAGCCATAGATGCTTATACTAAGTGTTCCAATTAAAAGATCTCGAAAAATTAGGCTGATTAAAAAAAAATGGCTCTGAAAACAGATGCCGACGAAGTGCGTGAATGTGCGAAAGTGAATGATAATGTTATATTTAAAAAAAATCCCTTCCCCCTCGCCCCTGCCCCCGCTTTCCAAACTTAATATAATTAGCTCACTTTAAATAAATATTTTGTGCGACCCACTTTTATAAATAAGTGAAAGTCACTTTTACAATGGTACTTTATGAGCTACTCACTAAATTGTAACTTAAATAAATGATAAAGAGACTTTAGAATTGTAAGTCACTCACTTGTTATAATGGGTGAAAAAAGTTTTACATAAAGTAACTTTAAAACATAAGTTACATGTGTTTTTTGAAAAAGTAACTCAACAAAAAAAAAAGACTTGAACCCAAGACCTCTATTCTCATAAAGCAACTTTGGACCAAGTGAGCCAATTTAAAAGGTTAGCAATTTTTGGAAAAGAGGAAGGGTTTTTTTTTTAGTCACTGAAGCTTTGGGGTGCATACTTACTTGAGAAAGCTCTTTTTGCCTACAAAACAAAAAACCACACAACCCAACACAGACATGCAAAAAAAACCAAATCTTTTGGCTTGAAGTTAGCTTTCATTGGAAACTAAATATTTTCCTCAATGTTTATGATTTTCCAAGATCACACTAAGGTGTGACGGAAAAGAGCATACACATGAGAAAAATCCTTTCTTTATGTTTCTGATTTTCCCAGATCGCACAGAGTTGCAGGGCAAAGACCATACACAGAAATGAAAGGTATAGATCCGGTAATAAAAAACAGAGAGCTAAATAAACTGAAATAAACAGAGAGATGAATAAATAGAATTGCAAAAAAAATTGTATACCTCCAGATCTTAAAAATGACGTAGCTAGGGCTACCAAAAACCTTTTCGCATGAAATGAAAGGGGTTCCTCACTAGAACAGATGCTCCTAACACAATAGAGTAGTCCTCTCGGCCCGAAACCAGTCAGAAATAGTAGATCTAGGAAATGACAATCGAATGCAATTATATCAGCTTCAGATTTGGATCACCAACAGATGCAGCCCTCAGATAGCTCTGATATCATGTAGGAATTTACAGGGTAAGTTCCTTAGATAGAACACCAAAGGACACTGCTCAAAAACAGATCACAGATCAATACACCAATATCCTTGACGTGGTTAAAACCCTCAAAGAAGGAAATAGTCCATGGCCTGAGCCAACGTGGCCACTTCAGACAATTTATTAATAAAAGAAAGAAAATTTGCATAAGCTTCACTCATGAACAGTCGCCCTACAAATGACCCTCCATGCTCTTTAAATAGAGATCATGGACAAATCAGGTGTTAATCCACTAATCAAGTGTTAGTAATACCAAGGAGAGAATGAACCGTCTGATCACTTCATGTCTAGAACATATCATGACCGTTGGATTGTAAGTTTAAAAAGTACATAGTAAAGAAACACACTTTACCTAACTCTACACTAGAGCAAGTTATACTTAACTATTTCCTATGTGTTAGAATATCCTAACAACTTTGTATTTTCTAATATAAACTACGAAATTTTTCACATATTTATCTAGTTTCTTTCTATATCCTCTTATAGGACTATAGAGATCGCTTCTGTCTACAGAAGGGATTGTCTGCACAACAGTTTGTCCACTACTAACCCTAGAATATCTACCTTGTAACTTACAAAATCCAAGAAATTTAATGGAATGTTTCTCCACTAGAAATCTTCATAGGGTTTTAAAGAAGGGATTTTCTCAAAAGAAACCAAGTGAATGCACCCTTTACACTAGACAAATGCAATTAATAGAGTACAATTTTGAATTTTATGATTGACTAACAGGATAAAGATTAATACCTACTTGTTTTCAGAGCATAAGGGTTAATGAATGACTCCCATGGGAGAGTAAGATGATATAGAAAGATATCTATGGTTGTCCACTACTAACTCTAGAAGACCTAACTAGTAACTTACAAAATACAAGAAATTTTATGGAAATTTTATCCACTAGAAAGCTTCCTAGGGTTTTAAAGAAGGGATTTGCACAAAAGAACCCAAGTGAATGCACCATTTGCACTAGACAAATGAAATTACATTTAAATCATCCATCAACAAATCCAAAAATATCGTCTAAACCACATAATCATTGAATCAAGATCATCCATCAATACCCTATCCATGAAAATCCATAGAAAATGCAAGATCAACCACTAAATTCATCTCCACAAAAAATCACTTTAGCCATCCTCCTATGGCCTTTTTCATAATGAAAAAAGTAGACGATTAGTAATACAAATCCACAAGTATAAATTATCAAAATGGGGAGAGAACTTCCTCTACTTATAGGAGGAAACCAAGCACCCTTCCTCTACTAGAGCTAATACCGACTGGAAGCCCATAAAACACACAAAAATTTGTGATACAAGGAGGAAGGTCAAGACTAACACCCAAGAAGGTTTTTTCATTTGAATCATCCAAGAATTTTTTATTTATGTAATTTAAAGGAGGTTTCCCCCTCGAAGAGGCTAATTTTTAAGTCATTGATCTATATTTTCTTCTATTTTGTGAGTTGGTTGCATAACATTTGGTATTAGAGGTTTGGATTATAGGGTTTTGCTTCTTCAAACTTGTCATCTTGGAATTTTCGCTATAACTTTTTTTGTAAGAGTCTTCAGAAGCTGAAAAGTTTATCACGTGGAGCCAAAATCTTGGTGAACTGCATGTAAACATTTCAGATATGGGTTTGCTATATTTTCGGAGATATGATCCGAGGAAGTTAGGGTTTTGGCAGGTTCCAAAATTCAGTCTCAAATCGGTGACATAGGGAAAATCGTAATAACTTTCATTTTAGGAATTGGATTTAAATTCTATAAAAAGTGGTTGAAATTACATAGACTGTAGTTTTTTGTGTAGCATTAATAGAGCTAAGGTTGAAACAATGACACGTGGAACTTTGTACAAGTTATCTATACTAAACCAATCTATAATCAGGTCATTATGGGAGTTTGGGCATAAATCTTTCTTGAAGGCTCAAATCTTGGTATGACTTGTGGGGTTGGAAAGAAGACTTGGAGGGATACATCAAGAAGAAATTTTAGACCTGGGATATCTAAAACTACAGAGATACAATAGATTCAATATCAAGCTCCTACAAATTAAGAAAAAGGTGTGTATTTTTTTTTTTTAAATTTGCATAAGTTTTGTTTGAAGCGATTCAAAGGGAATAGCGAAGCATAAATATCATTAATTGATGCCCCAAAGAAAGAAAATGGAAAAAACTAGTAAAAAACCCAAAATCTATACTACTACACATGAAGACGAGGAAGAAATGCAACATGATATATCAAAATTACAAGACCAAGTGCAACAAATTTCCCTCTCGCAAAGAGTAACCAAAAATGAAATGGAATATAATATGGATGGTTCTAATAATGGTTTAAAATCATGCATGGAAGGTTTGGAAGCTAAGATGGATGGAATGGAATATAATATTGATGGTGTAGAAGAAAAAATTAAAGGTAACATGGAAGATTTGAAGAATGGTTTAAAATTAGACATGGAAGGGTTGAAGGAAGGTTTAACAAGTTGCTACAATAAATGCTTCCTAATGGAAAAAAACTATTAGATAAAACTCATGATGAGAACAAAAATTATGTTAATCATGATTTCATAGTCTCTAACATTGGATTGAAGACCTACCATACTCCAAAGATTGATATGAGGAATTTTGATGGGAAGGATCTGGTAACATGGATACTACAAATGGAGCAAACTTTTGATCTACATAATGTGAAAAACACACAAATGGTATACATTACAACTTTATATTTAGAACCCAATAAGTTTTTATGGTATCGATGGCCTTGTTCTTTTAAACGAATTATTACTTGGTCAATTTTTATGGAGGAAATGATAGCACATTATGAGGATACAAGGAGCAACACCTTCTTTAGCTAGTTGATAGATCTCAAACAAAAGGGTTCAATGGTGGAGCACATTGAGGACTTCCTAAAATTGAATATAATGCTAAATGATATTCCAGAGGAGCATACAATTGATTTCTTCATAGGGAATTTAAAGGATAACATCCAACATGAGGTTCACCTTTGGGAACCTGATTCACTGAAGAAGGCATTCAAGTTGGCAATAAAAATTGAAAGCAAAATTATGGCAACAATAAAGCCTACCACTCAAAACTATAAAGATGGAAGTGTTGTTGCTCCTAGCCTTCCACAACCTACAAGGTTGACACCACAACAATCAGAAGAAAAAAGAGCAAAAGGGATTTGTTAGAGTTGTGATAGCAAATACACTAAAGTTCATAAGTGTGTTGAGAATAAATTATTTTACATAGATTGTGAAGAGGAGGAGGAAAAGGAACAAGAAACTTCAAAAGAAGAGGATATACACCAGGAACCAACATTAGAGAAAGAAGAAATCAATTTGAAAATATCTTGTAATGCATTGGTAAAAATTACCACTCCTAAAACTCTCAAGATAGAATGAAATATCAAGAAGAAAAAGATAATAGTGTTGATTGATTCGGGTAGTACCCATAATTTTATTCCTTGTAAGATAGCCAAGGAATTGAATTGCTTCATATATCCAGCATCAAAGTGTCAAGTGATGGTTGCAAATAGAGGAACTATAAATTGTTCTGGAAAGTGCCATAATATCAAGTTAACCATGGGGGAATATGTATTGAATATTCCAATGTTTTCCATTCCAATGGGTGGTGTTGATGTTGTACTAGGAGTCCAATGGTTATAATCTTTAGGTACGATAGCTTTTAGTTTTCAAGAAATTTTCTTGAAATTATTTTGGGAATGAAAGAAGTGGAATTAAGGGGTATTACAGGGAAACCAAGAAAGATAATAAAATCTAATGGAATGACAAAACTTCTCAAGAAATAACAATGGGGCATAATTGCACAAGTATGCTCACTAGAGGCTCAAACCTCGAAATCATCTATTTCTCTAGATCTCCAAAAAATCTTGAACAATCATTCCAAGGTATTTGAGACTCTTAAAGGCCTCCAATCTATTTGTGATCATGATCATGCTATTCATTTGCTTTCAGAAAGATTTCCTCCAAACATGAGGGTTTACGGATATCCCTATGCCCAAAAGAGTGAAATTGAACGTATGGTTGCAGAAATGCTAGAGCCAAGTATAATTCAACCTAGTCAAAGCTCTTTCTCTGCTCCGGTAGTATTGGTGCACAAGAAGGATGGATCATGGCGCACGTGTCTGAATTATAGGGAGCTCAACAAGCTTGCTATTAAGGATAAATTTCCCATTCTAGTCATTGATGAATTATTAGATAAATTACATGGAGCAATTTACTTCAACAAGTTGGATGTTCAACTGGGATATCATCAAATTAGAATTAAGATGGAAGACATTTCAAAAACAACATTTAGAGCTCATGACGATCATTATGAATTTTTGTTCATGCTTTTGGCCTTACAAATGCACCTTCTACATTTCAAGGTTTAATGAATTGCATTTTCAAAGCCTTCCTTAGTAAATTTGTGTTAGTATTTTTTGATGATATACTAATCTACAAAAAGTCTTGGAAGGATCATGTTCAACGTGTTTACAAGGTGCTCAAACTATTGGAGGAGAAACAATTATATGCAGAAACCTCCAAATGTTTCTTTGGAGTACAAGAGATGGAATATTTGGGTCATATTGTATCTTATGAGGGTGTTAAGCTATATCCTAACAAAATTAAAGTCATTAGGGAATAGAAAATCCCTACAACCATAAAGCATCATCGAGAATTTCTTGGGTTGATAGGGTATTATCGCAAGTTTGTTAAGAAGTATGGGAGAATAGCAGAAACTCTAACAACATTATTGAAGAAAGATGCATTTTCTTGGACTCCAGAAGCAAATAAGGCATTTGAACATCTTAAAGAGGCAATGTGCCAAGCATTAGTCTTAGCTACACCAAACTTCACAAAAACATTTGTCATGGAATGTGACGCCTTAGGAAATGGAATTGGTGTTGTTTTAATGCAAGAAGGAAGACTCATTACTTTTGAAAGTTGTCCAATCAAAGGAAAGTATTTATAGAAACCTACTTATGAGAAGGAAATATTGGCAATACTACATTCACTAAAGCAATGGCGACCTTACCTAATGATAAGACACTTCAAGGTAAAAATAGATCATGATAGTCTTAAATAATTTTTGGAACAAATATTATCTTCAGAAGAGCAGCAAAAATGGTTCACAAAGATGTTGGATTGTAACTTTGAAACCATCTACAAAAAGGGGAAGAAAAATGTTTTTGTAGATGCACTCTAAAGAAAGGACAAGGGTGTGGAAGAATTGCTTTGTTCCATTTCTATTATCCAACCAGATTGGATAAATGAAGCAAGGGATTAATGGAAGAATGACAAAGAACTGTGGACACTCATTCAAAATTTACAACACAATCCTAGTACATATGATACATTTAGCTGGAAAAATGATTCATTATGGTACAAAGATCATTTATATATTTGCAATAATTCCAAACTAAAACAAAATATTATTTTGGAATTGCACACCTCTCCCTCAGGAGGGCGCTCAAAATGTTTAAAAACTTACCACAGGGTTATGAAGGAATGTTTTTGGGATGGCCTTAAATCTGATATTCAAAAGTTTGTGGCAGAATGTTTAGTTTGCCAACAAAATAAAGTTGAGACAATTAAATTCTTGGGCCTTTTACAACCTTTATCCATTCCAAGTCAACGTTGGGAGGAGGTTTCAATGGATTTTATCACAGGTTTACCCAAGTCCGAAGGAAAGAGTGTCATCATGGTTGTAGTTGATAGACTTACCAAGTATGCACACTCATCCATTTCAAGCTAGTACAATTAGTACTGCATTTATGGAAACAATTCAAAAACTACATGGAAACCCAAAGATTATTGTATGTGAAAGAGATCCCATTTTCGCTATAAATTTTGGGATGGAATTATTTTCTTGTTTGGGTACTCAATTACTAATAGCTCATCTTATCATCCTCAATCTGATGGGAAAAATTAGATAGTGAACACATGTTTAAAAGGATATCCTCGTTGATTTGTATTTGATAAAAAAATACAATGGGTCAAGAGGTTACCTCTCGCTGAATGGTGGTATAACACTTCCTTCCATATTGTAGCAACAATGACCCCATTTATGGCACTTTATGGATATCATCCATCGTCCATCACATCATATTTAAGAGAAAATTCTAAGGTTCAAGCAGTGGAATATCACATAGAGCATCAACAACAATTTATCCAACTCTTAAAGGATAACCTCATTTTGGCACAAAATTGACTGAAATAGCAGGAAGATCAACATCACAACGAAAGAGGTTTTGATGTAAGTGACTGGGTAATTTTACGTCTATAACCATATAAAAAAATGTCGCTCAAGTAAGCTAAGAAGGATAATAAATTATCACCAAAGTATTATGGTCCTTACAAGGTGTTGCAAAAGATTTATACTATGGAATACAAATTAGAGCTTCCTACATCTTCCCGAGTGCACCTAGTTTTTCATGTTTCATGCTTTAAGAAGGTTATAGGTGACAAGATCCAAATTCAAACAATATTGTCAGAACTTGACGAGGTGGGGAAAATAATATTGGAACCTGAAGCAGTCATGGAAACACGAACTCAACAGCTATAAAATCGACCAATTTCAGAGTATCTTATCAAGTGGAAGAACTTACTCGCTGAAGATTCGACATGAGAGGATGAGAATTTTATACAAAATCATTCATAACTACTCAAGCATTGAGGACAACACTTTTTTGAAGGAGAGTGGCATGTTAGGTCCCTATAATACTAGTGTAGCCCCCCTTATTGTTATTGTTAGTATAGCCCATTTATTATTGTTGTGGTGCCCATGTAGTCCCCATATTGTTAGTATTGTGCCCCATAGAAGCCCACTATTGTTGTTGTTGTGTCCTTACATTATTATTGTTATGTCGGATCTGATTATATTGTGACCCCTTAGAGTCTTATATATAGAAAGGATGTTTTTTTCATTTGAATCATCCAATAATTGTTCATCTGTGTAATGTAAAGGAGGTTTCCCCCTGGAAGAGGCTAATTTTTAAGCAGTCGATTTATATTTTCTTCTATTTTGTGAGTTGGTTGCATAACATAAGGAGGGCCTTAGGTTGGGTCATGGGATTTGGTTGATCTCGAAGACAAAAAACAACAAATACTATCAAACTCTAAAGCCCTATGTTTTTCTATAAAAGTGACATTGCTCCCACTCTTTCCTCGCAGTGTTTGGGAAAAGAGGTTTCTTGTACAAGCAATGTGCATTTATTGGAAGAAGATATTCATTTCCAGCTACAACAATAAGGAATTTTTCTTGTTGGGATATTACGACAAGCAAGAACTTTTGGTGTGCTATGAACAACTCTAACAAACAAGGAATTTCAATTTTTTTTTGTGTTTAAGGCAACTACAACAAGAAATTTCTTTGTGTTTTGGGTAGTGTGTTATTCCCAACTTCATTATATTAGGAAAGCAACTTGCTTTCTTTCAAGATTTTTCTTTTATCTTTATTTGAGAAAGAGTGTCATTATGGGCCTTAAGGTTTTATGCAAATTTCATTCTTGTTTTGCAACAATAATGAATTCTCACCACTGCTATTATGAATTCAGAAAAGTATAAGAGCCATCAAATGCATGAAATTGATAAGACAAAAACAGACAAGTCAATTCAGCCAGAATATGTCCACCACTATTATGAATGCAGAAAAGTATAAAATCCATCAAATGCATGAAACTGATAAGAAAACAACAAACAATAGATGACCCTCCAAAGGTGAATCACGAGAAGCTTGTTGATAATCTACATAAATCAATTACAAAATGTCTTCAACATTGTAACTGAGTAACAAGTAACTAAAGTATATGTATTTTGAAATTTTCCCAAGTGAAGTGTTCAATGAAAGTCATGTCCCAATAACCCAATATTTATGATATGAAATATAAATGAGATCTTAAGTGTAACTACTTGATTGAACTCTTCATTGAAATATCAGTCATGGTTGTGAGGTGATTTCCATGTGCATATGTCACTGTGTGTATTTTTTTTGGGCACTAGTAAATACTTCTCACCTACAACATTGTTCAAGCAAACTATTTGAAGAAAATTATGACTGACAAATTCAATTATAAACCCAGAATTACAGTGAAATTTGAGGAGTTTCCTAAGATGGAATATTACAAAGGAAACCAAACTCACTAAATAAAAACCTTGTAAGTTAAAATAACATGTTTATGTGTTGATATGATTAGTATTTGTACAATTTCATTTAATCCATAGGATGCCAACAAATATCAACAGAACCTCAAGTAATGATAGAATATTTACTAATAGTCTCTCTATTCCTTTCTTGATGCAACATTTATAGTGATGTAATAATCTCCCTACTTGTACAGCTTTATCTTGGACATTTTTCTCGTACCTATAGTGACATCCATGCATCTCCCAGTTGGATCTCCTAGATCGGTATCATCATGCAAAAATGACTCCACAATGCCATCAAATGATGCATACTCCCCAAAAAAATCCATATTAACTTCTAGTTAAAGTTCTTTATCATCATATTGCCAAAATGGAGTGCTCATGAGACTGCATATAACAATTTTTAGAATACTTTGTTAGGACACTTGTTAAAGAAGTTTCAATTTAAGCTTAGTAAAATTATCTGAAAAAACTATAAATAAATTTTAATATCCTTACCAATCAATTTGATGTGGAAGCAAGTGTCCCATCTGATCCATACATACGTAGAGGATTTGATGAGCTAGCGTTGTGTTGTAGTGCACCTTCCATAGACAACACATCACTAGGTGTCTGAGTATATGGTGTTGAGGGTGTAGAGCTTGGGGAAGGCCCAACATTATTCATTGTTCCAGAACTAATTGTAGGACCAGAAGAGGAACTAGGTTGCTTCCTTTTTCTTGCAGTTTGACCCTTGGAGGCATCCTTTCAAGACCACAAAATGGAAAAGGTAAGCTCCATTTCAAACAGAAAAGATGAAATCTTGCAGCTTTGGAATTTTGGAGTCAAAGCCTCTAAACACATGCTTGGTGAAATTTTAGTTAATATCTATATCATAAGCAGAAAATGGGAAATGAATTGCATAAATACATTTTCTACATCCCAAACCTTGTCTTTTTTATCGAATGATGATGTAGCCAAGCAAGATGAGTTGGGATTGAAACACACTTCAATGATTAATAAGTTATTATTTTCAATGGTACTTCCAACTCCTTGTGTCTCCATATTCGACAACACTGCCTACATTCCCACATACTAATTCACCAGTACTGGCTAGTAAATTGCAATCAGAAGAGAAGTGGCATCATACAAATTTACTCATACTAGCTCAAAAGCAACCAAACTCACTAAAGGAAAACCCTGTAAATTAAAAAAATGTGTTATGTGTTAACATGAATTGTATGTATAACATTTAATTTAAGTAAAAGGATGCCAACAAATATCAACAAAACCTCAAAGAATGACAAAATATTTAAAAATAGTCTCTCTATTTCTTACTTGATGCATAATTTATAGTGATGTAGTAATCTCCCTACTTGTACAGCTCTAGCTTGGACCTTTTTCTCATACCTTTAATGACATCCGTGTATCTCCCAACTAGATCTCGTATATTTGTATCATCATACAAAAATTACTCCACATTGTCATCCAATGATCCAACATCCCCAAAGCAATCCATATCGACCTACAGTTAAATTTCTTTATCATCATATTTCCAAAATGGAGTGCTCATGAGACTACACGCAACAATTTTTAGAATACTTTGCTAGGAATCCTACTAAAGAAGTTTCAATTTAAGCTTAGTAAAATTATTTAGAGAAATGTAAATAAATTTTAATATCCTAATGAATTGGTTCAATGGGGAAGTAAGTGTCCCATCTAATCCATAAGTAGAGGCTTTCTTGAGCTAGCGTTGTGTTACAATGCACCTGACATAGACAAAAAAATTGCATCAAATCACATAGAACAGAAGTCCCCTTTACCTTCGAAGGACAGGCCGCATTTTTCTAGGATTTGATCTTGGATATATTGAAAAATTGGTCTAGCATTTTTTTTAATCCCTGTCATGGTGTCATATCCCAAATTTGTGACCTCCAAGAAATTATATATTTTTTCCATACTAACCCAACACACCTCTCTAGCATGAAATCTAGAACCTCAAATAGTTGCCCAAATTTTACATCATTTAGACCATGAAGCAGCTCAAAATAGTAGCAGTTGGCTATAATGCACACATTGAACATGTGCACAGGTGATTTCCTCACATCATAGGAGGAGCATATTCAAAAAGGAGTGAAGACACACATTAGATACATTAAGGATGTACTCAAGCACAATAAAAGATAATGGGGAACGAGACAAAACCAAGTTTCAAAACAGAAAGAAAGCAAAAGTGACCCTCTAACTGCCTCTCCCTCTCTCTCACATACACATACAATCATGAAAGTACATACACATTGTACAACTATCTTAAAATAACTATAATAATTTCAATAAAGAAAATGAAAATTACCATTTATAGTCGGTTTCATTGATATCATCTGTAGGCTCCCGAGGTATGCAAAGCCACTTTTGATATTCATCACACAGTGCCCATCCCACTTTTGGTTGTGCACACTGCCACTCTATGTTCTCATCACAATTCCTAACTTCACTCATAATCATGTTTTCTCCTTCCTCATTGACACCACTTGAAAATGTCCTCTCCGACTACGTCATTGTTGCAACCTACCACTCTCCATCTCTCTAAAAATTTGTTTTCTAACAAAAGATTTTCTATGACGTCCTGTTTGAAATTTGAAAGTTTATGTTTTGGCTCACAATTCATTTTCACACTTAAGAAGTTGTACACCATCTACATAGGTGAGGAAACATTAGTATAAGAATCAGATTGACCTTTTATTCCATCCAAATCCCTATGTCTTCTTTATGTTGTTCCATTGTTCTAAAAGAGTTGGTATCTGTAACACCCTCCTCCCAAATCTACCCAAGCAACCATCCAGTAGGGTAAAAATGTGACGAGAGGCCATTATGATATGATTCGACCTCATAAGTCAGCTTAAGGAAGTGGAACCGATGGAAACACACCATACAAACATCCAACATCATCAATCAAACCCTCAGAGGACAAGTCAACCACTCAGGCAGCCTGTCCCTGGGTCCCACTCTTATTTTAGGTCTCTTTGGCCATATTCACTCTCATGCTATGGGCAAGGGAGTGACCATCAACCTAAAGTCACTCTCAGAAGCCTACATGCCAGCGACTATGGACCAAAATTGTCAGTGTTGTTCCGGTGACTCCAGGATTTGAGCCACTTTTTCAGACCCAGAGCTTGGGCCACTTCCCAAAACTGAATCATCTCTTCATATTCGTAATTTAACATGGAAATGAAAGTACTAAATCAAATACATGTTCAAGACCTTGACTGGATCCCTACTATCCATGGTAGGCATTTCTTCAAACACATCATCAACATGTAACCTACAGGTGTACATAACATAGTTAAGCATAGGGATCTCATACTTATATGAGAATCTCTATGAACCATTGTTTCGTCATGCCATTTGTTTCATTACCATCTATTAGTTCATAAACACATTATCCATTCACATACAAGTAACAACATGCTGAGAGCCATACATAGCTAGTGTCATAAAATGTGTATATAACCAATATAATAGGAATAGAAATATATTAAACATATCATCCATCAAATCCATAAATACATCAGTACCTTTACACATGAAAATCAAGGTAAAGGATTTCTCATTAATGAATGCAATGAACCAACTGGAGATGGGACTACCACATTCCGCCCGACCATAGAATGCTTGAGCCAAATCTCTCTTCAACCATTCACCCTCACGCCATATTTCAAGCATGAATGTGGGATCTCATAGAACACATCAATCAAAACTCATCCAGGGCTTCCAGAGGTCGTCCAACTCAACTCATCAAACAATGATTCCACCTCACGACCAGACATCACCAAAACCATAATCAGACCAGTCTCCATTTAAGCCTTCTAGGGCTTCCAGAGCGTTTGTTCCAACCAAGGCTTCCAAGACTAGTAACTCAACCCACAATTATTACCAGGATTCCAAAGCGTTTGTGTAACCAAGGCTTCCAAGACTAGTAACTCAATCCAAATTGTTACAGGGCTTCCAGAGCATTTTTCCAACCAGGGCTTCTAGGAACTAATAACTCAACCCAAGCTAAGGAATCATGAGAACCAACCAAAAACGAATCATGAAAGTAAACCCGTAATCACCATGACTATCTAGGAAATGGCAAGGCTATGCAATCCACTGTCGATCAAGGAAATCCTCCATGCCAATGATAGATCATGTCCAAGAAACCACATACATGTGCCATGCATGGCAAAACTAGTGAAGAAATCACACATGCAACTCGATACTTGCAAGAAAATCTGATGTAGTTGCTGATGATGATGCCTTCTTGTGCTTTCCTTCTCTTCCTTTGCCTTCTTTCTCCAAGAATCCAAGTATGCCACACCCATCAAGAGTGCTCCAAGAAATCTCTAAGTATCCAAGAGTATGAGAGAGAGAATAATGAGAGAGAGCTCCAACACTAAACTGACAAAAGGTTACAAACTGATCCTCAGAAGCCTTTTTATGAATGAGGCCTCTATTTTCTTCATTTTCCATTATTTTCCTTCATTTTCCTCCTCATGTCCAACTTGTGACCTTTCACCTCCTTTTAATGTGCCAAAATTCCTTTTAATGCCTTAGCCATTGCCTTTGCCAATTTCCTTAGCCATAAACGACCAAATAATCACCCCCTAAGATGTCTTTCCCAACATTCATCTTGGAATAAGTGTCCCATTCATCCGTGGTTATTATTTTTCCTTCATTACCTGGAAATTTTCACCAGGGTTGTTACAGAATCATCCCACTTGGGGGACATCGTCCTCAGTGTTCAATCACACATATACCTCAACAACCTGCTGAAATAAGACATACTGCTTATGGAGCTTTATAACACTGCTTGATGCAGTATTTACAATGAAATATCTTCTCAAGACATAACATCATGACAACATGTCAACATACCACATAGTGGAGCTTTGTAGCACAACTCATTACGATAGTTACAATGATAAACCTATTGAGTGGCAACTCATATGACATCATAACATGATGATAACATAACCACATGATAGCATAATAACATAACATCCATACTGCATAATGGAGCTTTATAACACAACCCATTGCGATATTGTTGTGGCCACAACCACCACCCTATTAAAACCTGCCTTGGTAGCAATTTTGAATGGGTCCCCTAAAAGTCGATTCTTTCACCTCTCTGAGTGATCTGTTTTATCCCAAAGACTTTAACTCGTTGCGGAGCCAAATCTTCAATTCCTAATGGTTAAGCCCCCCTCTTTGAATATCTGCCACATGATTCATCTCTAGCCCTTCCTAAACCTCCATTCATTTCCTCCATCGGGACCTTTTCAACCCTCAAAAACCTTCCATCGCACCTTTATCTCCATTATAACTCTTTATAATAGAAATACTCAAAAAAAGGCTTAAATCACCCCTTTTCTCCTATCGGAATCAACACTAAGGCATGATGCATACCACCATACTCCGGACCCGACGACTTTATTAACCATATTATATAAATATCGAGTTTGGAGCCCGTCGCATATCGCAATCGGTGGCGTCCATGGCATAAACATAAAGTCTGTTATGGCGAACCCACCGGGGCCATTAACCTCACCACATATGTATTTTGGGTCTGCCTTCCCAATCGCTTATCGCAATTGACGAGACCCGGGAATCGTATATAAAATACAATGCGATATGGCGTACCCACCGTGTTATTAAATATAACACACACACACACACACACACACACACACATAGATATCGGGTCCACCCCCGCCCCATCGCAAATCGCTATCGGCGGATTCTAGCGCTCATGCATAAGGTGAAACACCATATGGTGGACCCGATGATGGGTATAGTTCCAGTGCATAAATTTTCAAGTCCGGCTGCATGGCCTGGCCGCGAGTTTTCCCGTGTTTCCTGTGTTTTCGATAAAATGCTATAGTCGCAATTTTAATGGAAAATCCCATATGGCAAACCCGATAGGGTATAGGTTCCCGTCTATAATATTTCAAGTCCGGATTTTCGATCTGATTATGTGTTATGCCATGATTTTCAATGTAAATCAGATTCACACTCGTGGGACTTAATCAATGCATAAATTAAAAACCAGGGGCAGAAACTTTCACATTTGATGTTATAAACATTTAATGAAGGCAAGATTAGTGTTTTGTAAGCATTTTTCCATATTTCTCACAAGCATGGCTGATATGAATTATTTCTGCAGGCAAATTTGAGTAGACCCGGTGACGGATAAATGGAAGCTATATCAAGATGACACCTTTGCATCACTGGTGTCAATATTGCAAAAACACACTCTGCAAAAGGGAATACAAACTACCATAGTGCATAATGAAGGCACTCTCTGTGTTCAGCAGAAGCACTCATGATAGCGCTGATCCAACAAGATGTCATTACTTCCAAAACACATTCAATCATGCCAGATGTGGGATGATGAGCGCAATGTTTTCAGTTTCCTTCCAGAAATAATAAGGGATAATGTTTTCTTTATACAGGTGTGAAGAGATAACATGCAGTCATTCTCTTTCAATCAACATCTATTCATTCCTTAGGAAATGAAGCACTAGAGTGATGGGAAATGCCCTCTACGTGCCAGCAATGACACCGAGTGTTCTACATCTGTGTGTTCTGATCTATATATTGAAGAGAACAAGGGGAAGACAAAAGGAACAAGGGAAGGATTAGAGTCATTTCCATGTGCATAAGTATTACCTCCGGATAGGAGATAAGGTATTTTTGTTTGGAGAAAACAAATTTGATTTATTATGAATAAAGGAGACTATTTTGGTTGAATGAGGAGCCTTTTGTTTCATATTTAAGATCCTTTGCTTTCATGTGTTTCGAGATAGGGTGTTTTTGCTGGAATAAATACAAATGTGTTTTGTTTTTGTGCATATTGATAATGATACAACTTATAATTAGCCTTGTTTGTTTGAATGTAATTCTTCATCATAGTTAATTCATACGTAGTCCCTGATTTGAAACCATGTTGGACACTAGTTGCAAGCTTTCCTTCCATAAAATGGAATGTGTATTCCTGTATGAATGATTGGATTGAAATTAAGAATTAATGCAACCTTGTTCTTATGTGAATTAGTAATTGATTCATTTAGAGTTGGAATTCATATATGATGTTTAACCTCTCTTTTTTCAAGCTCCTGCAGGATAAATTAGGATAGTTAGGATATAGACTAGAGTAGTTAGAAGAAGTGTAGATAGGATTCAATACATAGAGGTTAGCTGTTTTATTTTGTTGATGTAACGGAAGTCTTCTTCCCAGAAGGAATCTTTCAACTCATTTAACAATTTACGGGGTCCCTTAAAACCCGTTGGAACTAGCCATTCCAAATGAAAGCAGGTCTAATTGGGGCTTGCTGAAGGTAGCAGATGAAGGCAATCTGAAAAAGGTAAAAACGAGACTACAGAACTGAAATCAATTGGCTGAAAAAGCACTGCAATTAAAAACAGAAGGAAAATAAACTTTGCAGCAAAACAAGAGAAGAAAAGACAGAAATGTAACAGGTAATGAAAGCAGGTCTAATTGGGGCTTGGATGAGTCTATTGATCCTAAATACATCATTACCTTGCAAATCAAACACATTTTCAATGAGCCCATGAGAACTGGAAGATCAGTGATGGAATTCAAACCAAAGACACTCATTGGCATCTGTTGGGAACTAGGTAAAATCTGTTGATAACCTGGATACCTGAAGCATGTAGGGGCATCTTCATAAGAAAAAATGTGTAACTACAGCTGGACTGGCATGGAGGAACGTTGCATTTTAAAATCCCACTCAGACCTAGCCTATACTTTCTTGTAAGGTTTGCAGTCATTCTCCATTGGTCCCATCCACCACACTAAGTTTTCCAATACCTGTCATCTACAAGTAAACCTCCTTTCATGGGCTAAACTCACTATCATATACCCTGTGGCAAATCCAATTGTGCTCTAGTCCTTGTGCCTGAAACTGGAAGGACTTATTTAAAAGAAAATGAAATGTCAAGTCCTTGTGCCAATCTGGAAGGACAGGTTTTTTGGGAAGTCGGTTAGAGTAGGGACTGTTGCTGGGCTCAGAGTACTGGTTGATACAGCAAGCCCAACCTTGCTTAAGCGGTTTAAAAATATGGCATGATCCATGACTACGCCCCATTCAATCATATGAAAATATAGCACTGAAATTCTTATATAAAGTGCAGATAAACATATCCACATCAAGCTTGATGAGAAATAAAGAGCTGAGGTACACACCTAAATAGGTATTGACAGACCAGTGATGGCCCCGAAAGGATTTTTGAAAGTGGGAAACAGGTAAAGGAAGGTCAATAAATCTCATAATATTACCATTGGATAATGCCTGTCAAAAACTTACCAGTAGGTAGAAGTTATTTGTCTTTATCCCCCCCTATAGCAATTAATGTAGAAGTGGGACCCATGCCTGTCCATATATACAGTTTGCATTTAAAGTTTATCTTAACACCCTGATGTTCTATTGATCCAAGGTTTATTTGGAAATAGAGATAACTGGTTCGCCCAGTGGTTCGCCATTTGTTGTGGCCACAACCACCATCCTATTAAAACCTTCCTTGGTAGCAATTTTGAATGGGTCCCCTAAAAGTTGATTCTTTCACCTCTCTGAATGATCTGTTTTATCCCAGAGACTTGAACTCATTTCCAAGCCAAATCTTCAATTCCTAATGGTTAAGCCCCTGTATTTAAATATCTACCGCATGATTCATCTCTAGCCCTTCCTAACCCTACATTCATTTCCACCATCGGGACCTTTTCAACCCTCAAAAAACTTCCATCGCACCTTTATCTCCATTATAATTATTTATAATAGAAATACTCAAAAAAATGCCTAAATCACCCCTTTTCTCCTATCAGAATCAACACTAAGGCATGATGCGTACCACCATACTCCGGACCCAACGGCTTTATTAACCATATTATATAAATATCAAGTCTGGAGCCCGTTGCATATCGCAATCGATGGCGTCCATGGCATAAACATAAAGTGCAGTCCGATATGGCGGACCCGCCAGGACTATTAACCTAACCACATATGTATTTCGGGTCTGCCTCCCTAATCGCTTATCGCAATCGGTGGGACCCGGGAATCATATATAAAATACAATGTGATATGGTGGACCCGCTGTGTTATTAAATATAACATATATATATATATATATATATATATATATATAGATATATATATATATATATATATATATATATATATATATATATATATATATATAGATATATATATATATATATATATATATATATATATATATATATATATATATATATCGAGTCCGGCCTAATCGCATATCGCAATCGGCGGAGCCCTAGGCCTGCGCATATTGTGATATGCGATATGGTGGACCCACCGATCCTATTAAACATAATATATATGTTATCGGGTCCGCCCCCGCCCCATCGCAAATCGCTATCGGCGGAGTCTAGCACTCATGCATAAGGTGCGACACCATATGGCAGACTCGACGATGGTTATAGTTCTGGTGCATAAATTTTCAAGTCTAGCTGCACGGCCCGACTGCGAGTTTTCCTATGTTTCCAGTGTTTTCGATAAAATGTTTTATAGCCACGATTTTTAATGGAAAATCCCATATGGCGGACCCGATAGGGTATCAGTTCTAGTCTATAATATTTCAAGTCCGAATTTCGGATTTGGTTATGTGTTATGCCATGATTTTCAATGTAAATCGAATTCGCACTCGCGAGACTTAATCAATGCATAAATTAAAAACCAGGGGCCGATTCTTTCACATTTGATGTTATAAACATTTAATGAAGGCAAGATTTGTGTTTTGTAAGCATTTTTTCCATATTTCTCACAATCATAGCTGATATGAATTATTTCTACAGGAAAATTCGAGTAGACCCGGTGACGGATAAATGGAAGCTATATCAAGAAGACACCTCTGCACCATCGGTGTCAATATTGCCAAAAACATACTCTGCAAAAGGGAATACAAACCGCCATAGTGCCTAATGAAGGCACTCTCTGTGTTCAGCAGAAGCACTCATGACAGTGTTGATCCATCAAGATGTCATTACTTCCAAACACACATTCAATCATGCCAGATGTGGGATGATGAGTGCAGTGTTTTCAGTTTCCTTCAGGAAATAATAAGGGATAACGTCTGATTTATACAGGTGTGAAGATATGATACACAGTCGTTCTCTTTCAATCAACATCTATTCATTCCTCAAGAAACGAAGTGCTAGAGTGATAGGAAATTCCCTCTACGTGTCAGCAATGACACCGAGTATTCTACATCTATGTGTTCTGATCTGTATATTGAAGAGAACAAGGGGAAGGTGAAAGGGACAATGGAAGGCTAAGAGTCATTTCCATGTGCATAAGTATTACCTCCAGATAGGAGATAAGGGTTTTTTGTTTGGAGAAAACAACTTTGATTTATTATGAATAAAGGAGACTATTTTGGTTGAATGAGGAGCCTTTTGTTTCATATTTAAGATCCTTTGCTTTCATGTGTTTTGAGACAGGGTGTTGTTGTTGGCATAAATGCAAATGTGTTTTGTTTTTGTGCATATTGATAATGATATAGCTTATAATTAACCTTGTTTGTTTGAATGTAATTCTTCATCATAGTTAATTCATAATTAGTCCCTGATTTGAAACTATGTTGGACATCAGTTGCAAGCTTTTCTTCCATAAAATGGAATGTGTATTCCTGTATGAATGATTGGATTGCAATTAAGAATTAATGCAACCTTTTTCTTATGTGAATCAGTAATTGATTCATTTAGACTTGGAATTCATGTATGATGTTTAACCTCTCTTTTGTCATGCTCCTGTAGGATAAATTAGGATAGTTAGGACATGGACTAGAGTAGTTAGAAGAAGTGTAGATAGGATTCAATACATAGAGGTTCGATGTTTTATTTTGTTGATGTAATGGAAGTCTGCTTCCTAGAAGCAATCTTTCAACTCATTTAACAGTTTACGAGGTCCCTTAAAACCCGTTGGAATTAGCCATTCCAAACTAAAGCAGGTCTAATTGGGGCTTGCGATTAGGTTAGTTCTGCTTGTTGGTATAGTGAAAATTTTCCATGTCAACAAGTATTTACATCCATACATAGGTATACATATAGCAACATCATCGAGTTATAATACCAAAACATATGCCAAATCATATATCAAAACATATATTAAACATATACTAACATCATATCTAAGCATATATGGAAACATCATATAGCATATATCAACTATCAGAAAGTATATATCAATCACCATAAGCATATACTAAACCAACATAAAACAAATACTAAACCACCATGAAGAATATACCAAGCCATCATAATAAAATACTAAACCACCATAAGAAACTACCAACCACCATAAAAATCACCAAACCACCATATCAAAGCTACTTGCCTCAACCGGCAAACAAGGAAGGAGACATGGCCTGCATCTGATCCTTCATCTCCCATGTAGCTTCATCGGGCCCAAAGTGCTTACATTACTCTTTAGCTTGCTCTGTTTCTTGGTTCTAGAGAATGAGCACCTTTTTCTGCAATATACACTAAAGCTTCGACTGGAATTATCCATCTGGTTCCACCTGAAATACAGACCATTCAACCACATGATAAGAATCTTTAACATACTTTAAGCAATGAGACATGGAAACATCATGGACTTTCACTGTTGGAGGAAGTGAAAATCGATAGGCTACTAGCTCAATCCTCTCAATGATATTGAAGGGTCCACAAAATTGTGGTGGCAGTTTGGCACATGATTCAATCCGCAAGGAGCTCTTCTTCAGTTTTATGCGCAAGTACACCTGTTCCCCAACCTAGAACTCCTTGAACAACATGTTATTGTCTGGATAACTCTTCTGCCATCCTGTGCTGCCTTGAGATTCTTCTTGATCACCTGCATTTCATGTTCCCTATCTGCTAACATATCTGGTTCAATCAATACTTTGCTAACCGGATCACTCCAACTAATGGGAGTGTTAAAAATTCACCCACACAACGCCTCAAAAGGACTCATCCTCAGTGACTATTGATAACCATTGTTGTATGCAAACTTGACCAAAGGGAGATACTCTTCCCACTTCCTCTTTTGATGCATTACATACATCTCAACATGTCCTCTAATATCCTGTTGACCCTCTCTATCTATCCATTTTTCTACGGATGATAAGTTGTGCTGAAGGCCAACTCGATGCCCAAACCTGCAAATAAATCCTTCCAAAAATTGGAAGTTAACTTTTCATCCCTGTCTGACACAATCTTCTTTGGAACACCATGTAGTCTAACCAGGTCTCGGATGAATACCTGTGCCACATCACTAGCTGAGAATGTAGAATTTACTGGAACGAAGCGTGCAACCTTTGTTAACTTGTCCACAATGACCATGATGAAATCATGTTGTTTCACTGTCTTTGGCAACCCTGTGATGAAGTCCATGGAAGTGACATCCCATTTCCACTTCAGAATCGTTATCGGTTGTAGTAGTCCACTTGGATGTTTGCACTCTGCCTTCACTCGCTAACAATCGAAACATCTCGCCACAAACTCTACTACATCCCTTTTTAAATTCGTCCATAGTAATACCTCTTCACCGCTATGAGTATCTTATGATAACCTAGGTGGCCTGAATATAGTTTCTCATGAAACTCCCTCAAGATCACCTTCTTGAGATCACTATCATCTAGCACATATATCATGTCTCAGAACTTGACCAATCCATTTGTTGCAAGACAATAATCCAAGCCCTGTGCACCTGCACATGCACCTGTACCAATACCTATACCTATACCTGTGCCATCACCTGTACTTGTACCACTACATGTACCTGTACCTGTGCCATCACCTGTACTTGTACCTATACTATCACCTGTACTTATACTTTGTTGCAACCTATGCACAATCTCCATATATTTGACATCCTACTATCCTGCCCGCAAGATCCTATCCTGTAAATCTGTCCCATAAGAGCTCATAGCTGCTAAGTGATTCACCTGTACCTGCTTGCTAAGAGAATCTGCCACTCTGTTCTCCTTGCCATTGATGGACCTAGTCTCAAAATCAAACTCGTTGATCGTGGCCAACCACATAGCCTATCTGGAATTGAGATTTAGCTATTCAAACAAATACCTCAACCTAATGTGATCACTCATAAGAAAAAACCGCCTGCCAAGAAGATATCGTCTCCACATCTTCAATGCATGTATAATCGTTGCCAACTCGAGATCATATGTGGGATAGTTATTCTCATTCTCATTTAGTTTCTGAGACTCATAACATACCACTTGTCCATCCTGCATAAGGACTCCCCCAAGCCCTCTCTTGCAAGCATTTGAACATACTACAAACTCTTTGTCCATATCTACAATCTGTAGTACTGGTGCATGTGTCAGCAACTACTTAAGCTTCTCAAAACTAGTTTCACACTCTTCAGTCCATTCGAACTTCTTACCTTTTCTTTGCAATGATGTAATGGGATAAGAAATCTGTGAGAATTTCCTGATGAACCTCATATAATATCCTGCCAAACCCATGAAAGATCTCACCTCATCCACACTCTTAGGAGATACCCACTCCATGATGACCCTTATCTTCTTTGGATCTACTACAATGCCCTCCTTGGAGACAACATGTCCTAAGTAGTGTACCTGTGTCTGAAAGAAACTATATTTGTTGATTTTATCATACAATCGATGCTCTCTCAACAACATCAACACTGTTACTAAGTGCTCGACATGCTCTTCCTCATTTTTAGAGTATACCAATATATCATTAATAAACACAATACCAAACTTATCCAAGTATGGATGCAACATGCTATTCATCAAACACATGAATGTAGCTAGAGAATTCGTTAAGCCAAATTGAACAACAACAAACTCATAATTCCCATACTTGCTCCTGAACGTAGTCTTGTATATATCCTCCTCTTTGATGCATACCTGATGGCATCTGGATCTCAAGTCAATCTTCGAGAACAATGTTGCTCCGTTTAGCTAATCGAGAAAGTCATAAATCCTCAGCAAAGGGTAACTTTTCTTGATAGTCACTTTATTTAGCTATCTGTAATCAATGCATAATCTGAGGGTACCATCTTTCTTCTTCACAAACAAACTCAATGCACCCCAAGGTGATACACTTGGCCTAATGTATCCCTTGTCCAATGTTTCCTTCAGTTGCAACTTTAACTCAACCAACTCAGGTGTGCTCATCTTGTAAGTTTCTTTCGATGCTGGAGCTTCCCCTGGCACTAAATCAATAGAGAATTCTACCTCCCTATGGGGTGGAAATCTGTAATGTCTTCAGGAAATACATCCTTGAATTGTTCTAAAACCAAGTACTTTTTAAACACATCTACATCCTCAACCTCCTTATCCTTATCACTAGAAATATGTACTACAAATAGCTTGCACCCTTTCCTGTAGCTATGCTTTGCTTACATAGTTGTCACCATCCTAACTGATGTGGCTTTCTTCTTACCCTGTAATAATCTTGGTTCTCCATTATCATCAACAAATTCAATGGCCTTGTCATAGCAGTCAACCTTGGTTCTTTGTAGATACAACCAATCCATGCCCAATAACATATTGTATGAACCCAATCGTAATACATTCAAATGTGTTGTGGTAGGCATACCATTTAAGTCATATGTGCAAGCTCTACCCAATGATGAACTATCTTCTTCGTGCCTGTAACCAACTAAACTAACCAAGACTCTGCATGCAACTCCTTATTGCTATGGGGTAAAATGCACGGGATGAAAACTACCCTCGAAATTCTTCCCAGGACCTTCGATAGATCGTAAGGTTATCTGCAAAAGCTACCTGTTACACACATGTTCATCTATCAAACGTATATTGACAGGATATGGAAAGAGGATCACCTTTGGTTCTTTCTAGATTCGCTTGGGGATCTCCGTGCGGTAAGAAGAACTCCTCCTAACCGGCTCCAAGACGATTCCTACACAAAAGAACGAAGTGAACGAATCACAGCATATACTTCTGACAATTAATGTAAGAATCCATAACAAACATGTATAAATGTATAACTTATCTACTCAACACAACAAGCATCAGAATGAACAAATAAATGCACAGTATCACCAACACTTTGGAGTAGGGAACACAACCACAGTCCTATATTCACAATGGAAGAGTGATTACAAAAACCCGTTGTATCAGCCTTCCTCACCCCTTCTTCCTCTCTCTCTCTCTCCTTCTTTCAGCTAGCTCCTTCAAGAATATGACAGTTCACAACAGCTCTATGATCTATCCTTCCAAAGGCTCTGATCCCTTTTGCAATGGCCCTCTCGTTGCTTATATAACAATCGAATTAGGGCTGGCAAGCTCCACCTGTAGTTCATTTGGGAAAAAACCATGAACCTACCTTGTTTACAAGCTTTTTCCCATTTTCCTTCATTCTCAGAATAGAATTTCTCCAAATATCTTGATTTTTGGAGTTTCCTGCTTTTCTTGCACAAATTTAGGGAAATAATATCTAGATATTTAATGGCAGATTCATTGGCATAACCACTTGAACATCACTTAAGTTCACTAATGCTCCCCCTGGTCTAACAACAAGAGTTAGCAGGGTGACTAATGCTCCTTTATGCTTGTAAACAAGCTTTATAAAGTAGGCAGTCAGTGTATGGAGAGCGTTAGTGTGGATTCTGGGCCTGCAATTGTGATCATTGCTTCAGTCATCTTGTCTTTCTCCTCTGAGTTGATTAGGAGGTCAATTTGTCCTATAACACTTATTCAACCCACACTTATCCACCAAGTTAGGACTAACATAGCTAGAATTAGATCCAGGGTCAATCAAAATAGAAATAACTTGATCGCAAAGCTTACCGTCCATCTCAATGATAGATTCCTGGTGTTTTGCTTGCCCATTGTCCATTACTGCATAGATACACGGAATACTCTGGCCTACATCTCCAATAGTCTACGACATCTGTGCACTGTATATCTGGGGTCTACCACCTTGATTCTATGGATAATATCTCCTGTGATGGTCTTTTCCACAAGTCCAACACTCTATGGGCTTCCAACCTCCATCCTTGTTCTTCTCTTCAACTCTATGTTCTTGTCCTCTATCTGATGCATTGAACCTCTTAGGTGATGCAACATTATCCTTTTTATCTATATCCTATGGCCTTGCTCAATTTTTATCCCATTTTCCTTTGTTATTTACGTTACCTCTCCAGTCTGGCTTAGTCTCAATTTTGTGCTTTGATTTTTCATAGCAATGATTTAGCTTTCAAATGGACTCCTCTAATGATCTAGGCTCATCGAATTCAATCTTGTGTTTGAATCCAACCAATAACCCACTAATGAACCTATGAATCTGTTGAGGGCCCCGAAAATCGGGTCGACAACAAGGAGGATGCCCACCCGGTCCGGACCTTGGTTGGCAGCTTCTTATCCGTTTGGTATAGCGGGTCCAACTGGGGATAATGGGACCAGTTTCCCAATCTAAGGGTGTGTGTGTGCAAAGTTGGATGATGCTGATCTAAGAGTTCTAATCTAAGCTACTTTAATCTAATTCTATGCTATTGTAATCTAATGAAAACAAAACATCTAATCTATGCTAACCCGGGGTGTATTTCTTCTATTATGCGATCTAAAGAGATTTCAAACAATAACTGGTAATAAAGATCATTCAACTATCATAAGAATGGAGATCAATTAAGATGAACCATTTTGCATAAAAAGTTAGGAAAAACAGTTGTGAACAGCATATCGCATAATAAGTTATTCATATATCAAACATAAATAAATGACTCCACCGTACAAAAGTGCCAAATGGTAACTCATGCATTCATGCAATAACATATAAACAACTAAAATTGTATATCACTTTAAGAATATAAGCAGAAATGGCCAAGAGATAAAAGTACCATTTATGACTGGTCCTACTCATAAGCTTCAAGCAAAAATGATTTATCTCTACTTGTTCTAACATCTACTAAGAGTACAGAAGTGCAACATCAGTAGCAGATATCAAATGCAAACATTAATAAACCTCGATCCATCCATTCATCAAAACCTCCTCTGAGGGTGCAGAAGTGCATGTTCTGAGGACAAGTTTTTGACAAATTTCTGGACCCTTCTCCAAATGCATGAGAAGGGTTAAAATACTACTTCCTAATTCTAATAATAGTTTATTTACAAAATTTAGGATGCGGTTTTCAAATGACCGTCCTTTTTCTAATCTAATTTTAAAGAAAAAACAACATTCTAAATAAAGTTACTTCTGAATCTGATCCTTAAAACTTCATGCATTCATCATGGGTTTGAGGAGAGTCGGCTGGCTAACTTCTGCTTTGAGCTGGGCTGAGAAAACAGAATCTATGAGAGCTGGCACTACTTTCTCGGTCGCATTTATGATACATTTCACAGTCATTTGCTGACTATGCGGCTTCACCAAGTATGCCCAGTAACACTCCCAATTTAATTTGTCTAGTGCTTGGACCGCTTTTTCCTTTTCTTGTGCCTTCTGTTTCCATTCTGCTTCTAGTCGCAGTTTATTTGGTAAATACCCTGGGGTGGTCTCTGCGATTAAGTTTGCTCTGTGCAAATTTTCATTTACACAGTCGACAAGAATGCTTGCTGTCGTGGCCGCTGTTTCTGCTGCTTGTTCTGCTTCCCTGATTTGATCGTCCCATTTGTTGAAGAGCAAGTCTTTATGATTTTCATTTATCTTGGGTGCACCTGCTCTTTTTCCCTCGTCTTCTTCCTGCCAAGCCAAGTACTCCGTCACTCGTTTGTCAATTTGATCATAGTCACTTCGCAAGTCTACCACTTGATTGGTGATTTTATCACTCAGTTCGCAATAATAACTCCACTGTGATATCTTCTGTCCCAACTCTTCCTGTTGCTGCAGTAGTTGTTCGTTCAAGGCGATAGACTCTGAAATAAACTCTGTAATTTTGGGGTTGTCTCTGTGCATCTCCTGTACATCCTGCAATTGTTTTCCATTTTCATCCAAACTTCTTTGATAACTTATTTGCATTTGCTGGAAGTCTTCCTGCAACTTTTCAAGCTATTTGCGTACCTCATTATTGGCATTGGCTTGTTGCAATTGTAGTTGCAGTACCTGTATTTGATTTTTGCTCTTTCATCAATTGTTGTACTTCTGACGCTTTGTCAATAGTCGGAGAGGCATACGCCCCTGCGATTTGAGACAGTTTTGTGATATTTTCAGTTGGATTATTGACAGGATCTTTCCACAGGACGTCTAAATGCTCAGCATCCTGAGAAAGTGTGTTTTCTAGCTTTCTCTTTTTTCTTTGCCTTCTTACAACTGCTTTATGTTGGGAACTGTAAAATATGTCCAGTGGGGGAATTTCTTCTACATTCAGTAGAAGCTCAGAAGATGGAGCGATAGGAATATGCTCCGTTTCTGTGACATTGCTGACCATGGTTGAGCACACTTCTTGTGTTACCTGTGTATTGCTCACAGGTGTTTTTGGGGCCTGTCCTTCAAGATTGATCAGTTCATTGAAGGTTTCCCATTCTTTGTCTAATTCTGTTGTGACGGGTGGTGCTTCAATGATGAGAGGGGGAACATCTCTTGACGGGGAGGCGATAACTTGCTGCTGTGGAAATTCCATTGACTGAGCGGTGTCCTTAGCTGACTCTTCACCTCTATCTTGGTCGTTTTCGGATTTTTTAGAATGCTCAGGCATCTCTTGTCCACTCTTAGATTTAGATCCGGAAGCACTTGAATTCCCACTAAGGCTAATGCTTGGAGTAGGTTCTCTGGCAAGTAGTTGCAGCTTTTCTAGAGGAACAGTGGCTAGTCTTCTTTCCCTGTATACCATGAATTTTTGGAGGTCATCTGGAGACAATCGCAATTGAGCTTCCCGCAAAATTTCCTGGAGTGAGATTTTATTCTGAAATAAATCATCAAATAAATCCTTCTTTCCAACAAATGCTTTTATCTTGACGTTCGTTGTGAAATCTTGGGCAACTTCATTTGGGTCAAATGGCCTTGCCGGGAATTTAAATAATTGTAGACATGTCATATTCTCCACTTCGGTGAACGTGTGACCTACATCGAACAATGAAAAGGCCCCACAAGCTACAGGAAATTGGGGCCATATGGCCTTCTTTTTGTCTTTTAGGTCTTTGGTTAGGCCGCCTTCTGAAAAGGTTTGATATGCAATTTCTCGAGCCAGAAGTTTGTCAGGAATATATAAAGGTAAGACATGAGGAGGGACGGTGCTTCCAAATACTCTAATATAGGTGAACCATTCTTCTCCGAACCATCTTGCGATGGGGACGATATCTATCTGTGCCTCAGGTGAGCACCTCGGGGGTTCTTTATCATACATCATTCTATACATGGGTAAGATAAGCCCATGATAAATTTGGTAGAAATGTGGAATGAACTGAGAATCCCATAATATCTTATGATAACATGGATGGGTAATGGGTCCTGAGTTGTCCATTTCCAACCCATAGAGGTAAATTTAGACACATAACAAATAGAATCCATAACATATGCGGATAGGTAAAAAGGAGGATAGATCCTTTGAGACGTGGATCTCTTAGACCGATAATTGATAATAGCCGTGAATAGGCTATTAGAAAAGATCTTGGCCCAATCTATAATAACAGAATTTGTGGCAGCATCAATCAATGGTAACCATTCAGACGAAAACTTATTGATATCTGGCATCCCAAATAATCTACAAAGCATGGCCGCAGCAAAACAATACGGAGAGGTGAGGGAACCAGTGCTGTACATACCATTTTTATCCTTTTTTAAGCGGTTCATCTTTTCTGGACCAATCTTTAGTGGTCTCTGATAGGTTTGGGTTCTCCGCCACAAATTTTTTAATGAATTGTGCATTGTAAGTCGCCTGCGGTTCAGGAAGATGATACATGAGCTTTAAGTCTTGTGCAGCGAATGACCCGATGAGCCCATGTCCTTGAATCTTGAACTGTCTGTCGTTCATTTTTGCATTGTCAAGTATCCACTTGATCATATCCGTATATGGGAGAATTTTAGGCCTTGCTGCTATCCGATGAAGGAATGAGCACGCTAGTTCTTCTAAGGATGCTTCAGAAGAGCCCTGTGAATCTGCGACAGTGGTAACCTTCATTATTCTGGGGTTTTCTTCTTCAAGCAGTCTGTACATGCTTTCCCACGTTGATATCCCTGCATCTCTGTTACAAGCTGTGTCTGTATATAAAGGTGTCATCTCCTTTACCTCAGAGCCCTGAGCCTTACTTTTCTTTCCCATTTCTTCCTGTGTATGGCTTGGTATCGCCCTTCGTTCTTCGTTCCTGCAGCTCACAAATGGAAATGATTGATCAAAAAAGGTGATGGGAGAGTCTTAAATGCAGCAGATATATCAAATATGCCACCTTACGTGAAGTAATTCTTTGCAAAAGCACGCGTCTACATTTAATAGATGACAACTAATTCCTTTATTATCATTAAAAGCACATGATATTAAGTCAGATTATGGTAAGTGGCTTTTCTTGAATAACGCACCCAAAATATTCGTGATGGAGTGATTTTGCGATTTGGTTCGCAATCATCGCAGATCGCGACATCGCATTATCGCACCATCGCGCTCTCACACCTACGCACAAATAAAACATCGCAGAGTTGATTTGGCTTAATATCGCAACCATCGCTTTATCGCGATATCGCACACATCGCAGATCGCAGAAGTTTTATGCTTGCCATATTTTGTTAGCCCATTCCCTGCGATATGCGATCTTGCGATCGGGTTTATCACAAATCAGAAAATCTTGAAGTCTTTCTCATTGGCATTACCTTATTGCGATGCGATATATCGCTTTAGTACGAGAATCTTGCACATACCAGGATTATACCCAAATGGAGGTGTTTTTCTGTCATTTTATGATGCGACTTTTTAAAGATTTTTCTTATCATAAACTTAGGTTTTAAAGTATTCAAAATATCTTCCTAAGCTTACGATGGTAACCTTATTTTGAAGAAAGGAAACTCTTGCTTTTCCTAAAGTTTTAACTAAGGGTCCCCATTCATTTAGTATTTTGGACAACACTTCAATGAAAAAGGTGGGGGGGGGTTGTTGTTGGCCACAACAGAATCTTAGCCTTCTCCTCTATGAGGTAATGCACATATCTCAGTAACTCCAAGAACCTGCTAGTGCGCTTATCATCTGTCACAGAACCCATCTTTAGTTCATAGAATTATTTTTACCTATCATCAAAGTATCTTTCTGACAAATACTTCTTCTTAAATAACTGATCAAACTCACTCCAAGACAAATCTTCCTCATGAATACACCTGACATTCTTTACATCTTCCCACCAGATGTCCACTTTACCTTTGAGACTGAAGGTAGCTACTCTAGCTTTCATGTTCTCTAAATAATCATGCAACCTGAAGAACTTCCTCATGGCAAGGAGTTATGCCTCTGCATCCTATGGTTTCTTCATTTCCTTGTCAAAATTAGGTGGTTTCTCTTTCTTAAATTTGTCCAGAAAATACCCCCTATCACTCCTCTTGTAAGGATGATACCAATGATAATCATAGTGCATGTCTCAATTGGAACTAGAATCATACCTGTATCTATCCCTTCTCCTCTCCGGAGTGTCCAACAATCTACCATCTCAGATGGTGTCATATTTATCCGACCTATGTCTACTATGAGACCTGTTGCCATATGCCCCATTAGTTTTGTCTTCCTCCTCATGACTGGTCCGTAGTGGTCCTTGTCGTTGCAAATCCAATAAGTTCTGAAGTGTGATTGCATTTACCTCTACTACCGTTTCCTTTGATTGTATGATTCTGTCATTATCTTCCTTACGACTCCTGATCTCTTCCTTTAAACTTCTTAATGTAACTGCCATGTCAGAGGGGTTCCCAACACCATACTACTCTTCGGATTCGTAGGGAGAGTCTCTGTAGTCAACCATCTTGCTAGCCATTTCATATTTCTTCCTACAAGTAGAGTATGTCAGATAAACCAATCACAATAAATCACGTACCTTAGCATAACTTGGGGAGGATACCTTGCCTGCAAGATTACCAAATCAGCATGATATGTGTATAACATAATAATAAAATCATACATACATACACAAATAAATGTATCAACTCATAAGCATTACTCTAACTAGGATCTAGTCATCGATGCAAGGCCATATCAACAATGCATGTTATGACCTCATGCATGACAATAACCATTACTCCATTGTACACATTGCCACATGCAACTAGCAGTATGCATAAGAAATGCCAAACCAACTACAAATATGCATAACTACATGTAGATGGACATAATCAACCAGTTCTTGTAATAAACCTTCAAGACTGATGCATGTAATCAAAGTATTCAAAAATGTAACCTAATATACCAAGATGTAAGTAGGTACCATGAAATCAACATGTAAGCGACATATAATCCATAAACAATCAGTCACATACTCATTTCAAATACATTTCATGAAATCAATAACAAATTCTAAATGATAACCATACTACAACCCTAATCCGACATCAAGCAATTGCAATAAGTATATATGTGGAAGAGACACACATGAAATTGACATGCATGCATGACCAACACATAACCCATCTAGTCTGAGGGGTTAACCATGCTCTGATGCCACTCTATAACACCCTCCTCCCACATCTACCCAAGCAACCAGCCAATCAAGGTAAACATGCGATGAGAGGCAACTATGATATGATTCAACCTCCTAAGTCACCTTAAGGAAGTTGAATTGATGGAAACACACCATATAGACATCCAACATCATCAACAGAACCCTCAGAGGACATGTGAGAGACTCAAACAGCCTGTCCCTAGGTCCCATTGTTGTTTTAGGTCTCTTAGGCCATAGCTTCTCTCATGCTATGGGCAAGGGAATGACCAACAACTTAAAGTTTCTTCCAAAGGCCTGCCTGCCAGCGATTGTGGACTAGAATTTTCAGTGTTGTGCCAACGACTCTGGGATTTGAGCCACGTTTTCAGGCGCGAAGCCCAGGTCATTGCCCAAAACTGAATCATCTCTTCAGATCAGCAATTTAACATGGAAATGAAAGTACTAAATCAAATACTTGTTCAAAACCTTGACTGGATCCCTACTATCCATTGCAGGAATTTCATCAAACACATCATCAACATGTAACCTACAGGTGTACATAACAGAGTTAAGCATAGGGATCTCATACTTGTCTGAGAATCATTATGAACCATTCTTTCCTCATGCCATTTACTACATTATCATCTATTAGGGCATAGACACATTATCCATTCACATACAAGTAAAAACATGTTGATATCCATCCATAGTTGCTGTCATAAAATGTGCATATAACCGACATAATAGGAACATAAATACAATAAACATATCATCCATCAAATCCATAAATACATCAGTACCTTTACACATTAAAATAAAGAGAAGGGTTTTCTCATTAATGAAAGCAATGAACCAACAAGAGATGAGACTACCACATTCCACCCGACCGTAGAATGGTTGAGCCAAATCTCTCTTCAACCATTCACCCCCATGACATATTCCAAGCATGAATGTGGTATCTCATAGAACACATCAATCAAAACTCATCCAAGGCTTCTAGAGGCCATCCACCTCAACCCATCAAACTGTTATTCCACCTCATGGTCAAACATCACCAAAACCATCATCATATCGGTCTCCATCCAAGCCTTCCAGGGCTTCCATAGTGTTTGTTCCAACCAAGGCTTCCAGGACTAGTAACTCAACCCACAGCTGTCATCGGGATTCTAGAGTGTTTGCTTAACCAAGGCTTACAGGATTAGTAACTCAACCCACCAAGGTTTTCTAGAGAGTTTGTCCAACCAAGGCTTCCAGGACTAGTAACTCAACCCAAGATGTTACAGGAATTCCAAAGAATTTGTCCAACCAGGGCTTCCAGGAACTAATAACTCAACCCAAGCTAAGGAATCATGAGAACCAACTAAAAAGAAATCATGAAATTAAACCTACAATCACCATGGCTATCCCTGAAATGGAAAGGCTAGGCAATCCATTGTCGATTCAGGCAATCCTCCATGCCAATGATAGATCACATCCAAGAAACCACATGCATGTGCCATGCATGCCACAAATAGTGAAGAAATCATACATGCAACTCGGTACCTGCAAGAAAATATGATGTAGTTGTTGATGTCGATGCCTTCCTGTTCCTTCCTACTCTTCCTTTGCCTTCTTTCTCTAAGAATCCAAGTATGCCACACCCACCAAGAGTGCTCCAAGAAATATCTAAGTATCCAAGAGTATGAGAGAGAGAATAATGAGAGAGAGCTCCAACATTGAACTGACAAAAGGTTACCAACTGATTCTCAAGAGACTTTTTATGAATGAGGCCTATATTTTCTTCATTTTCCATTATTTTCCTTCATTTTCCTCCTCATATGCAACTTGTGACCTTTCACCTCCTTTTTTCCCTAATTTCCATTATTTTCATAAAAAAAAAGTGCCAAAATGCCTTAGCCAATTTCCTTAGCCATAAACAACCAAGTGAATACCCCCTAGGATGTCTTGCCCAACATTTAGCTTGGAATAAGTGTCTCATTCATCCGTGGTTATTATTTTTCCTTTATTACATGGAATTTTCACCAGGGTTGTTACAGTATCATTGTTACTTGACAAGCTACATAAACCTTCACCTAGTTTATTATTATTCTTTAAATAATTCTCCAAACATTTTTGCACACACTCACTTTTAACATATGATAATTTTTTATCACCAATATTGTTCTTTTGTCAAACAATTTTCCTCTTCCTCTCACGTATACTACTCAGTGCTCATCAATTCAGTTTATTGGTTTCCTCCACTGATATTTTTGACATTTTTCCTTGCTTGGTTTTTACCATATAGAAACATACTTTCCAATCCCTCTGTTTCAAATGATACATGTTGAACAGTCTTCTCTTCAACAAATATTGTGAAATATTCCAAACTGGAAAACTATTGGTTTGTCTCCAAATTTCAGAGTTTTGATTTGAGTATTTTAGTAATAAATTCCTTTAATCATTTGGTTTACACTTCACTGTAGGTGCCCTATATGGTTTTAGTCATATAAACAATGCCCTCAACATTACATGTACCAACCAACTTCCAAGAAATAAAAAAATATTCATTCATTGTATGCACTCATAAATTCATAAATACGTTGATATATGATAAGGCAACCCATAGAATAATTTTTAACACTGAAATTTGAGCATACAAGGAAGAAATAACTAGCATGAAACTTAACATTAGAAGCCATCCATTAAAAGATATACATACAATAGTTATAGATCATTTGAAATTATTGCTCCAGGATTTGTTTGAGAGGAACTCTACCCAAAAGTGGAAGCACAAATCCATGTGAGATGGCAGCCTTGATTGGCACTTATTACTTCAAATATGGACTAAGATAATAAGCAGGTCCTTACAGTAGCTATCCCAAGTAACTGAATGACCCACAATCACTTCAACTTGACTCTAAGAACTCGTGGGCAAGCTCAAAAATTAAATACGACCCCCTGAGAATAATATTCCACCTATAGTAGCTCATATGCTTTTTCCTCTGAGTAAGGTGCAACTCAGGTTGGACAGAGAACTCGACCCACAATGAGACTAGCTTGGGACACTTGTTGGGTGATTTAATTGTCTGTTGGATGAATGGAATGGACTGTGGGTTCCTTTAGGAAGCCACCACGAAGGGAATAACCCCTAAAAGTTCCATAGTCGACTTCTAATAACAGTGGATCCTTTGTTTCGTCCTTAGAACACAACTGTATCACTACTTCCTTAAAGTTTGAACTTCCAAAAGAGTAATGAATTCGATCCATGGTAAAGGAACTCATTCCTTTTGAGATGGTGCTAAAAATTAACTCACCACTATCATATTCATGTAAAGGCCTTCATTGGCTTCGTAAATTTGATTTCCTTCGTTGCATATAGGTACTCTTCTCTGTTTTCCTCCATTTAATATTCCTCATTCTTTTCACAACAATTTCATCCTAAAGCATATTTTCACTTCCTACTGTAACTTTTGCAACATCTAGAGCATGCAGAAATCTGATTTCCCTTTGAATTTCCCTTTTCTCTTTACTTCCATTTTCCCTAATTCTTGTTGTCCAAATATTCTAGTAGGATCGACATGTGAGGTTGTTGAAATCATATCATGCAATTCATTTTTCCCGTATTTAGTTTTGTTGGTATCTAAAGTCTCCATGCTCATCCCCGATTTTGAAATTGATATAAATGCATCTCTGGTGTCCTTGTTTCGCGATAAAGCTCTTGTTTTGAGTTTCTAGCAGCCCCATTTCCATATTAATGTCAGACTTCTCAATCTTGGGAACATCAGCACACTTGTTGCTTCTACATTTTTCAAGTGGCTTTGTCTCGTGTCAATTAAGTTTCCATACATGTCCTGCATGGTGATTGCAACCTAATCTTCATGACTAACATCATTCTCATTTTCATGAACCCTATAATAAAAATTAAATTTATCATTGAATCCTTTAAGAGATGTCTCTGTTTTAATTTCTTTATTGATATGGAATTTGCTTTCATCCACGTACATTGTCGAAACACTTGAATGTCGATCAATTACATTTTCCTCTCCTCGCTTTCGAAGTGATTTTTGTACATCAAGGGGAAAGTAACATGTTGATTGATCAACAGGGGATTGATATCTCTATATTTCTAAATGTTCACGATCCTCTTCAATGTTCTTCTGATTTGTGGTTCCTCCTACAGAACCAACATCTTTGTTGAGGCACTACTACTCCCCTCCCTGAAAATTTAAACTATGATATTCAAATCTGATGGATGCTAAAACAGACTCTAGTTCATGTGAAACATATTTATTATGCTTGGTATTCATCTTTTCTGTGAAATTTCTACAGCTACCAATCATAGGCAATTTTACCTGCTCTAGATTTCGAGTGTCAGAAAGCTTCCTAGATTGCAGCCTTTAGTAAAATAGTCTCTCTTTTTCTCCCTCCCCGAATCTGGAGTATCTCAGTTTCAATGTTTTTTTTTGTCTAACTCAATATGCAAAGAAGATGGCTAAGATTTCAGAGTATTTCCTTTCTTATCTGAGCCTTCCTGAAGTTTTCAAGGTCACCTCATATGGTGGACTTGACTGTCTTACATATTGTACTGCGGCTTACAGTCATCTTATCTGCAAAAATTGAATTGATTTTAATAAATCTTGAACTATTGATTTCTTATATATCTTTCCATGGCCTCTGCTTCTAGTTCTTCGACCACTAATTTCACCATCAATGTTTTTATTTGACAAAATGTGGGTAAATGCACAATCTGTGTTAGTAGCTTCTGAAGATTATTGATATCTTAGACTACCCTCATTACTCTCATCTGTTTTTAGTTCTATAGAAACCACTACGCTAATGCAATAGGTTGGTTCATCAATGACACTAGATTTTGAACACATTGACGAAGCAAGCGCTTCAAATTTATTTATATTTAGTTGATAAACTCCACCAAGACTTGAAGGTACAAATTATTCTAAATTTGGAGAACCACGCGTTTTTTTTAGCTATTGGGATTTTTTCGAATGAATGATTTACAGACAATTGGGTTATCACATGTTTTTAATGGGGATTGTGTGAAAAATTCATTTTCATATTCAGCGTTGTTTCCCCTTCTATTCACAAAGAACAATCCATTTTTACAAATATATCAAAACAAAGTTGTCTTTGGTTTTTCAACCACCACTCGTAAATCCTTGCTAGTCCTTTAAGAATAGGGAATGTGCTTCCTACATAGAATGCATTTCATTTTCTAGCAATCTCATTTGAGAATATCTTTTTAATTTTAAAATATTCAACACTCCCCACATTACTTATTACTTGATTTGAGCTCATTTCCAAAGATATGTCATGGAAGACTTCTGCCTTTGATTTTTCAACCAACTCTAAGTCTATGCTAATCTCTTAGAGAATAGGCCAAATTTCCTATGCATTGTATAATTTATTTTCTCTAGCCATCACAACTTTACCCTGATTTTAAATTTCATACCTTTCGATAGATATTGCATCAAATCCCTTATCCTCTCTTGCATTCTTCTTGAACCTCATAATCCTCACTACATGTTGCATCACATACCTGTTCTTCTATAGCATTCTTATTCGAGTTTACCTACGTAATTCAATCCTCTCTCGCCCCAAATTTTGGGAACTAAGAGACTAAGTTCTACTCAGACCCATCCATATTAGGCACAAATTTGACAGCCTACCCAAGATCAACACCAATGCCAGGTCGGGCATCAAAAGGGGAACTGATTCTAAAAGGATCTACATATCACTTGAACATGTCAGAAGCTTGCTTGGTGTATATGAATATTTGTTTCTCGCCATTTGAATAATAGTCATAAGGAATCACAACCTTCAATTGTGCCCTCAATTGGCTAGAATCAACTGCATGGGCACATTCACCTCCATGGTTGACTTGTCGAATGCTTAAAACATCCTCCACACTTTCTCTCCTCCTAAGTAAAGATGCCCCCATATAATTCTCTAATTGATGACCACTAAAAATCGTTAACAAAAAAACTTCAATCTTAAACAGGGGTCTCAGCCACTCTAGAAACCCTACATTTCTAATGTCCTTCATTTTCTCCCTTTTTCCACCTCACAAAGAAAGTGCACCTATGAGGTTGGTCTATACCCCTACTTCACATCCAAATAATTCTCTGCCATTTTCACCTTATAAAAAAATGATGAAAAAACCCTAGAAATGGTTGCAACAACTTTAGTTACAAAGAGGATCATGACACTGAAGCTACAACATAGAAACCCTTAACCATATTGTTCAATTTTATTCCAAGAAAACAAACAAAGGAGAAATGGTTTGATTTTTCACAGCACCTGAACAAGACCTACCTACGAACAAAGTGTGTCCAAGCATTGATCCACCATTTCTCCACCTGCATGGCCTTGCTCATGTGGCTTGGGTTTAAATGGGATGCATTCCTCTTGAAAATTTTCAAATTAGCCCTGTAGCTCATCAATTATACTTTATCATTTGCCTTACCAAAGCCTGCTTCTAGTTACGAAGAAGATATCATAGTTGTGGTAGAGTTAGCGCATTTTTTCTTTCTCTATTCATTGGCTAAGTTTCACATTTCAAAAATGTGGCTAGTAAATATGAAAAGATTCTTTTCATTTAAAAATTATTTTAAAGTAATATTTTAAATTGTTAAATCAGTGGAATATATATATATATATATAATTGAAAATCTGAATTATATAGAAATATTTCATGTGTACATTAAAAAGCATAGAATCATAAAGTTTGAGAGTTTAGATCTCAAAGATGTTATAATGGCTAATATTGGGAATATTTTTTCTATACTAGCCTCGATTTATATTACTAATAAGGATAGAATTTCTTGAGGTACATATTTATTTTAGAGTGCGAAGAGATTTCATCCCTCTAGAAACTTGGTAAATCCAAACTTAAGATGGATCTACTCTCTCTCTCTCTCGATATATATATATATATATATATGTGTGTGTGTGTGTGTGTGTAAATGTGTATATATATATATATGTATATATATGTATATGTATATATATGTATATGTATATGTATATATATATATATATATATATATATATGTCAAAACCTAGAGCCCAACGGTAAATTTAATATTTTACCTCTATTTTTTTTGTAAGTTCGGCGACAATGAGGCTACATTGTGGTCAAGGCTAAGAATAACACCTAAATAGGGCAGTGAATTGAACCAATGACTCAACATATAAGAATGCCTTAACAACACTCCCGATCAACGTTTATCCAATACCTGTGGATTATTTTACCTCAAAATTATTTTAGTTATTTATTTTTATTTTTTTTTTAATTTTATTTATTTCATTTTTATTTTTATGTATTTTGACAAAGTCAAAATGTTTGCATAAAAATAAAAATTACTTAACATGGCATAACATCATCTCTCCATATTGGGTTGGATGGTCCCTCTTAGGGCAACAATTTGGAATTATTTGGTAATATTTAAAGTTTTTAGTAACTTGTTAATAAACAAAAAAATTGCATTTGGGTACTAAATTATTTTTTGAATTTTGTTGTTAATAAGTCCCTCTTGTCCTCTCATCCTTTGTTCGCATGTTGAGGTTTGGGAGCACAGAGGAAACCCCATATGGTCAACCCAATTTTCTCAAAAAGTGATCCAGGTGGATATGGGTGGCCACCCGCCTATTCCACCTAGACCTCCAGTCGGTTTCATCTGTTTCCTTGTTTATTTAAGCATTTACTATTTTTAGTAGTTTTTCGGGTCCTGAACTTCTGGAGCAACTTTGACGCACTAAACAACGTTTTTTTTAGGTTTGCAGTAGACTCATATCCATAGGAAAGGGTCTGTTGCAAATCATGTAGTACTCGGAGAAACCTTTCCAACAAGGTATTGTACACGGAAAACATAGATAATATGACCAAGTTACTATCCTCATAATTTGGTTTCCTAACTAACGCCAATGGGACCCAAAAACTCTTGACATAACATCTCTTGGGGTTACAGTTTTGGTTGTTTAGTGTTTTTCCTTGTTGTTCAATAATAAATAGGCCCTTGAGCCTCATTATAACACAATTCAAAGGCATGTCGCTGCCACATCTCTTCTTAGAGATAAACTACCGTTGCCCGAGCTAGTTTATTTCCATTATGTTTGTAATCATATTTATGTATTTTGATATTAATGAAATGAAGTGTTATTTCTATTGCATCTCTGTATTTATGGTTATATTTGTAATTTTTTGTGTTCTTGTTTAAGTTTAGATCAGTGGTACCAGAGAAGATTGTTATTTCTCTATTTTTCTTTGCATGTCCCCGACAAGGTCGTTGTATAAGGAGTTAGGCCTCAAACAGGTTGAACCTTTGCAAGACTAGCCTCGCAAAACCTGACAGCCTCCCATGGTGGAAGAAAAGAAAGATGAGGGTGTAGGAGATCCTTCCAAAATATTTCTCGAGTAATCCCTAGCGTGACAGAGGAACGTGATCATGAACAAATTTTCCTAGATCCTTTGGCAGCTAACCACAGGTGACACATCTTCATCCAGCAACCATCCTGGAGGTGCCACTCCTTTTAAGGTACAAGTTCACTTTGACATTCCCATATTTGAAGGCCAAATAGATGTAGATGTCATAGATAAATGGTTGAATCTATTGGAAGGACATTTTTCAGATCATGACTTTTCCAATCAGGAAAATATTACTTTTGCACTTCTCAAAGCCGCCCCACACATCAAGGACTAGTGGGAAACCTGCTGTGAACAAAAGGACGAGAGGGAATCCTCACTGTTTTCAACCGCACCCACTTGGGATTCTTTCTGAAATGCCATCAAGGAACAATATTACCATGCCGGGAGCTATGAAGATAAATGCATAAATTGGACCACGCTATGGTAGGGAAGGGACCAAGATGTGCCCGAGTTCACAAATTTTTTCCATACCCTCCACATGAAGTTGGGTATCAAGGATTCTGAGCGAAATTTGGTACTCAAGTACCATGGTTGTCTACACATTTACATCCAAGATGAAATGGAATTCCTAGAAATCACCTCACTAGGCACGACATACCAATACATTGTCAAGATTGAGCAGAAGTTTAACATAAGAATCGAGACTTTGGATCTGCGAATCTGAAGCAAGGAAAAGGTACTCCCAAACCACAAAGCAAAGGCCAAAGACAAGGTCAAGAGACCTAGGACAACTTGCCGAAGCCGCAAGAAAAGAACAACACCACGAAGACAAAGAAGGACACGGGAAAATGGTGTGAGTTCCATAAGATCTGCACTCACAACACGAGTGTCATGCCAAGCAGTCACTAGTGGTTGAGCAGAAGCCTTTCGAATCAGATGCATGTTCCGATTCTAAGTCAAAACCCAACAAGGGGAATTACAAAGGGAAGCATATCATTGATGCGGAGCCCAATGGCAGCATGGCCATGACCAAGATCCAGAAGAATGAGCCTAAAGATCCAGAGGAGGGGGGGCGCCTCTTCCACTCCCAGATGTGGGTGAAGGGTTCTCTGTTGCAGTTCATTATCAATAGCAGGAGCCAAAAGAACATAATTTCAGCCGACATCATGAAGTAGCTAGGCCTAACAATGACACCGCATCCACATTTGTACACCATCAGGTGGATTCATCAAGGAGGAGATCTTCGTGTCATCCAGTAGTGTCGCCTTCCCTACAACATCAAGCCCTTCATGAATGAGGTATTGTGTTATATTTCGCCTCTTGACTTTTGTGATGTATTATTAGGAAAACCATACTTGTGGAAGAAAGATGTTGTATATGAGTCTAGACCTTGCTCTATGATTATTACTTTGGGAAACAAGTTGTACAGAATATCAGAGGTAGCCCCGCCTACCACCATTTGTTTGATCACTACAAAGCAATGTCGTATGATCATTTCCCAGACCAAGAAATATGTTTCCCTTATGAATTTCCCTCATGGCAAGAAGAAGGTTGTCGCCACGGCTTCCAGACAGGGTTCCTCCACACAAAAACAACATATGGACAAGGTCATGGAGGAGTACAGGGACATTTTTGCCTCACCTACAGGGGTACCTTTGTACTGTTAGGTCAAGCACTCCATCAATCTGACATCGAGCGCACTGCTACCCAATGGATCGATCTATCGATGCTCTGTTCTAGAGAATGATGAGATCAAGACTTAGATTCAAGAGTTATTACAGAAAGGGCACATCAGGCCAAGCTCATCACCATGTGGGAGCCCAATTATATTGGTACAGAAGAAGGATAAGACTTGGAGACTCTGTATTGACTATTGAGCATTGAAGAATATCATTGTCTAGAATAGGTACCCAATCCCACAAATTGATGAACTTTTGGACCAACTCAACGGGTCCAAATATTTCAGCAAGATTGACTTCAAGTTCAGTTATAACCAGGTGCCTATTGAACCCTTCGATGTCTGGAAGACTACCTTTAAATCCAAGGAGGGCCTTTTTGAATGGTTGGTCATGCCTTTCAAGTTCACGAATGCCCCCACAACCTTCATGAGATCGATGGATGACATCTTGCAACCCTTCACCAATGCACTCATGGTGGTGTATTTAGATAACATCTTGATCTTTGGCCAGAGTTGGGAAGAGCACCTCCACCATATTCGATAGGTCCTTCAAACCTCGAGACAACACAAGTTGTGTGACAATTTGGAGAAATGAACTTTTGGCATGCCCCAGGTTCAATATCTGGGGTACATCATTAATGAGAAGGGTGTGCATGTGTACCCAACCAAGATACAAGTCATTCGAGATTGACCAACCCCAACCACTCTAACAGAGCTCCACAACTTTCTGGGTCTTGCCAATTTCTACCACAGGTTTGTGTTAGGGTTCTCTCATATCACTTGGCCTTTAAGTCAAGTCACCAAGGGTAGAGAAAAAGCAAAGTTCTTTTGGTATAAAACCCCACAAAATGTGTTTGTTGAGTCGAAGCATCGCCTCTACTCTGCACCAGTGCTCAAATTATCAGAACTGCAACAACCATTTGAGATTGAGACAGACAACTTTGACTATGTTATTGGTGTTGTTTTTACTCAGCACGGGCATCCAATGGATTACCATAGTGAGACACTTATGACAAATAAATGTATTCCATTGTGTAGGCCTACCGTCAATGGAATCATTACATTCTATGGAAGGAAACAGTCATCCACATACACCACCAACCCTTGCAGTTCATACAGACACAAGGGAAGTTGTACAGCAATCGCCATTAGAAATGGTCCACACACTTGCAATAGTTCCATTTGAACATCAAGCATAAGAAGGGAAACACCAATAATGTTACAAACTGCCTCAGCTATCCAACAGTCATGGTGTTGGGTGTGGAGCCTAATTATCTTCTTTATTCAAAGGTATCACCGCATTGGACCCCAATCTGGGTCATTCATTACGTGGAAATCTGACGGTAGAAGTTATGTTTAATTTAGGGTTTTTTCCCTAGAAGGAAACCCCTTGCTACATATATGAGGGAATTGTATTGCGGCTAAGCATGTGTGTATTTTGAGCGAGAAATAGAGAGGAGATTGTGTGAGAGCGAAGAGGGAATTACAACAGATCTATTGTAGGTTGTATCTCTTCATTATGCTGAATAATATAAAAGGAAGGACTGGTTGTTTCTCCGTGGATGTAACCTAAATTGGGTGAACCACGTATATCTGTGTCTCTCTTGTTTTATGTGTTTTCTGTGTTTATATTTATTCAATATTTTATGTGTTCCATTGCTATGTAATATATAATTTTCTAACACATGGCACTTATCACTGTGCTCCACTCCTATGGGCACAAGACAACGGGGTGGCCACATCTTTACAAGAGTGACCTAGAGTTCGACAACACATACCAGACACTCCTAGAAGGGAAGAAAGTTCCAAATTTTCACCTCCAAGATCCATTATTGTGCCACCTAGGACACATTTGTTTTCCTTTAATCGAGCATGCCAAGATGATTTGGGAGGTGCACTACAATTGGGTCGATGGAAATTTCAAAATAAAGAAACTAGTGGTGGTATTACAGTAGTATTTTTATTGGTCGAAACTTCGTCAAGGTGTTGGGAAGTACATTAGATCCTGCACCGCTTGTGCCATTTCTAAACCAACCATCAAGAAGCAAGGCCCATATATGCCTCTACCTACTCCTAGTCAACCTTGGGAATCCATCTCCATGCATTATATGCCAAGCCTTCCTTCTACTAAGCACAATAATGACTATGTTTTCATGGTCATCGACAGATTCTATAAAATGGCCATTATAGCGGCCTGTAAGAAGAGTATCATAGCAGAGGCCACTGCTAAGCTCTTCTTTGAGTGAGTGTGGGTACACTTTGGGATCCCACAGTCCATTATCTTAGATCGGGATATCATATTCCTAAGTTCATTTTGGTTAAGTCTCTAGTCGATGTTGGATACCAAAGTTACTAAGTCCATAACATTCCACCCCCAAACTAATGGTCAAACAAAGGTCGTCAACAGGATGATCATGCACATTTTGTGCACGTAAAACTCGAAGCATCCATGCAGATGGGATGAAATCCTCCCCTATGTCCACCACAGCTACAACAGAGCTCTCCATAGCTCAACAAGCCATAACCCGTTTTAGGTAGGGTTGGGATTCAGCCATTATGTCCCATTGATGTGGTCATACCATTTGCAGCTACTCAGGCAGATTCGGCTCACGTACAGTCTGAAGTTGACATGGATAAAAACTTCATTAAGAACATTGAACAATCCACCATCACGTCCATGATATATTGGACAAATTCAATGCTAAGTACAAGTAGTGCCATGATCGGCATCAAGTATCACACAAGTTCGAGGTGGGCAACAAAGTTTAGCTGCATTTGCAGAAGGAGCGCCTCACTAGAACCCACCACAAGCTTTTCTCACTCTGATATGGGCCATAAACCACCACCAAGGCTATAGGGGACAACGCCTTCACGATCAGAATCCCACAGTTCCTTTGTCTGCACCTAGTGTTCAATGTAGACCAACTTCGGCCATACTTTCCACCATTGTTGGAAACATCCAACATTGTAGAACAACTCATAACAACAGAGATATATCCCGACTACATGGAATATGCCACAAATGATAAGCTCATGGACACATAGATGAAGCACACTCACCAACAAAGGATCCATCTATATCTATTTGTCAAAGTGGGCCAACTCCTTCACTAGGGTAAGTGGTTCACCAGGGACGAGGTTCAACAGAAATTTCCTCACCTCATGGAGGCTCTGCACGCAATGGGGATCATTGCTTCCTAAGGAGGGAGGAATGATCTAGGTGGATATGGGTGGCCACCCACCCGTTCCACATAGACCTCCAGTTGAATCTGTTTTCTTGTTTATTTCAACATTTACTATTTTTAGTAGTTTTTCAAGTCTTGAAATTCTGGAGCATTTTTGACCCCCTAAACGATGCTTTTTTGAGGTATACAGTAGAATTTTTGCCATCAGAAGTGGATTGCTGCAAATATTGTAGTACTCATATACACCTTTCCAACAAGGTATCATACGCGCCAAACGGAGATAATATGACGAAGTTACGACCCAGGGAAGTTGGTTGCCTAACTAAACCCAATGGGGCCCACAAACTCTTGGCATTACATATCCTGGGGTTAGGGTTTTCCCTTGTTGTTCAATAATAAATAGGCCCTTGAGCCTCATTGTAACATAGTTCAGAGGCATGTAGCTGCCATATCTCTTCTCAGAGATAAGCTACCATCGCCCGAGCTAGTTTATTCCATTCTCTTTGTAAGCATATTTCAGTATTTTGATATTAATGAAATGAAGTGTTATTTCTACGGTGTCTTAGTATTTATGGTTATATTTGTAATTTCTTTTGTTCTTGCTTAAGTTCGGATCATAAAGGCTTGTTATGCTTTTGGGCATGATGATATTCTATTTCTTTAAGTAATCAAACATTTATTTTTATTATTATTTTTTGTAACTAGGCGGAGCCTAGGCCAGGGAAAACCTACTTCTTGGTTGGAAGAAGATCAATCCACCCACAATGGTACTCTTATCACTAGGATTATGTGAGCCTTTGGTTAAGTCTGGACACCCCTTAGGGAGTTTAATCCCCCCAAAGTGGCTTCCACTTCTAAGCCCCTCCCCATGAGGTTTGAACCTATGACCTGGTAGGGACTAAACCCCACACAAACCAACTGGTCTACACCTCATACGTTGTACTTGTTAGTTGGTAATATTTTTATTTTTGGACTATAGTAGTCCTTTACGCTAATAATTTTTAATTTTGTCACTTATTATATAGTCATATATTTTATTCATGGAGTAAATTAGTCATTTAAGTTAGTCGCTTTTAGTTGGGTCAGTTATTATCTAGTTGTATATCATATCCCTAGACTAAATTAGTTATTTACGTTAGTTGTTTTTAGCTGGGTCACTTAAAATTGTTCAAATTTAGTAGTACTTCCCTTGAAATAATTGTGGTGACTAACTTTTTTAGTCGCATAGTCACTAATCTCTAAATTTTCACTAGTGCAGGAGATCATATATTTTCTTACCTTGGGATTCTGATGTAGGTGCATAGTTGGAGCACAAAGTTCGATGAAGATTGGACCAAGGCTTACCAATGTGATAGGGTGGTCTCATGATGATTCTAGGAAATATTTTAAATGTATTGTAAATATTTACATTAGGAAATGAGTTTTATTATTTAGAGAAAATATTTCCTAATGTAAATGCAGCTTGAGTTTCCCATATTTGTGAGAAGGGGAAATGAACCATCAATTATTACTATTGGTTACCCATGTTAGTTTTCCTTATAAAGAAATGAGTGGTTGAGAAGAGTATGTGAGTGTGCAAAAGAGGCAGAAGTAAAACAAAGGTAGAGAGGCAGAGGATGAGAGGCCTAGTTTGCACATGCCCACATTGTAGACATGACCAACTTAATGCATGTTGAATTTGATTAATGAAAAATTTTGTTTATGTGCCTTTGTATGTGTGTATTTTCCTTTGTTTATCCATTATTAATGAGGTTGTTTATTTGCACTTGTTAAGAATCGAAATTTGCTGAGAAATGTGTCATGGTTGTAAGTCTTTAGGTTAGATTGATACAAGTTGTTTGTTGATGTGGAAATTCAAATTTTCTCAATTTAATCAAGGAAAAATTAAAATGAGAATTTCTTGCTGCATTTATCAACACTCCCTCTCAACAAGAAAGGGATTATCGACCACCCCTATCCTGCACCTATGAAACTCAAACTTCCCTCTTGATCTGTTTTTGTATGATTAGTTTTGTTGTGCTAATAACAATTACAGATTTATAAACATGTGCTTGCTTCTTTCTTTTTGTGTTGAGGCTTCCTTAATTGTTGATGCTTACAAACAAGTAAATTTCCTTAAGTTAAACAAGACATTCATGAGAAAAATAACTTCAAAAACTAATAATGAACAACAAAAATGTACAGTGCAGCAAACCATCAAAGAGACACATTAACACAATATTTTGATGAAGGAGTTCACCCCTCCTTGGCTACATCTCCTTGGTCCAACATGGCTTGGGCCTCTGTATTAGCTCGTGGCAACAATGTTATTTACAAAGCTCTATGTCTCCTGATACTTGCACCAATGTATTTAGAAGGTCCAAATTAGCCAAAACCACTTATTTTTGAGCTCAATTTGGTCGAAAATTGCTCAAGATATGCTTCATTCAATTTTTCCCTAGGAAACCTCGCTAAATCTGGAGAGAATCTAGTTAAGTCTGCCAAAACTGGCAGTTTCGCTGACTTTAGCGCTCCACCGAAATAGCCGACAACTTAAACTCTAGTTAATTAATAAAAAATTGGATTAATTAATCTTTAAACACAATTAAAGGCACGCTTAGCGCTGGCCCTGACGCTTGGTTCGGGTGCATGGTCACATGGGGTGGGGGCTGGACCATAGGGCTGGCTCCCCTCCTCCCCCACGGTCGGCTCCTTATGCACTTTAAATACAAAATCATGACAATGGTAATCAAGGTTTTTGCTGGTGGTCCAACGGTAAGGGATTGGTATTCGGAGGGGGGGTCACAGGTTCAAACTCGCCTCCGCCCATCCCTCATACATTTTGTTGTTTCAAATAAATTCGAACTTGACTTACCATGCGCCATATAATTACTTAGATTCCCATTGAATTAGTTTGGAGTTTATGTAATTTATATGTATATGTGGATTTATTATAATGTTTGTTAATTAATATATAATATATAATTAAAAAAAAAAACCATATAATTTATAGATATATATATATATATATATAAAATAAAACATAATTTCCGCCTTGGAGGCCAAGTAGGCAGTTTTTCCTTCACACAACCAAACTGGCGAATTCGAAGGTGAAACTTGTCATAGCCCCATTGGGCGAAAATTGAAGAAGATTCCCCTTGCTGACTGGACTGCTGATTGGACTGCCATGTTAGCATTCTATCCTATTATTCAACTTTTTAGATGTTTAGGAAAACTAAAAACATGCCCATTTTCGGTGAAACGAATTGCGTTACAATCGTCTTGACGAGACAGACACAATCGTACAGTTTTCGAGCCAATATGAGAATTTTTATTTTTGAGCTAAATACTGAGCACCTGGTCATTCCTCCCTACTAGAAGCCTTTTGGACCCCAAAATATACTATCATCTGACAAGTAGATGAGGGTACAACCCCCTCACCTTTCCAAGCTCAATCCAATTGGCTTTTGACGAATTTTTTTCCTTAAGCTCCTCTCTAAAGAAATCAACATTCATTTGCCTTGAGGACCCCGTTCTTCTGTCACGGATGCCATCTTATTGAAATTGATTAAGAAATTCTATAGGAATGCATTCAGAATGTGAAATATGGACATTCTTTCCTTGTTCAACAACTTGAAGCCTCTTTTTGCAAAACTGACACCAGCTTGCACCGTCGACTTGAAACCTGTGATTTACATAATACATGTACTTGTCTTTGCTCTTTTCAAGCCAATCTTGCACTGTTTGTTGCACCATTTTTAGTCGTTCATATAAACTCATGTTTTTTTCCATGTCGCCATCAAAAGCAACATCCTTCTTACCAAGGTGACATAACAAAATATAATGCAAATGGATGACAAATTTCACTACTTGGTTTACATGACTCAAGCCCAGTTGTACATCTTGAAAGTATGAAATTTTCGGAACATAAATTTCATGTAAAACATAATGACACCTGAATACAATAGTTACATAACCAATAGGCCTAAAAGGAATAACAATAAAATTTCTTCTTATACCTCTTTTGTACCTTCGAACCAAGTGAAATTTTTTATAAGTATCCATCCAATGAAAGTGCATGGATTGCTGCAACTTAATCTTTACTCCATGAAAATATTATGAATGAAATAAGATGGTGAAGTTGCTTGCATAAGCCTGAAACTCAAATGAACCTTTCAATTTTGAAAGAGCATAAAAAAGAATTGAACTAATCTTCTGGTTTGAAGCAACACATGCCTTTTGTTGTTTGCCTCTCCACTGGAAGACTTTGCAAACACATGAAAATGCATGCCAAGGAGCTTAGAAAGAATAAATGTCAACAACAACTCTCCTCAAACATTAGGTTTCTCGCAACAAACCTCTTATCAAAATGACTGTCTTGGGCATTGACCAATCGACAATGGCATCCAACTTGGAGAGGCTTGGCTTCAACTTACCTCCTCCAATATCATAGCCCAAATGCATCAAAGAAGTGAAACCCAAACTGTACTTTGATATCTTCAAAACATCAAACAATTTTCCTTCATAAATGGCACGTGCATAAGAAAACTCTCTAAACATGTTTATGTCACCCAAGTGGACAATTTATTCAATAAAGGACTCTTTTTTGCCATAACTCAAATACATGTATGTAATAGAAGTGCTACATAGAACATACAACATTAAAAGCCATACAAACCATTCTTGTTTGGTGTTATGTATTTTCTTGCACTGACCTCTTTTTACAACTTTGTTTTGGCAAAAGATACTCCTTTTTTCCTGTTTCTTGAAATGCTTACCATTCCTCTTTGGGACCATAACCATCAGTGCACAATATGGCATAAGGGATGATTGAATGAGTCCATTGTTCAACAAACTTTTGCATTGCATTTGTGTCTCTACACTTTGAAATTTTGTCAACCCTTACATGCTAACATCACAAAGAGAAAAGTCTTGCTACAAAGGTATTTCATGTGAAGTTTCTTTCTCCTTGGAGGATGATTCTTTCACAATCTGAAATACTTCATCACTCTAATGGACTAAACCAACCAAATCAGAATTGAAACTTGCATTAAATGCAACAACATTTTCATAAACAATATCATCATTTGGCTTGAACATGAGAAGTACTAAACTTTTACTTGAATTCACTAGTGTTTTTGCATGCCCTGCATTAATCAAAGAAATTTTCAGCTTTTTCCGATGGGCTCTCACTATGTACTCCACACCATCCTTGAACAAGTGATACTTGTTTTCATGGCGGTAAAAGACTACTTTCCGGTCAAACAAATATGGACTACCCAACACCACACCTAAAATATGAAGCGGTACCACATCTAACTCTACTTCGTCAACAAAATTTGCATTGATTGCAAACTTAAACAAACATTTCCTTGCAACCTGTAAACTCATGTCTCTTGTTATCCATCCCAAAGGGTATGGTTTATAGTGAGGTACAGTTTCAAGATTCAATTTGTTGACTAAGTATTTAGAGATTAGATTCTCTTATGACCCACTATCGAAGAGTGTGTCAATCTTGGTGTGTTTAGGTATGACCCTAACATGAAATAGATCAATTCATCTCTTTTCATCTAGAGTAGTAGTAGTGTTACAATCTTGTGAACTAGTGCTTGAAATATCTTGTTTTCCTTTGATTCCCATGAAAATGATTTTGTTTTCATCACCTGATTCAGAACCTAAATATTCTTGAGTGATAGCAGTGGTTTTCTGTTTCCCTTTATTGTTGAACTTATTTGGTCTCATTTCTGGATGGAGTTTCCAGAAATTATCCTCATTATGTCCCTCTTTTGAATACTGTTTACAGAAAAATTTCTCCCCTTCTTTCTTCACACTTGCATTTTTCTTCTCTTTCCATTTTCCACCCTTTTCTTTCTCCTTACCCTTGAATGGGTTCCTCTCACAACCCTCTTCCTGAATGTTCTTTCCTCTAGAATCAAGGTGTGTGGTTTGCACACATACTTCATCCAAATTAGTTGGATTGAACATAAGAATAGTAGGTTTTAGATAGGAATGTAAACCCCCAATATATTTCAACAGTGTATCTTGGGAATTCAAATTCACCCCTAATAACAAAGCCATTTTCCTAAACTCCTGTGTATAATCTTGGACTGTTTGGCCTTTAAGCTGCCTAAAATTCTGCGAACTCATAACATCTTTTTGCATATAGGCTAAAGGATAAAATTGTCTTTTAATTGCAGAAAAAAATTCAACCCAAGAAATGGATATCTTACCATGGATTTGCATTTCCTCTTGAGTCTTTTCTTCCCACCAAATTAGTGTAGCTCCTTCTAGCCTCCGTGAAGCCAACTAGATCTTTATGTCGTCTTCTTGAAGGTTCTAAATTCTGAAGTATACCTCCAACTGTCAAATCCACATTTCCAACTTTTCTGCATTCAATTCTCCATTGTACATGGGAAGTTCGAATTTTATGTCCAATTTCAGTAATGGAGTTTTTCCTTTTGGGGTTTTAGAATGAGTATGAGCAACATCAGTGGTGGTAGTGGAAGATGATGTTGTGTGAGATGATGGAGATGATGAGGATGGTGGAGATGGAGGTGGCTTTCCATCATTCCCTTTGGAATCCTTCTTCTCATATTTTTTATCCTCTGAGCTTCCTTCTCCATGTGGAGGTTTAGAACTCTCTCCAACCATTCTAGTGTCCCTCTCTTCATAGAGGACTTTAACCATCTCAGTAAAAGTATAGAAAGCTTTCTTGAATTCTTCCTCTTCTGAAGGGGGGCTTTTAGGCTTTCTTTATTCAGACATAATGGCTATGGATTCATGCTCAAAAATTTGTATTGATTGTACCTCTTCAATCTCAATTGAAGGAAAAACTTGAGGAGTTTCAAGTGCAACCGGAATTGGAACTTTGGATGGTGGAGATTATGGCCTTGTCGCTCTCCTTCTTCTGAGCATTACCTCAGGAGTTTCAACCAATAGCTTCCCTTCTCCTTTGTACAACTTTAACCATGTAAGCATCACAATTTTGCAACCATTAAAACCCTAATTGTACAAACTCAAGCAATAAAGCAATTCAACCTTGGGCTCTAATACCAACTAGATCTGTTTTTGTATGATTAGGTTTTTTGTGCTAATAACAATTACAGATTTATAAACATCTGCTTGCTTCTTTCTTTTTGTGCTGAGATTTCCTTAGTTGTTGGTGCTTACAAACAGGTAAATTTCCTTAAGTTAAACAAGACATTCATGAGAAAAATAGCTTCAAAAACCAAAAATGAATAGAAAACATGTACATTGCAACAAACCATCAAAGAGACACATTAACACAATATTTTGATGAAGGAGTTAACCCCTCTTGGGCTACATCTCCTTGGTCCAGCTTCCATGGCTTAGGCCTCTGTATTAGCTCAATGTGGAAAAAAATGTTGTTTAAAAAGCTCTATGGCTCCTGATACCTACACCAATGTGTTCAAAAGGTCCAAATTAGCCAAAAACACTTCTTTCTGAGCTCAATTTGGTCGAAAATTTCTCAAGATATGTTGCATTCAATTTTTCCCTAAGAAACCCCGCTAAATCTAGAGAGACTCTAGTGAAGTCCGCCAAAACTAGCAGTTCCCTCGAAATAGCCCCCAACTTAAAATCCAATTAATTAATACAAAACCAAATTAATTAATATTTAAATGCGATTAAGGTCGCGCTTAGAGCTGGCCCCAGCCGTTGGTTCAGGCGCATGGTCGAATGGGGTGGGGGCTGGCCCACAGGGCTGGCTCCCCTCCTCCCCCGCTGTCATCTCCTTATGCACTTTAAATACAAAATCATAGAAATAGTAATCAAGGTTTCTACCAGTGGTCCAACGTTAAGGCATTGGTATTGGGAGGGGGGGGAAGATCCACCAGATGGATTAAAAACAACATTCCATAAACGAGTTATTGAGGCATAGGTATACATCAAGAGTCTCATGTGTTCAGACTCAAGTGAGCGTTGTATGGTCTCAAACAAGCATCTTGTGCTTAGTATGCCAAGACCAATAGCTATCTCACTGGTTTGAGCTTCACCAAAAGTGAAGTAGATGGAACCCTTTATCATATCTTGGTAGAAGGTAAATTGCTCATTATTTTCTTATATGTTGATGATTTAATTTTAACTAGTGATGAACAACTGATCAAATATTCATTTTCCTAAACGGCTAAAAAAATTGCAGAATAGAACAGAATGATAACATGGTAGTCCAATCAACAATCCAGTCAGTAATGTTGTTTTTAATCCATCTGATGGATCTTCCACCCCATCTATGCAACCAGAACAAGAATTCATCTAATGGATGAGTACCTTCCTACAGGAGCAAAGGTCTCTTCATATTCAATTCCTTCAAACTTGAGAGTACACCTTGGCCACAAATATGGCCTTATACTTCTCTATTCTTTTGTATGTTGCACACTTTACCTTGAAGATCCATCTCAAACCCACAACTGATTTATTTATTGGCCTTGGGACCACTTCCCAAACATTGTTCTTTACAATGGATTCATATTCCTCCACCATTGCATCAACCCATACAGGTTTCTCTATTGTTTAATAAAAAAGGGGATGGCTCAATCTCTACAGGCTCAGTCATTAGAGCCATGTAGCCAGTGTAACAATCTAGTGACCTTCTCTACATGCGCATATTTGAAGGAGCACCCACATTCTCCCTTGCATCCTGCACAAGTCTCTCAACTTCCCAATTTCTTGTCCTACCTTCTCTAGATGACTCTTCTTGTGTGGTTTTCTCCACTCTCTTCTCCTCAATTTTTGGTTTCTCCACAACTTCTTGAGGTTCCTTCTTTGGAGCTAAAATATCCTCTTCTTGTGGGATCTGAAGCTCCCTCTTAGGAGAGCGCCACATCACTTTCTCCTCATCAAATCTTACATCCCTTCGCACAACTGTCATTCTGAGGGATGGCAAGTACACATGGTAGTTGTGGGGAGTTTCTCTTTAGCCCACAAATACCTCCAATTATGTTGTTGACTCAAGTTCCTTCCTTCTTTGGAGACATCGCAATGGACAAAGGCTCCAAAATTCTTGAAGTGTGACACATCCAACATTATCCCTTGGAAATCCTCCTCCGGTGTGATCATGCCCAGAATCTGATGAGGATTTTGGTTCTGCAAATAGACTATTTTGTTTCATACCTTGGCCCACAAGTGCAGAGGCAGGCCTTGGTCATGCAACATCGCCCTTGTCGCTCCCACAATTCTACGATTCTTTCTCTCAGCCACCCCATTGTTGGGTTGTGTTATATTCTTTCCATGACTAGCCCACATAGTTGACCAGGGGGTTAGCGGTGGGCCGAACCCCCCCCTTCGTTGCACCGACTGCATAACAGGGGTGGCAGCCCCCCCTGTACAGGGGGTTTGAGGGGGTCGGTCAGCCCCCCTCTACAGGGTTCGGGGCAGTGCCCCACGGAAAATATTTTTACACCCTATATTAGGTTGGGCGGACCTAGCTATGGTTTTGTGCACGGTTTTCGCACATGGCTTTGGACGCGATTGTTTTTGGTCCATGGTATTGGATGATTTAGCATGTTTAAATATGTATTGTAACATTAAAAGGAACATAATGAAAAATCAAGCTGGTAGTCCTGATTTTGGGATCCAGGGGAAAATCTTTGCGTATATGTGTTTGATGTGTTTTTCTCTCGCATTTTTTATCTTCTATGTTTTGGAATTCGTATGCAGGTAAATTTTTGTACGGGGTTAAAACCTACACCCATTCTGTTAAAACCTACACCGCTTCTTTTGCATAGAAATTATTAAATTCATTCGACACATACTCACCTCCATTATCACTTCTAAGAGTCTTCACCTTCTTTTTGGTTTCTTTCTCAACCAGTACCTTGAAATATACAAACTTGGATAATGCCTCATCTTTATTTCGCATGAAGAAGATCCAACAGTTTTGTGAGAAGCCACCAATTAAAATGACAAAATATTTGTCTCTAGCAGCGGAGGTTGTCAAGAAAGGTCCATAGATATCAGAGTGGATCCTTTCTAGGACTACATGTGCTTTGTTGTCCCGATCATGGAATGTGGATTTTGTGTACTTCCCAAAGTAAATCATTTGCACACATCCTCCTTCTCAAGTGCTCCTTTCGGGAGGCATGGAATTGTCTGCTACATAATTTTCAGGATGCCATGATGCAAATGGCAAAGTCTTCTATGTCAAAGTTCATTGACATCATGGCTCTGCACCTTCTCCGCCTTAGTGCTTAATGTAGCACAGTCTTACACATCTAGCTTATATAGGTTCTTCACATGAACCCTTATCTGCTTCACCTGTCCTGTGGCTATGTGTCTCAAGAATTCCTTTCCTTTGCTGAAGATCACATCATAACCACGGTCTTCCAAAATTGCAACAAAAATGAGATTTTTCTTTAGGCCCAGAACAAACATGACATCCTTGAGCCTAAGGGGGTAGCTCGACTCCCTTTGAAAGGTGATTGTACCAACCTTGGTCGTGTTATATCTCAATGTGCATCTGCAAATATTTTTCTTCTAGGTCACTGAAGAATTGTCTACACCCTTTCATGTGGAACAATGCAGCTGAGTCCAAGTACCACACGCTTCCCATCATTATTTTGGCCATGCATGTGATAACGGTAAAGTCAAGATCAAATTTTGTATCCAAGGCTTCACTTGTAGCTCCTCCTCTAGTCTTCTTCCTTGCATTTTTGTGTGGACACTTTGTGGCATAGTGTATGAATTCATGACAATGTAAGCATTTAATTTTGGACAAATCCTTATTCTTGCCCCTTTGGTTGGACTCTGGTTTGGATTGATATTTCTTCCCTTTTCCTTTCTTTGTCCTCCCATCCAATCCAATGTTTTCTTCATCCTCACCCTTGGATGAAGTCCCATATCTGGTATTTAGCCTCATTTCCTCCTATACCAAATCATACCATAAGTGCTCCCAATTATATAATTTCTCCCTCTCGTTCACCAAATCTTCATGGACATTAACACCAACCCCGCCAAGTTCATCATGACATTATGTGAACCGGCTCAGATAATATAGAATAGTGCCATTCTTCTACGTCTTTATACTTCAAATTTTATCATTGAGTGTAAGCTTCCTGTGGTCACTATTATTCATGAGCAATTTTGTTAGCACTCTCCACATTGTGAATGGAGTTTTTTTTCCATGGTGATTTGAAACAATGTGATCTCGTACTCCCTCCAAGATTATTTTCATCGCCTTGGCTACATCTTTCTTCCACTAAGTAAGGTTTTGGGCATCATATTCCTATGGTTTTGCAACATTTTTCTTGATGTATCCTAGTAATCCATTGCCATCCACCATTGCCTCCATGTGATGAAATTGGAGGTGTCTTCCAAGGCTTACTCTTGCCTCAGCCCATTGAAGGTCATGTTCTCAGCCCTAAAGAGATATTGCTACACTAAGATCCAAAGTTGAACCTCCTAAGAAAAAACTTAAAAATTCCCACTCTAATATGAACCTGGCTCTGATACCATGTAGAAATTATTATGTATATTTTCAACCATTCATGACACTTTAATCAAAATCACAACACACAAACCTACTCTACTTCTTTAATTCAGAATTTAGAAAAAAATTCTCAGACATTCAATAAGAAATCACACACATGCAAATAGTATTTTTCCTAGGGAAAGTAATCTGCTAAAAGCCCCAATGACTGCTTCCATTAATATGATGAATAGAGATGTATTACAATTTCTTTTCTCCACTGAGCACAACCTGCAAGTGCATAACTTATCTCTTTGCTCACTGAGAAGCTTTGACCCAAACTTAGTCAATTTCTTCCTCTTCTTGAGATCCTACTTCCTTGTGTTGTTCCTTGAGAAATTAAGCCCATATTATTTAGGAATTTCTCCAAAATGGATTGTTAAATTCCTTAGGCTCATCATCTAACTGCATGCAACACTTGTACACTCAAGACTAGTCTACAACTAATGTTACACTACCTTGGAATCTCCACCAAGCCTAAGGAACTTGAATTCTTTGCATGTATAGCTATTTTTGGTTGATTGATTAGTTAATTTAATGATCACTGAGTTTGACTAAAGTCCCACTGCACAACTGACCTTCACTTAGTTCCTCCAATAGTTAGAACTAGTTTAACTAAAAACAACCTGAGATAAATGACTTTGATTGCTACAAATTAGTGATCACACATGCTTAACTAAACTCTAACTCCTCCAACTCAAATTTACTAAGTAAACTGGATGACACAAGCCATGTCACACAACTTAACTGCATCCAAGTTGTCTATTGATGTGGAAATTCAAATTTTCCCAATTTAATCAATGCAAAATCAAATTGAGAATTTCTTGCTGCATTTTTTAGCATGTCTATAGACACTTGTTAAGAATCAAAATGTGTTGAGAAATGTGTCATGGTTCTAAGTATTTACACTAGATTGATGCTTTAATTTAGATGAAGCTTGAAGTTGGATTGTTTATCCTGAGCATATGAAGTTGTAACTTCATACTGCCGCATAGTGTTGGCTGATGATGTTGTTGTTATGTACATTGGTGCATGTGAGGCTATAACTTCATGTTTTGGTCATAGTTGTCGCTAATGTGTTTTGGATATGTTCCTGGTCTAAATAGCGAGGTTTATTATTGTTGATGATACATGGTAGCGCCACATATGCATTGTAGAAGCCATGTGTTGTTGGTGTACAGTTGTGAGACTCCGTAGTCCATTGAATCACTTGAGATTATTCCCTATAGTTTTAATTGTTGTGTGTGTTAGCCATGCAAAATTGGTGTTGTGTTGTAATTGTTCCAAACCCGTGATAGAGTGGTTGTTGTTCGATCGTGTGCGAGCGATGTGAGAGAAAAACAGAGTACCCCTATTAGAGTGAAGTCACGCTCTTTTGTGTCGTGTTCCAAAACTATGAGGATTATGTGTGTGATGATTCCCTGTGTGTTGTAATAGGGATGGTGTAGAACTCACAACCAATAGAATGTTGTCATAGGAAAGTCGAGCTCCTTGTCATGTGAATTTTGACAAAAAAAATTGTGATTGATTGTGAAGGGTAAATGCAATATCGTTGCAACATCGACGAAAAAGGTAAACATAGATTGATTATTGAGTTAATGAGCAAGAAAACAATGTAGAGAATCAACCTTGCATAGGAGAAAGTTGATTCAGATTCCCGGGAATACGAAAGATAAGTTTGGGGCGTTATGAAAATATTTCGTAGCGCCTATAGCAAAACAATTTTTCTGTTTGCGTTTGAGGTTTACTTGTTGGTTGTTCCATTCATAAGTTGAAGCCCTTGTAAGTTGAATGAGGTTTGGAAAGGGTAAGAAGGCATGGGAGAGACCTCTCATAGCATTTGTGAAGGAAATATCCACATTCTATTTTGACTCTGTTGACATGGCACTTTTTCGCTATGCCAACAAGGGGAACTAACCTGATCGCAGGCCCCAATTAGATCTACTTTCGTTTGTAGTGGCTAGTTCCAATGGGTTCTAAACGGTCTCGTAAACTGTTAAAGGTGTTGAAAGATTACTTCTTGGAGGAAGACTTCAATTAAATCAACAAAAGCAACAACTAACCTATATGTATCAAATCCTATCTATGCTAATTCTAACTACTTATGCTAGTCCTAACTATTCTAATCTATCCTGCAGGAGCATAACAAAAGAGATTAGACATCATATATAGATTCCAAGTCCAAATGAATCAATTATTGGTTCACAGTTGAACAAGGTTGTATTAAACCTTAATTTCAATATGATTACTCATACAGGAATACACATTCCTTTCCATACAAATAAAACTTACAACTGATGTCTAATATAGTTTGAAATCAGGGACTGCTCATGAGTTAACTATGATGAAGAATCACATTCAAATAACCAAGGCTAATCATAAGCTTTATCATTATCAATATGCACAAAACAAAACACATTTATATTTATGCCAGCAACAACACCCTTATTCCAAACACATGAAAGAAGAGAAAAATAAATCTGAAACAAAAAGGCTCCTTCTTGACCCAAACAATGTTCTTTATTCACAATAAATCAAAAGTTGTTTTGTCCAAAAAAAAGGTCCTCCTCTCCTATCCGGAGGTAATACTTATGCAGCTGGAAATGACCCTCAGTCTTCCCTTAACTTTTTGCCTCCCCCTTGTTCTTTTCAATATACAAATCAGAATACAAAGACATAGAACAGTCAATGTCACTGCTGACACGTAGAAGGCATATTTGCTGTGATGCTTCCTTTTCTGGGGAAATGAATGGATGTTGATTAAAAGAGAATGAATGTGTGTCATCCCTTTTCATTTGTATTGAGTAGACGTTATTCCCTATCATTTCCTGAAGGAAACTTAAGACATCGCGCTCATCATTCCCCATCTAGCATGATTGAAGGTTTGTTTGGAGGTAATAACATCTTGATGTATCGGCGTTGTGCTTCCTCTTGACATGGAGCGTGCCTCCATTATGCACTATGGCGGTTCATATCCCTTTCTACAGAATATGCCTTTGCAATATCGACACCGGTGGTGCAGAGGTGTCATCTTGATATAATTCGCCTTTATCCACTACTGGGTCCACTCGAACTCACCTATAGAAATAATTCATATGAGAAGTATGATAAACATTCTCACAAACAAACCTTGCATTCAGCCACAATTTCTATTTAATCTTACAACATAGAGAAACTATGATTATCAACCCATCGACCTTGCTATGACATGTATTTCCTTTGCCCATAATATTCATTTTTACTCAAGGATTGTTTAATCAATGCTTCAATAGCGGACCATTCACTTTACAAGATTTTCCCTTTATGAGATTTTCCCTTGAAAACCCAAACCACGGCCCTTTATCCAATACACAGGAAAACACGGGAAAACCTACGGCCGGACCATAAGGCCAGACTTGAAATATTATGCACCCAGGTCTAAAGTTATCGTCGGGTCCGCCACATCGCATCGTGCTTTATGTATATGCCATGGACTCTACCGATTGCGATTGCGATAGGGGAAAGCGGACCCGAAATATATATATTATGTTTAATGATCCCGGCGGGTCCAACAGATCATGGTGCGCCTTATATACAAGCCCTGGGCTCCGCCGATTGCGATATGCGATGGGCTCCGGACCCGAAATATATATATTATGGTTAATAATGCCGTCGGGTCCGGTGCCTCATGGTATGTGTTGTGTGTCAATGTTGATTGCGATAAGTGAAAAAGGGTATGTTATGCATGTTTTGTGAAGCATTTCCATTATAAAGAGTTATAATGGGAATAAAGATGCGATAGAAGGTTTTGTGGGTTGAATCCAAATACAACCATAATAGAGAGTGGGGGTTGGTTATATGCGTGAGCATAGAGCACGATGAAGGTTTATGGGGATTGAAAAGTCTCGATGATGGAAATGAATGAAGGGCTAGGCTAGGTCATGAATGAATCATGCAGCAGAGATTTATTCAAGGGGGGTCTTGATCATTAAGAATTTGAGATTTGACTCGGCACAGAGTTAAAATCCCGAAGATAAAAACAGATCATTCGGAGAAGTGAAAGATCAAACTTCTAGGGGACCCATTCAAATTTGCTATCAGAGCATGTTTTAATAGGGTGGTGGTTATGGCCACAACAAATGGCGAACCAGTTATCTCTGTTTCCAAATAGGGTTTTGACAGGCATTCTCCAATGGTAGTATTATTGGATTTATTGACCTTCTTTTACTTGTTTTCTACTTTCAAAAATCCTTTCAGGGCCATCACTGGTCTGTCAATACCTATTTAGGTACCTCAGCTCTTTATCGCTCATTGAACTTGATGTAGATATGTTTATTTGCACTTTATGTAGGAATTTCAGTGCCTTGTTTTCGTATGATTGAATTGGGTGCAATCATGGATCATGCCATATTTTTAAACCACTTAAGCAAGGTTGGGCTTGCTGTATCAACCAGTACTTTGAGCCTAGCAACAGCCCCTACTCTAACTGGCTTCCCAAACAACCTGTCCTTCCAGATTGGCACAAGGACTTGACATTTCATTTTCTTTTAAATAAGTCCTTATAGTTTCAGGCACAAGGACTAGAGCACAATTGGATTTGCCACAGGGTATATGATAGTGAGCTTAGCCTGTGAAAGGAGGTTTACCTGTAGATGACAGGTATTGGAAACTTAATGTGGTAGATGGGATTAATGGAGAATAATTGCAAACCTTACAGGCAAGTATAGGCTAGATCTGAGTGGGATTTTAAAATGCAGCATTCTGCCATGCCAGTCCAACTGTGGTTAGACATTTTTTCATTTTACAAGACACCCCTACATGCTCCAGGTATCCAGGTCATCAATAGATCCTACCTAGTTCCCAACAGATGCTAATGAGTGGCTTCGGTTTGAATTCCACTACTGATTTTCCAGTTCTCATGGGCTCATTGAAAGTTTGTTTGATTTGCAAGGTAACGGTGGATTTAGGATAATCAGACTCATTAACAGGTTAATGAGGGAGGAAAAAGTTGAAGGTGGTGAATGAGGGCAATCTGAAGAGAGTTATAAAAGGTGAAAACAAGACTGGAGGACCAAAATCAGTTAGCTGAAAAGGACTTAAATTCAAAATAGAAGAAAAATAAACTTTGCGGAAAAACAAGAACGGAAAGGATGAAAATATAACTAAGCTAACAACAAAATAAAATGAATTCTAACCTACTCAGGTGGTAACCACCATGTGGTGTCTATTGGAAGTATCTCTTAAGATATTGGCCATTAACACGGAGTTTTTCAGTTTCTCCCTGTAAAGTTTTCAATCTGTAAGTTCCTTGACCAATTTTTTCCACGACTTGGAATGGGCCCAGCCATAAGTGTTGGAATTTCGTGTGTTTACCTTTTGGCTCATTCAACTTGTCCCGTTTTAGGACTGGCTCTCCTGCTAGATGGTGATCAAACTATCTCTTCACAATCATTTGGTGATTTCTGAATTTATTTCTGGCTTTATCTCCCATTTCCTCCAACCTCACCAGTTGGTTGATCCTTTCTTGAAGTAAGGTTGAAGGGGTTCCTCTTAAATCTTGGGAGAGCTGTAAAGAGGGAAGGGTAATGTTGGGAGGCAAGATGGCTTCCTATCCATACACGAGGAAGTATGGGGAGTCTCCTAAGGCCACTTTTGGGGTGACCCTATTGGCCCAAAGGGCATTTGTTAGAGCGTTGTGCCAGTTCCTCTGGTTGTCAGCGACAGATTTACGGTTTATGAGGATGAGGTTTTTATTTGAGGACTCTGCGACTCCATTTCCCTTGGGGTAATAGTTTGATGCATACCTTATCTGAATTGATTTATTAATAGCAATTCAGTCAATTTCAGTGATGAAAAGTAAGAAGCATTGTCAAATATGAGAGCATCAGGGATGCCAAACCTATTGATAATAAATTTCTCAACAAATGATATTACCTCATCTTCATTTAACTTCCGAAGCGGGATAACTTTAGTCCATCTAGTGAAGTAGTCAGTCGCCTTGAGTATATACTTATGCTGCTACGAAGAGTTTGGAGTGATCTCGCCTATGACATCTAGGCCCCATTGCTGGAATGGGCGATAAATCATAACGGGCCTGAGGGGAACAGTTGGCCTTCTTTCTCGTCCTGCAGCAGTTTGCCATACCTTGCATTTGCGAGCGTAGGCATTCGAGTCTCTGAACACTGTGGGACAATAATATCCAACTCTTAATATTTTGTGAGCAGTGGTATCTCTGTCGTAGTGACCACTTGCTGGGTCATCGTGCATTTCTTTCAAGACATGGTCAGCATCATCTTTTTCCAAACACCTCAGCCAGATTCCATCATAATTTTTTTTGTATAATGTGTCATTGGCCAAATGATACTGATTAGATTTCAATCTGAGCACTCTCCTTTGTGATGCATCCATGTGTTCAGGACATGATCCTCGTGTTAGATAAAAGCGTTTGTCGTACTACCATGACTCAGGATCCAAAAGGGCTTCCAACATTTCACGCTCACACATCAGCATCTCGTTAATCCATAGGGGTTCCTCCCTGAATTCTACTTGTGCATATTGCATGCTTTGTGCTTCTAGTTCTTCGGATGTCCCTTCTTTATCCACCAAGGCTTCTGCTGCTATCCTACACAGTCCCTGCCCTCGAACTATCTTTGCCAGCTTTATCTCGAGGTCAAATTCTTGAAGTCCGGTTATCCAATTCCCTCTCTATTCACCCATTTCTTTCTGCACGAAGGGGCCTCTTACAGCAGGATGGGGAACGATTACTTTAGTCCTGGCCTTTAATAAATAAGGGCAGAAGTGTTTTACGGCTTTAAAAACCATAAAGCCTTGTTTCTCCACGTCTGGGTAGTTCAGTTTTGCTCCCTGAAGATTAGAGCTCATATAAGAAATAGGGACTTCGTTGCCATCATCATTTTTTTGAGTGAGGATTGCGGCATATGAAACATCAGAAGAAAAAGTGTACAAGAAGAATTCCTTGCTGAAATTGGGGCTGACCAATGCAGGAGCTTCTGTGATGGCCTCCTTGATTCGCTGAAATGATTTCTTAGCTTCATTGCTCCACGTATACACAACGTATTTTTTCATCATTAGCTACATGGGATGCACTATTTCTGCGAAACCTGAGACAAATTTCCTAACGAAATTAATCTTCCCGAAGAAATATTGCATTGCCTTTTTATTTGTAGGGGTTTGTATTCTCATGATGGTCTCTATTCTTTCAGGATCAATAACAATCCCTTCTTTAGAAAGGATATGACCCAGTAGTTTCCCTTCTGTAACTGTGAAGACACTCTTCTTGGGATTCAACTATATTCTGTATCTTCAACATCTTTTGAGAATTTATTTCAGGTGATAAATATGATCCCTTTTGTGATAAGAGTACACAATAATGTCATCCATGTATACTACTATTGATCTATTAATCAATCCTCGGAAAGCTATGTCCATAGCTCTCTGGAATGTGGCACCCGCATTAATAAGTCCAAAAGGAATTTTACGATATGCGTAAGTGCCCCATTTAGGGTTGAAGGTTGTCTTAAGCTGATCCCCATTAGATACCAACACTTGATTATATCCTAAAAACCCATCTAATAGGGACAACATTTTAGACCCAGAAACGGATTGAAGAATGTGTTCCATAGAAGGGACAAGATAATTATCTTTCTGTGATTCTTTACTCAGGTTTCTGAAATCGATACATAACCTAATGTCTCCATTTTTCTTTCTTACTGGCACAAGATTGGCTACCCATTGGGTGTGTCTGACCAGAAAAATGATTTTAGAATCTATCATTTTGTTTAATTCTTTCTTCACCAATGGTTCTTGTCTTGGATACATCTTACGAAGCTTTTGTTGGTAGGGCGTATCCTCCTTTTCCAAAGGAATTACAAGCTGCATAACGCTGGTATCAAAGGTTTTCAAATCACCATATGTCCATGCAAAGATGTCCTTGTACTCTTTAAACAGTTTAACAAATGCAACCTTTTCATGTGGAGAGCACCCCAAGCCCACATTAACAGTTTTTGGGTCTTCTTTGGTTCCAAGGTTGACCAACTCATACTTCATGGATGAGCTATTTGTTTTGCAGTTAGTCGGCTTCTTGAATTTATCATGCAGGTCATACAAGTGCTCCATCTTGACAACTGACTTGGGAATTATATTGGGCTGCTCCTTTTCCTCATCTTTACTCCCATCCATACGCTTGTCATGCTCCTTTTCATCAATGACCGCATTTTTGAATGTCCTTTCGCAATGCAAGAACTCCATGATTTGTTCATCACCTTCGAACACCTGCCAATTTGAGATGTTATCAGGCATGGATGGTCTAAAAATCAATTCAACATAATATTTATTCTTGTTTAATCTAAGATCAGGAAAAAGTTTTGCAGCCATACCAGCCATCAGATCGGCATCTTGGTTTTTCCCTCGAGGTATGTATGTGATATTAAAAGAATCAAAACTATCAATTAAGCTCCATACCTCATGTTGGTACCTTACCAGGTGTGGCGAATTGTAATGTATCCTTTTCCTTACCTGGTCCACAGTTACCTGTGAGTCACCAAAAACTTTAAGATCTTTTACCTTCATATCAATGGCTTTCTTCAGGCCCTCCAGCAAGCCTTCATATTCTGTCATGTTGTTGGTGCACGTGAACTCCAACTGGCTGGCCGTCAGATGTTGGTTCCCTTGTGGGTCAATGAGAATGCTCCCAGCACCTGCACCTTCAAAGCAGTTAGAGCTATCAAAGTAGAGTGTCGAAAATATAGAATCTAATGTTACATCAATGGAACTATTTTCTATGAAATTAGTCCTATCATCTACTATAATATAGGATAATTCATCAGTTGGATTACAGGGGAGAGCTTCCAACTGTTTGTTTATCACAGTTTCTTCAACTGTCTCTGCATGGAATTCTGTGAAACAGGTTTCGATGGCACAAGCGTCAAAACTATAATTCTGAAGGATAGAGTTGGTAAACATTACAGGTTCATTGGGGCCATTTAGTTTCATCACCACATATTTCATGTATCTTTCTCGATCAACTCTCAACATATCACCTTTTTCCTTCTGAGACAGCAAGAGATGGGACCAATCAGTTGAGAAATATCCATTCAGTTTTGCTAACCAACCCCTACTAAGTAGCATTCCATAAGCCTCGGGTATATCGACTACCACTATGTCAATGACTTGTGTGTATTGTGGTTTAGCAGCCATCCGAATCAACACATATTTCAATTCCCCAATTACTTTCACATTTGTCCTGTCCAATTGCATAATTCGAGTCCCAGTTTTCTCGGGTATCGCATGCAGTCTTTTAACAACAATGTAAGACATCACAGTGGACGAGGCACCAAAATCTACCAAGCAATTGTGTACGTTCATGTTGAGGATTTCAAATGTGATAAGGAAAGGTGGAGTCATGGATTTTGATTTCCTCCCTATCATGGTTGCACTGACATCTTAGGGGTTTAAATTCATTTTAGACAGAGTGGCTTCCATAGCTGATGGTATTTGGATTGTACTGGGGGTACTAACAGGTTTGGACACCGACTTCTTGGTTTGGCTACTCGGGATGGTGGGAGTTTTGCAATTCTGCTCATTCATAGCTTTCAAGAGCAGATCTCTTTGCTGCGTTAATTTTAGCAAATCGAAGTATGTTATATTAGCCCTATATTTCTTAAGATCATCCACAATGTTGTAATCAATGTTATAAACAGGGTAGGGTAGAGTAAACATACCGGTTTTTCTGTTCTTAGGTGGGAGTTTTCCATTTTGAGTTGCCTTCGTTGCAGTTGGAGATGTATTCTCTTTCTCTGGATAGTTTGCAACTAGAGTATTCTTGGACTCACCACTAGGTCTGCCCTTCTCAACAGGAACTTTGGGAGTGGATACCTTCAAAGGGCAAACATCTTTCTTTGTCTGGTCTACAGGCTTCATCACACCCGCAAGTGGCCCTTTACTTCGTGTGTGGATTTCATTAGTGTGGATTTCTGCCGTACTATCTTCTTCATCATCATCATTCTCATTTGTATAGAAATCCCACAGTACATTGATTTGAGATTCTTCATCCAAGGGCTCTTCTACTTGGTATTCTTCCTCATTTTCTTGTTCTGGCTCCAACTCCACTATAGGTTCTTCTTTGTTAAGGATCGATTAGATAAGAGCCAGCTCTTCCATATTTAAATTCCATTCATTGGGTGGAGCAGGTAGTGCAAGTTGACCATGACCACCTTATGTCCTCTTACGATAGAAAGGTTTAAAAGGTTTTCTATTGTTAAATATCCTCCATTCCCACTAGTACTCTCACCAGACTTCCTTTTCATATCGATGACTATGTTTGATAGTTTCTTAATGATCCGATGCAAACCTTCCACATATGTGGTGTCCCTTTCTTTTCCCTCAACCACTTTTCTATCACTCCCATTACTCTTCATGGATGACTAAGAGGCTTTCTTTCCTTCGGTCGTATGATGACATGTTGTGAGACTGATCATTTCATTCTCAACTTTTATTGCTTCATCGATAGCACCTTTTAAGGTTTGTGCGTTACTTCCCTTGACCCACATCGCAGTAGGGATAGGGAGAGCAGTGATGTAGAATTCCATGAGCACCTCATTAGTAGGTATAGCGTTAGTCGAGATTCTATTAAAAAAAGTGTTGAATCAGATGTTAAAATCATTGACTTTTTCTTTGGCTTCCATTTTTAAACGGGATAGTTCTAAAACTAAAGCCGCAGTTGTTTTGTCATTGCCAAACTTGTCTAAAAAGGCCTGCTGAAAGGCACCCCATGAGGTGATCGATCCTATTCTCAAGCTAAAGTACCATGTGGAGGCCACACCAATCAAATTAAAAGGGAATAAGAGACATACAACGCCTTCTTCGGTTACCCCTAACATGCACATGGCTAGGAAGAAAGAGTGAATATGGTTATCAGCAGTGTCTCCCCGCTCAGGGTTGAATTTAGGCAATACTCTTTCTGCATTCTTGGGTAAGGCATGTTGCTGCCCAGGTACTACTACAACATCCTGAGTGAGCTAGGGAGGGAGTGCTCTTGGAGGAGGTGGAGCTTGATTCCAACCTGGAGGAGGCGGTGGAGGCTGATTCCCACATGGAGGGGGTGGTAGAGGCAGATTCCCACTTGGAGGGGGAACATTAGCCATATTTTGAATACGAAGGTTCTGGTTGAAGATTTCTTCGAGGCGTTTTTTATAGGATTTTCCAAATCGGACTAGGGTTTACCTTTAGAGGGGGAATCCTCAGGAATTTCTTCCCAAGGAGTGTCGATACTTTGCAAAGAGTCTAGCACAATATCTTCAAGAGAAGGGGTTGCAGATGTTTGTTTGCTTATGGGAAGGATCCTTGGCTTTCTTTTAGCTATCAGAGGTAAGGAGTGGAAGATGGGAAGTTGAAATAGGGAGTGAGTGTAGGAACGAGTAAGCACTCTGATTGATTGTTCCTGAGTGACAGGATACTCCCACAGTCTCTCTTCTTTGGGTGACTCGGACATGGGACTGAGAGGATCTTTGTTTCTTTGAAATGAGCCTCTTCCAAATGGGTGGAATGATATTTTCAACCTTTACGATCCATACATTAATATTTTTGAATCCATGCGTGGCATTTATAGATGAAATCTTGAAAAGCTGTGGATGGCAATTCAAGCCCTCCTTCTAATGCCAATTTGTTGACATGGCGCTTTTTCGCTATGCCAACAAGGGGAACTAACCTGATCTCATGCCCCAATTAGATCTACTTTCATTTGGAGTGGCTAGTTCCAACGAGTTTTAAAGGGTCCCGTAAACTGTTAAAGGTGTTGAAAGATTGCTTCTTCAACGAAGACTTCAATTAAATCAACAAAAGAAACAGCTAACCTATATGTATCAAATCCTATCTATGCTAATTCTAACTACTTATACTAGTCCTAACTATTCTAATCTACCCTGCATGAGCATAACAAAAGAGATTAGACATCATATATAGATTCCAAGTCCAAATGAATCAATTACTGGTTCACATTTGAACAAGGCTGTATTAAACCTTAATTGCAATATGATTACTTAAACAGGAATACACATTCCTTTCCATACAAATAAAACTTGCAACTAATGTCTAATATAGTCTCAAATGAGGGACTACTCATGAGTTATCTATGATGAAGAATCACATTAAAATAACCGAGGCTAATCATAAGCTATATCATTATCAATATGCACAAAACAAAACACATTTATATTTATGCCAGCAACAACACCCTTATTCCAAACACATGAAAGAAGAGAAAATTAAATCTGAAACAAAAAATCTCTTTCTTGACCCAAACAGACTTCTTTATTCACTATAAATCAAAATCTGTTCTGTCCAAAAAAATGTCCTCCTCTCCTATCCGGAGGTAATACTTATGCAGCTGGAAATGACTCTCGGTCTTCCCTTAACTTTTCACCTCCCCCTTGTTCTTTTCAATATACAAATCAGAGTACATAGACGTAGAACAGTCAGTGTCACCATTGACACGTAGAAGGCATATATGTTGCGATGCTTCCTTTTTTGGGGAATGGATGTTGATTAAAAGAGAATGACTGTGTGTCATCCCTTCGCACCTGTATTGAGCGGACGTTATTCCCTATCATTTCCTGAAGGAAACTGAAGACACCGTGCTCATCATTCCCCATCTGGCATGATTGAAGGTTTGTTTGGAGGTAATAACATCTTGATGTATCGGCGTTGTGCTTCCTCTTGACATGGAGCGTGCCTCCATTATGCACTATGGTGGTTCATATCCCTTTCTGCAGAATATGCCTTTGCAATATCGACACCGATGGTGCAGAGGTGTCATCTTGATATAATTCGCCTTTATCCGCTACCAGGTCCACTCGAACTCACCTATAGAAATAATTCATATGAGAAATATGGCAAACATGCTCACAAACAAACCTTTCATTCAGCCACAATTTCTATTTAATCTTACAACGCAGAGAAACTATGATTATCAACCCACCGAACCTGTTGTGACATGTATTTCCTTTGCCCATAATATTCATTTTTACTCAAGGATTGCTTAATCAATAATTCAAAAGCAGACCATTCACTTTACGGGATTTTCCCTTGAAAACCCGGACCACAACCTTTTATCACAATACACAGGAAAACACGGGAAAACCCACGGCCAGACCATAAGGTCGGACTTGAAATATTATGCACCTGGGTCTAAAGTTATCGTTAGGTCCGCCTCATCACATTGTGCTTTATGTATATGCCATGGACTCTACCAATTTTGATTGCGATAGGGGAAAACAGACCCGAAATATATATATTATGTTTAATGATCCCGGCGGGTCCGACAGATCACGGTGCGCCTTATATACAAGCCCTAGGCTTTGCCGATTGTGATATGCAATGGGCTCTGGACCCGAAATATATATATTATGGTTAATAATGCCATCGGGTCCGGTGCCTCATGGTACGCGTTGTGTGTCAATGTTGATTGCGATAAGCGAAAAAGGGTATGTTATGCATGTTTTGCGAAGCATTTCCATTATAAAGAGTTATAATGGGAATAAAGATGTGATAGAAGGTTTTGTGGGTTGAATCCAAATACAACCATAATAGAGAGTGGGGGTTGGTTATATGCATGAGCATAGAGCACCATGAAGGTTTATGGGGATTGAAAAGTCCTGATGAAGGAAATGAATGAAGGGCTAGGCTGGGTCATGAATGAACCATGCAGCAAAGATTTATTCAAGGGGGGTCTTGACCATTAAGAATTGAAGATTTGACTCGGCATAGAGTTAAAATCCTGGAGATAAAAACAGATCATTCGGAGAAGTGAAAGATCAAACTTCTAGGGGACCCATTCAAATTTGCTATCAGAGCATGTTTTAATAGGGTGGTGGTTGTGGCCACAACAGACTATTAGTTTAATTAATTTGCAGAATTTCCAAAATTGGATTCTACATCACAGAGTTGTGTTTGTGGGTGTTATTTTGTCCTGAGGTATCGGGATTTGTTGGAAAATTAATCCCAACCACCACAATTATTAAATTGACAACAACCATACTTGTCAAGTAGATTTTGTTAGCAAGTTGCGGGTTTTGTTTGCAGGCTGAAGGACAAATTAAATGAAGTTCTAAGGAGTAGTACAAATTCTCCATTCCACAACACATTGGATAATTAAATTCAAATGAGCATTAAATACAGATTTGGTGAGATGTATGGTCAAACATTTATTCCACAACTCATAATTACAGTCTGCAATATCTGCAAGTTCATAAAATCATATATTTTGTACAAGCATCCATACTATGTCTTAATACTTTGACTTGTCATGAATTAATGTGTTGAAATGTATATTTTGAAGATGTAGGTGAGGAATTATTTCATTTTAGTCGAGGGTGTAAGTCCGAGAGGTCAAGAGGAGAGAATGGCGGAATATGAATATATTTCATGTATTAGAATTATAATCCAAATTTTTATTGTGTTGCTCCCAAATTTTTACTCTGTTTTACTTTGTTTGTTATGCATTAAATTTATTAGTTTTAGCTCCATTTTAGTTCCGATTTGATCTCCGCAACTGAAGTCCTGAGGGAGGCTCATCTGACCTAAATCTTTCACATGGTATGAAACTCTCTTAGTGTAAGAACAAGTGTTTTTACTAGGAGTTAAAGATTGTTTTGAAAGAATATTTTTTTTGGAGCCTATTTACCGGCAGGGAGAAAGTTTTTTTAACAGCCAAAAATGGCAGCATCAAGCACAAGCTTGACTAATCCTCATATAACTCAGTTTAATGGAAAAAAATTATGACTATTGGTCTATTACAATGATGACTCTATTTTCTTCTCAATATATTTGGGATTTGGTAGAAAATGGATTCCAAGAACTAGTAGATGCAACAACATACAATGCTTTGACACAAGAAGAAAATGATTTGTTGAGGGACAATAGGAAGAAGGATCCAAAAGGCATATTCTACATCTTTCAAGTAGTTCATGAAAGTATTTTCCCAAGGATTGCAGCAGAAACAAAGTCCAAGCAAGCATGGGACACTATCCAGACAGCCTGCCAAGGCATGGCAAAAGTGAAGAAAACAAAACTACAACTATTGAGGAGAGACTTTGAGATAATTCATATGAAAGAGTATGAGAATGTAGATTCATTTTTTACACATGTAATTGGACTGGTTACTCAAATAAGGTCTCATGGTGAGACACTTGAGGAAAGGAGAATAGTTCAAAAAATTTTGAGAAGCCGACCAGCAAGATTTTATGCCATTGTTGTGGCCATAGAAGAGATGAAGGATCTCTCATAATTTTCAGTGGATGAGCTTCATGCATCACTCATTTCTCATGAACATAGACTAAATAGAGAAACAAACTCCTCATTGGAGCATGCCTTCAAGACACAAGTTTCATTTGGTTAAGGTAGAGGCAAAGGAATATCAAATGCTAGAGGAAAAGGAAGAAGCCCACACGAAGGTGGAAGAGGCAGCCCATCAAACTCAAGTGGAAGGGGAAACAATCAAAATTCAAGTCAAGGCCCAAGCCAGAATCAAGCACAAGGTGAGAGGTATGATAAATCTCAAGTTCAATGTCATTATTGTAATAAGTATGGTCATTATGAAATTGAATGTAGAAAGAAGTAACATGATATAAGTAACAAACCAAGTGCAAATTTCACAAAGGAAAATCATAACCAAGATAGCATGTTTTTAGCTTGTAATGTAGCATAAGAAAAACAAAGTGATGTATGGTTTCTAGATTCAAGTTGCAGCAACCACATGTCATGGGACATAAAAATGTTTTCTAATCTAGATGAAAGTGTAAAATCTAAAGTGACATTAGGGACTGAGAACAAGCACATTTCAAACGTTTATTTTGTCCCTGGTTTGAAGCATAACCTCATAAGCATTAGACGACTCATGTAGAAGGTCTACAATAAAAAAAATTTAAATGATGAGTGCACAATTTTGGATAAGTCTCCAAGCATACAACTAATTGTAAAAGTTCAGATGACAAGCACTAGAATGTTTCCCCTAAATATAAAATCAGATTTGAAGGAAGAAGGTGTGCAAGCACAACTATCAATGAATTCATAAGAGGATGAAAGAAAGGTCTGCATTTGTCACTCAAGTAAACCTTTAAACATAAGTCAAAGATGAAAATTGGTTATGGAATTTGAGATTTGGTCATCTCAACTTTGGAGGTTTGAATTTGTTGCATAGGAAAGGCATGGTGAAGGGATTCCCACTCATAGAAAAAATCGAACAGCCTATGTAAAGGATGCATATTGGGCAAACAACATAGAGAGATATTTCACACAGGAAAGTCAATAAGGGCAAAGGCACATTTGGAGATTGTCCATTCAGACTTATGTGGACCAATGCAGACACCATCAATTGGTGAAATTTATTATTTTTTAACTTTTATAGATGATTATACAAGGAATCCATAGGTCTACTTCCTAAAATAGAAAAGTGAAGTGTTTGAGCACTTCTGCCAATACAAAGACCTTGTTGAGAAGAAAAATGGACACTACATCAGTGTCTTAAGGAGCTAACAGAGGTGGTGAATACATCTCAAATGACTTTCTTCGGTTTTGTAGGGAGCATGGAATTTACAAGCAATTTACAACAAAATATACACCTCAGAAAAATGGTGTCGTGGAAAGCAAATAAATCGGACCATTATGGAAATGAAAAGGAGTATGTTGAAGGAAAAGAATTTTCCAAATGATTATTGGGCTAAAGTTGTCTCTTGTCCAACATATATCATTAAAAGGTGTCCAACCAAAAGTGTGAAGAATATGGTTCCTGAAGAGGCATGGAGTGGAAGAAATAATAGTGTCACTCACATGAATGTGTTTAGATGTGTGCCTTATGCACATGTCCCAGATGAGTTAAGGAAGAAGTTGGACAACAAAGAGGGGGGTGGGGGAGAGGGGAATGCATATTTGTTGGATATATTGATGAATCCAAGGCATACAAGCTCAACAATCCATCAACCAAGCAGATCATAATCAACATAGATGTGCAGTTCATATAAGAGGAAGCATGGGATGGAAGTTTGGAGAAAACGATCAATGTGAAAACATGTATACCACATGAAGACAAAGAGTAATTGGCCATAGCAAGTAATTCCTTAATAGTCACTCCTACTCCTATTCAAGTTCAACAAAGCAGTCAACAAGCGACATTGTCAATAAATAATAGGACAATGTCACATAGTCAAGCAAGTACTACTCCAAGCACACCGTAAATACCCACAACATCATCTACTTCAAGTACAACATCAAGTGACATGTCAAGCCCATCTTCTGTAAGCATAAGAAGACAAAAATTCAGAAATTTAAGTGAAATTTATGAGCAAGATGAAGTTGATAGTAGCATTGGTCTAAATTTCTTATTTGCATTGTTTTGTCATGTAGATGACTAAATCCATTTTGAAGATGCGGTCAAATAAGAAAAATGGGTTGCGACAATGGATGAAGAAATAGAAGCAATAGAAAATAATGACACATGGGATTTAGTGGACCTTCTGCAAGGAAAATAAGTCATTGGAGTGAAGTGGGTCTATAAGACCAAGAGAAACATTGAAGGAAGGATCGAAAGGAATAAAGCAAGGCTATTTGTCAAAAGATACAAGCAACAACATGGAAGAGATTATGTAGATACATTTGCGCCAGTCGTGAGGATGGAGACAATGCACATAGTGGTGTCGATTGTCGTGCAACATAAATGGAAAGTGAATCAAATGGACGTAAAATCAATGTTATTGAATGGAGTGCTAAAAGATGGAGTATATTGTGTGCAACCACTTGGTTATGAGGTAGAAGGCCAAGAAGAAAAGGTGTATAGGTTGAGGAAATATCTTTGTGGGCTAAAGAAAGCACCGCATGCATGGTATAACAGAATAGATGCTTACTTGTTGGACAATGCCTTCAACAAATGTGATAGTGAGCCTACTCTCTACATCAAAGAGAGTGATGGTAAGCTTATTATTGTTGTCTTATATATAAATGATTTGATTTTTACAGGCAGTGAAGATTTCCTCATCGTTGATTTCAAAGAAGTCATGAAAAGTGAGTTTGAAATGACTAACTTAGGGTTGTTAAGGTATTTTTTGGGCATAGAAGTGAAGAAAACATAAAATAGTATTTCTATTTCTCAAGCAAAATATGTAGCAGAAATTTTGGAGAGATTTAATGTGCAGAACAACAAGCCCGCACCAACTCCAATTGTCATGGGGTTGAAGTTGAGCAAAGAAGATTGCAGCAGCAATGTCAATCCGACATTATACAAAAGTATGGTGGGAATTTTGATGTATTTGACAACAACTAGGCCAGGTATAATGTATGCAGTGATTTTGGTGTCAAGGTTCATGGAGACACCCAAGGAGATGCATTGGAAAGCAACAAAAAGGATTTTAAGCTATGTCAATGGGACAAAGGAGTATGATATTTTATATACCACTACAATTTTTTTTAGATTGGTTGGTTACACTGATAGTGACTAGGAAGGAAGTGTCGATGATAGAAAGAGAATGTCAGGATATGTTTTCTATTTGGGTTCAGGAGCTATTTCATGGGCCTCCAAGAAGCAACCAATAGTGTCATTTTCAACAATAGAAGTTGAATATGTCGCTGCAACAACATTAGTGCGTCAAGCAGTTTGGATGAGAAGAATGTTGAGGGATTTATGCCATGACCAAGAGGGAACAACCACTGTTTTTTGCGATAATAATTTTGCAATTTCACTATCAAATAATTCTTTCACAAGAGGACCAAACACATTGATGTTAAATATCATTTCATTAGAGAATTGATTAGCAATGGTGAAATTGTGTTGTAGCATTGCGGGTCACAAGCACAGTTTGGAGACATCTTCACAAAGCCATTGGCACGTGAAAATTTTGTTTATCTCAGATATTTTTTGGGAACTATCAATGGCGGCAGTTGTGATTAAGGGGGAGTGTTTGAAAATCAATCCCAACCACCACAGCTATCAAACTGAAAACAACCATACTTGCCAAGTAATTTTGTTTGCAGGTTACAGATTTTGTTTGCGGGCTAAAGGATAGATTAAATGAATTTCTGAGCAGGAGTACAAATTATTCATTCCTCAACACATCAGATAATTAAATTCAAATGAGAATTTAATACAAAGTTGGTGAAATGTATGGTCAAACATTTATTCAGCAACTCTTAGTTACAGTCTGCAACATTTGCAAGTTCAGAAAATCATATAATCATATATTTTGTACAAGCACCCATACTATGTCTTAATACTTTGGCTTGTCATGAATTAATGTGTTGAAATGTATTTGTTGAAGATACATGTGAGGAAGTCTTTAGTTTTAGTTGAGAGTGTAAGTCTGAGAGGTCAAGAGGAGAAAATTGTGGAACAAATTTTGGTAGGCGCATGAAAATAACTTGTTACAGTGTTTTACAGAGAGACTCCACAACTCTTGATGAATGTAAATCACAATAAGAATTCATTTTTTACTTGGTGAAATAGAGGAAACTAAATACCTAAGTGTTGAAGCCCCGAAAATCGGGTCGACAACAAGGGGGATACCCACCCGGTCCGGACCTTAGTTGGCAGCTCCTTATCCGTTTGGTATAGCGGGTCCGACTGGGGATAATGGGACCAGTTTCCCAATCTAAGAATACTTAAAGCTAATTTAATTCAAACTTTTAAACTAACTCTATGCTATTGTAATATAATGAGAAACAACACATCTAATCTATGCTAACTCGGGGTGTATTTCTTCTATTATGCGATCTAAAGAGATTTCAAACAATAACTGGTAATAAAGATCATTCAGCTATCATAAGAATAGAAATCAATTAAGATAAACCACTTTGCATAAAAAGTTAGGCAAAACAGTTGTGAACAGCATATCGCATAATAAGTTATTCATATATTAGACATAAATAAATGGCTCCACCGTACAAAAGTGCCAAATGGTAACTCATACATTCATGCAGTAACATATAAACAACTGAAAACTGTATATCACTTTAAGAATATAAGCAGAAATGGCCAAGAGATAAAAGTACCATTTATGACTGATCCTACTCATAAGCTTCAAGCAAAAATGATTTATCTCTACTTGTTCTAACATCTACTAAGAGTACAAAAGTGAAACATCAGTAGCAGACATCAAATGCAAACATTAATAAATCTCAATCCATCCATTCATCAAAACCTCCTCTGAGGGTGCAGAAGTGCATGTTCCAAGGACAAGTTTTTGACAAATTTCTGGACCCTTCTCCAAATGCAATGAGAAGGGTTAAAATACTACTTCCTAATTCTAATAATGGTATATTTACAAAATTTAGGATGCGGTTTTCAAGATAAAATTGCAGTCACTCAAAATATATTCTATTAATTCTTGAATGATTACACACATATTTATACAATCAGTAGTCTTAAGATAGGAATGCTATCTTAGACGTACAGTAGTGTGGTTGAGAGATTCTCTCAACCACACACTAAACTAGGAGAAACTATATTCTAGCTTATTCCTATTATGTAGGAACAAACTCGTCAATTAGAAAATTACAACTATAGACAAGTAGGAATTAATTATTTCCAACTCCCCCCCTTAATGACTACTTGTCATGATAGTCAAATCCACCATCATCACACGAATTGCATGTACAAAACCTCCAAAAACACAATCTGTCCCCTTCAGACAGATCCACAACTTCTCTGATCCCACGGATCCCCTTGAAGGTGAATTGGCGCGATCCTTAACGAAAAACCCGCGCCTATTGGCACGATTAATGGCCTAACATACGCGCCAGTTGGCCTTCCTGGCACTGCTGTCAGCGCGAAAAACGCGCCAATCCCCTTCTACTCAGAAAAAATCATCTGAGTCCGAGCCAGGTGTTCTGCAGTCCACCTGCTCCTACGAGCACAAAGCTCCCATGTACACACAGCCACAAAGGCACCTCAAGCCACATAGGCGATTTAGCCACAAAGGCACTTCAGTCACAAAGACTATATAGATGGTTTCTGGCTCACCACCAACCATTCAGCCACAGAGGCAAGCTGGCCACAAAGGCACTTCAGTCACAAAGACTATATAGATGGTTTCTGGCTCACCACCAACCATCACATTACAGTGACAAAAGATGGTTTCAGGCTGACCATAAACCATTACAAAGTGGTTTTAAGACCACCACGAACTTTCAGATGCCCTTAAAAATCTTACATCTGATTCCACATTTTGGAGTTTCAGAGTACATACAATGACTATTACAATAACATGCTAGGGAGTCTATTCCACAAACCACACTAAGTCAAACAAACATCTACTTTGTTGTCCACCATAAACATTGTTGCTGCTCCTTTACCTCATCTATGAGGGGTCCACTGATAAAGAAACCGGAACATAGGCACTCACAGCCACACGAAGAGAACACAATTTTCCCTTCAAGAACAATAATCCAGGACTCCATGGTCCTATTCTCCGTCGCATTATCACACAAACGCGATCATCATGCAGCTCCAACCACTATTGTTTGATGCCATTTTCATTGTCATGTCATCATCGTATCTGGTAGTAGAACATTCCTGCAAATAAATTTGTCTATTGTTGGGATGGCAAATTCCAACATAGATTTATACTCGTGACAATAGTTTGCCAAGCTAACTGTCACAATAAGTAAATTAAATTTTTCCAACCAGATTTACTTTACTCACATGACCATTCAGCAAACAAACCACGCAGCAGACTGGCGTAGTAGCAAGGCATCAAGAACGTTGAGGAGGTCTGCACACACCAACAGCTCAAAAATTTACCCATGCTGCTTTCTTCTCCACGCAGCAACTCTTTGCTCCTGCACGCAGGTTCACACTTCATAATCACCGTCCAAATGGCATAAAACAGAAATATGCCGAATCTCAAATGACAGGAAATCCACTCAGATTTCGACTTCCACGCCGCCGGCTCCGCTCAGAGTCGCATTAGATGCATCTTTCACACTTGTTTCTAGAAATGGAATCCTCAGTTCATCTGCAAAGGACTTTGCCATTTGCTGATCAACAGCTCGTTTCTCTGTCAAGTCACATTTGTTTCCTACTAGAAGTTTGCTCACATTGTCACTTGCATATTTATCAATCTCACTAAGCCATTGCTTGACATTATTGAAACTGTCCATATCTGTCACATCATAAACAATAATGATTCCGTGAGCTCCACGGTAATAGCTGCTTGTTATGGTCCTGAATCGCTCCTGTCCTGCAGTATCCCAAATTTGAAGCTTGATTGCCTTGCCATCCAACTCAATTGTTCTGATTTTAAAATCTACACCAATGGTGTTGATGTAATCATCCGCAAACCACAGTAGCAAACATGACTTTCCAACCCCAGAATCACCAATCAGCAAAAGCTTGAACAAGTAGTCGTATTCCGTAGTCATGTTGAAGCCACTCTTCAGCTGTACACAGATCTGGAAATGGCTGACGAAATGAAATGATTTGCAGACTCGAGGACGAACTTTCCGCCCTCTGAAATCCAAATATAAAGAAATAATCAAGAGCGAGAGTCAAAGCATTATTATTAAGGTTCAAAGGATTTTGGCACTATTCAACTAGGGCAGACGGCAACAAAGTAGGGCAGGTTCACAAGGTCCGACTCCTTCAGTCTCCTTTCACGCCGATCACCGTGTCCATCTCCTGATGCACCCGCTTCAGTAACTTGGGGTTGTTGATTACTTCCGCCAAAGTCCATTTAATCACGCTGCTGGACGTGTCGGTTCCTGCTGTGAATAAATTCAGCAGTAGAGCTTTAATATGAACATCGGAGAACCTCCCGCCTTGGCCATCGCAGTTGTCTCTCTGAGACATCACAACGTCTAGGAAATCGGGGTTAGACGCTCGTTGCTTGGCCGTGGACTGGTGTTCCTCTATCATCCTCTGTATGAGTGCGTCCCATTTCTTATGGAGCTTCTTCATACCCCGCTGGATGCCCTGCAAGTCAATCCACGCCACCGATGGAATGAAGTCTCCGATATTGAAGTATCCAACAGAGGTCATGAGTTCCACCACCATGTCCTTGAACTCGTTGGCCTCGTCCCCTTCCGTCTTGAACAACCGTTTGCTCAGAATGATCTGCCCGATCATGTTGGCGGCGCTACCAACCTCCAAAAAAAAAAAATTTGCGACCTCAATCGACCCTTCTGTGGTTCGATCCTGCCACGACCACCAATAGACTCCACGCAGCCGTCATGCAAAGACAAATAATCAGCAGCATCTCATCAAATGAAGGCTGTCCACTTCCCAAACGGCATAACAGAATGACCCCTGGACTATATTTAACTCCATATTTGTAGCGAAAACTTGGGATTCAAACTTTACCATAAAGATTTATGGATTCGCAGCAGAATCGATGAAAATGCAGAGGAATTTTCCGAGATGCTATCGAGAACTGGACCATTTTCCCAATCTTCTTGAAATAGTGCTCGGTCTTCTTCTTTTGCTTCAGCCACACAAAGCCCGTTTCCTTCACGTAACCAGATTCTTCAAGATCCTCAAGGGGCAGCAGGCCCTTGGGAAGGCCCATCTCTGCAAGCAATTCCATGGATTTCTGCTTGCAGATTTCGCTCCCATGGAAGATTTCTGCCCCAGATCTCTGATCATTTGCAACCTGGAGAGCCATCCTCTTTATTTTGTTCTATCGCAGCTCTGCTATGTTCTCACTCTGTTGCAGATTGTTTTCTCTATGCCCAGATCATTCTGGCTTTGATCTGTGGATCGATTTCTTTAGCTAAAACTCATCTGACGGTCTCTACCAGTCGGAAGCCTTCATTACTCTCTCCTCTCCACGCCTACGCTCTGCACGCTGAGCTCGATCCTCTTCCTGCGCAGCGACAATTTCTTGCCAGTTTGGTGGGGGTTTTCTGAGTTCCTCCATCCCATGAGCAAAATTGCAATTTGTGCTGTAAGGGCAAGTACCTGCCCTAAACTTGCAACAAAGCTTGGTTTTGAAAAACATCCGGCTAGTTCCCTTGCTCTTACCTCCTCCGGACGAAGTCACTTCATTTACGGTACCATTGGAGGGGGGCGGAGTCCCAGAGCTTGTTCCCTAGCCCATTTCTCCCTGATAAGCGCTACGACCCCCATCTGAAAAACAGAGGAGGAGACAACTTTTACCCACACCGCTGTCACCGATCAACAACAGTTTTATGAGATAGTCATAATCCGCTCGACCTCTCGCCGGTCCCGAAGCCATTCCTGAGACCCTGAGCTACGCTCTCATCACTGTGACAGGCAGCAATCTCTGGTATCTCCATCGACCCACGATGATGGACAAACACAAACAAAAGTAGTTTATTTCTCTATGCCCAGGAGGGGCCAAGCCCAAGAGGGCCAGGCCCTCACAGGCTCTGATACCAAGATAAAATTGCAGTCACTCAAAATATATTCTATTAATTCTTGAATGATTACACACATATTTATACAATCAGTAGTCTTAAGATAGGAATGCTATCTTAGACGTACAGTAGTGTGGTTGAGAGATTCTCTCAACCACACACTAAACTAGGAGAAACTATATTCTAGCTTATTCCTATTATGTAGGAACAAACTCCTCAATTAGAAAATTACAACTATAGACAAGTAGGAATTAATTATTTCCAACTTCAAATGACCGTCCTTTTTCTAATCTAATTTTAAAGAAAAAACAACATTCTAAATAAGGCTACTTCTGAATTTGGTCTTTAAAGCTGCAAGTGTTCATCATGGGCTTGAGGAGAGTCGGCTGGCTGACTTCTGTGCTGAGCTGGGCTGCGAAAACAGAATCTATGAGAGCTGGCACTACTTTTTCGGCCGCATTTATGATGCATTTCACAGTCATCCATTGACTATGTGGCTTGACCAAGTATTCCCAGTAACACTCCCAATTTAACCTGTTTAATGCTTGGATTGCTTTTCCCTTTTCCTGCGCCTTCTACTTCCATTCTGCTTCTAGTCGTAGTTTATTTGGTAGGTACCCCAGGGTGGTCTCTTCGATTAAATTGGCCCTGTGTAAATTCTCATTTACACAGTCGATAAGAATGCTTGCTTGCGTGGCCGCTGTCTCCGCTGCTTGCTCCGCCTGCCTAATTTGATCGTCCCACTTGTTGAAGAGCAGCTTTTTAGTTAGGCCACCTTCTGAACAGGTTTGATATGCAATTTCTCGAGCCAAAAGTTTATCGGGGATATACAAAGGCAGAACGTTAGGAGGTATAGTGCTTCCAAATACTCTAATATAGGTGAACCATTCTTCCCCGAACCATCTTGCGATGGGGATGATATCTATCTGTGCCTCGGGTGAACACCTCGGGGGGTCTTCATCATACATCATTCTATACAAGGGTAAGATAAGCCCGTGACAAATCTGGTAGCAATGTGGGATGAACTGAGAATCCCATAACATCTTATGATAAACATGGATAGGTAATGGGTCCTGGGTAGTCCATTTCCAACCCATAGTGGGAAATTTAGACACATAACAAATAGAATCCATAACATATGCGGATAGATAAAAAGGAGGATAGATCCTTTGAGACAAGGATCTTTTAGACCGGTAATTGATAATAGCCGTGTATAGATTATCAGAATCGATCTTGGCCCAATCCATAATATCGGCATTTGTGGCAGCATCTATTAATGGTAACCATTCAGACGAAAACTTATTGATATCTGGCATCCCAAATAATCTACAAAGCATGGCCGCAGTAAAACAATATGGAGAGGTGAGGGAACTAGTGTTGTACATACCATTTTTGTCTTTTTTGAGTAGCTCCTCTTTTCTGGACCAATCTTTGGTGGTCTCTGCTAGGTTTGGGTTCTCTGCCACAAATTTCTTAACGAATTGTGCATTGTAATTCGCCTGCGGTTCAGGAAGATGATACATAAGCTTTAAATCTTGTGTAGCGAATGATCCGATGAGCCCATGTCCTTGAATCTTGAATTGTCTGTTGTTCATCTCTGCATTGTCAAGTATCCACTTGATCATATCCGTATATGGTAGAATTTTGGGCCTTGCTGCTATCCGGTGAAGAAATGAACATGCTAGCTCTTCTAAGGACGCCTCGGAAGAGCGTTGTGAGCCCGCGACAGCAGTAACCTTCATTATTCTTGGATTCTCTTCTTCAAGCAGTTTGTACATGCTTTCCCACGTTGATATCCCTGCGTCTCTATTACAGGTTGTGTCTGTATACAAAGGCGCCATCTCCTTCGTCTTTTCCTTCGCCTCAGAGCCCTGAGTTTTATTTTTCTTTCCCATTTCTTCCTGCGTTTGGCTTTGAATTGTCTTTAGTTCTTCGTTCCTGCAGCTCACAAGTGAAATGGAAATGACTGATCAAGAAAGGTGATGGGAGAGTTTTAAATGCAACAGATATATCAAATATGCCACCTTACGTGAAGTAATTCTTTACAAAATCACGCGTCTACATTTCATTTAATCACTGACAACTAATTCCTTTACTATCATTAAAAGCGCATGATCTTGAGTCAGATTATGGTAAGTGGCTTTTCTTGAATAGCGTGCCCGAAGGATTCGTGATGAAGTGATTTTATGATTTGCTTACGTAAGATCGCAGATCGCGCCATCGCAAATCGCACCATCGCAGATCGCGCAAACACACGAATATAACAGCGTAGCGATCGCAACATTGCATATCGCAGAAGTTTTTTTTTGCTTGCCAAATCTTGCCAACTCATTTTCTGCGATATACGATCATGCGATCGGTGTTATTGCAGATCGGTAAATCTTGAAGTTTTTCCCTTATGAGTATTACTTTATTGCGATGCGATATATTGCTTAACACGAGAATCTTGCGCATACTGATATTATAGAGAAATGGAGGCACTTCCTATCTTTTTTGCAACGCAGCTTTAAAGATTTTTCCCTTATCATAGACTTAGGTTTAAAAATATTCAAAAGACCTTCCTAAGCTTACGATGGTAACCTTATTTTGAAGAAAGGAAACTCTTGGTTTTCCTAAAAATTAACTAAGGGTCCCCATTCATTTAGTATTTTGGACAACACTTAAATGAAAAAGGGGGGGTTGTTGCTGGCCACAACAATTGGCGATTCACTTGGGAGAACCAGTTATCTCTGATCTTCTATTGACGTTTTTAAACTTCCGAAACAAAAATTTTTCTCAGAAAAATAAAACTTTATTATAAAAAGATAAAGCATATTATACTCCAAACTGTCAATGATATTTTGTTTCAACCTCTTTCTATTTTAATTACTTGTATCCTCAGCTTGTCCTTGCATTTACATCAGCCATTACTTGGCCTTGTAAAAATAAAATAAAGTCTTCCCTGTGTAGCAGCTTTTTAAATATGCTCCTTTGTCGCAGGTAGAGCCTCTGCTGCCAACAGGCGTCCATAGCCTCGACAGGGTTACCTATTACCCAGTAATGATCCTTTATCCTACTTAAGGTGATCTACAACTTTCAAAGAAAAAACCCAGATTGACACTTTTTCCTTTTTTATTCTTAAAGAACAATGTCTTGGTTTGGTAGCCAAATTATGACACAGTCATTCACTTGATTTACACTTTTGCTGAACAAGTTGGCTCGTGATGAGACCCCTTGTCTTGTGATTTCAATAATCTTAAGTCGTTGCCCTGTTTTGGTGGATAGTAATGGCAAAGTCAGCAAGTTATAATATCTGTGATCATGATAAGCCATCTCGTGATGAGACCTCTTATTCTTCAAGATATAGTGTATCCTTGGGTCATTTTTCTAAATGCTGCGATTTTCCTTAGCAGGGAGGAAGTCATTTTTTTTTCCTTAAGAAAGCTCTGGACGAAAATAATAGAGTTTTTTGGAAATGGTTGTTTCTACAGTGAATCCTTATTTTGTTATTGATGCCTTTCATTGTACTGACATAAAACAATTTCTTCACTAAGATTGCTTTCTTCAAATTTCTTGAAGTTGAAAATAGTATCATATCTGGGTTGAAGTTTTTTTTTTTTTTTTTTTTTTTTTTTTTTTTTTTTTTTTTTTTTTTTTTTTTGTATCTACTGATAATAAAGATCAAGTTTCCAAAATATTTGCTATTTATAGAAGCAGAAGTTCAAAATCTTGATAGAGAAAAGTGTCTTTAGTAAATGTCAAATGCTGTTAACCACAACAAATTTTATTATGGAGAAAAATATTTAACGAAATGAGAGGTAGACATTCCCTAGGATTATGTACAGAATAGGGATAATCTCTTCTCTTATTTTGCCTACCAACTATTAAAAGTAAATTATAAACCTAATATCCTAGCTAAATTACTCCTACTCCTATTCTAACTATACACAGAAAATTAACTAGGTGAAATGATATTTCCAGTGGAACCATATTTTCATTTTTATTCCTACACGTATGTAACTTTCAAACATCAGTGTTAAGAACAAAACTTTTCTTGGACTGTTAATGTTGGATGTGGAATAATAATGTGTAACTTCAGTTGGAATTCTGTCTGAAATTTCTTTCTTATGAAAACTTCTTTCCAACTAGATACCTATTGGATCATAAAAATCAGGATGAATTTTTGTTATGGATTGATGATCACGTAATAGGAAAGATGACAAGCCAGGTTGCGAATATGATTTTTCAGTTTTAATGGCCTGTAACCTACTATGCGTTAAAGTCAAGCTTTTAGCAATTTCTTGTAAAAGGAAAGTTTCTATATATAAATCACTAAATAAATCAATGAAGAATAGATGGAAATTTCTGGAAAGAGATTTATCAATTAGCGCGAATTGCCAACAAGTTTCAAAAGGTACTTTCTTTCGTTGATGATGTTTTGGATGCCAAAGAAGTTTTTTAAGGAAGTCTGATATTGATCGATCTTGGAATTGAAAATTTTCTATACTTCCTTGACACAATTTAGTTTTCCAAAATGGTAGCACATCTTTTGAATGTTCTTTCATAAGGTGCTCAACATACCATAGTAATCTATCAAAAGTCTGAAAATTTAAAACACAATCTGATTTTGTACAAAATGAGTGCAAGTGAGAAAGAAGGAAATGATTATCTGTACAAATAATGTTGCAGCACAACTGGGATTGACTTGGAATATCTTCTTTTTCAAAAGAACTGGCCAGAATTATGGGATCCGAGCAATTTCGAATTCTGTCTTGTGAATCAGAAGACAAGTTATGATTGTGAACAGGCATGGGGGTTTCCTCATGATATGAACCATAGATCGGGGTATTGTCTTGGATAGTAAAATCATGCAAATGATCTTTTACTTTGAAATGAGGATTGACTGATATGATTCTTGAATTAGAATATCTCTCATTATCTGAGCTTTGTTGAGTTACTTGGGATAAATCAACAACATCATCGTTGTCAAAGTAGCTATCATAAATGATTTTACAGGTTTCCCTAGATTTCTCTTTTTCGTCGAATATTTTCAGACAAGGAAGGTCAAGTGGTTCTTGTTTGAAAATGATCAAAGGATGTTCTATAGCTGTCTTTTTATCTTGAAAACCTAATGATGACTCATTTGAATAATCCTCTGCACTTTTTGAGATATCTTTAATATTGAGAGGGGAAAAATTATCATCACTAAAAACATCAGGATAAAGAGAAAAATGCGATTCTGGAACAATGCATTTGAAAATATCATCATGGAAAAATCTTTGTTCATCAGATTCATCATAGACATCGGGCTTTAGATCATACCTTTGTGTACTGATACTTTTTGAAAGAGAAATAGGTTGTTGTTCTAACCTTGGCATCTGCATTTGTTGATTTGCAATGATATTATATGACCTTGTATCAAAGTCATCTCCTGGTTCCAAGGCAGGCTTTCCTCCAACATTCTCGCTTTTGTCTTCTTGCATTAGAGCATGCATGTCTCCTAGGCTTTGGGAACCTTCTTCATCATGGCAGATTTGTATATTCAAATTGGAATTCTCATTCATAGTAGAAGAAAATGAGACAAAGCTTGGACTAATTTCTGCTGGATCAGACATAGGAGGCAGGGAATGCTCAGCATAATCTGAAGATTCTTCATCCATGAGTTCACTTTCAAGATCATACTTTAGACAATTAAGATGAAATCGCATATTAAAATCCCTAACAGATTCATCTTGTTTCCGTAGATAATCAATTTCATCATATACCTGGTCATAGTCATAACAATCAAATTTACAAAAGAAAGTCTTGACGAATTGGTCCCAACTGTGAATTGAGGCAACTGGGAGGGTTCTGCACCATTTTCTAGCTTCCGCCGTGAATGTAAGAGTAAAAATTCTGCATAAAACGCCTTCATCAATTCTTTGAACGTCCGAACTTGAAACTCTTTGAATAAATTGAAGAGCATGATTAAAAGCAGAAGAATTATTCTTACCATTGAATTTTACCTGAGACAAGAGTCTTACCACTCCAGGTGGAGTGTTGGAAGAGGTAGGAACATGGATGTAACTCCAAATGGGAAGTTTGTGAGCAGCCATCCTTATTCAAATGTTACAATTGAAAATCATTCCAACAGACACTATGTTCAAGCCCTCCTTCTAGCGCCAAATATGTTGAAGCCCCGAAAATCGGGTCGACAACAAGGGGGATACCCACCCGGTCCGGACCTTGGTTGGCAGCTCCTTATCCGTTTGGTATAGCAGGTCCGACTAGGAATAATGGGACCAGTTTCCCAATCTAAGGGTGTATGTGTGTGTGTGCAGAGTTGGATGTTGCTGATCTAAGAATACTTAAAGCTAATTTAATTCAAACTTTTAAACTAACTCTATGCTATTGTAATCTAATGAGAAACAACACATCTAATCTATGCTAACCCGGGGTGTATTTCTTCTATTATGCGATCTAAAGAGATTTCAAACAATAACTGGTAATAAAGATCATTCAGCTATCATAAGAATAGAAATCAATTAAGATAAACCACTTTGCATAAAAAGTTAGGCAAAACAGTTGTGAACAGCATATCGCATAATAAGTTATTCATATATCAGACATAAATAAATGGCTCCACCATACAGAAGTGCCAAATGGTAACTCATACATTCATGCAGTAACATATAAACAACTGAAAACTGTATATCACTTTAAGAATATAAGCAGAAATGGCCAAGAGATAAAAGTACCATTTATGACTGATCCTACTCATAAGCTTCAAGCAAAAATGATTTATCTCTACCTGTTCTAACATCTACTAAGAGTACAAAAGTGAAAAATCAGTAGCAGACATCAGATGCAAACATTAATAAATCTCGATCCATCCATTCATCAAAACCGCCTCTGAGGGTGCAGAAGTGCATGTTCCGAGGACAAGTTTTTGACAAATTTCTGGACCCCTCTCCAAATGCAATGAGAAGGGTTAAAATACTACTTCCTAATTCTAATAATAGTGTATTTACAAAATTTAGGATGCGGTTTTCAAATGACCGTCCTTTTTCTAATCTAATTTTAAAGAAAAAACAACATTCTAAATAAGGCTACTTCTGAATTTGGTCTTTAAAGCTGCAAGTGTTCATCATGGGCTTGAGGAGAGTCGGCTGGCTGACTTCTGCGCTGAGATGGGCTGCGAAAACGGAATCTATGAGAGCTGGCACTACTTTTTCGGCCACGTTTATGATTCATTTCACAGTCCTCCATTAACTATGCGGCTTGACCAAGTATGCTCAGTAACACTCCCAATTTAACCTGTTTAATGCTTGGATTGCTTTTCCCTTTTCTTGCACCTTCTGCTTCCAGTCGTAGTTTATTTGGTAGGTACCCCGAGGTGGTCTCTTCGATTAAATTGGCCCTGTGTAAATTCTCAATTACACAGTCGATAAGAATGCTTGCTTGCGTGGCCGCTGTCTCCGCTGCTTGTTCTGCCTGCCTGATTTGATCGTCCCACTTGTTGAAGAGTAGATTTTTAGTTAGGCCATCTTCTGAACAGGTTTGATATGCAATTTCTCGAGCCAAAAGTTTATCGGGGATATACAAAGGCAGAACGTGAGGAGGTACAGTGCTTCCAAATACTCTCATAAAGGTGAACCATTCTTCCCTGAACCATCTTGCGATGGGGATGATATCTATCTGTGTCTCGGGTGAACACCTCGGGGGGTCTTCATCATACATCATTCTATACAAGGGTAAGATAAGCCCGTGACAAATCTTGTAGAAATGTGGGACGAACTGAGAATCCCATAACATCTTATGATAAACATGGATAGGTAATGGGTCCTGGGTAGTCCATTTCCAACCCATAGTGGGAAATTTAGACACATAACAAATAGAATCCATAACATATGCGGATAGATAAAAAGGAGGATAGATCCTTTGAGACAAGGATCTTTTAGACCGGTAATTGATAATAGCCGTGTATAGATTATCAGAAAAGATCTTGGCCCAATCCATAATATCGGCATTTGTGGCAGCATCTATTAATGGTAATCATTCAGACGAAAACTTATTGATATCTGGCATCCCAAATAATCTACAAAGCATGGCCGCAGCAAAACAATACGGAGAGGTGAGGGAACCAGTGTTGTACATACCGTTTTTGTATTTTTTGAGCGGCTCCTCTTTTCTGGACCAATCTTTGGTGGTCTCTACTAGGTTTGGGTTCTCTGCCACAAATTTCTTAACAGATTGTGCATTGTAAGTCGCCTGCGGTTCAGGAAGATGATACATAAGCTTTAAATCTTGTGCAGCGAATGATCCGATGAGCCCATGTCCTTGAATCTTGAATTGTCTGTTGTTCATCTCTGCATTGTCAAGTATCCACTTGATCATATCCGTATATGGTAGAATTTTGGGCCTTGCTGCTATCCGGTGAAGAAATGAACATGCTAGCTCTTCTAAGGACGCCTCGGAAGAGCGTTGTGAGCCCGCGATAGAAGTAACCTTCATTATTCTGGGATTCTCTTCTTCAAGCAGTCTGTACATGCTTTCCCACGTTGATATCCCTGCGTCTCTGTTACAGGTTGTGTATGTATACAAAGGCGCCATCTCCTTCGTCTTTTCCTTCGCCTCAGAGCCCTGAGTTTTATTTTTCTTTCCCATTTCTTCCTGCGTTTGGCTTTGAATCGCCTTTAGTTCTTCGTTCCTGCAGCTCACAAGTGAAATGGAAATGACTGATCAAGAAAGGTGATGGGAGAGTTTTAAATGCAACAGCTATATCAAATATGCCACCTTACGTGAAGTAATTCTTTACAAAAGCACGCGTCTACATTTCATTTAATAGCTGACAACTAATTCCTTTACTATCATTAAAAGCGCATGATCTTGAGTCAGATTATGGTAAGTGGATTTTCTTGAATAGCATGCCCGAAGGATTCATGATGAAGTGATTTTATGATTTTCTTACGTAAGATCGCAGATCGCGCCATCGCAAATCGCACCATCGCAGATCGCGCAAACACACGAATATAACATCACAACGATTGCAACATCGCAGATCGCAGAAGTTTTTATGCTTGCCAAATCTTGCCAGCTCATTTTCTGCGATATGCGATCATGCGATCGGTGTTATCGCAGATTGGTAAATCTTGAAGTTTTTCCCTTATGAGTATTACTTCATTGCGATGCGATATATTGCTTAACACGAGAATCTTGCGCATACCGATATTATAGAGAAATGGAGGCACTTCCTATCTTTTTTGCAACGCCGCTTTAAAGATTTTTCCCTTATCATAGACTTAGGTTTAAAAATATTCAAAAGACCTTCCTAAGCTTACGATGGTAACCTTATTTTGAAGAAAGGAAACTCTTGGTTTTCCTAAAAATTAACTAAGGGTCCCCATTCATTTAGTATTTTGGACAACACTTAAATGAAAAAGGGGGGGTTGTTGCTAGCCACAACACTAAGTGAGACTCTTATTCCCTAAATATTTCAAGAGACTACTAGTGCAACCCGACACGTCCCCGTCAGTCCCATTCAAAAAATATATGAAAAATAAATCCACTATTCCGAGAGACATGTTTGGAATTGGATGGAAGTAAATGTTGTTTAAAAAAAATTATGTTTTCAGCCCTGTTGGTTCCTTCAAATTACAGTTCCAAATGCATGAAATCACAAAATTCTAATATGAACATTCTAATAAATAAAAAAATATATAATCAAGCATTCTAACACATAATTGCATATTCTGTTAACTGCAAATAAGTATAAATATTAGAGAGCCCATGTGTTGGTTCCATGATTCTCCAATCCAGGATTTAGCTTTTTACAAATGGAACATGTTATGTTCCTATACCAATGATCTGATAGTCACCCTATGAGTGACCTTAGTTAAAGATTTATTAAACAAAAGGTATTACAGACTCATGTGTTGGTGTGTGTTCTATGTTATTTAAGCAACGGATCGATCAGATTGCCAATACATAGAAAATAAATGGAAAGACAGCAGAGAAATACAGTAAGCAACACAAAGACACAAGAATTTTTAATAAGGAGTTCACCCTATTCTCGAGGGCTACATCTCCGGTCTAGCGTTTAGTGGTGGCCTTGTTTTATTGTGTCTTTGAGCAGAGAATTACAAATGCAGGGACTCAATATGAGTTCTCCTGTAGCAGGTTTGCTTGGCAGGGTGGTTCTTGGATTCCCCAAGCCACTCGGAGTACACAGACTCATTCTCTTCCTACCAGCTCTGTGACCCTTGGTCTACAGTGGAAAGAGCCAACTGTGATGCTCAATCCAGATAGATTCCTCTATGGGAAGGCTTGAATCTTCAAGCTCTCTGGTGCTCGATGCTGCCTGTGGTCAGCTCGGCCCTCTGTCACCTCTGCTTGGCTTTAATGCTCTCTGTGTTCAGTCCTCCTCTCAGGGTTCACTATTCATTATCTCTCTCGGTCGCTCGGACTCTTCTCCTGGTTCCGACTTCCTCTGTGTTCAACTGTCTCTGTCCATGGCTGTTCGGTTCCTCTCCTTGTGCCTGTTTGGTTCCTCTCCCGCCTACGTCGATTCACCTTCTACAGCTGCGCTTGGAGTTCCCTGTTCGGCGTCAGCATGAACGCTCGGGAAGTGGCCACATGTCTCCATCTAACTAGTGCCAGCATGCTTCGTCGATTCGTTTCTTCCGTTACGCCATGTATGCGTTCTTTCTCCACCATGGCGGTCAACCGCACTGCAAATGCTTTCAGAATGCGGCTTAATCCCCTGTCGATTCCTCTTCTTTCTATCAGGCGCAATCTCAGGCGTCTGATCTGGGCTCCTCCAGATCCAACGTCATACGCACGCCGAGTGCGGTTGAATTGCTCGACCGATAGTGCATGATCACGGTGGTTTTTCTCTCACCTCTGCTGCCACGCATCGATCGTTGAGTGGGATCGCTCCACTCCCCTCCAAAACCTCTTACTATTCAAGGGCACCTCGATCAATACCACCGATTTTCCAGAGCGCGGGTCCCGCCTTTTGTCCTTTAGCAATTTTTCTTCTCCGCCCGCTGTTCTCTGGCTCCCAACGTGACCGAGTGCTTAAGGCTTTTTCCACTTTAGCCCTTTTTGCCTAGCGATGCGCAATTAGCCGCATCAAAAACCACCTCCTTTTCCCGATCCAGGGCTCCCAGGGGTTGTTTTGACCTCCTGCGCAGTCTCCATGGGCCTCGGTCAGTGCGCTTTGACCGAGGTCCTCATCATTCCACGTTGGCGGCCATTGCCACTGGTTCAAGGCGTTTTTGATCGTTATTTTGGAATTCTTTCAAGGATTTGTTCAACTCGATACAGTCAAGGTTTTTGACAGTCTTTTGTGGATCTGATTCGGATCACGGCCTCCCTACTTAAAAAGCTTTTGGACCACCAAAAGTTGGTTTTCTTCAAGCATCGACTAAGTGAGGAAACTGTTGTCTCACTTGTCAAATCTCAATCCACTTCGCACTACTCGGCTTCAAACCTTTAAGCCCAATCCTGAGGTATTCCACTTGTCCGCTGTGCGTCGTCCTTACCTTCCTGTCCAGTACTGTGTCTTCCTACAACTCATCAAGATATTCAGGTAGCAAGTCGTCGACAGAAGGCAATTGACTCTACTCTTCAGGCTCCTCAATCATTGAGGGTTCAAACAACCTCAAGCAATCTATGTTCACGACTGAGTAGATGTGCATGTAAGCCGATAGATCAAGGCAAAAAGCATTTTCACCAATATTCTCAAGTATCCTGAAGGGTCCATACCTGATAGGTTTTAGCTTTTTACCTTCACCTTGCATCCTGTCCTTGCTGATATACAGCCAGACTTGGTCTCCAACTTGAAAACTATGCTCCATCCGATGCTTTTCATGCCTAGCCTTGTACTTGGCCTGGCTCTTTTCCAGCTATTCTTGTACTACCTGGTGGATCTCCTGGATTTGTTCAATGAACCTAGTTGCCTTGTCCACATCACTGTGTCTATCAAACATGGTATCTTTACCAAAGACCTAATCCAAAGGAGACCTTGGTATGAAACCAAAACAGGTCTCAAAAGGAGATCTTTGTGTAGAAGAATGTTTGGCTCTATTATAAGCATGTTGCACATAGCACAAGTGCTCATCCCAAAGCTTAGGATGTTTGCTGCAATATCCTCTCAGTAACTGGATCACTGTCCTGTTAACTACTTCTACTTGGCCATCTGTTTGTGGATGAAAAGCTATGCTTTTCTTTAACTTGGTGTCCATTAGTTCCCACAGACTTGACCAAAACTTCCCCACAAATCGGGTGTCTCGATCAGATACAATAGAAGTGGGTAATCCAAAATGAACCCATACATGTTCAAAGAATAATTTTGCAGTTTGTTCAGCTGTAATCTGTTTACTACAGGGTATCAAAATACACATTTTGCTGAACCCATCCACAACAACATACAGATAATCATGACCTTTCCTAGATTTAGGCAGTCCTTCAACAAAATCCATGGAAATACTTTCCCAAGGGTGAGAAGGAACTGGTAATGGAGTGTATAAGCCTAGTTTCCTATTACTGGGCTTGCTTTTAGCACACATAGCACATCCCTTTACATATCTAGAAACTGTCTCATTCATTTTCGGCCAATAGCAGAACCTTTGCAGCTGTGCAACTATTTTACTTACCCCAAAGTGACCTGATATCAGAGAAGTGTGTGCTTCTCTAATTATCTTTGCTCTCTCAGTTTGTGGAATGCAGAGTTTCCCACAATGATATAAGAGTCGGTCCTTCAAATGATAGTCCAATTCTTCTACTCTTTTTCCTTGACTCAAAGTTGCATATACATCTTTAAAGTCCATATCCTGAGCATACTGTTCTATGTAGCTTTCATGCAGCATAGAATTTTGTTTAAGTAGGGTAGATATATTTATAATGGGTCTAGATAACATATCTGCAACCTTGTTATGTATGCCCTTTTTATATCTGATGACTAGATGAAACTGTTGTAGAAAACACATCCATCTGTAATGTCTTGATTGTTGCAACTTAGTTTGGGAGTGTAGATATTGAAGTGGTTGATGATCAGTGTGTATTACTATCTCTTTTCCCATTAAGTAATGTTTCCACTTTTTCACACTCTGAACTAATGCATACAATTCTTTATCATAGGTAGGATAGTTAACTACTGCATGATTAAAAGTTTCAGAATGATAACATATGGGTTTATCATGCTGTGTCAACACTGCTCCCATGGCATCGCCACTGGCATCACTTTGGATCTCAAATGGTCTTTGTAGATCTGGAAGTGCTAGTACAGGTGTTGTACTAATCTTTTCCTTCAAGGTGTTGAAGGATTTCTGTTGTTTGCCTCCCCACTGAAACACCTTGTTCAATCCTATTTGTAAGGGAGCTGCAATTGAGGAAAAATTTGAAATGAACTTCCTCCAATATTGTGCTACTCCTAAGAAGCTTCTCACTTCTGTAGCAGACTTGGGTTTGGGCCAGTTTACAATGACTGCCACTTTATAGGGATCTATTTTCAATTCACCTCCCCCTACTATATGACCCAAATAATTTAGAGAGGTTTTGCCAAATTCACATTTGGAGAGTTTAACATAAATTTTTTCTCTTCTCAAAACATCTAATGTCTACTTAACATGCTTTAAATGTTATTTCCACATTTTACTAAAGATCAGAATGTCATCCAGATACACAATAACAAGATCATCAAGAAAAGGTCTGAGTACATCATTCATTAATCTCATGAAAGTAGCAGGAGCATTAGTTAAGCCAAAAGGCATAACTAGCCATTCATACAATCCCTGCATTGTTTTGAAAGCAGTCTTCCATGCATCTTGCTCTGCAACTCTGACTTGATGGTATCCACTGTGCAAATCCAGCTTGGTGAAATAAACAGCTTCCTTCAATTGATCTAAAATATCATCTATGCGAGGAAGGGGATAACGGTTTTTGATGGTTATCTTGTTCAGTGCTCGGTAATCAATGCACATTCTCCACGAGCCATCTTTCTTTCTCACCAAAATGATTGGTGACCCACATGGTGATGTGCTAGGCCTAATGAACCCTTTCTCGAGCAACTCCTGCACTTGCTTCTTTATTTCAGCATTCTCTAAAGCAGATAACCTATACATCCCAAAGTTAAGCAAAGGAACATCTTGCTGCAAAATAATATCATGTACTATTCCCTTTTTGGATGGCAGACCTTTAGGTTCCTGAAATAAGACATCATACTCTGAAACAATCTTTTCTATATTAGTTTGTTGATCAGCATTGCAGCCCTCAAATACATTGGTTTTATTAGGTCTCATTTCCTTTACAACCATTAGTAATAACTGTTTGCATGAATTTATCATTCTTTTCATCTGTCCTGAGTTTATGAGAGTATAATTATTCTTGAGCTTATGAGCTCTTACAAAGTATTAGATTCCATCTTTGACAAGTAGATACTTGTTCTCAGCTCTATAGAAAATAGCCTTTCTATCATACAAGTAAGGGCTTCCTAAAAAAATTCCACATATATCTAAAGGAATTACATCTAACTCAACCTCATCTACAAATGCTGACCCAAAAGAAAACTTGAGTTTGAATTGTCTATTCACTTGTAGTTGTGCTTTATCGTTCAACCATCCTAATGGGTATGGCTTCTTATGAGGTGTAGTTGCTAATCCCAATTTCTTTACAATTGCTTCAGAAATCAGATTTACTTGTGAGCCACTATCAAACAAAGTATCAATCTTTTGATTTTTGGAAATAACTCGAATATGGAAAAGCTCGTGTCTTTTTCTCTCATGTTCTTCATCAATAACAGATTGAGCAGAATTACTAGTAGATGCTTCAGAATTCTTACCTTTTATACTTGTGGCTGCAATGATTGTTTCATCTCCCGAGTCTGACCCCAAATCTTTCTGAATAGCTGCAGCAGTCTTCTTCTTCTTTCCCTCAGACTTCTTAGGTCTCAGCTCTGGATGCAGAATCCAACAGTGCTCATCATCATGCCCCTCCTTTTTATAGTGAGTGCATGAAGCTTTGCCTTTTTGTGCAGTGTTAGCCTTCCTTGCTTTCCACTTCTGCTTTTTCTCCTTGCTCTTGCTTACAGTGGGTTGGGATGGTCCCCCAACTTCTGGATTTCCATTCTTTCCTCTAGTTTCTAGATAAGTAGCTTGTACAGACACCTCATCTATACTAGTGGGATTAAACATGAGGATGGTATGCCTCATGTAGCTATGTATACCACCATTGTACTTCAAAAGAGTCTCTGGTGAGTCTAATGAGATACACAACATCAATGCTCTCTTTCTGAACTCTTGAGTATACCCTTGCACACTTTTCCCCTTCAACTGCCGAAGACTCTGCCAACTCATCATGGCTTGTTGCATGTAGGCCAATGGATAGAACTACTTTTTGATTGTAGCAACAAATTCGCTCCAGACAGTGATGGTCTTACCATGTCTTTTCATATCAGCTTGGGTTTTACCTTCCCACCAAACCAAGGCAGTGCCTCCTAGGCATAGGCTTGCCAGCTGAATCTTACTCTTGTCTGAGTCTATGTTTTGTACTCTGCAATACACATCAATTTGTCTAATCAAATTGTCCAACTTTTCAGCATTTAGCTCTCCATCATATATAGGCAAGTCAAATTTAACATCTAACTTAATCAAAGATGCTTTCTTATTATGCACAGGGCTATTAGAAGGTGTGAGAAAGCTTTCCTCTTTCCCCTTTCCTTTGGAGTGGTCATGGGAATGAGACTCATCTTTTTCTTTATCTTGTTTAGAACCTGATGAATCTTCATCCTTATGCTTTCTAAAGTCCCTATACATTTCTTCTACCATAGACTTTATAGCTAGGAAACTTTCTATGAATTGAGGGTCTTGTCATGCGGAATGAGTCAATTTTGCGGACAAAACCGACCTCCCTAGAAGCTAAGGCTTTCTAGTGACAAACAAGACAAGTAAACACTACCTTTCTCTAAATATGCATTTAGAATACAAGTAATCAGGTGTTTATAACATACCTTTAGTCCAACGCTTTGTAGTAGTCCAGCCTCGCCGATCCGGATGAGCTCCTCCTTCTCTTCGAAACCTGCATTCACTAACAAGACAAAAGATTGCATAGCACCTGAATAACTTATAAAACAACACATATTCATCATACAGACCAAGGAGTATATGAAACAAATCATGTATAACAACTTGTTGAGAAAAATGAGTTTATTTGCATTAAGTGGAAACAAAAGAAACCATTACAACCTGAGCCTTGGTGTTGTGCAAGTTCCTCCCAGGGTCCAGCAAGAGTTTTCCTTTACTTTGATCAGCTCACCCACTTTCAAATGAAGCTAAGAAAGGATGGGAATCTCTCCTCTCAAGCTCTATAAGGGAGTCCTAATCTCAGCAGCATCTACCCTTAGGAATGTTCAGCTTTCAACCTCCCCTCCCTCTGGCCCAATGCATATATTTATAGTGCTTTGGAGGAAGTTAATCAGGTCCACCATGAATGGGATAAGCCCCTATTTCAATGGGATAGCTCCCCTCTTCATGGGATAAGTTCCTCTTACATAGGGATGCATGAACCATCTGGAGGCGCCCAATCCACGTCAAACCATCTTCTAGAATGCTCTAGAAATGACCACAAGTAACTTTTTTGAAGTGAAACTTGTGCCTTTTGACCTTTAGAGGAGTACACACCCAGACCTTTACATACAGAGCGTACAAGTACACAGGTTTTATGAACGGAAGGTGCGTACACGCAGGTAAGGCTAAGAGAAACTGCGTAACCAGAGTTAATTGACTTTTAAAGGACTTTCTCTCTTTCTTGGAGTTTGACATGAGGAGCAGAGGTATGAGACTTGCCAAGGAGGATAGTATGACAGTTGATAGAGCCATACTAACTGTAGATAGTCATGGTGACAAATTTTAGTATAACGGGTCTGGCCCCACAGAATCTTCCTCTGACATTGTCTTCCGAGAATAGACTCTTCCAATTTCAGGATTAGTTTCCACCAACTCTCCTTCTCCTAATTTGAGCTTTGATCTAGTGAGCATTCATAGCTAAACCAACACAAGCTTGTCTAACCTTACAGCCTAAAGCTCTGATACCACTTGATCTGATAGTCACCCTATGAGTGACCTCAGTTAAAGATTTATTAAACAAAAGGTATTACAGACTCATGTGCTGGTGTGTGTTCTATGTTATTTAACCAACGGATAGATCAGATTGCAAATACATAGAAAATAAATGGAAAGACAGCAGAGAAATACAGTAAGAAACACAAAGACACAAGAATTTTTAATAAGGAGTTCACCCTATTCTCGAGGGCTACATCTCCGGTCCAGCTTTTAATGGTGGCCTTGTTTTATTGTGTCTTTGAGCAGAGAATTACAAATGCATGGACTCAATACGAGTTCTCCTGAAGCAGGTTTGCTTGGCAGGGTGATTCTTGGATTCCCCAAGCCACTCGGAGTACACAGACTCGTTCTCTTCCTACCAGCTCTATGACCCTTGGTCTACAGTGGAAAGAGCCAACTGTGATGCTCAGTCCGGATAGATTCCTCTATGGGAAGGCTTGAATCTTCAAGCTCTCTGGTGCTCGATGCTGCCTGTGGTCAGCTCGGCCCTCTGTCACCTTTGCTTGGCTTTACTTCTCTCTGTGTTCAGTCCTCCTCTCAGGGTTCACTGTTCATTATCTCTCTCGGTCGCTCGGACTCTTCTTCTGGTTCCGACTTCCTCTGTGTTCAACTGTCTCTGTCCATGGCTGTTCGGTTCCTCTCCCTGTGCCTGTTTGGTTCCTCTCCTGCCTGCGTCGATTCACCTTCTACAGCTACGCTTGGAGTTCCCTGTTCGGCGTCAGCATGAACGCTCGGGAAGTGGCCACGTGTCTCCATATAACTGGTGCCAGCATGCTTCGTTGGTTCGTTTCTTCCATTACTCCATGTATACGTTCTTTCTCCACCGTGGCGGTCAACCGAACTCCAAATCCTTTTAGAATGCGGCTTAATCCCCTGTCAATTTCGCTTCTTTCTATCAGGCGCAATCTCAGTCGTTTGATCTAGGCTCCTCCAGATCCAACATCATACGCATGGCGAACGCGGTTGACTTGCTCGACCGATAGCGTACGATCACGGTGGTTTTTCTCTCACCTCCACTGCCACGCGTCGATCACTGATTGGGATCGCTCCGCTCCCCTCCAAAACCTCTTACCATTCAAGGGTGCCCCGATCAATACCGCCAGTTTTCCAGAGCGCAGGTCCTGCCTCTTGTCCTTTAGCGCTTTTGCTTCTCTGCCCGCGGTTCTCTAGCTCCCAACGTGACCGAGTGCTTAAGGCTTTTTCCACTTTAGCCCTTTTTTCCTAGCGATGTGCAATTAGCGCTAAGCGCTAATCACGCATCAAAAACCGCCTCCTTTTCCCAATCCACGGCTCCCAGGGGATATTTTGACTTCCTGCGCAGTCTCCATGGGCCTCTGTCAATGCGCTTTGACCAAGGTCCTCGTCATTCCACGTTGGCGGCCATTGCCACTGGTTCAAGACGTTTTTTATCGCTGTTTTGGAATTCTTTCAAGGATTTGTTCAACCCGATACAGTCAAGGTTTTTTACAGTCTTTTGTGGATCCGATTCGGATCAACCAATAGGTGTCATATATCATGATTGACTTGGTTCAGCTCTGAAATATGTACATGCCTTTGCTTCTTGCAAATGTTTTCCATATTCAAAATCAAAAATTAAAAAATGTAAAGAGGGTATGTCCTAGAAAAAGAATAAAAGGACAAAAAGAATAAAGAAAATGTCAAAAAATGAACCTCAAGGTAAAGAAAAAGACCATGAAAGTGTGCAAGTCCAAATGCCACTACTATTTACTTTGATAAAAAATAAAAGGTTGTGTGCAGCTTGTCACTTGTGCCACAATCCATGGTAATCAAATAGTTTAATATTGGTTATTCCATGTTTTGAATTTCATGCTTAGAGATAGAGAATAAAATCTGACCAAACTGTTTAATCTTGGTAGATAAGTAGATAGGTAGAGTGAATAAAAGGAGCTTAACAATTTAGTCTGAGCCCTTGGATGTAATAACGATAGACTTAGATAGATTTCCATTGTAAAAGAAAAGAAAATTTTGATAAGGGATTGCCAGTTTAAGTGCACCCTAATAAAAAGAAGTAAAAATGGTAGAATAAGTAGGTAGGGTAAGTAGATGGATGGTTGCAGAATTGTGTATGATAAATGACTATCTAGAGATCAAGTAATTTACTCTCATCATCAAAAGCACTTAAATATATGGATGACAATGAGACATTTACATCATATACAAAGTCAAAATAACTAACCTCCTCACTCATTTTTCCCCTAAATTTTATTAATTTCCCATAAGTACTAAAAGCACCAACAACTTGAAAGTTAAAGGGGCTTAGAGCATTTCTCTGACTTTTGGAGGGACTGGACCCTCAGCCCAATAACTTGTAAGGCCTAAGTGCCAAAGCCCCTTCATAATTCATTCATTCCCTACAAACCTTTTCCTAAGGTAAAATCACTCTTTATTTAGGAAAAATAATTGTTCTTTATAAAACCCCCCAAACACAGTTTAGCCTAACTCATAATGTTGGATGATAAATGTATTTTCGGAAACATTTACTTAGCGCATTTTCTTTTTCCATGGTCATATTAACTTTTAATTATTATTATTTATTTAATTCCCGAAACAAATTACCCTTTCCTGTATTATTAATAAAAATCCTAAAATAAATAAATATCCCTTCCCGAATGGTTTGGAAAATAAACCATAATAAAGTTAATTAAAGGGATTAATTAATCACCTAGATTAATTAATAGCCTCTCTGCCAATACAATCACCCCCGATAGTTATTAACCCTTTATTCATCCAATCATATCATCCCTGATATAATTAAAGTCATTTTAATTATTTTAATTATGATTGGGCCCCTCCATTAACTTCCAAACACTTTCTGTTGTCAATTATTGCACGATCTGCCTTCCCTCATCCAACGACTCTCACTCATATCGCGTGGGCCTTTTGATCGAACGTTAACCACCCGATGCAAGCTATTTTGACTTTTTCCCGATGCTACGTGTCATCCGATTTGTGGTATCGCGCGACCCTCTACCAAAACCACCAACCTCCCAAAAGCGATGCAATAGCACCCGCTTACCGCCTCTGCTAAAACGACAAAGTGTTCCATCGATAGTTGACGCCAGCTATCGCTTTTTCATTCACCCGCCAAACATTATTGATTTTGCATAAAAAAAAAAAATACTCAATGTTTTCCCTTTTTGCCGAGAAAAAGAAACTTTTGCCTTCCATGCACGCACAGAGTACACCCAAACCAGCAACCTACTCCCAACCATCAACCACCATCAGTTGCTGAACTCCAGACCACTGCAGACTACTGTGCGCACCCAATAAATCATTCACCACAGCCATTTGTCCCTTCAGTGAAACATAACCAGGTATTCACCACATTTCCTTCTCAGAAACCCTGTTTTTGTACTGAAACCTCCACCAAATTACTCTAAACTCAAGTAATTATGTACAAATTAAGTTGTTTCTCAACTCCAAGGCTTCCCCATACACCTTTTTTATCTAAAAATCCTTGAAACCCCCAACTTTCTTCCTTGAATACACAAGAACCAAGGAAGGAAGTTCTTGTTGCCCTAAATGTCACACCAATCACTACTCCCCATAGGAATTTAAACTACCTTCCCTTGACCGATAAAGATTTTCAAATCAAGGACCTTACTTTTGATGAAACCCCCCTGAAGCTACACTGCAAGTATCGAGACAATTATCTTAACAATGCTGATAAAATAGGTATGTGGGAATCAAACCTACCTAAATACCAATTCCCCCCTATCCATGTTTTCCCAGACATTGTCCACCAATGTCATGCAAACTAAAACCCCAATATAAGAGATGTAATGTCCCCTGACCAACAAATCCTTTTTACCATTACAACTGAGTCTGTAAATGAAATGTAGCAATTACAGCCTGGCCAGGCCCTCACTCCCCTATCCATTGTCGATTTACTTGAGAAATCTTCAAAGCTGTCCAGTTCAGAAATCACTCAAGTCTGTTAGACTTTCATGGAAGAAAAATACATATCAAAAGACCCCCCTCCTTACATGTCATGTGCTTTTACTAGTCTGGGTAGGGATATTGTAACCATGTTTGCTTGCATTCTGGGTTTTAACACTAATGAGTATGTAGATGAAATCACCTTTGCCTACATGCCTATTTTAACCCCTGGCCAACCTCCTGCAACCAAGTTTTACTATGCTACATTCATTGTTGATAAGATGCATGACCAATTCATGAGATTAGAGAACGAGAGAGTGTTCAAATATTCTTCAGTCCTGTATCATCTTTTGCTCTACTACCAAACTGATAAATTCCCTTTCTCTATACAAAAGCTTGACACCAAAGGGAACCCTAGGTCATTCATCTTTTGGACTTCCATTTTTCACTATTCAGCTTCTTCTCCCCATTCTTATATAGATTTTATTGATCAATTTGTGCATCTAGTAACTACCATGTTGATAGGAAGTCCCCCTCCCAGAATTAGTGTTGATATTAAGAGAATTCTTCAGTTATCCAAGCAGTACAAGGTTGGGGACTGGTACTTGTACCAGAACCATACCAAGATTAGAATTTATGGGTGTGAGTTTCCTCCCTTTAAACTGCCCAAATACCTCCCCATGCGATTATTTGCCCTGGAGTACTACAGGAAGATGATCAATTCTGATGAAATCCACTTTATGAAGACTAAGAAGAAAGCTCAGCTAAGACTAAAGGATCACCTAAGCCCATTTGTTTGAAACAATAGAAAACCAGGGAAATGGCAGAGGAAATCCTTGAGAGATTGAGTTTGAAAAAGTGTTTCATCTGGCCTCATGATCCTCAGAGCTTCATCTATGACAAAAGGCAGAAAAATAAGTTGTCCCCCTACATCCATCATAGAATTCAAGAGATATAACAGTATGCAAATCAAAATGAATGGGTGGAGGGAACACTTGTAGAAAAAAATAGTACACAAGTTGAAGTAGAAAATGCTATGAAAGATTTGGAAAGAATACTTGATCTGGATTCCTTTGTACGGGTGCCTGGAGAATCTTCACAGAAACCAACACAGGAGCATAGTCCACAAACATCAAATCAACCAGAGACTTCAAGACAGGGAAAAGATTCAGGGTCATGGAGAATTTCTGAGGAATTGACCCAAACTGATACAAACATGGGGAACCCTCCAGTATTGCAGACCCCACTTAATGAGGAAAGAACCCAAAAAAGAAGTAGAAGTGAGGCTACTCCCTCTACAGTGCCATTGGACCAAGTATATGTAAAAAGGCAGAGGTTGAATCCTCTATCTGAGTAGGAATTTGAAGAAACAGAGAGTGAAATAGTAGCAGAGAGAAGTGACATAGTGTAGAAAACATTAGCAGGGGAGACACCATCCACCTCCCAAATACAGGCACCAAGCAGGCAGCAAAGTTTAGAGGTGTCCTTTTAGAAAACAACTTCAAAGCAGAGCCAGGATGTGAAAGAAAAGTACAAAGAGATTAAGGCTAGGAATGAGAAACTCAAAGCTCAAACCTATGCCCAATATCTGAAAATGGCTCCTACAAATTAGACAAGGTTGATGTCAGCCTTTGACATCAAAGAGGGGAAGATTCAGATGATCTTTTTGAAGCCAACAGTACAACAGCCAAAGTCCATGGCTGATTATTTAAAAACAAATTTTGAAGTTCTTGCCGGAGACATCCATCCAATTGACCAAATTGAGCTCCATAAGAGAACGGGTGAGATGGTCTATTCCACATTGACCAGTAAAGCCATCACTGCACATTAGATGCAAAATTCTCTAAGTAATACTACAACACAGTTACAGTTGGAAAAAGCCTCTTCTCAGGCTAAGAACAATAGGATAAAATCATTAGAAGACCTGGTGATTGAGTTGGGACATGATCCCAAAGATGTCAAAGTAGTTGAAAGATTGATAAAGAGAAAGAATGATGACATTTTTGTACTCAGGAAACAACTCAAACTCCCTCCCCTCATACATCCACAAACTGTAGAAGTAATTGAGAAACAAAACGAGGAAGAACTGATGGACTTAGTCCTTAAGTTGAATGAGCAGTTGAAAGATGTTAGAAAATTATATATTACGGAGCAATGGAACACATAAAATATTGCAGAAATATAAACACAGAAAACACACAAAACAAGAAAAACACAGATATACGTGGTTCACCCAGTTTGGGCTACGTCCACCCCGAACAGCCAGTCCTTCCTTTCTATTATCCAGCAAAATGAAGAGATACAACCTACAGCAAAACCGTTGTAATATCCTCTGTTTTCTCTCACAGTCTCACCTCTATGTTTCTCGCTCACCGAATACACATCTATCTCACAGCCTCAAATACAATGCCCTCATATAAAGAGAGGGGTTTCCTTCTAGGGCAAAAAACCCTAAACTAAACATAAGTTCTACCGTCAGATCATCCGCCTAATGAACGGCCCAGATTGACTAGAAATTACTATACTTTTACAAGGCAATTTTACAGTTGTTTTTAGCTTCGGGGGCGCTGCCCCCGAAACCCCCCACCAGGGGGGGGTTCCCAAAAGTCGCTGCCGCCCCCCCTGGACCCCCCACGGCAGCGATTATTTTACGGGCGGCAACGAACTGGGGTCCAATATGCCGGTACTATAGAAGATAATCAGGCTCCACACCCAACAATCTCCCACTTGGAGACTGATTGTAGCAACTCCACCGCTGCTCCATTTGCTGGACAATGACTCCTCTTTGGACCTGGTTGTTTCTCATCTTCATCGTCATCCTTGAAGACCAACTGAAACTGAGCATATTCTCAGTTTCTCCCTGGTTACAACTTTTGTTAGCATATCTGCAGGGTTCTGGCTAGTGTGTATCTTTTCCAGCTTCAACTCTCCATCTTCCAACACTGATCGTATGAAATGGTACTTGAGCTGTATGTGTTTTGTCCTGGAATGAAATGTTGAGTTCTTTGCAAGATGAATGGCACTTTGACTATCACTGTATAACGTGCCCATATCATGCTCCTTACCCAATTCACCCATAAACCTTTGTAACCAAATCATTTCTTTACTAGCCTCTGTAGCAGCAACATACTCTGCTTCTGTTGTTGAGAGTGCAACAACACTTTGGATTTTTGAAACCCAACTGACAGCTGTTCCTCCGACAATAAATACATATCCTGTAGTGCTCCTCCTATTATCTCTGTCACCTGCCATATCTGCATCAACATATCCTTGTAGGGATATGTTTGAACCACCAAAGCATAATGCCTGATGTGTGGTACCTCTCAAATATCTGAGAATCCATTTCACTGCCATCCAATGTTCCTTTCCTGGATTGTTCATGTACCTGCTTACAACTCCCACTGCATGTGCAATATCAGGCCCTGTGCAGACCATTGCATACATTAAACTTCCAACTGATGATGCATATGGAACTTTAGACATATAATCCATGTCTTCTTGGGTCTTTGGGTACATTTCTTTGCTAAGTTTGAAATGGCTAGCAAAAGGTGTACTAACCGGTTTTGCATTTTGCATGTTAAATCTTTTCAACACCTTTTGTATGTACTCATTCTGAGACAATGTTAATTTTCTATTTTTCCTGTCTCTAGTTATTCTCATACCAAGGATTTGTTTTGCAGCACCAAAATCCTTCATTGCAAATGAATTTGCCGATTTTCTTTTGAGCACATTTATTTCCTGCATGTTAGATCCTGCAACAAGCATGTCATCTACATACAATAACAATATAATATAGCTGCCATCATTTTTCTTTTTCAGATAAACACAATGATCAGAGTGACATCTAGTATAACCTTGTTCAGACATAAACTTGTCAAATTTTAGATACCACTACCTTGGAGCCTGTTTTAAACCATACAAGCTCTTCTTCAACCTGCACACAAGTTTCTCCTTCCCTTTCACCTCATATCCTTGTGGCTGCTGCATATATATCTCTTCCTCTAAATCCCCATGGAGAAAGGTTGTCTTTACATCTAACTGCTCAAGATGCAAATCTTCAGCTGCTACAAGACTTAAAATAGTTCTGATTGAAGTCATTTTAACAACAGGAGAAAATATTTCATCAAAATCAATACCTTTCTTCTGTGCAAACCCCTTCACCACAAGTCTAGCTTTGTACCTTTGCTTTCGTCCATCTTCTTCCTTCAGCCTGTAAACCCATTTATTCTTCAATGTAGTTTTTCCTACAGGCAACCTGACTAAATCCCAAGTCTGGTTATGCATTAAGGAGTCCATCTCTTCTTCCATGGCTACCTCCCACTTCTTCTTGCTTTCAACCTGCATTGCTTCTTCATAACATTCAGGTTCACCGGAATCAGTCAACAATAAATAATATAATGAAGGAGAGTATCGTTCAGGAGGTCTACTTGTCCTGGTAGATCTTCTAACACCACTTTCAGGTGTTTGGGGTGCCTGTTGTTGTTGTGATGGTTGCTGTTGTTGTGGTTGTTGATTATTATTATTTTCAGGCACCTTTACTTTTTCAGTAATTTCATCAAGAACTGCGTATTCCTTGTTTTCTTTTTCTTGTTTCTTTTCCTGCAACTGATTCTTATACAAGACCTTTTCATTGAATATTACATCTCTGCTCCTAATGATTTTGTGATTTTCATAATCATATAAGCGATAACCAAAATCATTAACACCATATCCAATAAAGGTACATTTCTTTGACTTTGCCTCAAGCTTTGTTCTATTTTCTTTATCAATATGGACAAAGGCCTCACAACCAAAAGGTTTTAAAATAGAGTAGTTTACCTTTTTCCCTATCCATGCTTCCTCTAGAACACCACCATCCAAGGAACTTGAAGGTCCTCTGTTTATTAAATAAACAGCAGTATCTACAGCATCTGCCCAAAACTGTAAAGGCAATCCTGCATGCAATCTCATGCACCTTGCACGCTCCATGATTGTTTTGTTCATCCTCTCTGACACACCATTTTCTTGTGGTGTTCTTGGAACTGTCTTCTCTCTGCGAATTCCATGCTCTGAACAGTACCTATCAAACTCTTTGCTGCAATATTCACCTCCATTGTCTGATCTAAGACACTTCAATTTCTTTCCTGTCTCAATCTCAACCAAAGCTTTCCATTTCTTGAAAGTATCAAATACATTAGATTTATTCTTAATACAATAAATCCAAGTTTTTCTAGTTGCATCATCAATAAAAGTAACATAATAACGAGAGCCACCGAGAGATGATACCTGAGCAGGTCCCCATACGTCTGTATGCACAAGCTCTAATTTTTCGTTCTTCTTTTCTTTCCCAACTCTGAGAAATCTGACTCTCTTCTGTTTTCCATAAATGCAGTTCTCACAGAAATCCAAATCAACATTCTTCAAACCTGGCAACAAATTCCTTGAGTGAAGAACCTTCATCCCTTTTTCACTCATGTGTCCGAGCCTATGATGCCATAATGCTGCATCTGCTCCTTTGGAAGTTAAAGCATTAACAGAGTTAGAAATACCATTGCATAAATACAATGTACCAACTTTTTCACCTTTTGCTATTACCAGGGCTCCTTTTGTGACCTTCCAAGCTTTATCTGTGAAATTTGTCACACAACCTTCACTGCCTAACTGCCCTGTTGAAAACAGATTTTTCTTTAGATCTGGAACATGCCTTACCTCCTTTAGTAGCCATTGGTTTCCATTCTGCTGTTTTACAAGAACCTTACCCATTCCAACGATTTTACAGGGTTTATCATCACCTAGACGAACTTGTCCAAAATCTCCTTGAACATAGTCATGAAAGTATTTCTTATCAGGTGTGGCATGGAATGAAGCCCCTGAATCTACCACCCAGGAATCAGTAATATTTTCGAAAGAAAGAATCAAAGCATCTTGTAACACCTCACCTGCCACATTTGCTTCATGATTGTTTTCTTATTGTGCATCTCCTTCTTTTCCCTTCCGAGATCTACAATCTTTCTTTAGGTGTCCTTTCTTTCCACATTTCCAGCACACTATCCCCGATCTGGACTTGGATCTGCCTTTCCTTGATTTACTGCGATATCCTGAGCTCTTTCCTCTTTCCATTTTTCTTCCTCTAGACTCTGCACTCAAAGAATTTCCCGATGTCTCACCGGAGCTTTTTCGTCGCATTTCCTCGCTAAGGATAGCACCGACAACATCATCAAACTTTAAAGTACTAGATCCAGAAGCAGAGTTACTGATGGCCATTACCAAACCATTCCAGCTTTCTGGTAACGAGCATAAGAATAACAGAGCTCTAATTTCATCATCAAAGTTTACCCCTACAGAACTTAACTGACTTGTAACTGTATTAAAATCATTTAAATGGTCTGCAACAGATCCACCTTCCGACATCTTCATATTAAATAACCGTTTCATAAGAAATACCTTGTTCGAGGCCGAGGGTTTTTCATATAGTTTCGACAACGCCTCCATCAAACCTGCTGTCGTGGTTTCCTTCGAAATGTTGAAAGCGACTGACGCAGCAAGGCACAGCCGTATTGTTCCGAGTGCCTTTCTATCGAGAAGGTTCCATTCTTCGTCTTTCATACCCGTCGGCATCTTTGTTTTTCCGCCCAATGGTAGGTATAGTTCTTTCTGATACAGATAATCTTCCATCTGCATCTTCCACAGCGAGAAGTTTTGGCCGTTAAATTTCTCGACCCTAAACTTACCATCTTCCGCCATTGCTCCCACTCGAACCAGGAACCCTTCTTTCCTGCGAGTTTATCAGCCAAATAGACCTTCGGCTCTGATACCAGTTGTTAGAAAATTATATATTACGGAGCAATGGAACACATAAAATATTGCAGAAATATAAACACAAAAAACGCACAAAACAAGAAAAACACAGATATACGTGGTTCACCCAGTTTGGGCTACGTCCACCCCGAACAGCCAGTCCTTCCTTTCTATTATCCAGCAAAATGAAGAGATACAACCTACAGCAAAACCGTTGTAATATCCTCTGTTTTCTCTCACAGTCTCACCTCTATGTTTCTCGCTCACCGAATACACATCTATCTCACAGCCTCAAATACAATGCCCTCATATAAAGAGAGGGGTTGCCTTCTAGGGCAAAAAACCCTAAACTAAACATAAGTTCTACCGTCAGATCATCCGCCTAATGAACGGCCCAGATTGACTAGAAATTACTATACTTTTACAAGGCAATTTTACAGCCGTTTTTAGCTTCGGGGGCGCTACCCACCAGGGGGGGGCTCCCAAAAGTCGCTGCCACCCCCCCTGGACCCCCCACGGCAGCGATTATTTTACGGGCGGCGTTGCCGCCCCATTTTGAACTGGGGTCCAATATGCCGGTACTATAGAAGATAATCAGGCTCCACACCCAACAAAAGAAAAAGAGCAAGAACTAGAAAAAACTTTGCAGTCCAAATAGGGCGAGCTGACCACCATTCCTCAAAATGTAATACCCATAATTTCTACAGTAGTGCCATCTACTATTGCTACATCTTTGGCACCCAATATCCTCCTAGCAATAGCTCTGCCAGTGACCACAACAGCAGGTACATCAAAAGTAGCAGGAACCTCCACAGGGAAAATAGAGAACTTAATAAAGTCCATGGAGGAAATGAAAATCCAAGCAACTGAAATGAAGAAACTAAAAGAAATGGTTACCAGCTTGGAACACAATTATGAGATATCACAGATTAATTACACTGAGGAAGAGAGAAAAAATAGAAGGATGGCTGAAAGAATCAAAACATTAGAGAAGGAATTAACATTTGAAAAGCCTTTGAAAGATATTAGAGAGATTTTATGGACCAATATCATTGATTCCATCAATGATATTTCGTCTTCTATCCAGATTATTTTTTAACAGACTGAGTTAGTCAAACTAGCTACAGAGGCTATATAGAAGACTAGGGAAGAATTGGGAGAGAAACCTGAAGAGGCAACCCAATTGATCAACTTCTTGCATAGCAAAAGCAAGCACCATTTAGGATCAAACTGCTACTATCCTTGAAATTAAGAAAGTTCTTATTAAAAAGAACTTAATGCTTAACCTGGAAAAAAGATGCCAAAGTATTCAGGAGGACATAGATGATTTCATCTTAAAATATGGCATTCTAAGAGACAAAGGCCTTCCCCGCCCACTGGTCATAAATGACAATCTGATGACTCATGAGGATTACATTGAGAAACTACACAAACTAGCCAAAATTCAAGCCAGCTCTTCTACAACAAAAGCACTACCTACAGGAAAAGTGTTGTATGATGGTTTGGAAAATATTTTCTATATTGAGCATGAAGTAAAACACCTATTTACCATCCAACCCAATTTTTCTAAGTACACTGAAGCTGACGAAACATACAGGAAATTGATTAGGATGAAGACACCAAATGAAGAATGGTGGACCAATATGACCGATATCCTATACTTTACTATGGTAACTCTGAGATAAAAAGAAAACATTTACTGAGGTAAAGTCTGGTAAACTGGTAAAGAGTATCAAGAACAAGTAACGAGTATCAGTAGGGAAAAGTAATCAAAGATCCATCACACAATTACTAAAGCAAAAGAAAGAGGCAAATCCGAGTTTCAACCTCCAGCTCATTCACAAATAAAGGGACAACAACAATCAGTTTTCCATCTGTCTCTATCTTTTTGTAAAGATATTTTGTATTCCCTATAATAAATCTCATATGGTTATGAGATATTTTTGATGTAATTTTTTTATAAATACTTCTCCATTCAAAGTATTAGGTGTGGATTCTATAGCATCTCTGTAAATCTATGTTGTCAAGTTGAGAAAGCTTTTGTACTCAAGACTTGGATTTTTGCTGGAAAAGGAATGAAAGTTGAGGACATTTCATTAGATTCCGTGCAGTATAATTACAAATAAGTATTCTATCCTTGTGATTTTATGTGTTCTCTATATGTTTCAATGTTTCATGCATCTTAAGTATAAATGGTAAAAAAGTAAAAGTGTATCAAAATTAGCTATATTGCTCTCTACTATAAACGGTTTACCATTTCTATGTTTTCTTCTAAACTATCTCGATAAAGGAATTCTTAACTGCTCCTCTATCCCTGTAGTAGGTCCCTAGTATAGGATTCTTAATTTCCCTCTTCTAGTTGACCTATTTTCTCTTCCTCTTTCTAATCTTAACTTGAGGATTCTTGATTGCCCTCTAGTTTTGAGCAGAACTATCATCCATTCAAGCCCAAAGTTTGTTTTTACTCTGCTATCCCGCCTGTTGAACTCATACCTCAGCAATTTGACTTAATCCAATGAATTATCCCTGATTGACTCCATAGCCCAATGGCCTAAAAGCCTAGTTTGCCCATTTGTTTCATAACTCCACCACTCTCAAACAAAACAACCTCACTAAACATTAATACTAGCCTAAAATCTTTCCATACATAGCTAAATCATAAAGAGAGAGCCCTCTCTGGACTTGGGTGGGTTAGCACCTGAGTCTAAAAGTTGGTTTGTAGTTACCTTGGATCCTTTCCTTCTTTTAATAACTTCTAAGGAAAATCTGAGTGATAACATAGTGGCGACCATACTGGGGAAACCATCCTCAGTTTAAGTAAACCTTTGAGACACATAACAATTTAAATCTTAAATCATCTTAAAGGATTACCAGAAGTTATTTTGAAAAATCCATAAAAGAATAGTATTGAAAGGCTCAAAATCTGGCTCCAGGAAGAACTCATTACACCAAGGCTAACACTGATCCAAATCCTCCCCCTGTGTTTGAAAATCCCAACCTGATTCTGAGAATCATTAGGAGACAAAAAAGTTTAGTTAGCCCCAGACCTTTGTTCATATCACAATCATGTCCTGTTGAGTGGCTTTTCCTAGAAGATCTTCCTTTTGACGAGCATTTTGAACTCTCTCTATTTAGAGCCACATCTGACAGTGAACTATTGGACCTAGTCCAAGATCCAAAATTCCTCAGAGAACTTGAAATCCAACAAGCCAATTTGTCAATTGATCAATATATGCAAAACTCCACTCAGTCATCTCTTACCACCAATAGAACACCTGAACCTTTTGAAACTACTTCTTTTTCTACCAGTTCATCATTATTTCCTCATGTTTCTGAAGTCCAATCCACCCCTCCATTCATCCCTTCACTTCCTCTCCATCCAATCATTACCCAACATCCCACTACCACCTCCAGTTCTTCCTCCTCAACCCAAACACCTTTTGTTACCCCAACTCCCGTTCACACTCCTACCCAACCTAGAATCATGGCCAATAAATATGCTCCCCTTGTATTGCCCGTCATCCTAGGTGCCATGCCTCAGGACTATCAGAGTAAAAGTACTACTTTTGATGGCACTGGAACCTACACAGCTCAGCAGCACACTAGGAAAATGACAGACTATTTTGAGATATATGAAATTGACACAGCTGATGTTCAAATGAGAATTTTTGTTCAGAGTCTGTCTGGGGAAGTTCGAACCTGGTTTAGAGCTTTAACCCCACAAAGTATATATAGCTTAAGAGTTCTGTACCAACAATTCTTGAATAGGTGGGAGAAAAGGAAGGACCCCCTGCAATATTTTATCTGAATATGAGAACCTTAAAAGGGGACCTCATGAAACCGTTCAGGACTATTGCACTAGGTTCAATAGTGTTTATAGTGCCATTCCACTTGACCTTAGACCCCCACCTGGTTTAGTCCTGATCAAATTTCTTGATGGATTTGATTCAGATATGTCTTTCCAGTTAAGAGAAAGGAACCCCCCCCCCCCCCACTCTGGAAGAAATGCAGAGTGTAGTGGTAAGTGTTGAGGCTAACCTACTTTCCAAAAGAGCCAAAGCTAGGAACGAGAGAAGAATACCTGTAAAAGAAGAGAATACACCCTTTAAACAAAAGATAGATGCTATAGTTAAAGGAATGGATAGATTGTTGGAAAGAGTTGAAATAATTGAAAGAAAATCTCCTTGGGATGGCCAGTAGGCTAATTCAGGGAGAAATCATAACTTTAGAAAAAATCAGAACCAAAATGCTGGAAAGAATATTCCTGACCAGAATATCAGACCACCCTTCCAATAAAACTATGTCGAGGCCTCCCAATCAGAAGACCCTGAACAAGATACTTAGATAAATTTAATGGATATAGATGATGAGGAAGGTGTCTTCCTAACTCAGGACGACTAGGAGTCCCATGTGCTCCAATAATTCCAAACCAAAATAGGGGGATCATTTGATTTTAGACAGGGATATGACTTTGCAATTTTTGAAGTACACAAGCAGTATAATTTAAGAAGCAGAAAAAATATTGATACCCCAGAACCAAACTAGAAAATAGGTCCTAATCGATCTAAAAAGGGTAAAATAGTTCCAGTGACCAAAACTCTTTAGATCCTTTCTAAAACAAATCAAAATCCTCCCAGCCCCACCATAGAAGATGTATATGATAGTCAGCCCAATAATGAAAAACCTTCCACTTCACTTCCCCTCAAGGAAACAGTGGAAGAGCCTCCAAAGATTGTATTAGAGAAATCAGCAAAAAAACGCTCCAAACCCTGAAAAAGATGAAAACGGTACTGCCAAAACTCCAAATGTTCAAACAGACAAAGCACCTTTGCCATTTAATCTTGGAGCAGAGGTGGCCAAGCTTAAAATTTATGTTCCTTTGATAGAACTAGTGAAATATAATACATACAGGTCTCAGATAAACAAATCTTAAAAATCACTGAAAATGAAGATTCTGTAAATCTTTTTGATGACCAGCCTGAGTTAATTTTTGGCCCTAAGGTAAATGGGAAACCAATGGAAGGAGGGATACCACCCTTCTATGTCAGTCTCAATATCCATGACAAAATTTTGCATAATGCCATGTTCGCACAATCTCATGCCCAAATCTGTCATGGAGAAACTTAACTTAGACATCACTAGACCCTATAGGGATTTATTTTCTTTTGATTCGAGTCAAGTGAGGTGTCTAGGACTTATAAAGAATTTGTGTGTTTCTTTGGTTCAATACCCTGCCAAAACTATACTCATGGACATAATGGTAATAGACATTCCACCCAAGTATGGCATGTTGTTGTCCAAATCCTGGGGTGCCAAAATTCAGGGGTCTCTATAATTAGACATGTCATATGCCACCATATCTGTTTTTGGACAACCAAAGAAGCTATATAGAGAAACTTTAATGAAATATGTAGTGAGTAGTCAGGAGAAGCCTCAAAACTTTCCCATTTACTCAGTGCATTTAGATATGGATTCTTTTATTCTCTATAATGCAGAAACTAATCCAGAAGATATTCCAAATGGTATAGCAGCAAAACCAAAAGAAATTGTAAAAGGAAAGTCAACTGTCCAAATTCAAGAGATATCAGATGAAAAAGAAAATCTAGATGCCTTAGCTAAGAAAGATTCCACTACTCCATATACAAATTATGAACATGAAATCTTATGGCATTTGGAATATGATGGTTCAGTAAATAAATTAGGTGTAGGGGTAGGGGTATGGATATATAACCTAGAGAATGATCATGCAGAGGGACACGCCTATAGGTTAAATTTCAAATGCACAAACAATATGGCAGAATATGAAGCACTCCTGCTAGGCCTCAAGTTAGTCAAACGATTAGGAGCTATAAGGGTATAAATCATGGGAGATTCTGAACTGATAGTTAAATAGATTAATGGAGTTTACATATCCAGAGACCCTAGATTAGGACTTTACAGAGGTACAATTGTAGAAATCCCGAACACCTTTTTAGAAACCAAGCTCGCAACCATTCCTAGAAAACATAACATGCAAGCCCATAGTCTGGCCATGTTTGCCAACACCTGCAAGTTTCCTTTTCAGCCCAATCACCAATATACTGCAGAGGTTAAGCACAGGCCAGCTATACCTGGTAATCTTAAGAATTGGCAAGTTTTTGAAAGTGATAAACAGATTAATCACTTTCTGACATTAGATAAAGAATTCGCTAATATTAATATAGATGTAGACTTGGTTTCATATTTTGATCATACTAATGAGTTAGACATTAACAAATTGGAAGAAAAATCAATAAACATGCTCCACCCTACTAAATTCATAAAAAACAGATATTCAGGACTTAAAGCAAATGGATATTGATGAAATAATTGATGATGAAACTGAAGTCATAAATATCAAAGTTAACCAATTACCCAAGGTATTAACTCCTTTGGAGGACTTATTTTACTACAATGATATTCCTAAAAAGCCCAAGATGGAGCCTTTGAAAGCAGACATTGAAGAGTGCAACATAGGAACTCAAGAGAATCCTAAACTAATAAAATTGTCTAAATCATTACCCCCTGATGAAAAGCTAAAATATGTTGAGCTAATGAAAGAATTCCAGGATGTTTTTGCCTGGAGTTATGAAGACTTAAAATCCTATGATACCAATATTATACAACACACTATCCCTTTGAAAGAAGATCAGAAACCTTTTAGGCAAAAGCTAAGAAGAATTAATCCTATTTTATTACCTTCCATTGAAAAAGAGATCAAACGAATGTACGAAGCAGGAATCATTGCCCCCATTAGGTTTTCAGATTGGGTATCTAATCTTGTCCCTACAAGAAATTAAACAAGAGAAATCAGACTATGTGTGGACCTTATAAATGTGAACAAAGTCTCACTCAAAGAAAATTATCTCTTACCTAAACTGGATCACATACTGCAAAGGGTAGTAGGTTCCACAAGGATTTCACTTTTAGATGGATTCTTGGGTTACAACCAAATTTTAGTCCATCCTGATGACCAAGCAAAAACTGCATTCACAACACCATGGGGCACCTTCATGTATGTCAAAATGCCCTTTGGATTGAAAAATGCAGGGTCCGCCTTTCAAAGGGCAATGGATATTTCCTTTGCAAAGGAAATCCATGACTTCCTGGTTATATACCTTGATGATATTACAATGTTTTCTAAGTCAGATCAACAACACCTGGATCATCTCAAGCAAGTTTTTCTTAAATGTAGAAAATATGGAATCTCTTTGAATCCATATGTCTTTATTTGGTTTGGAAGAATGAAAACTGTTAGGCCACATTATTTGTAAAGATGGAATCCGAATTGACCCAACCAGGATTGAAGCAATTTCGCAAATACCTCGCCCTAGAAACATTAAAGAACTTCAGGCATTTTTAGGAAAAATAAATTTTTGAAGAAGATTCATCACTAACTTAGCTGAACTAATTATATTATTGAATAACATGTTGAAAAATGATTCGGCTATTAAGTGGACAGTAGAGGCTAAAAAATCATTTGAAGAAATAAAATTAGCCTTAACACGAACACCAGTCCTTACAAGCCCAAAATTTGACAGAGACTTTGATGAGCCCCAGAAATGGGTAATTATATGGGCTCATTTAGCCTCCTAATTTGACTTAATCCACCATTCTCATTAGTTTATTGCATGTTTTTTATTATATTTATGCTAATAGAGTGAATTGAGTTAATTATTGTGCCAAAAAGTCTAATGTGTGCTTTATGCAGATTTTTGGTCAATTTTGAGACAAAATCAAAGGTTTAAATGAGCACTTGGTAGCCAAATTCATGGAAGAACAAGGGAGAGGATTTGTAGGAAGGTGTCCCTTCATTTATGAGCCCTTACCTCAAATTCTCCATCAAAAACTCGGATCACAAAGGGCAGCCAAGCAAGTCAAGTAGGACTACTATTAACTGCAAGTTTTGGCAGTCGAGTCCCTAAAGTTTAGGAAGACTGTTGGGGTCCTCAATTTGTATAAATAAGAAGGCGTAGGGCCTCATTTGGTTTAGTCAGAAGTTAGTCAGATTTTAGTTAGATTGTAGTTATATTTTAGTTAGTAGGTTAGCACTTTAATGTAGCCCTGTATCAGCATATTTTCGAGCTTTTTCTTGTAGATAGTTTTTGGGATGTAACTATTATTTTTTATCAATAAAGATGAATCCAGCTTTGCACCAGCTCTAATATTTCTTAGGAGGTTGTAGCTCTTGGGGTTGGGCCCAACCCAAGTGCCAGTACCTCCTTTGTGTACTTTTATGTGTCTTTGCTGCATTCTTAGAATAAATTCTGTTATTTAGGTTAAGATCTTGCTTTGTTACTTTTGATGATTAAGATAGTTTTTTCTGCTTCAGGTTGATTTGACAAGTTGGTAATAGAAAAGATCTTCAAAAAAGGCCATCAAGAAACCCTTGGTCTCACCCCTCCCTCCTTGGGACCATGAGCTGAGACCAAGGCATCCTTGCTGCCACAAAAACATTGTTTTTGCCTCTTCATGCAATTGCTAGTGTTAGATTTTTAGTTAGGAAAGTTGATACCAGTTGTACTTGCATGTTTAGATCTATTCCTGCTTAGTTTCCTTAGTTATCTTGCATGATTTTCTGTCAATAAACTTCTGTTCGTCATGATTTATGGTATTTAGGTCAAATTAGGTCAAGATAGCTTGATCTTTGGTTTTCCTAGCCTTCGTTTGATTAGTTTTGGAAAATAACGTGCAGAACACCTGTGATACCTCCCTGCCTACCCTTCCTCCATCAATACAACCTGCTCCATCCCCTAACTCAGATTCTTGCCTTTCATTTGCCACATTTTCTCACTTTGCCCTAATTTCTACATTCTTGTGCAACATTGCTCCCTCCATCCTTGAACGAATCCAATCACCCTACTCACTCCCCAGCCTCATTCACCAGGTCCTAGACCCCTTCACATCCTCATCCAACCTCCATTTCCACTTTTCCATCATTTTTTCACCATCAACCCTCCAAAACCCTCTTTTGGAATGTCCTGTAGAACATCCTATAGAACCCCTGCAGACTTCCTGTAGAAGATCACGTGAGCAGTTTCTCGAGATCTGATCATGGTGAAACTCTCTGGAAGGGTGCTAGGGACCCCTTAGGCCCTCTTCTCACCTTCCAAACCTCCTGCAAGCACCTCCCACATTTCCTTTCGCCAATCAAACCTCTACACAGTCAAAAACAGTTAAAGCACATGCATAATAATTCCGCGAGATTACTCAAAAATGAAAAAAGATGTTTTTCCATGTTTATCTTCAGAAGTAGCTTAGTTACATGCATTTTACCTTTCCAAGAGTCAATGGCATCTAGTTCCACCGCTTCCATCTAGTCGATAAAACTAGGGTTTGCATTTCCTTTCAGCTTCTAGTTTCTTTCTGCAAGTAGATTAGCCTCCTTTGAGTTAGCTTTCATCCATCATAGTTAAAATCTTCATTTAAGAGCTCATAGAAGTTGGCTTAAGCTCCTAGCGGACTTGTGCCAGCTGATCAAGTGACAGCCTGCGGCAAGAGCTAGTACTTGTGCATATAGCACCGTCGCTTCCAAGTTTGTTACGAACTACCGGGTTGATAAAAGTAAAGAAGGGAGTCCCAGGAGTTGCAGCATTATTGCTGCAATACTGGAGCCCACCATATTTTTGGCGCCGTTGTTGGGGAAGCGTCAGAGTGTTAGTGATCGTTGCTTTTCTTCTATTTTCTACTACAACCTTCTGCTAAGTAGTTTATTTCAGCAAGCGTAGAGTAGATTGTTTCATTTCCATTCTGCAATTTCATTTCTACAAAAGTAGATTAGCATTTCATGCTTTCATAGATTAGCATTTCAATTCCGCAATTTCAATTCTGCAAGTGTAGCCTAGCATTTCATTCCTGCAATTCCATTTCAGCAAAATAGATTAGTCCTTTCCTGCTTTCATTTCAATTCCGCATTTTCATTTCAGCAAGATAGTTAGTTGCAGTTCAATCTATTTCAATTTTGCAGATACAAGCAGAAAAAAACAAAAATCAACCAAAAATATTTCCTATCATGCCTTGTAGGAGTAGAGATAATTCAGAAAAATGTTTGCACAACACCCCCACTGCTTCACACAGCCAACCTTCTCTCTTCTTCAATGGTTTTGATTAAGAAGAACCCTTAGGTGGACAACAAGACATATTTGAAGAACCTCTAGGGGAGAAGAAGAAGAAAACATTCCTCTGGAACAAATGGCTACAAACAGAAATTTTGCGAGCAGTACCTTATCCAAAAACGAATTTGCAAATCAGATGGAAGATTTCAAGAGCAAGGTGAGGCAGTTTATTGCCATGCAACTGGATACCTTGCGGATCCAAACAAAGCAAGAGGCAGCCAAGAGGGCTTTGGCCATCTTCTGTCCTAGGTGCACTAGAAAGCATCCTAGGAACGAATGTCCATTGCACTCCATAGAAGTGTGTTTCATCTGTGAAGAAGACCATCCTACGAATCAGTGCCCTTCCTTTTCTGGGCTTAAAGCTGCATATCAGAGGGCCAAAGGCGCCACTAAACCACTCTATTATATGAACCAAAGGAGGCCACATGGACCCATACCTTACCAGCAGGGAATGCAAGGGACATCCCAGACTTATTACAACCCCTATCAAGCCACTTCCATGCCTTCTTGGGGTCCCCCTGCTCATTCTTCCTGGTCCACACCCCCTCCTTGGTCGTATCCATCTCAATATCATGCTCAACCAGCTACTCATCCACCCCTATGATCAGCCACAGCCTCAATGGAATGCACTTCATCAGTGGTGGAGGCACCAATACAACTCTGCTCCCGCTCCTTTGCCTCCACTACCTGCCCAATGACAACCCCATCCACATCCATCTCAAATATACACCCCCACTCAACTACCCATACCACCATTTCCAAACCCGCACATTAGAGTAGCTCAACCCAATTGCAAAGTTGAGGTACAACACTTCCAAACAACTCCTCTTGAGCTCAATGATATTCACCATAGCTCAGGAAGAGTATTGCAAAAAAGAGATTATATTGATAGCATTGAAGGACCACAACCAGCAAAAGAAGATTCAAAAGAGGAGATCAAAGAACCATGGGTTGCACTTGATGAAGAGAAGACAACAAAATTAGAGATCAAGAGAGCTCCCTCATGGTTACCATCAAATCCTCCATGTATTCAAGAGAAAAATCAGCAAAAAGAGGAGGATGTGAAGGTCATGATAGAAGGTGACATGAAGAATGATCCAGATCAGCAAAAGGACCAAGGATATCAGAGCTATATTGAGATATGGTTTCAGACGGTCACTAAGTTGCAGCAGTACTCTCTTCCTTAGCTATGCTTGATCCCTTCAAAGTCAAATCATTTGGTCTTTGAAATCTGGATACCTGTCAAAGCATGCATTTCAAGCCTCCACATCATTTTGTCTATCATCTCGATGTGCACATGGCTCCATTGGAACTGTTCTTATAGTTGAAAATGATTTTGTTTTTCAAGTAGGGTAGGGTAGAAAAAAAAATGAAAATAAAAGGAAAATAAAAATCTAAGGTGAAAACCTCCTAGGAGGCGCCTCAGATTGGCTCATTGATTGAAAACCTCCATGAGGCGGTCAATGGGTTGGAAAGAAGATAAAAGAAAAAGAGAATAAGATCCCTGGGTGAAAACCTCCCTTAAAGGCGCCCAGGGCAGGCAATTTGGGTGAAAACCTCCATGAGGCACCCTAGTTGTTTTCAAAAAAAAAAAAGACAGAAAAAGAAAGAAGAAAAGAGAAAAAGAAAAATAAACCTAATTTTTGTTGAATAATTGTAGGTTGCAGGAAGGACATTGTAGGTTGCAGGAAGGACATTGCAGGTCAGGAGGATCGCACAAAATAAGGACAGAGGTCAGTACTAGGCTGCCAGCATTCCTCACCTTCCATTCCTCCATGACCACTACCCTTTCCCAAGATTTGGTCTCATTCAGACTAAGATTTCACCTTCTACAGGAAGTTCTGTGTCTTCTACAGGAAGATCCTGTAGAGCCTGCAAACAAGCCAAAATCGATCTTAGAAGAGGACCCGAAGGTTGAGAATCTGTCTGTGAGGCCTGTAAAAATCCCTGTTTCCACCCCTCACCCTTCTCCATCATTTTTTCCACCTCATTGGCTTCTTTTCTGAAAACTATGTTTTCTATAGGAAGTTCCTGTAGAAATTACAGAAAGCTAGAAATGGATTTTAAAAAGCAATTTGGTGAACATGGAAGCTTCATAAAGGGTTCAAAAATCCTCCTGCAATCTTCAAACCTCTCTCCTATCAATTCCAATTCTGCATTATAGCCTAAGCTCATTTTTTCTTACTGTGCAAAAAACTGCAAAATGCTTTGAAACAAAAATACATAGAGCAGAAATTTGTTTCTTCCCTAACTTGAAAACCATGCATCCATTTAAAAAACTATTTTATGGGGAGTTGTATAGGGATGATGGCAACATGATCGAGCATTTCAGCGAATTCTAGTGCACGGTTTCCAAGAAATCAACCTCCATCACCTTCAGCCATTTTTTCATTTTCTCCATATCTGTGCATCCATTTCAAAACTTGTTTCATGGGGAGATGCATATAGGTGATAGTAACCTGCCCAAGTAGTTTCAGCCAATTCCAGTGCACGGTTTCTGAGAAATTGACCTCTGTCACCTTTAGCCATTTTCAGTTTTTCTCGAAATCTGTTCATCCATTGACCACAATTTTGCTATGGGAGGTGCACAACGATGATAGAAACATGCTCAAAAAATTTCAGGTCAATCCGATCTATAGTTTGGGAGCTATGGAGAAAACAAGTCTCTGTCCTGTAAAAATCCAGCTTCAGCAGCATGAGGGTGCAAATCTGAAGGATGAAACAGACTTCTGTAGCTTAGATCCAGCTAGAGGATACCTGCATAACAAAAATAGCCACAAATCAGACAACAAAAATCATATAGCATAAGGGATCTTGGCATGCGGCAATGGAATATGAGCATGCAGCATCAAAAAGAACCAAGCAGCACATCGACTTACAGGTAAGTGTCTAAACCAGTTCCTCTATTTGAATTTGTATGATTCGAAAGTGCATGAATGAATGAAATGGTTGGATTAAGACAGAAAGCTAGCCAGTTAACCCGACACCCTCAGCTAGTTCGATTGCACTCATCCAGAGATCACCCAGTGCACGTGTCTTGTCAACTCACGAGAAATTTAAAAAAACAGGTAGTGGTAGATGTTCTGAACTCCAGCGCACATGATGTCAAGTGATTAACAGGTAGAAAACATGAAGTTTCGTGACAGCACTGCAGTCTGGATGGGGTTAACGCACATTTTTGCCACCTCATCTCCTCACCACGAATCACGCAAAGACAGCCTAGTTAACGCATTCACCACTCTTTGTTCACTGTGCCTTCACGAAATCCCCAACTGGAGTACGCGTCCACCACTTCCATAGCAGCTAACCAGTGGTCCTCTACAAGATTCCTACCTGATTTTTCGAGATTTCTGCCTGTTTTTTTTTAAATCTCCCGCCTATCGGGCTCTACAGGAAGCACAATTTCGTTCTATATGAAACGAGAGCCTTCTACAGGAAGGCTTCTACAGGAAAGGCAGAGAATAGCTCTGTGGAAGGAAAACCCAGAATTTTCAGCGAATTTCAAGCTCCAAACAAGGTAGGCTCGATAACACTCCTCTATGCATAATTTGTTTGAGTAAGATGGTAAATTAAACATGGCAGTAGATTGGAAAAAAGAAAGTGGAAGTCTGCCTGTGTATTGAAAAAGTGAAAGTCTGCCTGCAAATTTCCCTGAGTCTACACACTTTCTTTCTCTCTCTGCATTTCAAATCTCCCCATCCTTTTTCAAAATTCTCCTGTAAGAAAGATACATGCAGCAATACGGGCCAGCTTGTGTGAGTGTGTGAAAAAACGACTATGTCTATCTATCTATGTGTTGAGAAAAGAACTCGTGCCCCTATACTCTATTTTGTAAAAAATTTCTTTTCATAAGCAGACAGTTAAATTTTGGGTGACAATAGTCTTAAAATAGAAGAATTATTGCTACTTGATATTGCAAGAAACACACGAGAAATTCCTTCTTAGGTTCAGAAGAAACCGGATTCAGCTATCCTCTGTTATAGTGAATTGACTGTTTGTTTTCCTGAGAATTTTCCTTTCTGGTTAAAACGTAAAAAAGAGCACTCAACACCATGCTAGGAGGATTCATAAGGAAAGAACCCTCAGACTCTAGCAAGTTTCTCGAGCACCCTGAAGTGGTGGACCTTTTTACTTAGGCAAATTGAATATCCTTCTTTGACAAAATTTAGGGTTATGACGAGGAAATAACCAAAGAGTTTTTAATGTCCCTGAGACCACATTCAAAAACACATGCCACAGTTAGTTTTATGGGTTTGACCCTAGAACTTACCCCTAAGCTCACCAGTAGAATTACTGGTCTACCCTTGGGGCTCCCTTGGAGCAAAGAAGAGAGATCATTGGGCCAAGTTGCTAAGAAAACATTTTTCTGCCTGAGGAGCATCCTGTAGAAGACAAAAACGGAGGGAGAAGGACAAGCTTGCCTCCTCTCTAGAGTGAAGTTAGTTATCAAATTATAAAGTATATCATTGTGAAGGGAGGTTTAGCATCATCTATGGTTATCATTTCAGGTTGCTACATGAATTGAGGTATGGGATGGACTTGCCTCCAGCTAAAAAACTGAGCATCCCATATTTCCTCCTTCATTCTTTAATTGAATGCGGTACAAAGCTAAATGAAGGAGTCCCAGATCAGTTAGCCCACCATGGACTCATCAAACTGTTGGTGGAAAATGCTTTACACACCTATACTATCCCCATAGCTTGGGAAATCTTCAGAAATATGTCCAGGGATGATAACATCAAAACTTTGGCTGAAAACATAACCCCATCCAGCAGTGAGGAGGGGGAGCAAACTGAAGAAATTCAGAAGGACAATGATGAGGGAGCACAGGATATTCAAGCAGAGGGAAAAACAGAGAAAGAACAGAAAGACAAAGAAGAATTTGGAAAGATTGTTGAACCCAACACAGCAAAGGAGAAAACAGCAAAAATAGAGAAAGGGAGAAAAACAAGGGTTGGGAAGAAAAAGGCCAAGAGAGCCCAAACGAAGGCTGCCACAGCCAAGACAAGCACCCAGCAAGAGAAAGAAGAGACACAACCCTGAGATATCAGGGACACAAGCAGAAACAGTGGGCATAGAGATTTCTACAGGAAGTGAAGGAAAAGAACAGCAGAAAGAGAAATCCCCTAAAATGTTGGCAAGGGAAGCAGCAGTTGTGCTTGCTGCATTGAGCACACCTACAAAACAAAAAGAAAAAATAAAAAGTCAGGCATCCATGTATTTCAAGGCCAGGAAAAGCACAAGAATTCAAACAAGCAGAATAAGAGGAGCAGTGGAAGGACATGGAAAAGAAGGCAAAATTTTATGGCACACATGAGTAGACCACATCAAAAGCTTGGTATGATAAGGAGGCCACCAGGGCCATCAAAGATGAAGAGTAGATTAGTTGCTCAGAGGATGAGCAACACTTTCAGTAGGGGGTGTTGATGAGCCCAAAAAATGGGTAATTATATGGGCTCATTTAGCCTCCTAATTCAACTTAATCCACCATTCTCATTAGTTTATTGCATGTTTTTTATTATATTTATGCTAATAGAGTGAATTGGGTTAGTCGTTATGCCAAAAAGTCTAATGTGTGCTTTATGCAAATTTTTGGTCAATTTTGAGACAAAATCAAAGGTTTAAATGAGCACTTGGCAGCCAAATTCGTGGAAGAACAAGGGAGAGGATTTTTAGGAAGGTGTCCCCTTCATTTATGAACCCTTACCTCGAATTCTCCATCAAAAACTCGGAGCATAAAGGGCATCCAAGCAAGTCAAGTAGGACTGCTGTTAACTGCAAGTTTTGGCAGCCGAGTCCCTAAAGTTTAGGAGGACTGTTGGGGTCCTCAATTTGTATAAATAAGAAGGCTTAGGGTCTCATTTTGGTTAGGCAGAATTTAGTCAGATTTTAGTTAGATTGTAGTTAGATTTTAGTCAGTAGGTTAGCACTTTAGTGCAGCCCTATATCAGCATATTTTTGAGCTTTTTCTTGTAGATAGTTTTTGGGATGTAACTATTATTTTTAATCAATAAAGATGAATCCAGCTTTGCACCAGCTCTAATATTTCTTAGGAGGCTGTAGATCTTGGGGTTGGGCCCAACCCAAGTGCCAGTACCTCCTTTGTGTACTTTTATGTGTCTTTGTTGCATTCTTAGAATAAATTCTATTATTTAGGTTAAGATTTTTCTTTGTTACTTTTGATGATTAAGATAGATTTTTCTGCTTCAGGTTGATTTGGCAGGTTGGTAACAGAAAAGATCTTCAAAAAAGGTCGTCAAGCAACCCTTGGTCTCACCCCTCCCTCCTTGGGACCATGAGCTGAGACCAAGGCATTCTTGCTGCCACAAAAACATTGTTTTTGCCTCTTCATGCAATTGTTAGTGTTAGATTTTTAGTTAGGAAAGTTGATACCAGTTGTACTTGCATGTTTAGATCTGTTCTTGCTTAGTTTTCTTAGTTATCTTGCATGATTTTCTATCAATAAACTTCTGTTCGTCATGATTTATGGTATTTAGGTCAAATTAGGTCAAGATAGCTTGATCTTTGGTTTTCCTAGCCTTCATTTGATTAGTTTTGGAAAATAACGTGCAGAACACTTGTGATACCTCCCTGACTACCCTTCCTCCATCAATACAACCTGCTCCATCCCCTAACTCAGATTCTTGCCTTTCATTTGCCACATTTTCTCACTTTTCCCTAATTTCTACATTCTTGTGCAACATTTCTCCTTCCATCCTTGAACGAATCCAATCACCCTACTCACTCCCCAGCCTCATTCACCAAGTCCTAGACCCCTTCACATCCTCATCCAACCTCCATTTCCACTTTTCCACCATTTTTTCACCATCAACCCTCCAAAACCCTCTTTCAGAACATCCTGTAGAACCCCTGCAGAGTTCCTGTAGAAGATCACGTGAGCAGTTTCTCGAGATCTGATCATGGTGAAACTCTCTGGAAGAGTGCTAACTGGCCAGCTAACTGGCCACCCTCATCCAGTTCAAACAGTGCTCGATGGGTGCAATCGACAAGTGTGCTCAGCCATCTCAGGAAGAAAACTGAAAACAGGTAGTGGTGGCTATTTAAACTCCAACATAATTAATGGAAGTGATTACAGGCAGAGAACATACAGTTCATAATAACACTGCAGTGGGGACCAACGGTTTGCATGGGGCCAACGTGCACTTGGCCAGCTCACCCTCCATCAACGGAAGTCTCCATAAGCAGCCAATCGAACTCATCTTTGAAATACTCTCACCACCGTTGTTTCCATTTTATCATCATCCCTGCAGCTGCAACAAGCTCCATACCACCTCCATAGCAGCGAACTAGTCTTTCTCAGCCATTTTTCAAAACCCTCCTGCTTATCGGCATTCTACAGGAAGCACAGTTTCGTTCTACAGGAAACGAGAGCCTTCTATAGGAAGGCTTCTACAGAAAAGGCAGAAAACAGCCTTGCAGAAAGAAAACCCGGGATTTTCAAAGAATTTCAAGCTCAAAAAGAGGTAGGCTCGAAAAAACTCCTTTATGCATGGTATGTTTGTGCAAGGTGGTGAATTGAATAGCATCATATTGGAAAATCAGAGGAAAATTCTGCCTGTGTAGTGGAAGTAAAACGTTTGCCTGCATATTGCACTGAGTTTCCCCAGTGTTCCTGCATCAAAAATCTCCTCCACTTTTTCTTTTTAAATTCTCTTGTAGGGAAGATATATGCAGCCATGGAGGCCAGCCTGTGCATGTGTAAAAAAAATTTGGATTTGCATATCTGTCTGTGTGCTGAGAAGAGAACTTGATCCTTGTGCTCTGCCTATAAAAACACAATTCTTCCTTTCATAAGCAAACAGTCGAGTTCTGGGTGACAGCAACCTTAAAAAAATGGAATTGTTGCTAGTTGATATTGGACACAGGAGAAATTCCTTCTTGGGTTCAGGAGAAACCAAATTCAACTATCCTCTGTTTTAGATTGACTGTTTGGTTGCCTAAGCATTTGGTGAAGGAACACAGGACATTCAAGCACATAAAGAACAAAGAGAAAAAGGGGAAATGGGCCAGATTGTTGAGCCTAAAACAGAGGAAGAAACAACAGCAAAAACACCAAGGGAAAAGAGGATGCAGAGTAGGACAGAGAAGGCCGAAAAAGCCCAAATGAAGGCTGCCACAGCCAAAGCATGCACACAAAAACAAAAGGAAAAGACACACCCTGAGATCTCAGCAACACACACAGAAACAGTTGACACAGGGATTTCTACAGGAAGCAAGGAAAAAGAACAGCAAGAGGAGAAATCACCTGAGATATTGGCAAGGGAGGTAGCAGTTGTGCTTGCTGCATTAAGCACACCTACAAAACAAAAAGGAAAAGGAAAAAGGCAAACCTCCATGTATTTTAAGGCCAAGAAAAGGACAAGAATTCAAACAAGCAAAATAAGAGCAATGAAAGGACATGGAAAAGAAGGCAGAATTTTATGGAACACATGAGAAAACCACTTCAGAAGCTTGGGATGATAGGGAGGCCACTAGGGCCATCCAGGATGAGGAGATGGATTAATTGCTCAGAGGATGAGCAACACCTTCAGTAGGGGGGTGATGATGAACCCCAGAAATGGGTAATTATATGGGCTCATTTAGCCTCCTAATTCGACTTAATCCACCATTCCCATTAGTTTATTGCATGTTTTTTATTATATTTATGCTAATAGAATGAATTGGGTTAGTCATTGTGCAAAAAGTCTAATGTGTGCTTTATGGAGATTTTTGGTCAATTTTGAGACAAAATCAAAGGTTTAATGAGCACTTGGCAGCCAAATTCGTGGAAGAACAAGGGAGAGGATTTGTAGGAAGGTGTCCCCTTCATTTATGAGCCCTTACCTCGAATTCTCCATCAAAAACTCAGAGCACAAGGGGCAGCCAAGCAAGTAAAGTAGGACTGTTGTTAACTGCAAGTTTTGGCTGTCGAGTTCCTAAAGTTTAGGAGGACTGTTGAGGTCCTCAATTTGTATAAAGAAAAAGGCTTAAGACCTTATTGGAGTTAGTCAAATTTTAGTCATATTTGAGTTAGATTGTAGTTAGATTTTAGTCAGTAGGTTAGCACTTTAGTGCAGCCCTGTATCAGCACATTTTTGAGCTTTTTCTTGTAGATAGTTTTTGGGATGTAACTATTATTTTTTTATCAATAAAGATGAATCCAGATTTGCACCAGCTCTAATCTTTCTTAGGAGGCTGTAGCTCTTGGGGTTGGGCCCAACCCAAGTGCCAGTACCTCCTTTGTGCACTTTTATGTGTCTTTGATGCATTCATAACATAATTTCTGTTATTTAGGTTAAAATCTTGTTTTGTTACTTAGGTTGTTTTTGATGATTGAAATAGCTTTTCATGCTTCAGGTTGATTTGGTAGTTTGGTAATAGAAAATATCTTCAAAAAAGGCCATCAAGCAACCCTTGATCTCACCTCTCCCTCCTTGGGACCATGAGCTACGACCAAGGCGTCCTTGCTACCACAAAAACATTGTTTTTTTGCCTCTTCATGCAATTGCTAGTGTTATATTTTTAGTTAGGAAAGTTGATACCAGTTGTAATTACATATTTAGAATCTATTCTTGCTTATCTTCCATAGTTATCTTGCATGATTTTCTGCCAATAAACTTTTGTTCATCATATTTCTGGTTTGTAGGTAAAAATAGCTAGATCTCTGGCTGTTCTAGTCTTTCTTCGATTAGTTTTGAGAAATAGTTTGCAGAGCATCTGTAATACCTCCCTGTCTGTCCTTCCTCCATCATACCACCTGCTCCAACCCCCTAACTTAGATTCCTTCCTTTCATTTGCCACATTTTCTCACTTTTCCCTAATTTCTACATTCTTGTGCAACATCGCTTCCTCCATCCTCAAACAAATCCAATTGCCTTCATCACTCCTTAGCCTCATTTACCAGGTCCTAGACCCCTTAACATCCTTATCTATCCTTCATTTCCACTTTCCCACCATTTTTCCACCATCAACCCTCCAAAATCCTCTTTCGAAACATCCTGTAGAACCCCTCCAAACTTCATGTAGAAGTTCACGATAACAGTTTTTCGAGATCTGATCACTGTGAAACTCTTTGGAAGCATGCTAGGGACCCCTTAGGCCCTCTTCTCACCTTTCCAACCTTCTACAAGCACCTACTCCATTTCCTTTCGCCGATCAACCTCTGCACAATCAAAAACAGTTAAAGCACATGCATAATAATTCTACAAGATTACTCCAAAATACAAAAAGATGTTCCTTTTCAGATTTCGCTTCAGAAGTAGCTTAGTCACATGCACTTTACCTTTCCAAGAGTCAATGGCATCCATTTCTGCAGCTTTCATCCCTTTTCTTGCACCAGTAGGGTTAGTCGGTAAAACTAGGGTTTGCTAGGGCTTGCATTTCCTTTCAGCGTTCCGCTTCTTTCTACAAGTAGATCAGCCTCTTTTGAGTTAGCTTTCATCCATCACAGTTAAAAGCTTCTTCTAAGAGCTCATAGAAGTTGGCTTAAGCTACTAGTGGACTTGTGCCAGTTGATCAAGTGACAGTCGTAGCAAAAGCTAGTACTTGTGCATACAGCACTGTCGCTTCCAAGTTTGTTATGAACAACCGGGTTGATAAAAGTAAAGAAGGGAGTCCCAGGAGTTGCAGCATCATTGTTGCAATACTGGAGCTCACTAGACTTCATTATCTTTTCCTTTGCATCTGAACACACCATAGTTGCAGTCTTACTATAAAAGGATGATCAAGGATGTGAAAAACTAATAGCCTTTTTCAGTAAAGCTCTTAGAGATGCCTCATTAAAGTATAAAATAATGAGAAACAAGCTTTTGCCTTGGTAAAATCTATTAAGGATTTAAGAGTATATATTTTGTATTCTCATGTAATAGCTTATGTTCCTAATCCTGTAGTTAAAGATATCCTGACACGGGATGGAGTTGATGGCAAGAGGGGAAAATGGATACCTACTATTTTAGAATATGATATAGAGATAAAACCTACAAAGTTAATTAAAGGTTAGGGGTTAGCCAAACTTATGGCAGAAACAAATTGCCAAGCCCTAGACATAAATCTTATTGTAAAACTAGATACCGAACAAGAGATGGCGACTCCACAGATCAGCCAACCCTTTCTAGATTCCCCCTGGTATGCTGATATTATATATGTTCTACAAAACCTACAGGCTCCTCCAGGGTTATCCAGAACTAAGAGTAGGTTTTTCAAAATGAAAGCTTCGAAATTTTGCATTATGGATAATACTTTGTTTTGGAAAAATCATGAAGGTATTTTGTTAAATTGTTTATTAAAAGAAGAATCTAACAAAGTACTCCAAGAATTTCATGCAGGGGATTGTGGTGGACATCTCTACTGGAAATCAACTACTGATAAAATTCTAAGAGCTGGATTTTACTGGTCAACCTTGTTTGCAGATGTTAAAAAATTTGTAACTTCCTACCATAAATGCCAGATCTTCGAAGACAAAATAAAACTTTTACCCTTGCCTTTGAAACCTATTTCCACAGAAAAACCTTTTCAACAATGGGGTCTTGACTTCATTGGAGAAATTCATCCACCCTCTTCTGCTCAGCATAAATGGATACTCACTGCAACTGATTACTTTACCAAATGGATAGAAGCTATTACCTCTAGACAGGCCACTAATACCGTAATGATAGTTTTTCTGGAGGCTAATATTTTGTCTAAGTTTGGTTGTCCCAACAAAATCATCATAGATAATGTTGTAGCCTTCAAGTCAAAGAAAATGATTGATTTCTGTCACAAGTACCATATAACACTTGGTCATTCCACAGCCTACTATCCTCAAGGGAATGGACTTGCATAATCCTCCAATAAAAGTCTAATGAATATTATCAAAAAACTATTGGAAGACAATAAGAAAACTTGGAACAAGAAATTAACCAATGCTTTGTGGGCAGATAGGCTTACAACTAAGAAATCCATTGGAACCAATCCCTATGAGCTAATGTATGGAATGGAGGCATTTTTCCCCTCATCTTTAGGAGTTCCAGTCATGAAATTATTTCAAGAAGCCCGAGTGGAACCAAATTATATACAGAGGAGAATTAATCAGACTATCCATTTGCAGCAAACCAGGGAGGAAGCATACAACAGAGCCCAGTACTGCAAGAAAAACCTGAGAATATTTTTGACAAAAGGACCAAAGCAGAAGACTTCTATCTGGGAGACAAAGTGTTAAAGTGGGATTCAAGAAGAGAGGACAAAGGGAAACATGGGAAGTTTGACTTCCTATGGAAAGGTCCATACATAATATATGCCTTCAGAGGAAATAATTCATATTTTCTTAAAGAATTGGATGGTGTAGAGATCGAAGGAGGACCAGTCAATGGTTGAATGTTAAAGCACTACATTGACCCTAGTTTCTAATCTTACCAGTTTTAATTGTACATATTATATCCTTCTTAAAGTTCAAGTGTTGATTGGATAGTAAAGTTTTGAAGTTGAAGCCTGAAGAGAAGGCCCTAAGCTTCAGAAGTATTATTGTCATACATACAAATAAAGCAGCAGGAAAAAGGAGATTTGCAGAGCACAATCAAAGTCTTTCAAAGGCCATTGATCTACAGTTCTTGACTTTCCACCAGGGAAAGCCATCCCCAAGTGGAGCCACTGTTATGTTCCTATACCAATAGGTGTCATATATCATGATTGACTTGGTTTAACTCTGAAATATGTACATACCTTTGCTTGTTGCAAATGTTTTCCATATTCAAAATCAAAAATTAAAAAATGTAAAGAGGGTATGTCCTAGAAAAAGAATAAAAGGACAAAAAGAATAAAGAAAAAGTAAAAAAATGAAAGAAAAATGAACCCCAACGAAAAGAAAAAGACCATGAAAGTGTGCAAGTCCAAATGCCACTACTATTTACTTTGATAAAAAATAAAAGGTTGTGTGCAGCTTGTCACTTGTGCCACAATCCATGGTAACCAAATAGTTTAATCTTCGTTATTCCATGTTTTGAATTTCATGCTTAGAGATAGAGAATAAAAGCTGACCAAACTGTTTAATCTTGGCATATAAGTAGATAGGTAGAGTGAATAAATGGAGCTCAACAGTTTAATCTGAGCCCTTGGATGTAATAAGGATAAACTTAGATAGATTTCCATTGTAAAAGAAAAGAAAAGTTTGATAAGGGTTTGCCAGTTTAAGTGCACCCTAATAAAAAGAAGTAAAAATGGTAGGATAAGTAGGTAGGGTAACTAGGTGGATGGTTGCATACTTGTGTATGATAAATGATTATCTAGAGATCAAGTCATTTACTCTCATCATCAAGAGCACTTAAAGATATGGATGACAATGAGACATTTACATCATAGACAAAGTCAAAATAACTAACCTCCTCACTCATTTTTCCCCTAAATTTTACTGATTTCCCATAAGTACTAAAGGCACCAACAACCTGAAAGTTAAAGGGGCTCAGAGCATTTCTCTGACTTTTGGAGGGACTGAACCCTCGGCCCAATAACTTGTAAGGCCTAAGTGCTAAAGCCCCTTAATCAAAATTCACCCCCCTTCATAATTCATTCATTCCCTACAAACCATTTCCTAAGGTAAAATCACTCTTTACTTAGGAAAAACAAGTGTTCTTTATAAAACCCCCCAAATACATTTTAGCTTAAGTCATAATGTTGGATGATGAATGTATTTTCGGAAACATTTACTTAGCGCATTTTCTTTTTCCATAGTCATATTAAATTTTGATTCTTATTATTTAATTAACTCCCGAAACAAATGAACCTTTCCCGTATTATTAATAAAAATCCCAAAATAACTAAATATCCCTTCCCAAATGGTTTGGAAAATAAATCATAAGAAAGTTAATTAAAGGGATTAATTAATCACCTAGATTAATTAATAGCCTCTCCGCCAATACAATTACCCCTGATATCATTAAAGTTATTAACCCTTTATTCGTCCAATCATATCATCCCCGATATAATTAAAGTCATTTTAATTATTTTAATTATGATCGGGCCCCTCCATTAACTTCCCAACACTTTTCGCTGTCGATTACCGCACAATCTACCTTCCCTCATCCAACGATTCTCACTCATATCGCGCAGGCCTTTTGATCGAACGTCAACCACCCGATGCAAGCTGTTTTGACTTTTCGCCGATGCTACGTGTCATCTGATTTGTGGCATTGTGCGACCCTCTGCCAAAACAATCAACATCCCAAACGAGATGCGATAGCACCCACTTACGGCCTCCGCTAAAACGACAAAGTGTTCCATCGATAGTTGACGCCAGCTATTTTTTTTCATTCACCGGCCAAACATTATTGACTTTGCATAAAAACAAAAATACTCATTGTTTTCCCTTTTTGTCGAGAAAAAGAAACTTCTGCCTTCCATGGACACACAGAGTATGTCCAGACCAACAACCTACTCCCAACTGTTAACCACCATCAGTTGTTGAATTGCAAACTACTGTGTGCACCCAGCAAAGCATTCACCACAACCATTTGTCCCTTCAGTGAAACATAACCAAGTAGTTACCACATTTCCTTCTCATAAACCCTGTTTTTGTATTGAAACCTCCACCAAATTACTCTAAACTCAAGTAATTCAGTACAAATTAAGTTGTTTCTCAACTCCAAGGCTTCCCCAAACACCGTTTTTATCTAAAAATACTTGAAACCCCCAACTTTCTTCCTTGAATACACAAGAACCAAGGATGGAAGTTCCTGTTGCCCTAAATGTCACACAAATCACTACTTCCCACAGGGATTTGGACTACCTTCCCTTGGCCGATAAATATTTTCAAATCAAGGACCTTACTTTTGATGAAACCCCCCTGAAGCTACACTACAAGTATCAAGACAATTATCTTAACAATGTTGATAAAATAGGTCTTTGGGAATCAAACCTGCCTAAATATCAATTCCCCATTGTCCATGTTTTCCCAGACATTGTCCACCAATGTCATGCAAACTACGACCCCAATATGAGAGTTATAATGTCCCCTGACAAGCAAATCCTTTTCACCATTACAACTGAGTCTATAAATGAAATGTTGCAACTACAGCCTAGCCAGGACCTCACTCCCCTATCCATTGTCGATTTACTTGAGAAATCTTCAAAGCTGTCTAGTTCAAAAATCACTCAAGTTTGTCAGACTTTCATGGAAGAAAAATACATATCAAAAGACCCCCCTCCTTACATGTCATGTGCCTTTACTAGTCTGGGTAGGGATATTGTAACCATGTTTGCTTGCATTCTGGGTTTTAACACTAATGAGTATGTATATGAAATCACCTTTGCCTACATGTCTATTTTCACCCCTGGCCAACCTCCTACAACCAAGTTTGACTATGTTGCATTCATTGCTAATAAGATGCATGACCAATTCATGATATTAGAGAACGAGAGAGTGTTCAAATATTCTTCAGTCCTGTATCATATTTTCCTCTACTACCAAACTGATAAATTCCATCTCTCTGTACAAAATCTTGACACCAAAGGGAACCCTAGGTGAGCCATCTTCTAGACTTCCATTTTTCAATATTCAGCATCTTCTCCCCATTCTTATATAGATTTTATTGATCAATTTGTGCATCCAGTAACTACCATGTTGATACGAAGTCCCCCTCCCAGAATTAGTGTTGATATTAAGAGAATTCTTCAGTTATCCAAGCAGTACAAGGTTGGGGACAGGTACTTGTACCAGAATCATACCGATATTAGAATTTATGGGTGTGAGTTGCCTCCCTTTAAACTACCCAAATACCTCCCCATGCGATTATTTGCCCTGGAGTACTATAGGCAAATGATCAATTCCGATGAAATCCACTTTATGAATACTAAGAAGAAAGCTCAGCTAAGAATAAAGGATCACCTAAGCCCATTTGTTTGCAACAACAGAAAAGCGTGGAAAATGGCAGAGGAAATCCTTGAGAGATTGAGTTTGAAAAAGAGTTTCATCTGGCCTTATGATCCTGATAGCTTCATCTGTGACAGAAGGCAAAAAAATAAGTTGTCCCCTACATCTATCATATAATTCTAGAGATAGAACAATATGTAAATCAAAATGAATGGGTGGAGGGAACACTTGTAGAACAAGATAGTACACAAGTTGAAGTAGAAAATGTTATGAAAGATTTGGAAAGAAGACTTGATCTGGATTCCTTTGTACAGGTGCCTGGAGAATCTTCACAAAAACCAACATAGGAGCATAGTCCACAAACATCAAATCAACAAGAGACTTCAAGACAGGGAAAAGATTCAGCGTCACAGAGAATTTCTGAGGAATTGACCCGGACTGATACAAACATGAGCAACCCTCCAGTACTGCAGACCCCTCTTAAGGAGGAAAGAACCCAAAAAAGAAGCAGAAGTGAGGCTACTCCCTCTACAGTGCCACTGGACCAAATATATGTAAAAAGGCAGAGGTTGAATCATCTATCTGAGCAGGAATTTGAAGAAACAGAGAGTGAAACAGTAGCAGAGAGAAGTGACACAGTGCAGACAACATTATCTGGGGAGACACCATCCACCTCCCAAATATAGGCACCAAGTAGGCAGCAAAGTTTAGAGGTGTCGTTTCAGAAAACAACTTCAGAGCAGAGCCAGGATGTGAAAGAAAAGTACAAAGAGATTAAGGCTAGGAATGAGAAGCTCAAAGCTCGAACCTATGCCCAATATCTGAAAATGTCCCCGAAAAATCAGACAAGATTGATGTCAGCCTTTGACATCAAAGAGGGAACAATGCAGATGAGATTTTTGAAGCCAACAGTACAACAGCCAAAGTCCATGGCTAAGTATTTAAAAACAAATTTTGAAGTTCTTGCCAGAGACATCCACCTAATTGATCAGATTGAGCTCCATAAGCAAACGGGTGAGATGGTCTATTCCACATTGACCAGTAAAGCCATCACTGCACATCAGTTGCAGAATTCTCTAAGTAATACTACAGCACAGTTACAGTTGGAAAAAGCCTCTTCTCAGGCTAAGGACAACAGGATAAAATCATTAGAAGACCTGGTGATTGAGTTGGGACATGATCCCAAAGATGTTAAAGCAGCTGAAAGATTGATAAAGAAAAAGAATGATGACATTGTTGCACTCAAGAAACAACTCAAACTCCCTCCCCTCATACATCCACAAACTGTAGAAGTAATTGAGAAACAAAACAAGGAAGAACTTATGGACTTGGTCCTTAAGTTGAATGAGCAGTTGAAAGAAACAGAGCAAGAACTAGAAAAAACTTTGCAGTCCAAACAAGGCGAGCCGACCACCATTCCTCAAAATGTAACACCCATAATTTCTACAGCAGTGCCATCTACTATTGCTACATCTTTGGCACCCAATATCCCCCTAACAAAAGCTCTGCCAGTGACCACAACAGTAGGTACATCAAAAGCAGCGGGAACCTCCACAGGGCAAACAGAGGACTTAATAAAGACCATGGAGGAAATGAAAATCCAAGCAACTGAAATGAAGAAACTAAAAGAAATGGTTACCAGCTTGGAACACAATTATGAGATATCACAGATTAATTACACTGAAGAAGAGAGAAAAAAATAGAAGGATGGCTGAAAGAATCAAAACATTAGAGAAGGACTTAACATTTGAAAAGCCTTTGAAAGATATTAGAGAGATTTTATGGACCAATATCATTGATTCCATCAATGATATTTGGTCTTCTATCCAGATTATTTTTTAACAGACTGAGTTAGTCAAACTAGCTACAGAGGCTATACAGAAGACCAGGGAAGAAATGGGAGAGAAACCTGAAAAGGCAACCCAATTGATCAACTTCTTGCATAGCAAAAGCAAGCACCAACTAGAACAATTGGATATTGAGGATCGAACTGCTACTATCCTTGAAATTAAGAAAGTTCTTATTAAAAAGAACTTAATGCTTAACTTGAAAAAAAAGATGCCAAAGTATTCAGGAGGACAGAGATGATTTCATGTTAAAATATGGCATTCTAAGAGACAAAGGCCTTCCAAGCCCACTAGTCATAAATGACAAGCTAATGACTCATGAGGATTACATTGAGAAACTGCACAAACAAGCCAGAAGTCAAGCCAGCTCTTCGACAGCAAAAGCACTACCTACAGAAAAAGTGTTGTATGATGGTTTGGAAAAAAAAATCTATATTGAGCATGAAGTAAAACACTTGTTTACCGTCCAGCCCAATTTTGCTAAGTATACTGAAGCTGACGAAACATACAGGAAATTAATCAGGATGAAGATACCAAATGAAGAATGGTGGACCAATATGACCGATATCCTATAATTTACTATGGTAACTTTGAGATAAACAGAAAATATTTACTGAGGTAAAGTCTGGTAAATAGGTAAAGAGTATTAGTAGGGAAAGGTAATCAAAGATCCAGCACACAATTACTAAAGCAACAGCAAGAGGCAAATCTGAGTTTCAAACTCCAGCTCATTCACAAACAAAGGGACAACAACAATCAGTTTTCCATCTGTCTCTATCTTTTTGTAAAGATATTTTGTATTCCCTATGATAAATCTCATATGGTTATGAGATATTTTTGATGTAGTTTTTGTATAAATACTTCTCAATTCGAAGTATTAGGGGTGGATTCTATAACATCTCTGTAAATCTATGTTGTCAAGCTCAGAAAGCTTTTGTACTCAAGACTTCGGTTTTTGCTAGAAAAGGAATGAAAGTTGAGGACATTTCATCAGATTCCCGTGCAGTATAATTACAAATAAGTATTCTATCCTTGTGATTTTATGTGTTCTCTATATGTTTCAATGTTTCATGCATCTTAAATCTAAATGGTAAAAAAGTCAAAGTGTATCAGAATTAGCTATATTGCTCTCTGCTATAAATAGTTTACCACTTCTATGTTTTCTTCTAAACTATCTCGATAAAGGAATTCTTAGTTGCTCCTTTATCCCTGTAGTTTTTCTCTAATAGGTCCCTAGTATAGGATTCTTAATTGCTCTCTACTAGTTGACCTATTTTCTCTTCCTCTTTCTAATCTTAACTTGAGGATTCTTGATTGCCCTCTAGTTTTGAGCAGAACTATCATCCATTCAAGCCCAAAGTTTGTTTTTACTCTGCTATCCCGCCCGTTGAACTCATACCTCAGCAATTTGACTTAATCCAGTGAATTATCCTTGATTGACTCCATAGCCCAATGGCCTAAAAGCCTAGTTTTCCCATTTGTTTTAAAACTCTCAAACAAAACAACCTCACTGAACATTAAAACTAGCCTAAAATCTTTCCAAACATAGCTAAATCATAAAGAGAGAGCCCTCTCTGGACTTGGGTGGGCTAGCACCTGAGTCTAAAAGTTGGTTCGTAGTTACCTTGGATCCTTTCCTTCTTTTAATAACTTCTAAGGAAAATATGAGTGATAACAGAACATTAAGTGAAATATCTTCTACGAACCGATGATTAACTGTTGTCAGTGAAAAAACTTCATTCATTTTCAAATGTAGAGCATGCCTTCCTTCAATCGTTGGGTAGTCATTCCAATACTCTCCCATCCCAGTGCAAAGAAGGACAATCACAGACATCAAGCATCTCCAGTGACCTCAAATGTTCAACACCTTCCAACTCTTCTAATTCTTTGCAGCCATGATCTTCTAATTCTCTACACCCATGAACATCCAGAAGTGGTCTTGTGTTGGTTCCATAATTCTCCAATCACAGATTTATCCTTTTACCAATGGAACATCAAGAGAAATATCTTACAGACCAATGATTAATTGTTGTCACTGCCTGAATTGTGTTCTTCGAATTTTATTTTCAAATGTAGAACATGCCTTCCTTCAATCGTTGAGTAGTTGTTCGAGTACTCTCCCATCCCACTGTAAATTCGGACAGTTGGAGGCATCAAGCATCTCCAACGACCCCAAATGTTCAACACCTTCTAGCTCTTCTAATTCCCTGCATCCACAAACATCTAGTAGTTTAAGCTTTGTTTGTTTCCCCAACCCCTATATTCTCTTCCGCTTTCCACATCCAGATGCTCGCAACTATTCTAGAGACACTAATGTCTCAACACCTACCAGTTCCTCCACTTTTCTCCACCTGCTAATGTTTAGCATTTGAAGTTCGGCAATGCCACAAAGGCTATTTATTCTCTCCAAATTATGACAAGAACTGAAGCTCAGCTGGATAAGCATATTCGGAAATGTTCCAACCTCAACTAGACCATTACAAGACTCGACTTCAAACTCAGTCAACAGTTCGAGGGAATTCAGAGAACATTTCAAAGGCTATTTATTCTCTCCAAATTATGACAAGAACTGAAGCTCAACTGGATAAGCGTATCTGGAAATGTTCCAACCTCAACTGGACCATTACAAGACTTGACTTCAAACTCAGTCAATAGTCCGAGGGAATTCAGAAAACATTTCAATCTCTTGCAATCCACCAACTTCAATTTTTTCAAATTCCTTAGGTCGCTGAGCGAAGGCGGTAGATTTTCCAACAAAGAGCATTCTAATACCAAAACTTGCAAATTGTAGATATTTTCAATAGTACTGGGAAATTCTACTATATGTAATTATTGGAGGGACGGTGGAAATTTGAGAGGTAATAATTGGACTTTCCCACAAATTCCCCCATGATTCATGATCTCCGCCCTCTCCCTCGCCACCCTAAATGCCTCCCTATCTCTTTCCACTCTATGCACCTTTGTCTTCCACTCCCACTTCCACTTTCTCTCGTACACTACCCTCATCATCTCCCTTGGATTTTTCTTCTTCTTCCCCTTTCCCTCCATTTCCTTGAGCTCCCTTGTTATCTCCTTCATCGCACGCTCTATTTACAGGACCTGATACCACGCCGCCTGCCCACTGTCGCTCCACAACCACGTCCTGGCTAACCTCTCCCATGTTCACATCCACATCTACTTCCACTCCCGCTCCCACTCCCACCTCTCAGCCAACGCCCACCCTACCTCCAACTCCCTCTCCCTGTCCACCATCCACCCCTCCCTTCCAAGTCTCGTGAGGCATTCCCATCTCAGTAGGGTTGGAATTTGCATTAGGGGACTTTTGAGGTCTAAAATGGGCCTCCTAAGAAAAATGTACAACCAAAATCAACTTTATAAGAACCAACAGGATTCGAGATGATAATTTCAACCATGGGAGATGACTCACCATTTTTGGAGTAAAAAGGTAAAAATATTAAAAAATAATAAAATAATATAACTACTTTTTCAACTCATATGTTTAACTTATCTCCCTAATGTTTTACTCAAATTTTGAGCGGGATTACTCATTGGATGCAAAAATTAATTCACCATCCAAGGAGCACCCATGTTTCATACTTTCAATGGGCCCTACTACACGAAAAATCAGAAATACATGAAAAAATGTGATTGCAAACACGTTTTTAAGGTACTTCTCCATTTTCATGTAGTAGGGTCCATTAAAATTATGCAACATGGGTACTCCTGGGATGAGGAATCAAATTTTGCATCCAACGAATGTTTCCACTTGAAATTTGAGTAAACCCATAGGGAGGTAAGCTAAAAATACGAGTTGAAAAAATAGTTTTTTCTTTTTTCCCTCTAAAATTTGATGATGTAACCTAATCTTATTTTATTATTTCCACTATTATTTTATAATTTCCTTAGGAGGGCCATTTTAGACCTCAAAAATCCCCTAATGGATTTCTCTTTACCTCTCATATCAAAAAAAAAAAAAAAAAATGACGTTTTGGGTTCTTATGTTTCTCATCAAGAAACGTTCTCTTTAAAATTTTGCCCTTCAAGATTGACGTTCTCATAATAAATTATCCCTCCACTAATAAAGGCTTGATTAAAAAATTACCTTTCAGTAACATAATTTTGTTAAAAATTGTCACGTATTTATGATAAGGAACAAAACAAATGACCATAACACATAAATGACTATTAAATCTTGTATTTTGATTTGAAATTGCATGGAACAGAATAAAATATTTGGAACCTGAAATCGAATGTCGTTGATAGGATAAGCCATAGCATTTGTATATAGGAGATATGACTAAGTAGATTTATGGGGCATATAAGATGACCAACATAGTAAAACTATTGAATGTTATCAATAAAAACTCAAAAGTAAATTAATTAATATGGTTTATGTTATGATTTACATAATCTAATATATATTATTATATCTAAAGATAAAGTATACATTTTACCATATTTATTATAGCATGTTTTGGATCATGGGATATACTTTAATATTAACAAGATTGAATGCATAGTATTTGAGCCTTTTAAAAATTAAAGACTAAACTTATAATAAATGGTTATTGTGGATCTTTTAACATCATGTTATAAGATTATGTTATGATTTCCTCCATTAGTACTTTGTGAGAGAGCAAACACTTATAAGTATTAAATGTGATAAAAGCATGCTCTCATCAAATCCTTCCTCTTATATATCACCAAAATTTAGTAAAATTGATATAATATATATAAACACACACACACACATATATATAAAGCCAATGTGTATGAAAGTAACATTAAATAAAACCATAACAAACTCACTCTAAAATGGCTCCATATAGTATCTAACTAGTTTATTTTTTAGGCAAAAGAATTTCATTGAAAATTGAAAAATAATTTTCACCTTGGTGTATTATTTAGAGACTATACCCTTTAATCTAACTTGTAGACATATCGATGAAAAGCTAAATATATTTAAATTATAATACTTTGACAACTATAATTGTGGAGGTTTCAATAAAAGGTGTTGAACATTTGAAACATGTTTATTTTGCTTATTGAAAGTATATAATCAGTCCTAGGTAAAGTACTTGATGGTTATCCATTGCATATCTTTAAAGTATCATTTAAAAACAATAATCTATATTATGCCACCTGAATATTTAGATGCCTAATAAGACTAAGTTCCATGCAAATTCGGAGATAATTTCTGACATTATCTAATATAAGGTTTGATACAAAATAGAAATATATGGCACCCTAAAAGGGCACAAGAACATACCACCAATGTCTAGTTTTCAGATCCATCCAATAAGAGGAATGCATTTGACAACAAACTATTAATTGATACATATACATAGTATTCAAAATGATGGTTTACTCCAAAATCCAGATACACCAAACTAATATCACAACTTACAAGTTTGAGAATTCCATTGCTCCAATGATAATGAAAGCAACTAAATGACTCAAATTGCATGGAAGCTATGCATTAAAGCCAAACAAAGAGGGGGATTGGATATATGTGCAAAAGAATCTCCTCGTATTTAAATGCATCTTGAGAAGAATAAAGGGAGAGAAGCTATGTCATAGTAGCAAAATGATCCAATCTAAACGCATCACATCTTTTACTACATTTTTCAAAAGGTTGGTAAGATGTGGCCATTTTTCAACCTTGATGGAATTTTTCATGTGCCATCAACCTATAACAACAACACATGAAGAATCTTTCAGATGATATCTTCAATTTCTTCTTATGGAAGCCATCATCCATGTAACTATTAATGCATGTATTCCACATTCCATCAATATGGAAAGAACATTAAAATTCCATATCATAAATATAAATATAGTAGAGGACAACAAAAGTAAGAAAAAATTATGTGTAAATAAACTTTGTGCAAAGTAAAAAAACATGGAACTTAATAATTCTCACATGTCAAAAAGTCTTCTTTCCTTTGCACCTTTCCAAATCTCATAAGCTTGTTCCCATTCGACATTTGTTGTGTTAGAATCTATTAATGATATGTGCATCAATGCATAAAGTGTGTTAATTCATAGTCTTGTTCTCCTTATATCTTTGATCATAGTTTGTTTAGAGAACCCTCTTTCACATTACATAGTGCTCGTTGGTATGACAAGCACTGCTTGCCATAATTTTAGCATATTCAGATACCTAAGTGCCAATCTTCTGTTGAGAAAATACTTTCCATGCAGCTTTCATTGGGAATCTTTCTCCATTCAAATAAACCACATTAATAAATTGATATAATTCTCTTCTACAGGCCGCAATATCAAAGATTGGTACATTTTCACATTCATTACATGTTTTATGCTACAAATGTGAAAAAAAAGTATTTCAAGCCAATGCTTTGAATTATTTTCTCTCACATAAAGATCCGATGGATAATGACAAAGACTAAACAACCTTGTTACGTTAAAAAGATGAAGATCTAGAAATATTGAATTGAAACTCTCATGCCTAGACATAATTTCTTGTAAGTTGTATGAAACTCTCGAGGGAGCCATCAATGCAAGCTTCCATTGGTTGTGACAATTGTTTATCATGGATTGGAATATACAAAAAATCATGTCTATGGGTAGTCCCCTCTTTGTCAACATTTTCAAGGAAACCATCTTTAGAGTCTTTCAAAAATTTAGTAATATGTACAACACCTTCTGCAAAAGAATCTGCTTGATAGAAATATCTTTTAAGAGTATTTAACGCATGTTCAATAGCTATGCCAAGCGATGTGACATCCACATTATCTTCTTGAAATTTTTTGTTTAGATTATTCAACTCCTTCAAAACATCAGCAAGCATATTCAAACAAAATTGAACTAAAAAAATCCTTGCCTTATGATACCATGAATTCTTTCTTTCTTTCTTCCATAAACTCAAAATAGCAGGCATCAATGTAACTAGTCTTTCAACCACTTGACCCCTAGAGAGCCATCTAATCTCATGGATTTGAAGAACCTGCAAGGATTCTAATTCCATTATCTATTATAAAGCAATGACTTCATTATTTCTCTTTGCAGAATTTCCAACCCATGAGTATACCTTGTTTGCGATTTTCTCAACATACAAAAACTATGGTATCTTCTTTGAAGCATCTGATGTTGCAAGTGCTTCACGATGTGCAATGCAATGAGTACCAATAAGATTTGGTAGATCATTATTTAGCAATGTGAAAAATCCATTTTCACATCCAACCATAGATGATGCACCATCAATCGAAACTGTTGTTACTTTGTCATTTTTCAACTACCTTAATTCCTTTAAATTACTGAAGTTGTCATACACAGTCTTTCCTTTTCCATTAGGAACAGTAATCATTTTCATAAATTGTGACAATAAAGGGCCCAAACCTTTTAAGTCTAGATATGTGGAATACACAACAAGGTTTTGTTCCAAACCATTGTCTATACTTTCATCTAACATTATAGAGAAAAATGGACTGCCTAATTTTTCTAGCTTGCACCCCTTCAAGGTAATCTAATATAGAGTGAATAAATTTAGTGGCTGCTTTGAAGAATACGCCACTCGAGAAGGCATATTAGGTGTCTCTAGATGCATTTGAAGATGACAAAGATCTTCATAAGTAGCAATTGAAATATCTTTCTATGCAATAAAATATGCTAACTTCATGGTGATTATGACCCTTTCCTTATTAGCTTCACTTGTAGCCACGATGTGTTCTGTAATGGGCTTTGCCAACCTTTAAATTTCATACAAATATTTTTGAGTTGATGTTTAATGAATAACAAATTTTGCATGAGTTGCCAAAACATCATATTGAATGGTATTACATCTATTTCCAATAGCCCAAGGACGTTGAGCATTGTATTTCTCACAATTTTTTCACTTTATACAAGTCTTGTCATTTTCAACATTGATACTATACACCCAAGGATGTTTTATCGTCCACTCTTCTCGAAATTCTCATTTTGAGAATGTCTTCCTCCGCGAACTACTACATCCATCATCTTGCTCTTCCTTTTCATGATTAAGAATTTCTAGATCAACAACAAACTCTTCATCCATATCTTCATTAGCGTCGTCATTCAAATCAAGTATATATGGAATATATTTAACATTGGAAGTTTTTGATGTTTTAGAATATCCATAAAATTTGTATATAGTTGATTGATCCTTCTTTTTTGGAGGCATTTCTATTGAAATAATTTACCTACATGCAAAACAATTACAATAAATTAATAATTTATAAAACTTACAACAAAAAATTAACACATGTAGCTTAAAAGATATTATCTATAAATAGAAAATAATTATGAAGAAAAAGTAAGTTTATATTTAAGAAATAAATCATAGCTCTCCATAAATAAAAGACTAATTTAATCTTTCATTGAACTCTAAAACTATTAGTTTGAGGTTACAAACCCTAAGTTGGATAACAAATATGGCAAGATAATTACAATACATAATGCATAAAATAAAATAAAAAGGCTAGGTAAAGATATAAAACATGGAGTTCATTCATATTTCTTGAGTGTGTAATTGAATTGACCAATCTTCTTTTTCTCTATGTGACATCATTATAATTATTTAGGATTGATGAACCACATTGTTTTTTGCCAAGGACAAGAATACAACATTGCAAAATTATAATAAAATTCAACAAATAAATTTAAATATGTTAAAACATGTTAGAATTAATAAGCATAATCCAAATGTTATAACTTACGACATTTTTCTAGGTATATTTTCTAATTATTTTTTCCAAAATATAATTAAAAATTACCACAATTGAAAAAATCAATAAAATTATAAAATTCTTATATTCCAAAAAAAAAATCAAAAACTTAAATTCATGTTATATTAAAAATTATAATTTTAATAATAAAAAATTTAACATCTTAGTTTAAAAATTTATTATATTATTAAAGTTCAATGAAAAAAAAAACCAAAAAAAACACAATATAACACATTTAAAATGCTCAAATTTAAATTTAATATATTATATTAATATTTCATATCTAAATCATTAATTATATCCCTCACTCCACTAATTAACTTTTTAAAATAAACTAAATTTATACATTAAATAGACATAAATTAAAGAGTGCATTTTTCCATCTAAAAAATCACTTTAAGACTTCTCATTACTACTTGTTAACTATTACTAATTAACTTTTTAAAATAAACAAAATTTATGCATTAAATAGACATAAATTAAAGAGTACATTTTTTCATCAAAAAATCACTTAAGACTTCTCATTACTATTGGTTGACTATTGTGAACATAGATTACGCTTATTAAATAATTGATATTATTAATGTTATATGTAATAATTCCTATACTTATTCTAAAAATTATTATATTATTAAATTTCAATAAAAATAAATAAATCAAAAAAACAAAATATAAAACATTTAAAATATACAAATTTAAATTTAATATATTATATTAATATTTCATATATATACCATTAATTATATCCCTCACTCCATTAACTAACTTTTTAAAATAAACTAAATGTATACATTAAATCATCATAAATTAAAGAGTACATTTTTCCATCCAAAAAATCACTTAAGGCTTCTCATTACTACTTGTCAACTTTTGTGAGGATATGTTAACTATTGTAGTTGATATTATTAATGTTATATGTAATGATTCCTACACTCATTCTTAATTAAAGCTCCCAACTCTAAGTACCATCAAAGCTAAAAATGCAAGCAGAATTTCAACTTGTCTTTTTTCATCTTCTCAAAGATGAAGTTATTTCCTTTCTGAGTTTAAAATCTATGGTTATTGTAAATATCTCTTAAGCCCCATTCCTACTAAGCTAGTAAGGTACTAAGTGATAAACTACCAAAGCACCAACCATTCAAGCAAGCCCTCTCAGAAATTGCTCTTTTATTCTTTATATAACACATGAGCATAGTTGGGAATGGCCCGTTCAGTTACCAAACCCGTTCTTAGTGGTTCAGACCAAATTTTGGATGGAAAAAATACCCCACCTAACTCTGAAACAAAGATTTGACTTGACTTGAAAAATTATTAATAATTAACTCCAAACTTTTATAAGTTGTATGACCTTTCATAGCTTAAGATTACAAAGTGACTTCGTACACATAACTCAAGTGAACTATGAAATGCACTTAAAATAAATGCAAAGAGGTCATAGTGCATGATATATTATGTGCATGCTTGTTAAGATATTTGAAAACAATGAAGCCAAAAAAATGTTAAGACATAAAAATATATTAAATTAATAATAGTTGATAATATATTGTATAAACAATAAATACAAGTATTTTGATCAAACGACAAATTTATGAAAATGTAAAGTAAATGTGAGTACAAAGTTCTATGTTCAAATCCCCAACTATTTCATCACATGGAAATCTATGAAAATGTAAAGCAAATATGAATACAAGGTCTTATGTTCAAATCCCCACTATTTAACCCATGGTTTCCTACTAAGGTTGAAATTTACCCACCTAAGAGCCATAGTAGTAGAGGTTAGAATCAATCTCATGTCATAAAAATACATAGCTATGCTAATTCCTTTAACATTAAAAAAAATTACAAAATATAATAACAACATTTTTATGATATTAATAATAAACTTGGAAAAGGAAAAAATAAAAAATTAACTATTACATCGCACTAAAAATACATATACTCCAAAATAAACCAAAAAATCCTCAAAAATAATAACCCAAATATATAACTAAATCAATGCCCAATTCCTTTTTAACATTGAAAAAAATACAAAATATGATAATATTAATAATAAATTTAAAGAAAAAAACACTATTACATCACACTAAAAATACATACACTCCCAACCAAAAAAACCTATCAAATTATAACAATCTAACCTACTTTTAATTTCAATCCCATTTCACCCAATAAAATCATAATCTCGTATAAACACATAATACATGCAAAAACTTTATTAATGCCACTAAGCCCCAGACCCATACTCTGGAGTGACCTTGCTCTTACTTGACGGTGCAAATAATATGCATTATCTTAAGCTTATTTTAAGGTGAAGTGATTAGTTTTCAAGTGTCCCTTTAAATGGTAGTTATGCTTTCTTATTAATCAACGGATCCCACACAATATTTTTTAATATAATGAGGCTTTTAAATATAAATAGATTTTTAAAATATGCTTAGAGTGGTAGAATTGGGAAGACTCTCCAAGAGAGTTTGATCATTTCATTCACAAACATGAAAATTTATGCATCTTGGTTGTCGTAGTTTCTATAGTAATCTGCGATTAATTTTCAACTATCTTTGCCAACTCCGCCGACTGTTGCCGACTGCCATCTACTGTCGTTATAAGAACAGGGTTGTCGGTATCTTGATTAATACTCTAACAAACCTCCCCTTAATCATGACGACCTAAATTTTAAAGTGCCTGTTGTTTTGGAGAATTTGGTATCTACGGATAAATACTAATTCCCTAGATAAGTAGATGTATCTAGAACAACAGTTTAAAGTGTTTTAGACTTTCCTATAAGCAATAGATAAGATGAGAAGATAAGAAGACCTACTTGTAGTTCTATTTTCCTCTCATCTCCCTTGTATCGATCCTGTCACTCCTTCTCATACTTAATATGCTTGAGAAGTACCCTATAAACACAACAGAAAACAAAGAACCAAGCAAAGCACAAAAAACTATTGAACATAAGTGAAAGGAATCAGATAAAATTCACACATATAAGCATTATGAAACAATACAAACATATGGGAAAAACGTTCAAACACTTTATTAGATAGAAGAAGGAATTACAACCATTGGTGTTTGATTCAAATCCATTCCTCCAGCTTGGATCCCATCCACATCACATCAAAAGCATGACACACTTGTAGCATTACAATACTTGCTTCAAAGCCAAATCTCATAGCAGCATTATCTCCTTACAATTCAACATATTCCAACCCCTAGTCACTTAGATGAGTGGTCAATTTATAGGAAGATGAAGGAGGTTTTGTCATAAATGGTGGCATTGAATGGCCTTCCATACTTAGAATTAGTTCCATGGAGGAAGGGATGAGAGGATAGGATGCACCTTAACTCATTCCTCATCCATTTTCAAGCTCATAGGAGTTGATAAGTGAGGGAACCTTCTAGATGACTCCAAAAGATAAGAATATTCCCCAAACCCTATGTGAATTTCACTCATTCTTGCCTAGCGTAGGTGAAAGGAAGCCTAAGTGCTCTGCAGAGCACCCTGGCAGTGGACTCAACTACTCTGCAACACACCTTTATAAGGGCTTACCTATGTTGGTCCCTCTAGAGGCTATTTCTGGATGTCTTCAAGTCATGAAACTATTTGGGAAGGAGGCATTCAAAGGGGTGACTTGTTTAGGGCATGAAGAAACTGAAATTAGGGTTTGATGAGCCCTAAAACACCAATATGGATGTATGGATTTGATGTTCCCAAATGGATCTGTAACAGCTGCCCCCTAAAGCATGAAGTCGGAAAAATGCCAATGTCAAACAAAATGGTTTACGATGTGATGAGGAGGTATCAAAGTGGAAGGTGACCTACATCAATTACAATACATATATCATGATATTTTATTTTACATGAATTGCTGAGGGAAGGCATACCCATGCTCAGCTCATAAACTTTCATTACATGTACAGAAATAGTCATCTACAGATATAGACCCATGATCGGAATGACCATCAATGTAAAGTCATTGTACATATGATTTAGTACTACTGAAATCGCAACTCAGATGGATGAAACTAGATACGGGGTCTTCTATCTCGTTCAATCGTTCGCTCAAGTACGAGTCTAACGATGTGAATATGTGTTCTGAAGTCGAACATGGGAAGACACCATCTGATTACCAACCAATGATGTAAGTTGTTAACAGATGCGAGAGAAATCACCGGTAATGATAATGATCCTCAAGGTACTGCAGTGCATTCTGCATGGTGTGAATCGATGATTTGATGTTGAACACCATACAAAGTCTTTCCGTCGAAGGCCATTGATGTATGCCTATCGCCAGAAGTGAGAAACCTGTCATTGATGCATGCAAGCCTCGAGGTACTGGAAGGGTGTTTCTAAGTCAACTTCTTGGATAATGAGCTGATGTCGACAAGAAGTGACTCGTCGCAGGAGGGCTTTGATGTATCCCACATCAACTACACGAAATGAGTGTAGTGATTTTAGAGATGGAATTTGACTGACGACATGAGGTTCAGGAATGGCAATCATGAAAATGAAGGTTTATGGTATTGCAAAGGATGAATTTTGACTGAATGACTTCTCTTGAACATGTTGACGACATTGAAATGATTGGTAGCATTGACCCAAACAAGGTGATGGATGGTATGATAGACCAACAATGTGATATCAATCAAGCTAATAACCCAACCCAGATAGTCACAGTGATACAGTGAAAGTGTCGTGTTCAAGAGCGACCTGTTACCATAAAGTGGTTTTCCCCTTTTTCCCATTTTCCCCAGTCATTGCTGACCAGTACCTCTTTATTTTTATCAAGCTTGAGGAGGATAACATATGCTTGTTGTATAATTCCACCCTTCGGGTGAATCCATTTGTTAAAATTAGGTATGTTCTATGCTAGAGCAATTTATTTAAATTTTCACAGTTAGCAATCACATCAGCATTAAGATAAAATGCAAATATAACATAAATATAAATCACAAAAGACAAGCCAAGACAAGAGGACACAAGATGTGGCGCTAGCTAGGGACAAACCCCATAATGTGGGGAAACCCTTTATCAATTCTTCTTTTATGTTCTTCAAGGTTCAGCAGAGAAAGAGAGAGAGAGAGTACATTTACACCAGAAGTCAACACTATGACTTATCTAGATCTAGCATAGATCATTTCGAATAACAATGAGATCAGTTGAAGGCATTCTGCTTCAACTAATTCTCTAAGGTGACTCCTTCACCTATCATCGTGTTGCATCTGGTTCTCTTGATGTACCACTACATACTGCACCATGCTGCACTAATCATGTTGCCCATGTCCATGATCTTATCCATCATCATGTTGCCCATACTAATGTGCATCATCATCATGTTGTTGTTCTAACAGATGGAATTCTATCACTGTTGTTTATCATGTTGCATCTTTACTTCATAATTCCTTCCATTGAGCTCATCATGATGCACATTCATATTAGAGCCATCGAGATCATGAGAACATACGAAGATCATTCCTTATATACTTATTGATCACCAAGTATAAGTCATATCCCTACAGATGACTGGGAGAATGCCGAGATATATATAGTGATCTTCTATGCTATAATAGTTATGCAGAGAACGTAGTCCTTCTACTTCAAACCCTAACCATTGTTGGCTTGCGGGTTCCATATATGACTGTGTTCTCCATATATGACCTGCGTTCCATATATAATCCAAACTACGAGCTTCATATATTACCTGCATTCCATATATAATACAACTGTCGGCTTCATATATTACCTGCGTTCCATATATAATCCTATTGCAGGCTTCATATATTACTTGCATTCCATATATAATCCAACTGCGAGCTTCATACCTTAGCTGCGGCTAACAGCGTTCCATATATAACTGCGAGTTCTATCCTTCCATTATAGCATATACATGTACGTGGATTCCAGAGATGAAACTCGAGTTCTGTTCCTCTCTATAGCATATACATGTTTCCATTGACCAGCGTAATGAACAGCATATCAGCGTATATATGAAAAGCGTATCAATGTATCATTGACAAGCGTAATGAACAGCGTATCTATTGTATGTGTCATGACCTGTGTATTAATCTTTATGCCCTGCGTATAAATGACTTGAAGAACTGCTTACAGATCCAAGAACATTACAGGATCTATTGACTGCGATTTGATGACTGTGGTACCCTTGACATCATATAACCATGAACAATATATTACCATGGTTGCATTGTATGGTGGCTAGGGCATCACCATAAGGCCAGCATATTGCTCTTGGTGTCTCACTCCTCCAAAAACCCAAGACGTGGAGAGGAGGAGATCACTCAAGAATGTGTGTTTAAATGACATCAAATCCTCATCTATTTATACCAAAAACGTATAGTTTGAATAGACATGACGTTTGGGCTTCTAGAGTCTACATAAGAGTTGGTCGGCTTGATAATAATTACATAATCAAAATAAATTCATATCTCCATAAATACTTATCGGAATCGGATGATCTTAGGATCAATCCTACACCTCTCGATGAGAGGGATCCAATAAAAATATCAGCTGCCATAAATAAACTAACCCACATGGAGTTTTTCCCTAGTTTCAAATTTTAACACTCCCTCTCAACTAGGGAGAAATCCATCCGCTGATCCATATGTCCAACTGTACTATCTCTTCCATCAGTGCCCTTCACTGCCCTGCTCAGCTCTACTCAGCTCTGCCCAGCTCTTCTCAGCTTTGCTAGCTCTGCTCAGCTCTATTGGCTCTGCTCTGCTTTGCTCAGCTCTGTTGGCTCTGCTCTGCTCTGCTGGCTCTACTCAACTTAGCTCTGTTGGCTCTGCTCTGCTCTGCTCTGCTCAACTTAGCTCTGCTCAGCTTTACTGGCTCTTGCTTTGCTCAGCTCTGCTGACTCTTGCTCTGCTCTACTCAACTTAGCTCTACTAAACCATGAAGAAGAATTTATCGAGAATGTCTCATAACATTCTCCACTGACCCAAAGTCAGTCTCAGAGTGCGTACCACTAGTCTCAGACCAGTCTCGGCCGACCCAAAATCAGCGTCATAGTGGGTACCACTCCTACTACTAGTCCCAGACCGGTATCATGACACTCAAAGAGTGTACCATTAGTCCCAGACCAGTCTCAACTGACCCGAAGTTAGCGTCATAGCATATACCACTCTCACTGGTCCTAGACCAGTCTTCCACTGACCTTATGTCAGTCTCAGAGTATGTACCATTGGTCCCAGACTAGTCTCATTCGACCTGAAGTCAGCGTCATAGTAGGTACAACTCCTACCACTGGTCTCAGACCAGTCTTCCACTGGCCTTAAGTCAGTCTCAAAGTATGTACCATTGGTCCCAGACCAGTCTCAACCGACCCGAAGTCAGCATCATAGTAGGTACAACTCCTACCATTGATCCCATACCAATCTTCCACTGACCTTAAGTCAGTCTCAGAGTATGTACCACTGGTCCCAGACCAGCCTCAACCTACCCGAAGTTAGCGTCATTGTAGGTACAACTCCTACCACTGGTCCCAGACTAGTATCATTGATCCCATATCAATGAGGTAATCCTATCATAGGTAGTACGGTAGATACAGCGATGCATCCATCGGTACTACTATGGTCTGTTGGCTTATATGGGCCTGACCCAGGTTCGGAAGAATTATTTAGCCAAGCAAATCTCGTAGCTACCGGCCCTTTTGGCAACAGCTTGCGAAGCGCAGACTAAGGTCTCACCTGAGGTAGTAGGGGAGGGTGTTGGAACCAGGTTTCCATACCCTTGGGATGTCTAGATGTGGTTTGAGAGGTTCATGCACCGTCCTGTAGCCTCACGCTGCATTATATCCGCGCAGATCCAGATAATCTTAGCTTTCCTTTACTGTGCTAATTACTGATCTTATTTATTTGATTAAGTATTATCACTCAGATCTACTTAGAGAGGTCTTTAAGCAAACATTTATTAATTTCGTTTAGTTCACGCATTAAGATTAAACCCAATTCACAAGTATTCAATAAGCATACGTGCATAGATCAAAACAGTTTCATTCACCATAAAAGAACAGAGTTGCGATAGAATCAACACAGAATTTAGAAGAAACTTATCTTTATTTTCACTTATCACCCTTACATCCAGATCTTACCTGCGCACTCAGCTGCAGGGGTCCGTGCACACAGCCGCGGACTCTTCCAGGCCTCTACGCACACAACTGCAAAGCCTCTATCCTCTACCCAAACCCCCGACTTGGACTTACAGACGCTCTCAGAATGCTCTTCTCAAACACCCATTACATTTTAGATCATCAAATCATACCATAAACTTAGCTACTCTACCCATAGAGCCTCGCATTATTTATACCTTTCCATGGACCGCAATCCATAGGCGGGCCGACTCAACTTACATTTCTTTACATTATTTTTGGGCAGAATACCCTTTTGACTTTGACTTATTACACATCACGCTCCACGCATCTCGCAGAGTCTTTACCCTGCTCTTACCCAAAATTGTGAGCTTCGCGCCCCATACCCGTTGCATGGGGCTTCCGCTACCCAACAGTCCCCCAACACAATCATCGTGACTCGTCCCGAGTCACTCATCTGGTGCATCCATCTTTGCGCGGAGAGCGGTTAGCAGCTTATGTGTGTCGCTTTTGCTAGTAGAAAACTCTTCCATCATACGTTGCATCTGTTCTACATGTGTTGCCGACACCTCAGTCCTTGTCTCGGCTGTCTCCATAGTGGCATACTCAGCCTGCATGTGGGCTACCTTGTGCTCTATGGTGGTTGAAACCGCAAATTCCTTGTCCAGCCATCGCTGGAGACGAGCTTTAACCATTGCTACCTTTTGTCTAGCGGCATCGGCTTGGATTTTCATGTCCTACACTTCCCTCATCTTAGCCAAGCGTTGTGTGATAACAACGATCTATGCGGGCCCTCTGAGCTGATCGTAAGCTTGCTGGAGCTCCCGGGCCTCGGATTCCAATCGACGAAGTGTTGGATCCTCCTGAAGGGCGGTGATCATAACAATCGACTGAGTTAGTAGCTCAATACATTCCGCCATTGACTGTGTGAGCATTGCGTGCCCCATAGTAATAATGTTCCTGCATTGCTTTAGGATCTCTGGTGGCGTCGATTGTGGAACCTGCAGTCTTAAGTCCGCGATATGTGCATTGAGCTCTAGCTAGATCCACGTGGCCTCCTCCTTTGTCTTTCGGAACTCAGTAGCCAGTGTATGGATCTGTGTCTCAATGGGCAAGTCCTCCGCAATTTCTAACTCCTGGGCACTCGAACAAGCTTCTGCTACTACCTTCTCCATCTGCTGCTTTTGTGTGACTACTTCGTTGCGTCGCAGCTGTTCAATATTAATTTTCTGCCCTTGGAGTGCTTGGTCGGTGCGACCGGCCCTGGTACGGAGTTCAATTGTGGTGTTGTCGTGTAGTTGTTGCAAACTTTCATGTGGTAGAGCAGCCACGTTCAGTCCCAGTCCTGTAATTCGTTCTAGCACAACTCGGTCCTCCGTTTGAGTGGTGATCAACACGCCTGCTGGAATCGGGATAGAACGAGCCATTTGGGCTTTTAATAATGGTTTTGTAGCTGCCATACTGGAAACCCCTGGATTAGCGTTTGTGCCTACCTGCACGATTCTTTATCCCAGTTCGTGCAGCTGTGTGCGAAGTTCCCCCAACACAATCTACTGCGCCGACATGGCCTCATCGACTGCCTCCCGAGTGGCATCTCGAACGGTGTTCTCAATGTTAGTTAAGTCTCCTTCAGTTATCATGGTCACTCTTGTTAGGATATTCCGACACATAGGAAATAGTTAAGTATAACTTGGTCTCGTATAGAGTTAGGTAAAGTGTGTTTCTTTACTATGTACATTTTGTAACTTACAATCCGACGGTCACGATATGTAGTGATCCGACGGTTCATTCTCTCCTCGGTATTACCAACACTTGATCCGTGGCTTAACACCCGATTGGTCCATGATCTCTATTTAAAGAGCATGGAGGTTCATTTGTAGGTTAACCATCCATGAGAGAAGCTTATGTAAATTTTCATTCTTTTATTAATAAATTACCTGAAGTGGCCGCGTTGGCTCAGGCCATGGACTGTTTCCCTCTTTGAGGGTTTTAACCACGTCAAAAGTACTGGTGTATTGATCTGTGATCTGTTTTTGAGCGGTGTCCTTTGGTGTTCTGTCTGAGGAACTTACCTTGTAAATTCCTACATGGTATCAGAGCTATTTGAGGGCCGCGTCCATTGGTGATCCAAATCTGAAGCCAGTAGAACTGCATCCGACTACCGTTTCCTAGATCTACTGTTTCTGACTGCTTTCGGGCCGAGAGGACTGCTCTGTTGTGTTGGGAGCATCTGTTCTAGTGAGGAACCCCTTTCGTTTCACGCGAAAAGGTTTCCAGTAGCCCTAGCTGCGTCATTTTTAAGATCTGGAGGTATACAGTGTTTATTTGCAGTTTATAGTTATTTTCTCTCTATTTATTTCGGTTTTGCTTTATTTAGCTTTTTTTTATTACCGGATCTATACCTTTCATTTCTACGTATGCTCTTTGCCCCGCGACTCTGTGCGATCTGGGCAAATCAGAAACAGAAAGGAAGGATTTTTCTCATGCGTATGCTCTTTTCCGTTGCGCCTTAGTGTGATCTCGGAAAATCAGAAACATTGAGGAAAATATTTAGTTTCTGGCTAAAGCTAACTTCGAGCCATAAGGTTCGTTTTTTTTTGTATGTCCGTGTTGGGTTTTGTGTTTTTTTTTTGTAGGGAAAAAGAGCTTTCTCAAAGCAAGCACGCAACCTAAAGCTTCAACCCCCCCTCTCTCTCTCTCTCTCAAACTTTTTGTATAGCTCACTTGTTCCAAAGCTAATTTATGAGAGTAGAGGTCTTGAGTTCAAGTCTCCTTTTTGTGGGGGCATATTTTTCATTTCCGCACATTCCCACACTTCGTCGGCGACTTCATCAAATTTTCTTCAAAAATCTATAACTTCTTCATCCGGAAGCCGTTTTCAGAACCGTTTTTTTTTAAACAGCCTAATTTTTTGAGATCTTTCCATTGGAACACTTAGTTTCAGCATCTATAGCTTCAGTTTATGTTAAAATGGAAAGTCCATGCCAAGTTATTCTTGACAGCACCAACTACTTCCAATGGTGGTCCTACATTGTGGATTTACTTAGAAGTAAAGGTCTCTACAGAATAGCCACAGACCAAGAAACCAAACCGAAAGATGAAGATAAGGCAGCTAAATGGGAAAATAGGCAAGATCAAGCACGTGGGTTGATAGGGATGTCTATTTCTCCAGATCTTAGATTCCACATTGCAGAACTTGATGCTCATGATGAAGCAATGAAACAGATTACTAAAGTCTTTGGAATTAAAAATGAACTTAGAGCCCATCAACTTGAAAATGAGTTGCTTACATTGGACTCCAATAATTTTTCTTGCATTGAAGATTTTTTGTCCAAGTTCAAGACCCTTAGACTTCTCTTGGAAGGTGTTAAGGTTAATAAATAAGATAGTAACCTTCTATATTCCATTCTTACTAAGTTGGGACCAGCCTACTCTGTGTTTGTTTCCACTTTCCATTCTACAAGAAAAGCCTTCATTTCTCAAGGACAAGACTACAAGTCCCCTTCCTTTGATTCTTTTTGTGATTCTTTAATAAGAGAACAAGAAAAACTCTTACACCTTGGTCTTCTTAATCTTGGAAACTCTTCTAAGAAAGCGTTAGCCGCCCAGCAGCAACCAAATCCAAAGAATCCTAAGAAGTTGTATCCTAAAAAGAATGGTCCTAAACCAAACAAGGGTCCTAAGCAATTTCAACCTCAAAATGAAAAATCATTTCAACAAAATGATAAGACAAATAAAAACAAAGGGAAGAAGACTGATAGACATTGCAACTTTTGTAATCGAGATGGCCACTTAGAATCGAAATGCTTTAAGAAGATGGAAGCCTTGGAAGCAGCAATGAAGAAGCATAACATCCATTTGGAGCACTCTTCAACTTCAACTTCATCTTCAGGAATGGCACTTTCTGCATGTGGTTGTCAAGCATCTCAGTCTGGCTATGCACTAAATGTATCTTCTTCTTCTCATTCTCATGAGTGGCTCATTGATTCTGGAGCTTCTTATCACATGGCCAAAAACAAAGCCATGTTTTCTTCTTTAAATGATTGTAACACCAAAAATATATATGTTGGTGATGATAGATCTCTTAGTGTTGTAGGGATTGGAACTGTTCATATAGACAATGGTCAGTTTAATGATGTATTATGTGTTCCAACCTTATCCTGCAACCTTCTATCTATATATCAGATAACCCATTCAGGTGAAGGTAAAATCGTTGAATTTTCACCTCACGATGTTGTAATTAAGGACTTAAGAGATCCTAGACAGATTTTAGCTACTGGCATTGCTGATGATTCTACAAGGTTGTATAAGTTTCACAAATTTGGGTCATCAAATCTTCCCTCAGTGTTTGTTGCTCATAATGATGAAGTGAGCAAACTTTGGCATGAGCGATTTGGTCACTTAAACTATCGCTCTCTTCAGAATCTATGTAAAGAAAATATGGTGACAGGTCTTCCAATGGTATCTTGCAGAGATGGTGTTTGTTCCGGATGTGTACTCGGAAAACATCATCGGGACAGTTTTGAAAAACGTGCCTCTTGGCACGCCTCAGCGCCTTTACAGCTTGTGCATAGTGATTTATGTGGTCCACTTCCAGTTGTTTCCTTCTCTGGCTACAAGTATTTCTTAACTTTCATTGATGATTTCTCCAGACGCACTTGGGTATACTTCTTAAAACTCAAGAGTGAAGTATTTAACATGTTCTTGGCCTTTAAGGCCTTTGTTGAAAAACAATCTGGACATCAAATTCTTAAGCTAAGATCTGATAATGGCAGAGAATATGTTAAAAACAACTTCATCAACTTTTGCACTGAACATGGAATTCAAATGCAACATACTGTTCCATATACTCCACAAAAAAATGGTGTAGCTAAAAGGAAGAATCGCACCTTAAAGGAAATGGCTAATTGTATGCTTCAATCTAAAGGACTTAGTCTTAATTATTGGGCAGAAGCAATTAACTGTGCAAATTACATAATAAATCGCACTCCTACTAAGGTTTTAAAGAATATCACTCCAGAAGAAGCATGGCGCTCAATCAAACCAGATGTAATTCGCTTTTGTGTTTTTGGAAGTGAAGCATGGGCCCATATTCCAGATGAGAAACATAAAGCTTTAGAACCTAAGAGTGAAAAATGTATTTTTGTTGGATATTCTAAAGATGTCAAAGGATATAGACTTATTCCACTTAAGTCCAAAAATGTTATCATTAGAAGAGATGTAAAGTTTGTTGAAAATATATCGGCCTACGAGCCTAGTTCGGCGGATGTGCCACCTCTCCCTATCTCTTCTACTTTTGAAAATATTTCTTCTTCAGATGATGAAAGCGAGGATGAAAATCCTCCCCCACCTTCTCAGGATCCTCCTTCAGCTCCTCAGCTTCCAAAATGGGTCCGTGCTACTCGGGATGCAGCAGGTGATCTTGCCGGTGATCCTACAGATCAGCGACATACACGTTCTCAGTTTGATAGAGCCTCTTCTTTACTGGATCAAGCTTCAGTGAATTATGATCCTGACACCTTTGCAGAAGCTTCAGGCCATCCAGATTGGGAAGCAGCTATGAATGAAGAATATCATTCATTATTGGCAAATGATACATGGGATCTTATTCCTCTACCAAAGGGACGAAAACTTGTTAGATGCAAATGGGTTTACAGAACCAAGTATGGACCAGATGGGAAAGTTGATAAACATAAAGCTCGTCTTATTGCTAAGGGTTTTTCACAAGTTGAAGGCATTGACTATACTGAAACCTTCTCCCCTGTTGCCAAAATGAACTCTATCCGCCTTGTTCTTTCCCTTGTTGCCTCTTTCAAATGGGAAGTCCATTAGATGGATGTTAAATCCGCCTTCTTTCATGGGGACTGGCATGAAGAAATCTATATGGAACAACCTATTGGCTTTATACAAACAGACTCCAGCCTTGTATGTCGGCTTAAGAAATCCCTTTATGGTCTCAAGCAAGCTCCTCGAGCTTGGTATGCCAAAATGGACAACTTTCTTTTAGAAAATGGCTTTTCTAGGTGTCATTCTGACAATACAGTCTACACCAAGAAAGTGGGCAAGTGTCTTATCATTCTTGTTCTTTATGTTGATGATCTTATCCTGACTGGTAGTGATCCCAACCTTATAAACCATGTGAAGACTAGCCTTAAAAGGAAGTTTGAAATGACAGACTTAGGACACTTACATTATTTTCTTGGTCTTCAAGTCTTGCAATCCAAGGAAGGTATTTCCCTTTCCTAGTCCAAGTATGCCTGTGATATTCTACGCCATTTTCACATGGAAGACTGTAAGCCAGCCCCTTCTCCCTTTCAGTCTGGAGTCAAACTTTCAGTCACTTGTACTTCTCCTGAAGTTGATGCTACCTTATACCATCAACTTGTAGGAAAACTTTTGTATCTAACCCATACTCGTCCTGACCTTTCCTTTGATGTTGGCCTTGTTGCTCGGTTTATGCAAAACCCACATGAAAGTCATTGGAAAGCAGCTAAAATAATACTTCATTATGTTCGAGGTACAGTTCAGTTTGGGATTCAGTACAGTGCCGAAGCATCTCCTCTGTTGGTTGGTTTCACTGATTCCGATTGGGCTGGTGACCCTGATGATCGGAAGTCTACTGCAGGTTATGTGTTCACTCTTGGTTCAGGACCTATTACATGGGCTTGCAAGAAACAAGGTGCCATTTCTCTTTCTTCAGCAGAAGCAGAGTATCGTGGTGCCGTAGAAGCTAGTAAGGAAGCCTTGTGGCTTCGTCAGATCCTGTCAGAGTTTGGCTTTCAGCAGCAACATCTGACTACAGTTTGGTGTGATAATCAAAGTGCCATTCAACTATGCAAAGATCCAGTCCAACATCAGCACAACAAACACATTGAACTTCATCAGAAATCTCATCCACGACCATGTTCTTGAAGTGCAATATTGTTCAACAGATGATCAAGTTGCAGAAATCTTTACAAAGGCTCTCACAGAGGCGAAGTTCACTAAACTTCGATTTATGGTTGGAGTTCAGGAAGTTGTCACTAAGGGGGGATAGGCTCTAGTGCCTCCTTCCTTCTCCTATTGTGTCATATTTGTAAATCCTTCAATCCTATCCCAAGTTGTTCTTAAGGGGGGATGTTAGGATATTCCGACACATAGGAAATAGTTAATTATAACTTGGTCTAGTATAGAGTTAGGTAAAGTGTGTTTCTTTACTATGTACATTTTGTAACTTACAATCCGACGGTCACGATATGTAGTGATCTGACGGTTCATTCTCTCCTCTGTATTACCGACACTTGATCCGTGGCTTAACACCCGATTGGTCCATGATCTCTATTTAAAGAGCATGGAGGTTCATTTGTAGGTTAACCGTCCATGAGAGAAGCTTATGTAAATTTTCATTTTTTTATTAATAAATTGCCTGAAGTGGCCGCGTTGGCTCAGGTCGTGGACTGTTTCCCTCTTTGAGGGTTTTAACCACGTCAAAAGTACTGGTGTATTGATCTGTGATCTGTTTGTGAGCGGTGTCCTTTGGTGTTCTGTCTGAGGAACTTACCCTGTAAATTCCTACAACTCTGCTATCCATTTTAGATGCCTTCGCCTTCTTTCGTGGCTTCCGCCGCTCTGATGGCACTGACCACTTCAGGGGTGAATCTGCGCCTATTGCTGGTGGTTCGTCCATGACCGGCTTAGGGGTTTCCTTCTGATTTTCCTTGTCTGTTGTTGACGCCGCCCCTCCTGGTGGTGTCTTTCCTGCTACCGTTCAAGCCGCCTCCCATTCTACCTTAACTTCCACGGCGAACTATTCATTGCGCTTTTGCTGCACGGCCCGCTTAGCTTCCTCCTTTTGCTACCTGATAGCGGCCTTGTTGCGCTCTACCGCCGCCGGTCTGCGCCACGCCGGTGGCCAAGTATCCACAATCCCGTCGATAACATCGTCAATAGCAATAAATCAGAGTGAGGTCCATGCCTGGGTCGGGTCCTTACGCGCCCTGATGTAGAGACGATGCATGTCTGCCTTAAATTCAGCAATATGCTTCATGCTTTCATAGATCCCATTGGACAGGCGGGGTAAGGTAGTAATCCACTGACACACATTCGCGTCCATCGGTACCCAAAAGATTTTGATATTTCGATATTTTGATATTTTGATTTTGATATTTCATCTTGGGGTGATGTAAAAAATTACCTGATGTGTTGAGCAAGGCTCTGCTTGAAATTATTTTGCACTCACTAAAAAATCTTTGGGGTTAAATTCAACATTTCTCTCATTTGTTGATATGTGGTATGTGTTGGTTATTTATTTGATATGTTTTGAGCTATTATATTGTCAATTATTATTTCAATTGTTGGTAGCAGGAACATCTATTGGTATAGGGATCTTGCCTTAGGTGTTGGGCTAGAAGAAACAAATAGAACCTAGAGAGATCTAGCAAGTATCTCTAGATCTACAGGGGATTTGTGTGAGTCAAACCCCTCTTGAACTAACAATCTATCATTTGAAGAATATTGAGCTGCGAGTTGCACCAACTCTTGGCCTCCAAGTTCACAGACTATGAAGGGATCACACCCTTGTTTGGCTCCAAGTCTTAATATAACGAATATCTTATGCAGGAGGGCTTTGCGAAAAATTAAAAAAAATTATTCTCTCATTATTTCCAAAACTATTTTGCTTGTGCCATAAAATTTAATATGCTAATGAGAGAAAATTTCAATTTGTAAATATTGTAAATATTTGTAAACTAATTTCTCACTAACCCTTTTTTTATTTTTTTGAGGTTTCGTACATAATTATTGGGGTTTCGGGGTTTTATTTCAATTTCTGTATATATTGGGTTCTTGGGTCTTCTCTATATCATTTGTGCAGGTGATAGTTCAAGGGTTTGAAGAAGCACTTAATCTATGGGTTATTCATTCAAGAGAAGGAAGTTGAGCTAGTCCCTAAATGGTAAGAGCTAGCCTTCCCAACTCCCAACAACTCAAGGTCTAGCTGAGGAAGGAAGTCGCTATCCCTTTTGGGTCTTTTGCAGTGATTTATTGAGGTAAATTTGTGTTTGCAAAGGTGTCGTGGCCTATTTTTGATACTCACAGGCTTTGTAAGTCCCTATTTCACCTAGCTGCATCCCCTAAGGGCTTTCTTTTCTGTGCCGCAGCCCTTGTATGGGCTTATAACCCTAGAGGCAGCCCCTTAGGGCTTAGCTACAGGCCTTAAGGCCTTTTTGGAGGAGGTCGCAAGCCCTTATGGCCTTTATTTGGTCATTCACGAGCCTAAGGAGGCCTATTCCTCCTTGCCACAACCCCTAGAGGGGCTTCCTTCCTAGCCACAACCTTTCTAAGCATTTTTTGAGGTAGTCGCATGCTTTAGAGGGTTACTATCCCTTCGCAGCAACCTTATTTGGACATTTTTCTCAGTGTTTCAACCTTGTCTTGAACCATTGTGGGGTTTTGCAATCTATTTTGGCACTAATATTTGTTTTGCAAGGATATGGTAAGTTGGTAAGGATTACAAAATTGGTTTATAGATTATCTTTCCACTAATCCATTGAATTTTTTAGCTAACAAGTGGTTTTGTAGGCCTCATCCCTCATTGAAGGAGTTTTCAAGCGCTCAAGACTTATCTAGCTTCATCAACCAACCCCAGAATCCCTAACTTCAGTCATTGGATGGTCGATCCATTGTTTGTTAATTCTAACATTTGTGTTGAAATTGTTTGGAAGAGCTCTAGTGCACTTTGGGAAGTCAACTAGCCACCTGGCAAGGCCTTTGCTCTCTAACCCCATTTTTCTCCTCATTTTTTGCATATCAGATCTGAAACCATCTAATAACAATGGTAAAATCTCTGAATGCACACCTTAATAGGCTCTAAAATACATTGGCATAAGTCTATAATCATTATACTCTTAATCTCAAGTGATAAGAAGAATTTGTGTCATTGAATTTATGGTATTTTAAGTGATTTTAGAGGATTGTCATATGATTTACAAATTATGATATGCTCTTATAACTGATATAAATCATAGTAGTGATAAGAGGTGCATCTAAATTCATAAAAAATCACTTTAAGACTTTGGAGAATCATTTTTCTTATCTTTGTTGGAAATACTGAGAGGGGGGGTGAATCAATCTTTCTTTTCAATTGTTATTTTACTAGATAGATCACTTATAATTAGAACACAAAAATGAACAATAAGAATAAATATTTTTATTAACTTCTTCTTTACAATAAATCCAATACAATATAGTGTAGGGCTCCAACCCTATATGAAGACACCAATCTTCAACCTCTCATGCTCTAACCTGTATTTTTCCAAGCACCGACTTGGACTTTCCGAGGCTCCAACCTTGTCAACTTTGAGGCACCAACCCTATCTCTAATACAAGCTCCAACCTGGTCTCTTCAGTACTCCTATCCTCTAGGGCTCCAATCCTAACTTTCAAGGCACCAACCTTTGGGGCTCCAACCCTCAACTTCAATTTGTCAAGATAAGTTTAGTAATTGTTCATGATTCCCAATATCTTATTCAATAAGCCTTGTCAATCTTTAGCAATGTCTTCTCCAAATCACTTCATCAATGGCAACCTTGTCTTCTTTATAAGGTGTCACCACTACTCTTCATGTCACCCAAACAAATATCTCCAAATTCACTTCGTTATTGCTTCAACGAATCATAGTCTCCAATAATATCTCCAAGACCTTCAAGATGTCTTCAATAGACAACGCAAGTTTTGCACCTGCTCTAAGCCTCTTCAAGGGCTTCTTCAAGAACTCTCTAAGGGAGCCTTCACAATCTAGCCCAACAAGATATTTCTCCACGATATTTTCAATAGGTGCTCGAAGATGTCTACACCAACTTCTTCAGAAGTAAATAAAATATCTACTCCAAAAGTGTCTACAAGTTCTTTCAATTATACCTCATAAACTACTCCAAAGTCTGCTCTAAAGAAGTTAAAAGAGAGCGTCACAAACAGCTTCAAAAGAGTCCAATAATCTGCATCAAAAATATGTCTTCAATGCTGCTTTAAATATCCACACTACTAACACTTCATAAAGCCAAAATTGAGATCATTGTTCAAAAGATTATGCCACAGGTTGGTTTTCTTCTGCCACAGCTGAAGATTATTAAAAATCCGCCCAAATATCTGAGTTCTTTAAAGGTATAGTCCCAAACCTAGCCACAGGTCTGAATATGATGAAGTTCCAAGCCTGAATTCTTCTCCATAGTGCTAAGGTATAGGACAAATAAGGAAGGATGAAGTTGCAGGTCCTAAACTATAGTCTCTGCAATCCTCAAATTGTGGTTAAGTGTGAGGTGAGGAGGTTATACCCAACAGTTCTTCGGTATGTTTCCTTCACAAGTAACTACCACCACAAGTCCTTGAAATTCCCCTTCACAAATCCGAAAGACAGTATACAAACCTCCACAGGTCCGATCCTTCCAAACTTTATTACAGGTCCAAAAGAGTTCAAGGTTGCAATCTGAGGTACAATTCCTAAGCCTTCAACCGAGCCTCCAGGTGGATTGTCCCTGTTCGAGATATATAGGTCTGCACAAGTGAAGTCTGAGTTGCAATGGAGACAGTCTACACAGCCTCTTCAGGTCCAAGGCACTGCAATCTGAGCCTGTCACAGATCAGAGGTAAAGTTTCTCACAGGTCCTCTGTCCCAAAGTCTGCACCAATTTCAACCTTGAAAGAGCCTGAAATTGGTGAATGTCACGAATATTACAGAACCATGCTCCTATTGTCAATAATATGAGTTTCTGAGTCCTGCAAATTCGAGTTGTAGTGAGCTACCACAGGTCTATGGTATATATTTAGCTTAAATGATAGAAAGACAGCCCAAGCAATAGTCTTCCTTGTCTCCTCGACTTCAATCCTTTGTGTATCCTCTTGTTTGTGAATACTTCACTGAAAATCTTGGATCAGAAATGGATGAGCGTGTATATATATATATATATATACGTGTTTGTCCCTATGAAGAGACATGTCTATTAAGTAAAAGGGCCGACATGAAGAAGCTGACATGTATTAAATACTTCTCAATAAATCGATCCATTTTGAAGTCTTTACAGATGGAGCAGTTCCATATTTTGATGCACTTAATACTTCAAAGAGGTGTATATATTTTCTCATACTTGATCTTATACTAGGATGAGTTTTCGCTATTCTGAGATCAATATTTTGAGTATTTATTTGCTACTGTCTGGAGCTCTTTAGCATTCAGTAGGAATGCTATACATCTTTAATATCCACAACTAATTTTGTACATGTAGGACGTGTGATGTTTGGATTGATAGCATTCCTTGATTACTAATCCTTATCACCGTAAATGGTCTATATCATCGATAACTTGGATTTCATTTATGTTCATGGGCTAGATGTTAGGACATTAGGAGCAATGCTTTTTCATTAGAATTAGGAATCCTTAGGCATCAAGGAGGGCTTGTTATCATCAAGAGAAAATACATCATAAGGGCATGTATATTAGGCACCTAATTGGCACTTAGGGATTATACACCAATCCTCATGTTTAGGACATCATGGGCAACTTAGACTTCTTCATTAATGGCCTGTCATATTCATAATGTAAGGGAAACCTTAGCATCTAGGGTTTTCATGAGGTTCATGTATCACAAAAATATTTCCCATATCAAACAATTCCATATTGATATCAATGACAACCTTGACCAACAAGTTACTGAAAAAGTGATTATTGTCTTGTTGATCACTCTTTGCATTTCCATCATTGCATTGCACCATTGGCATAATTTTGTTTTCATTTGCATCTCAAGATTACATAATAAGTGCTCTTTGATATCTATAGAAAATTTGCTCTAAAGAAGTGAATCTAAGAGCATATCTTGTTGAATGATTGCTAATGCTCTAAATTTCTATTGATATTGCATAAGTGTATCTTGTCATTTCTCTGGTTACTTTTGGAGCACTTTGCTGATTGAGGAACATTGTGTCTAATTGCTAAAGTGATATAATATTGTTCTTGCTCCTTATTGTTGTCATTTAAAGAAAATTGAGATTGCTAAGGCCACTTTATATATATTTTGAGCATTCATCATTGTCTCATTGGGATTGTTAAGTCATTGAATAAATCTTGTGATTGAATAATCTATTGGAAATCGCTTATCTCATTAATTCTTTGGATAAATTGGTTTTGAAGCACTTTAATTAGGAAATCAAGTGGTTTATTGGCACATTGCTTTAGTTGAGAATGTTCCTATAATTTCTATCTAAGTACTTATTTTATGCTCTTGTGTTGAACATCATTAAATCTTAAGCAATTTAACTTGAAGTACTTAAAAGGCATCTAACAATATCACTTAAATTTATCCTTCATATCTTGCATATCATTTTAGTTGTGCATTAATAAATTTACCTCCAAGCATAAGCTTGGTTGATAGAAAACTATAACAACCCCTCTCTCTTAGCTTGCGGCACTTGACCCTTGCACTAAAATTAAAACAAGTGACTTTGGAGTTCTCTTGTGGATATCTCTTGTAGGAACGAAGGCAACTGGGTCATTAGAACCTCACAGGAGGTATTGTTAATGAAGCCATAACCTCCTTGTGGGCTTCTTTCTACAACGTTCTTGTGAGACTTGTTTCAAGACGGTTGAATTAAGGGTTATTAAATGCTTACTAGAATGTATGGGGTGTTGTGAAATCTAGGGCTTTAGTATTATTTGATTTTGCCTTTGGTCACTGCTTGTGATTGTTTTTTACTTGATTAGATGAGGTGCTTCTTTACATTAGATTCTTAGTCTTCTTCATCAAAGAGTAACCAAAAAAGAACATAAATAGACAAGAGGCACAGCATGTAGGCTATGAGCTAGGGCCAAAACCTCTCACTCATTGAGAGGAAAACCCACACAAATTCTTCATATAGAGATTCCAATTGATGAATACCAAGACCAAGACCCTTGACCTGGTAGCCTATTTCAGACCAAGATACAAGTCCTCTTGACAATCAGTGTTCTTCTTCGATTCTCTTCCACTTCAATCTTCTTCGTATCTATGCTTCCCCATGTGATAATACCGAGACCTTGTCATATGCTAGTGATCACCTTCCTGGGTTAACATCGAATCCTCTTCGTTGTAGGACAGAGATTATACCGAGATCATCATTGTGGTATCTATGTCCTTGAACAACTTGTAATCTTCTTATTGAGGTATCGAAACTCTCCTTTCGAATTATTTTCCCTGTGTTTGGCCCTTAATCTTCTTCGCTATACCTTCATCACTTCTCTAAACTGTTCTCCGCACTCTGTCATTGTAATCAAAGAGATTTGAACTATAATGTAAACAACATTTTGTTGTTTCCCATCCAAGATCACAGAGATATGCATCAAAACTTCTTTCTGCTCTCGCCCATCCAAGATCACAGAGATATGCGAGAATCTCACTATGATTTGCCATTGAACTTCTCACTATGATTGCCCATCGAAACTACAAAAGAAATTTGAATTGTCTTCTCCACCGAAAGACGCAGATCTGTGAAGTTCATTCACTATGATTACCCACCGAAATTGCAGAGGTATCTGAGTTTATGAACTATCCTTATGAGAAGATCCTAATTGGGTGTTTACAGTTGTTTGTCCTCCATAAATGAGCCAACATGTTCATCCGAATAGGTGTGTCTATTTGAGATAAGACAACATGAATGTTTTATTCTTACTTGAGGCCGACGTGAAGAGGAGGACTATGCTTGTCATTAGAGGGCTATTTAGACATAGACATAGACACATATACATTTTACATATGCTCAATAAAAGCCCTTCACACGTGACATTAATTTTTAATGACAAATCGTAAGGCTCTCAATGGGAGCCAACTAAAATAAAATCACTTTCTCATGAAACCCATGAAGCAAGGCTTACAAAACAAAAAGATATTACATCATTACAATTACATGTCATTATGAAGACAGAACCTAGTTACATTTTTCAACGTGGGGAATGCTTTCATCAAGAAAATTTGCAGCTAAAATTGGAGGATGTATTCAGCTAGATTTATCATATGCTATTATTTTTGCGGCAAGTATGGTCAGGTTATACAACGAAGTAAAGAGAAGATATCATGTTGAGAACCCAAGAAAGCTAGACAATGAAGACGTTGAAGCACAAGGGAACCCTTCATAATACAATGTAGTAGTAACTGAGTTCTTTCAACGTGTCCAACATTCTTCTTCATCTCATCGCACAAGCAAGAAAAGGAAAAGGATCAAACTTTGTTAAATTGGCAACTAGGGCCAAAACTCCATGTGGGTCAGCTTATTTATGGCAGCTGATAATTTTATTGGATCCCTCTCGTCGAGAGGTGTAGGATTGATCCAAAGATCATCCGATTCCGATAAGTATTTATGGAGATATGAATTTATTTTGTTTATGTAATTATTACCAAGCCAACCAACTCTTATGTAGGCTCTAGAAGCCCAATAGACGTCTCTATTCATCATCTACGTTTCTAGTATAAATAAGTGTGGACTTGAAGTCATTTACACACACTCTTCATGTGATCTCCTCCTCACCACGTCTTGGGTTTTTGGTGAAGGAGAGACACACAAGAAGATACCTTGGATGATGCCCTAGCTTATACGTGGATGATGCCCTAGCAATATACGCACAAACATTCATACAATATAAGGGAAGGAACACAGCATGGATGGAAATACTTACGCAGTTTATACACTGTCATGAAGGCAATATATACGCACAGTTATGGAACGCATAGTGATGGAAACCCTATACGCTGAGCAAGCAATGAAGACATCCACACAGTTCATACGCTGTCCAGATACCCTAGACGCAGTAATGCCCTAGCCGCAGTAAGCAACAAGCTAATGAAGAAATATAAACACAGTCAATGGGTCAATAAGACGCAGTGAGTCAACAAGACCTGTTCACGCATTCCTCTCAGCCATTCTATACATATATACGCTATATATATACGGTATACAGGTATGGCTATTCTACGTGAAGTCTGGAACATGTGTGGCCTTTCTACGTGATACATATATACGATGTATATGGAAATTATAACCGCGATAGCTGCAGTCAAGGAAAGGGGTAGCTGCAATTGAGGAATAACGAAGCCGCAGGAAATGAAGTAGCTGTAATCAAGTGAAAATGACGAAGCCATTGGAAATGAACACGCCGCAGTCATGCATATGAAGTCGTAGTCAAGACATATAAAACCACAATCAAGGAAAGGGTAGCTGCAGTAATAAGGAAGAGCTGCAGGGAGCTGTAAGTGGCCGCAGTAAGGTAATGAGGCCACTGGAACAAACTGTTGTAGCCGCAATCAATCAATATAAATCTCGGTGGTATCCCTGTGACAGTTTAGATGCAATGAACAACATAACTCAGATTGCACAATGAAAATTACATTGGGTATCATCTCAGTCTCATTACTGTTTCGACATAACTATAATGATGAAGCAGGTTTTAGTATTGATCAACAGCCTCTCAGCATACCTATAAAAGGAGACATATAGTGGCAATAGTCATCACAGTATTCAGATCTAGTATTCTTGATATGATCAAGTATCTCAGAGGTGCAGCAAGGATGATAATCCCAACAGCATGATGATGAATGAGATCATGAACATGGGAAACTTGATGATGAATAAGACCATGGAAGATGCAGCATGATGAGAAACATGAAGATGATGAATGAGAGGCAGCATTATGATAGGTGAAGCCGTCACCTTGGAGAATCAGTTGAAGCAGAATGTCTTCAACTGATCTCATTGTTATAGAAGATGATCTATGCTTAGATCTAGACAAGTCAAAGTGTTGACTTCTGTTGTAATTGTACTCTCTCTCTCTCTCTCTCTTTCTCTGCTGAACTTTGAAGATAAAAGAAGATTTGATCAAAGGGTTTCCCCACACATTGTGGGGTTTGTCCCTGGCTTGCGCCATATCTTGTGTCCTCTTGTCTTGGCTTGTCTTCTGCGTTTTATATTTATGTTCTATCTGCAGTTTATCGTAATGCTGATGTGATTGCTAACTGTGAAAATTTAAATAAATTGCTCTAGCATAGAACATTCCAAATCTTAACATGGTATCAGAGCTGAGGTGAAGACAATGCCCAAGCAAGAGTGAAAGAGCAATCACCGAAGACAGTTGGGACAAGACAGAAGGATCAATGGGTTCCTCATAATTCACCTAGGGTGAAGTCAAAGCAGAGAATGTTATCAGAATGGCACAGCGAAAGATTCTGATGGTCCATCTTAAGATCACTTCATTGGGAAGTTCGGATCTAAGGGTGGAAGGAAAGGCGGAAGCCTTGTTGAAATAAGTTCGGCCGTTATGCGAAGGAGTGTCCGAATGGCAGAGACACATCTCTTGATGAAGATAACAATCATTCCTGGGACATCTTCAATGATCAAAAGAATGACTGGTAATGCAAGTCATCAAGGAAATGGTCGACTCTTCCACGAAAGCAAGGAACCCCAAAATCTCTTTTATGTACCTGGTTGAACCTGATGTCCATCTCGGAAATGGAAGTCAAAGGTTACAGGGTGGCACTTATCGATGTAAAGGTATGTGTTTGAAAATAGATCTTTTAAAGATGTTTTTGAGTTCAGGGTTGTATCAAGTTGCAGGAAGTCCACTAGGACCATGTCCAATGACTCAGCACCAGAGGTCTGTGAGATAGATGGTGACTAGGATGCCTGAATTCAAAAAGAAGCATGAAGGTACATGTCTGAAATGTATCGAAGGAAAATATTATAAGGGGACCATTCCCCTCATGCAGCAGGTTCACAGGTTTGGAACAACCCGAGGAGTTTGAGAATCATGATCAAGGAATCTCATGTATACAGGTGGAAGAAAGCCCTCTATGGCTTGAAGAAAAAACACCTCGGGCATAGTATGAGAGGATTAATAGTTGTCTAATGCAGCTGAGATTCACTAGGAGAAACCAATCCAAACCATTACTCGAAGGTTGTGGATGATAAACCTCTCGTACCGACACCTATGTCTGACAGGTGCAGACCCTCTCATTTATAGGAGACAGAGGGAGTTGGATTCTGAATGTGGGAAGATAACATGCAAGCTTGTGACTGCCTCGAGGATCTTAACTTTCAGAAGTTATATGGTAATGATGTCGGACCAGATTTGGGAAATGCCTCTGAGTTTCATAAACTCATTCGCGTTGATGTTCTTGGAGAACCTCCGTCCGGACATCTGTGTTGCAGTTAGCATGGTGAGCTCATATTTGGTTGAGCCTCACTAGATTGGTGCCAAGAATCTTCTAAGATATCTTCAGGGCACAATCTCTCATGAATTGAGATACACTGCCGGAAATATGAAACCACATGATTATTCGAATGATGAGTGGGCAGGAAGTATGGAGGATCACTAGAGCACTTCTCAGTGTTGTTTGGAATCTGCCTTGATATCCTGGATGAGCAGGAAGCAGAAGTCGGTGACTCTGAGCACCTCCAAGGCAGAATACGTTGCTGATAGTATGGCCTTCTGTGAGGCAGTCTGGTTGCTGAAGCTCTTCAGTGAGCTGTTTGTACACATGATGAATACCACTGTGAATCTCTGTGACAACCAGAGATGGGATTCAATTATTGAGGAATCTCGTATTTGACAATTGCTCCAGCAGATAGACATCAATTACTGCCTTATCTGGGATATGGTAAGTCGATGATCAAGGAGGCTCCATCACACTGAAATGATGTATAGGACAGAGCCCTGAGGAAAGATCAAATTTTTGATTTTCCCGAACGACTTGGAGTCGTCGAGAGACCTTTGTAAAAGGGTCCTGCATGCTACATACATTGAGCTCTAGGAGCTTTGGGGGGCTTGCGGTTCTATTGGAGCAACATACGACCACAGGGTGACTCACCCTCCCCTGGTGGTGCGCACTAAAACAAGATGATTCGCTCTCTTGTGGGACAAGATGATTCGCTCTCTTGTGGGACAAGATGATTCACTCTCTTGTGTAGCAGGATGATTAGTTCTCCTGTGAGGCCTGGATTGATGTGTTCTCCATGGCGATTGTAGCAGGATTGATGTGTTCTCCTGTGAGGCCTGGATTGATGTGTTCTCCATGGCAGCCTGGATTGATGTGTTCTCCATGGCAGCCTGGATTGATGTGTTCTCCATGGCGATTGTAGCAGGATTGATGTGTTCTCCTGTGAGGACAGGATTGATTAAGTTCTCCTGTCGAGGCATCCTACCCATGCAGTGTGGGACTCATGGGAAGTACCTCTCATCTGATCAATGAGCAGGGAAATGAAGTTAGGGACCATAGTAGTACCGATGGACGCATCGTTATATCTACCGTACTCCCTACGCTAGGATGTCCTCCATTGATCTGGGATCAATGATACTGGTCTGGGACCAGTGGTAGGAGTTGTACATACTATGATGCTGACTTCGGGTCGGCTGAGACTGGTCTGGGACCAGTGGTACATACTCCAAGACTGACTTCGTGTCAGTGCAGGACTGGTCTGGGACCAGTGAGAGTCGTACATACTATGACACTGACTTTGGGTCAGTTGAGACTGGTCTGGGACTAGTGGTACGCACTCTGAGTCTGACTTCGGGTCAGTGGAGAATGGTATGAGACATTCTCGATCAATTCTTCTTCTTCATAGTTCAGCGGAGATGAGCAAAGCAGAGCAGAGCCAGCAGAGAAGAGCTAGCAGAGCTGAGCTGAGCAGAGCCAACAGAGCAAAGCTAGCAGAGCTGAGTTGAGCCGAGCTGAGCAGAGTAGAGCAGAGCCAACAGAACTGAGCAGAGTAGAGCAGAGCCAGCAGAACTGAGCAGAGCTAGGCAGAGCAGTGCAAGGCACTAGTGGCCGAGATAGTACAGTTGGACATATGGATCACCGGATGGAGTTCTCCCTAGTTTAGAGGGAGTGTTAAATTGGCAACTAGGGCCAAAACTCCATGTGGGTCAGCTTATTTATGGCAGCTGATAATTTTATTAGATCCCTCTCGTCGAGAGGTGTAGGATTGATCCAAAGATCATCCGATTCCGATAAGTATTTATGGAGATATGAATTTATTTTGTTTATGTAATTATTACCAAGCCGACCAGCTCTTATGTAGGCTCTAGAAGCCCAATAGACGTGTCTATTCATCATCTACGTTTTTAGTATAAATAAGTGTGGACTTGAAGTCATTTACACACACTCTTCATGTGGTCTCCTCCTCACCACGTCTTGGGTTTTAGGTGAAGGAGAGACACACAAGAAGATACCTTGGATGATGCCCTAGCAATATACGCACAAACATTCATACAATATAAGGGAAGGAACACAGCATGGATGGAAATACTTACGCAGTTTATACACTGTCATGAAGGCAATATATACGCAGAGTTATGGAACGCACAGTGATGGAAACCCTATACGCTGAGCAAGCAATGACGACATCCACACAGTTCATACGCTGTCCAGATACCCTAGACGCAGTAATGCCCTAGCCGCAGTAAGCAACAAGCTAATGAAGAAATATAAACACAGTCAATGGGTCAATAAGACGCAGTGAGTCAACAAGACCTGTTAACGCATTCCTCTCTGCCATTCTATACATATATACGCTATATATATACGGTATACAGGTATGGCTATTCTACGTGAAGTCTGGAACATGTGTGGCCTTTCTACGTGATTTCTATATACGCTGTATATGGAAATTATAACCGCGATAGCTGCAGTCAAGGAAAGGGGTAGCCGCAGTTGAGGAATAGCGAAGCCACAGGAAATGAAGTAGCTGTAATCAAGTGAAAATGACGAAGCCGTTGGAAATGAACACGCCGCAGTCATGTATATGAAGTCGTAGTCAAGACATATACAACCACAATCAAGAAAAGGGTAGCTGCAGTAATAAGGAAGAGCTGCAGGGAGCTGTAAGTGGCCGCAGTAAGGTAATGAGGCCACTGGAACGAACTGATGTAGCCGCAATCAATCAATATAAATCTCGGTGGTATCCCTGTGACAGTTTAGATGGAATGAACAACATAACTCAGATTGCACAATTAAAATTACATTGGGTATCATCTCAGTGTCATTACTGTTTCGACATAACTATAATGATGAAGCAGGTTTTAGTATTGATCAACAGCCTCTCAGCATACCTATAAAAGGAGACATATAGTGGCAATAGTCATCACAGTATTCAGATCTAGTATTCTTGATATGATCAAGTCTCTCAGAGGTGCAGCAAGGATGATAATCCCAACAGCATGATGATGAATGAGATCATGAGCATGGGAAACTTGATGATGAATAAGACCATGGAAGATGCAGCATGATGAGCAACATGAAAATGATGAATGAGAGGCAGCATTATGATAGGTGAAGCCATCACCTTGGAGAATCAGTTGAAGCAGAATGTCTTCAACTGATCTCATTGTTATAGAAGATGATCTATGCTTAGATCTAGACAAGTCAAAGTGTTGACTTCTGTTGTAATTGTACTCTCTCTCTCTCTCTTTCTCTGCTGAACTTTGAAGATAAAAGAAGATTTGATCAAAGGGTTTCCCCACACATTGTGGGGTTTTTCCCTGGCTTGCGCCATATCTTGTGTCCTCTTGTCTTGGCTTGTCTTCTGCGTTTTATATTTATGTTCTATCTGCAGTTTATCGTAATGTTGATGTGATTGCTAACTGTGAAAATTTAAATAAATTGCTCTACATAGAACATTCCAAATCTTAACAAACTTGATATGTGGTGCAATGATGAGAACCTCCATTAGCCTAAGACGAATCAAGATTCAACAAGGAGCATCTAACAAGCAGCGTATGGATCCACTTATGAGCAGACAAGTTCTCCAAATTGGACCACAGGTATGACATCTGATGCCACAGGGCATCTTCCATATTGCATCTCTAACCCTGCTCTCTTAGATAGATTTTATTTTTGTCATTAAATAGACTTTTATCTCTATCATTAGTTTGTTTTTATTCCAACACTTATGTTTTATGTTTCATTGTTAGAATAGGATTTCTATTCCAGTAGATGATTTCATATTTGATTATGTATACAGGATGATTTTGATCTAAAGCAGATAGCTACCTGATGTTACTTTGTTTTCTTGGATACAAGGATCTGAATTCTCACATTCCTTCAATGAAGCAATGTGTCCCCAAGTAGATCCTGATGTTGAGCACACTTTGTCAACAATTCAAGAAGCAGAGTAGAAAGCAGTGGACAATTTTTTCGAAGATCATTACCATCATTCAGCTTCTAGTTTTATCATTGTAAACCCAACTTCTGCAAGTTTATTGTAAATGGATCTAGTATGACTATTAAGCGAAGTAGCAATAACTAGATAAGCCTCTAATTTTTGTCAAAGGATTTCCTCCTAAGGAGTTTTTTAACCTCCCTAAATTATGTGTGTTTGTAAACACAGATAATCGGCAAAGTTTTTCTCCCAAATATACTCCAAAGCTAGGGTGGAATTCGTTGACAAGGTCTTAGGCAAGTCCTAGTATTTATCGAATCTTGTATTTTTCATACTATATCATATTGTGTCACAGAATTAGATAGTGTCTTGAGGGTGTATGTCTAAATGTGTATTTCCCCTTCTAAGGTTTGATAGTGTAATATTTGATGTAATGTGTGTTTAGAAATAATTTAGTGCATGGTTACTCAAATTTAGACACCGTGGCTAAATTATTTTATTATAAGCATACTTGGAGGGTTGAAAAATATTTATTCATCTCGAGCCTTTTAATTGATTTTTCTAGCAAAAATAAAAAGAAATAATTGGCCAGAAAATTAATTATTTGAGAGTCAAAATTAATTTGAGAGAAATTAAATTCTCTCCAAGTGGAAAATAATAAAAAATTTGTAGCCAAAAAAGAAAAAAATGGAGGTCCTCCGCTAAGGGAAAAATAGATTTAAGAAAAAAATAACTCTTTTGACCTTGGTGGTAAAGTGAAAGTGAATTTTTTGAGGATATTAGTCCAAAATATTATTTTTTGGATTAATAAAAAAAAGATTTTAAGAATAAAACGAGTTTTTCTTGTAAAATGAAAAATCAACGATGAAGATCAAATCATTTCAAAAGAGAAATCGATAGATGAGATTACTTTGACGATGATCAAGCCAACTAACCTTTACTTTCCACTTGGAGGGGTTTATGTCTCATTTTCTATATAAGGAAAAGCTATGAAGCTCCTCATTTCATCTTGAGGTGATGTAAAAAAAATATCTGATGTATTGAGCAAGGCTCTAATAAAAAAAATTATGCACTTTATAAAAAGTCTTTGGGGTTGAATTCAAGGACTCTTTCATTTGTTGATTTGTCGTATATGTTGGTTATTTTTTGATATGTTTTGAGCTATTATATTGTCGATTATTATTTCAATTGTTAGTAGTAGGAACATCTATTGGTACAGGTATATTGCCTTAGGTGTTGAGCTAGAGGAAAAACACTGAACCTAGCGAAATATAGCAGGTTTCTCTAGATCTACAAGAGATTTGTGTGAGTCAAACCCCTCATGGTCTAATAATCTATAATTTGAAGAGCATTGAGTTGCAGGTTGCACCAGCGCTTGGCCTCTAAGTTCACAAACTGTGAAAGGATCACGCCCTAGTTTGGCTCCAAGTCTTCATCTAATGAATATCTTAGGTAGGAGGGCTTTGTGAAAAATTAAAAATATTATTCTCTAATTTTTCCAAAATTATTTTACTTCTGCCATAATGTTTAATATGCTAATGAGAGCAAATTTTAATTTGTAAAATATTTGTAAATTAATTTCCTACTAACCCTTTTTTATTCTTTTAAGATTTGTAAATAATTATTGGGGTTTTGCGGTTTATGAGTGTTTATTTCGTCATTCTCTATTTTTTGCATAATTTTTAATTCGTAGGCATGCACTATTAACAGTTTTTTTTTCACATGAAGAAGTCTCACTTGGAGTATCTCTCATGCATACATAGTCTTTCCTAGGATTGGACCACAAAACCTGTAGGGACCATACCTCCCCACCTAGTCGTTGGATCACATGCACAATTAACAGTGACCTACAAATCCATATCTCTGAAAGAAATAAAATTGTAGTGAAGAACTTTAGATTTTAATTATAATTTTATCATATCTATTGTGACAAATTGTCCAGCGAAATATCCACAACAATTTGCAGATCATAGATAGTAGTTCGAATTGGAGCTCCTAGAACTCGACTTGGTCGAAGATGATCTTTCATTGACTTGCAACAGCGAGTAACATGTCCACAAACTAATCTTCTTGGTCAAAGATGCCCAATGTTCCACTTGACTCTCCAATAGCTACCTTATCCATTTCTAAGGACTAGTTGACTTCACTTTCTCATGGATAATAACTTGACCTTGCGACCTTTTTCACATCTTCAATGCCTTGATGAACGAGCCAAATGTTCCGCCTGTTTTGGGTACTATTCACCATGATGTAATTATAACCCTGATTGTTAGATTTTGGACATTAGATTTAATGCACACACACAATAGATCTGGTAATATCTTCCACTCGAGTTTACTCAGCTAATAAACTGAAACACACTAATGCGTATAACTTTTACACAACATAAACTTTAAAACCAACAATTAGATCATGCACAAATATTCAACCCCAAAATGACATTCTTATTAGTCCTTCAACAAGAATCTATGGCTCCCATACCAAGGAAAAATTACCCTTTTACAACACTTTGTAAAATGCCAAATACAAGGGAAAACATACACAAAAACACCCTTGTGCTTATTGCTAAAACCCTCCTCAATCTCCAGGCCACAATGTGCTCATTGTACTTGCCACAGATTGGTCACTGTTGGTTGTTGTTGTAGTTGTCCAATCACTAGATGTCAGATGTCAAGGGCAAACTCAACACTTCTCTGTTGTTCAAATAGGGACAAACCTAATCCTTCTCTCCCTTTTGTTTTCACAACTATAGCATACTCAACAATCATACTTGGCCTTGCCTAAGGCCTACTTTCCACGGGCATTGTCGACCCTCCACAAGTCTGAGGTCTGCTCAACCTTCTCCTCCACAAGATGCTCTCTTGCCAACAACAAGAACGAATCACTCATCGTTGTAATTATACTTTTCCAAAGGGTGCAATACCATGGGTTTATACCATGGGCTATTAGAATACCATTGGTCATCAAAATATCGTGCGTCTATGGGTGCAAAGCCCCATCACTTAGCCCACTTGCCCCACACGTGAGAAAACTCTTGATGCTAACCAAAACATCAATATTGATTTGCCCCAAAAATCCATTAACCCTTTGGACCTTGGTGGTCAAGTCAAAGTGAATTTTTTGAGGATATTGGTCCAAAATATTATATTTTGGATCAATAAAAAAAGATCTTAAGAAAAAAACGATTTTTTCCTCTAAAATGAAAAATCAACGATGAAGATCAAATCATTTCGAAAGAGAAATCAATGTATGAGATTACTTTGACGATAATCAAGCCAACTAGCCTTTACTTTCCACTTTCCACTTGGAAGGGTTTCTTCTCTCATTTTCTATATAAGGAAAAGATATGAAGCTCCTCATTTCATCTTGGGATGATGTAAAAAAGTATTTGATGTATTGAGAAAGGCTCTCCTAAAAATTCTTATGCACTTAATAAAATGTCTTTGGGGTTGAATTGAAAGAGTCTCTCATTTGTTGATTTGTTGTATATGTTGGTTATTTATTTGATATGTTTTGAGCTATTATATTTTTTATTATTATTTCAATTGTTGGTAGTAGGAACATCTATTGGTACAGGTATCTCACCTTAGGTGTTGAGCTAGAGGAAAAACACTGAACCTAGCAAAATATAACAGGTTTCTCTAGATCTATAGGGGATTTGTGTGAGTCAAACCACTCATGGTCTAATAATCTATCATTTGAAGAGCATTGTGTTGCAAGTTGCACCAGCCCTTGGTCTCCAACTTCACAAATTGTGAAAGGATCACGCCCTTGTTTGGCTCCAAGTCTTAATCTAATGAATATCTTAGGTAGGAGAGCTTTGTGAAAAATTAAAAATATTATTTTCTCGTTTTTGCAAAATTAGTTTAGTTTTGCCATAAAGTTTAATATGCTAATGAAAGCAAATTTTAATTTGTAAATATTTGTAAATTAATTTGCTACTAACCCCTGTTTATTTTTTCAAGATTTGTAAATAATTATTGGGGTTTGTGAGTGTATATTTCGTCGTTCTCTATTTTTTGTATAATTTTTAATTCACATGCATGCACTATTAACAGATATCTTTTTTTTTCACATGAAGAAATCGCACCTGGAGTATCTCTTAGGCATACATACTCCTTCCTGGGATTGGACCACAAAACCTGTAGGGACCAAACCTCCCCACCTAGTCGTTGGATCACATGCACTATTAACAGTTACCTACAAATCCATTAAACTAAAAGAAATAAAATTGTAGTGTAGAATTTTAGATTTTAAATATAATTTTATCATATCTATTGTGACAAACTGTCCACTGAATTATCCACAACAATTTACAGATCATAGATAGTAGTTTGACTTGGACCTCCTTGAACTCGACTTGGTCGAAGATGATCTTTAATTGACTTGCAACGGCGAGTAACATGTCCACAACTAATCTTCTTGGTCAAATATGCCCAATGTTCCACTTGACTCTCCAACAGCTACCTTATCCATTTCTAACGACTAGTTGACTTCACTTTCTCATGGATAATAACTCGACCTTGCGACCTTTTTCACATCATCAATCCCTTGATGAACAAGCCAAGTGTTCCACCTATTTTGGGTACTATTCACCATGATGTAATTATAAACCTGATTGTTAGATTTTGGACACTAGATTTAGTGCGCGCACACACAATAGATCTAGCAATAGCTTCCACTTAAGTTTACTAAGCTAATAAACTGAAACACACTAATGCGTCTAAATTTTACACAACAGAAACTTTGAAACAACAATTATATCATGCACAAATATTCAACCCCAAAACAACATTCTTATTAGTCCTTCAACAAGAATCTAGCGCTCCCATACCAAGGAAAATGGTCCTTTTACAACACTTTGTAAAATGCCAAATACAAGGGAAAACATACACAAAAAAACCCTTGTCCTTATTGCTAAAACCCTCCTCAATCTCAATGCCACAATCTACTCATTGTGCTTGCACGGATTGCTTATTGTTGGTTGTTGTAGTTGTCCAATCACTAGAAGTCAAGGGAAAACTCAACCCTTCTTTGTTGTCCAAATAGGGGCAAACTTAGTCCTTCTCTACTCTCCAAACAAAGGCAAACTCAACCTTGTTTTAGCCTACTCGACCTATCCCTTTTGTTGTCACAACTACAACATACTAAACAACCTTACTTGGCCTTGCCTAACGCCTACTTTCCATAGGCCCTGGCGACACTCCACAAATCTCAGGCTTGCTCGGACTTCTCCTCCACAAGATGATCTCTTTCCAACAAGAAGAATGAATCCCTCATCGTTGTATTTATACTTTTCCAAAGGGTGCAATACCATGGGTTTATACAATGGGCTATTAGAATACCATTGGTCATCAAAATATCGTGGTTATATGGGTGCAAAGCCCCATCACTTAGCCCACTTGCCCCACACGGGAGAATACTCTTGATGTTAACCAAAACATCAACATTGATTTGCTCCAAAAGTCCATTAACCCTTTGAACCTTGATAGTCAAGTTAAAGTGAATTTTTTGAGGATATTAGTCCAAACTATTATTTTTTTATTAATAAAAAAGGTATTTAAAAAAAACGATTGTTTCCTCTAAAATGAAAAATCAACGATGAAGATCAAATCATTTCAAAAGAGGAATCGATAGATGAAATTACTTTGATGATGATCACGCCAACTAACTATTACTTTCCACTTGGTGGGGTTTCTTCTCTCATTTTCTATATAAGGAAAAGTTATGAAGCTCTTCATTTCATCTTGGGATGATGTGAAAAAGTATCTGATGTATTGAGCAAGGCTCTCCTAACAATTCTTATGCACTTAATAAAAAGTCTTTGGGTTTGAATTCAAGGAGTCTCTCATTTGTTGATGTGTGGCATATGTTGGTTATTTATTTGATATGTTTTGAGCTATTATATTGTCAATTATTATTTCAACTGTTGGTAGTAGGAACATCTATTGGTACAGGTATCTTGCCTTAGGGGTTGAGCTAAAGGAAAAACATTGAACATAGTGAAATATAACAGGTTCCTCTAGATCTATAGAGGATTTGTGTGAGTCAAACCCCTCATCGTATAATAATCTATCATTTGAAGAGCATTGAGCTGCAGGTTGCACCAACCCTTGGCCTCCAAGTTCACAAACTATGAAAGGATCACATCCTTGTTTGGCTCCAAGTCTTAATATAATGAATATCTTAGGCAGGAGGGCTTTGTGAAAAAATAAAAATAAAAATATTCTCTCACTTTTCCAAATTTATTGTACTCCTGCCATAAAGTTTAATATGCTAATGAGCGCAAATTTTAATTTGCAAATATTTGTAAATTAATTTGCTACTAACCCTTGTTTATTTTTTGAAGATTTGTAAATAATTATTGGGGTTTTGGGGTTTGTTAGTATTTATTTCATCATTCTCTATTTTTTGCATAATTGTTAAGTCGTATACATGCACTATTAACAGTTATCTTTTTTTTCACATGAAAAAATCGCACATGGAGCATCTGTTGGAATTTACAGGGTAAGTTCCACAGAAAGAATACCAAAAGGACACCGCTCACAACCAGATCTCAAATCAATACACCAGTATTTTTGACGTGGTTAAAACCCTCAGAGTGCAAGGAGGGAAACAGTCCACGGCCTGTCCCAACGTGGGTACTACAGGCAATTTATTAATCAAAGAATGAAAATTTACATAAGCTTCTCTCATGCACGGATTACCCGAACAATGACCCTCCATGCGCTTTAAATAGAACTCATGGACCAATCGGGTGTCAAGCCACGGATCAAGTGTCGGTAATACCGAGGTGAGAGTGAACCGTCGGATCACTACATATCGTGACCGTCGGATTGTAAGTTACAAAATGTACAACGGTAAAGAAACACACTTTACCTAACTCTAACCTAACTCTATACTAGACCAAGTTGAACTTAACTATATCCTATGTGTCGGAATATCCTAACATCCCCCCTTAAGAACAACTTGGGATAGGATTGAAGGATTTACAAATATGACACAATAGGAGAAGGAAGGAGGCACTAGAGCCTATCCCCCCTTAGTGACAACTTCCTAAACTCCAAGCATATATCGAAGTTTAGTGAACTTCGCCTCTGTGAGAGCCTTTGTGAAGATGTCTGCAACCTGATCATCTGTTGGACAATATTGCACTTCAAGAACATGGTCATGAATGAGCTTTCTGATGAAGTGCATGTGTAGTTCAATGTGTTTGCTGCGCTGATGCTGGACTGGATCTTTGCATAGCTGAATGGCACTTTGATTATCACACCAAAGTGTGGTTGGATGCTGCTGCTCAAAGCCAAACTCTGATAGGATCTGACGAAGCCACAAGGCTTCCTTACTAGCTTCCACGGCACCACGATACTCTGCTTCTGCTGACGAAAGAGAAATGGCAGCCTGTTTCTTACAAGCCCATGTAATAGGTCCTGAACCAAGAGTGAAGACATAACCGGCAGTAGACTTCCGATCATCATGGTCACCAGCCCAATCAGAATCAGTGAAACCAACTAACAGAGGAGCTGCTTTGGCACTGTAATGAATCCCAAACTGTACTGTACCTCGAACATAATGAAGTATTCTTTTAGCTGCTTTCCAATGACTTTCACGGGGGTTTTGCATAAAACGAGCAACAAGGCCAACAGCAAAGGAAAGATCAGGACGAGTATGGGTTAAATACAAGAGTTTTCCGACAAGTTGACGGTATAAGGTAGCATCAACTTCAGGAGAAGTACAAGAGACTGAAAGTTTGACTCCAGACTGAAAGGGAGAAGGGGCTGGCTTACAGTCTTCCATGTGAAAATGACGAAGAATATCACAAGCATACTTGGACTGGGAAAGGAAAATACCCTCCTGGGATTGCAAGACTTGAAGACCGAGAAAATAGTGTAAGTGTCCTAAGTCTGTCATTTCAAATTTCTTTTTAAGGCTGGACTTCACATGGTTTATAAGGTTGGGATCACTACCAGTAAGAATAAGATCATCAACATAAAGAACAAGGATGATAAGAGAGTTGCCCACTTTCTTGGTGTAGACAGTATTGTCAGAATGACACCTAGAAAACCCAGATTCTAAAAGAAAGCTATCCATTTTGGCATACCAAGCCCGAGGAGCTTGCTTGAGGCCATAAAGGGATTTCTTAAGTCGACAAACAAGGCTGGAGTCTGTTTGTATGAAGCCAATGGGTTGTTCCATATAGATTTCTTCCTGCAAGTCCCCATGCAAGAAGGCAGATTTAACATCCATCTGATGGACTTCCCATTTTAAAGAGGCAGCAAGGGAAAGAACAAGGCGGATAGAGTTCATTTTGGCAACAGGGGAGAAGGTTTCAGTGTAGTCAATGCCTTCAACCTGTGAAAAGCCCTTAGCAACGAGACGAGCTTTATGTTTATCAACTTTCCCATCTGGTCCATACTTGGTTCTGTAAACCCATTTACATCTAACAAGTTTGCATCCCTTTGGTAGAGGAACAAGATCCCATGTATCATTTGTCATTATGCTTGTGATATTCTTCGTCATTTTCACATGGAAGACTGTAAGCCAGCCCCTTCTCCCTTTCAGTCTGGAGTCAAACTTTCAGTCTCTTGTACTTCTCCTGAAGTTGATGCTACCTTATACCGTCAACTTGTCGGAAAACTCTTGTATTTAACCCATACTCGTCCTGATCTTTCCTTTGTTGTTGGCCTTGTTGCTCGTTTTATGCAAAACCCCCGTGAAAGTCATTGGAAAGCAGCTAAAAGAATACTTCATTATGTTCGAGGTACAGTACAGTTTGGGATTCATTACAGTGCCAAAGCAGCTCCTCTGTTAGTTGGTTTCACTGATTCTGATTGGGCTGGTGACCATGATGATCGGAAGTCTACTGCCGGTTATGTCTTCACTCTTGGTTTCTTCTCTTGGTCTGTGGCTATTCTGAAGAGACCTTTACTTCTAAGTAAATCTTCCATGTAGGCTACCCATTGGAAGTAGTTAGTGCTGTCAAGAATGACTTGGCATGGACTTTCCATTTTTTTTTTAAAACTGAAGCTGAAGATGCTGAAAGTAAGTGTTCCAATGGATAGATCTCGAAAAAATTGGCGATTTAAAAAAAAACGGCTCTGAAAAAGGCTTCCGGATGAAGAAGTTATGGCTTTTTGAAAAAAAAAATTGTTGACGTTGCCGACAAAGTGCGCGAATGTGCGGGAATGAAAAAATCCGCCCCCACAAAATGGAGACTTGAACCCAAGACCTCTACTCTCTTAAAATAGCTTTGAACCAATTGATCTATACAAAAAATTTGAGAGAGAGAGAGAGAGAGAGAGGGGGGGAGGGGGGCCTTGGTTTGCGTGCTTGCCTTGAGAAAGCTCTTTTTCCCTGCAAAACACAAAACACAAAACCCAACACGAATATGCAAAGAAAAACGAACCTTCCGGCTCGAAGTTAGCTTTAGCCAAAAAACTAGAAATTTTTAAAAGAAATCTCAAGGTTAGCTTTAGCCGAAAAACTAAATATTTTTCTCAATGTTTCTGATTTTCCGAGATCACACTAAGGTGCAGGGAAAAGAGCATACGCATGAGAAAAATCATTCCTTTCTGTTTCTGATTTGCCCAGATCGCACAGAGTCGCAGGGCAAAGAGCATACGCAGAAATGAAAGGTATAGATCCGGTTAAGAAAAAAAAGGCTAAATAAACTGAGACCGAAATAAGCAGAGAGAAAATAACAGTAAACTGCAAAAAAAACACTGTATACCTCCCGATCTGAAAAATGACGCAGCTAGGGCTACCGGAAACCTTTTCGCGTGAAACGAAAGGGGTTCCTCACTGGAACAGATGCTCCAAACGCAACAGAGCAGTCCTCTCGGCCCGAAAGCAGTCAGAAACAGCAGATCTAGGAAACGACAGCCGCATGCAGTTCTACCGGCTTCAGATTTGGATCACCAACGGACGCAGCCCTCAAATAGCTCTGATACCATGTTGGAATTTACAGGGTAAGTTCCACAGAAAGAATACTTAAAGGACACCGCTCACAACCAGATCTCAAATCAATACACCAGTATTTTTGACGTGGTTAAAACCCTCAGAGTGCAAGGAGGGAAACAGTCCACGGCCTGTCCCAACGTGGGTACTACAGGCAATTTATTAATCAAAGAATGAAAATTTACATAAGCTTCTCTCATGCACGGATTACCCGAACAATGACCCTCCATGCGCTTTAAATAGAACTCATGGACCAATCGGGTGTCAAGCCACGGATCAAGTGTCGGTAATACCGAGGTGAGAGTGAACCGTCGGATCACTACATATCGTGACCGTCGGATTGTAAGTTACAAAATGTACAACGGTAAAGAAACACACTTTACCTAACTCTATACTAGACCAAGTTGAACTTAACTATATCCTATGTGTCGGAATATCCTAACAGCATCTCTCAGGCATACATAGTCTTTCTTGGGATTGGACCACGAAACCTGTAGGGACCAAACCTCCCCACCTAGTCGTTGGATCACATGCACTATTAACAGTTAGCTACAAATCCATAAATCTAAATAAAATAAAATTGTAGTGTAGAACTTTAGATTTTAAATATAATTTTATCAAATCTATTGTGACAAACTATCCAATGAAATATCCACAGCAATTTACAGATCATAGATAGTAGTTCGACATGGACCTCTCAGAACTCGACTTGGTCGAATATGATCTTTCATTGACTTGCAACAACTAGTAACGTGTCCACAAACTAATCTTCTTGGTCAAAGTTTCCCAATGTTCCACTTGACTCTCCAATAGCTACCTTATCCATTTCTAACAACTAGTTGACTTCACGTTCTCATGGATAATAACTCGACCTTGCAACCTTTTTCACATCTTCAACACCTTGATGAATGAGCCAAGTGTTCTGCCTGTTTTAGGTATTATTCACCATGATGTAATTATAAGCCTGATTGTTGGATTTTGGACACTAGATTTAGTGTGCACACACAATAGATCCGGTAATAGCTTCCACTTAAGTTTACTCAGCTAATAAACTGAAACACACTAATGCGTCTAACTTTTACACAACAGAAACTTTAAAACCAACAATTAGATCATGCACAAATATTTAGCCCCAAAACCACATTCTTATTAGTCCTTCAACAAGAATCTAGGGCTCCCATACCAAGGAAAATGGCCCTTTTAAAATGCTTCGTAAAATGTCAAATACAAGGGAAAACATACACACAAAAAACCCTTGTCCTTATTGCTAAAACCCTCATCAATCTCCATGCCACAATGTGCTCATTGTACTTGCCACAAATTGCTCAGTGTTGGTTGTTGTTGTAGTTGTCCAATCACTAGAAATCAAGGGAAAACTCAACCCTTCTGTGTTGTCCAAATAGGGGCAAACTTAGTCCTTCTTTGTTATCCAAAGAGGGGTAGACTCAACCTTATTTTAGCCTACTCGACTCTCCCTTTTGTTGTCACAACTACAGCATACTCAACAACCTTACTTGGCCTTGCCTAAGGCCTACTTTCCACAGGCCATGTCGACCCTCCACAAGTTTGAGGTTGCTTCTCCTCCACAAGATGATCTCTTGCCAACAAGAATGAATCACTCGTCATTGTATTTATACTTTTCCAAAGGGTGCAATACCATGGGTTTATACCATGGGCTATTAGAATACCATTGGTCATCAAAATATGCTAATGAGAGCAAATTTTAATTTGTAAATATTTGTAAATTAATTTCCTACTAACCCTTGTTTTACTTTTTGAAGATTTGTAAATAATTATTGGGGTTTTGGGGTTTGTGAGTGTTTATTTCGTCGTTCTCTATTTTTTACATAATTTTTAATTCGCATGCATGCACTATTAACAGTTATCTTTTTTTTCACATGAAGAAATCGCACCCAGAGTATCTCTCAGGGATACAGTCTTTCCTGGGAATGGACCACGAAACCTGTAGGGACCAAACCTCCCCACCTAGCCATTGGATCACATGCACTATTAACAGTTACCTACAAATCCATAAATCTAAAAGAAATAAAATTGTAGTGTAGAACTTTAGATTTTAAATATAATTTTATCAGATCTATTGTGACAAACTGTCTAGTGAAATATCCACAAAAATTTACAAATCATAGAAAGTAGTTCGGCTTGGACCTCCTAGAACTTGACTTGGTCGAAGATGATCTTTCATTGACTTGCAACAGCTAGTAACTTGTCCACAAACTAATCTTCTTGGTCAAAGATGCCCAATGTTCCACTTAACTCTCCAACAGCTACCTTATCCATTTCTAACGACTAGTTGACTTCACTTTCTCAAGGATAATAACTCGACCTTGTGACCTTTTCCACATCTTCAATTCCTTGATGAACCAGTGTTCCACCTGTTTTGGTTACTATTCACCATGATGTAATTATAAGCCTGATTGTTAGGTTTTGGACACTAGATTTAGTGCGCACACACACAATAGATCTGGTAATAGCTTCCACTTAAGTTTACTCTGCTAATACACTGAAACACACTAATGCGTCTAACTTTTACACAACAAAAACTTTAAAACCAACAATTAGATCATGCACAAATATTCAGCCCCAAAACCACATTCTTATTAGTCCTTCAACGAGAATCTAGAGCCCCCATACCAAGAAAAATGGCCCTTTTACAACACTTTGTAAAATGCCAAATACAAGGGAAAACATACACAAAAAAGCCCTTGTCCTTAATGCTAAAACCCCCCTCAATCTCCATGCCACAATCTGATCATTGTACCTGCCACAGAGCACTCACTGTTGGTTGTTGTTGTAGTTGTCCAATCACTAGAACTCAAGGGAAACTCAACCCTTCTTTGTTGTCCAAATAGGGACAAACTTATTCCTTCTTTGCGATCCAAACAAGAGCAAACTCAACCTTCTTTTAGCCTACTCGGCCTCTCCCTTTTGTTGTCACAACTACAGCATACTCAACAACCTTACTTGGCCTTGCCTAAGGCCTACTTTTCACAGGCCCTGTCGACCTTCCACAAGTTTCAGGCTTGCTCAACCTTCTCCTCCACAAGATGCTCTCTTGCCAACAACATGAATGAATCACTCATTGTTGCACTTATAATTTTCCAAAGTATGCAATACCCTGGGTTTATACCATGGACTATTAGAATACCATTGGTCATCAAAATATCGTGGGTCTATGGGTGCAAATCCCCATCACATAGCCCACTTGCCCCACACATGAGAATACTCTCTATGCTAACCAAAACATCAACATTGATTTGCTCTAAAGGTCCATTACGATGCCACAACACCCTAGTCAATGCCACCTCATCATGCCCAAATGGTATATCTCTGACGCCCATGAGGATTTGCAAAATCTGATACATGGGTTTTGATCCTCCTATCTGTAGACCACTTTTGATGTAATGAATGTCAAATCTAACCAACATTCCCCTATTATAATACCAGGAAACATGTAATACCTATTGACCAACTTTGACCAGCCATATGTTAACAATACCTTCATTGTTTGTAAAATTTTCATCTGGCAAACCATACTTTCATCAAGCTAAACAAGATAAGACCAAGTGGACTTTTTACTTTTGGTACCACTTAGCATTGGGAAACATGAAAAGTTTATAATTGTGAGACTACCATGTTAAAAACCATTTGAGAGACACTACACCAAAGCCAAGGCCATATATAAACTCAATAGACTCAGAGCATTGCAATAAGACATAAGTGCACCCGACATGTATTGGATTGGTCCTTACAATAGTGATCACCCCTACAAAAGCAAGCTCTTTTAAAACCATGAGTCTTCAAATAAGACCATCCAAGGTCCTCCAATCCTCTCCAAGTCGAAAGGAGCCAAAGATAAACTCAAAGGGACCAGCCATCGTCCAACCAAAATAAGGTCTATGACACTTAATACAAGGCCTCACATGGTTATTACAAGGCGCTAACTTGTGACCTTGCGCTTTGTTAATTTTAGGATGATAATGGTATGTTCTATGCTTAGAGCAATTTTACTTCAATTTCTTTATTAGTCCAATATCAATATCCAATTTAGCAATCACATCAACATGATAGTAAAACGCAGACAGAACATAAACAATAACAGTAGAAGACTAGCCAAGACAAGAGGACACAAGATATGGCACCAGCTAGGGACAAACCCAAATGTGGGGAAACCCTAAATCAATTCTTCTTATAATTCTTCAAAAGTTCAGCGGAGAGAGAGCACAATGTCTAATATTCACTTGCCCAGTTACAGTGAAAATCTGATCAGTCAAATCGCAGAAACAAAAAGCCCTAACCAAAAAGTCAACGCTGGTCAACAAGGCAGTATTCTTCCTCAAATCAGTGTGGTCAAACCTAGTCAACTTCGGCCTCCAACAGCAAGTCTAATCAGCCCAAAAGCAGTTCGAAAAAGTCCAGTGAAACCTGGTCAACAAAGTTCAACACTGCATCCAGCCCTAGCACAGTTAATGCTAGTCAAACAGAGGTCATATTGCCTCAGATTTCGTGCACAAAACTGCAGCCTGCTCAAACAGAATTCCTCCATCCAAAACCGCAATCAAAAACAACCTCTACAATTTCGGTCAAATCTGGTCAACGACTGGAACAAAAAAACCCTTCCTTTTCTTTGCACGTGTGGAGAGCAGAATCTGAATTTCATTCCCAATCAAAAAGAGAGAGATATGTGAGTGAGTGAAGTGTCCAAATGAGGAGGCACCTTGTATTTATATGCAAACGTTGAGGATGAATAGATGTGACTGTTGAGCTTCTGAGCCTACATGAGTTCGTTGGCAGACCCTAACAATTTGTCCATAATCAAAATAAATTCATAATTCCATTTGTACATGTCAAAATGGGATGATCTTTAGATCAATCATACACCTCTCAGAGAGAGGAATCCAATAAAAATATCAGTTGCCTCATATGAGTTGTACAAGGTGAAGTTTGGTCGTAGTTTCCAAAATTAACACTCCCTCTCAACGAGAGAGAACTTTACCTGCCAAATTGTCTGACAATCTATACCATCATTGTCTTTGCTCTACTCTGCTCTGTTGAACTATGAAGAAAGAAAAAATGATCGAGAATGTATCATGCCATTCTCCATTGACCCAAAGTCGATCTCCAATAATAGAGTGTGTCATACCACTCTTAACTGACCCGAAGTCAATTTCCATTGATCCAAGATCAATATCAACATCTTAGCATAGGGAGTACGGTAGTACGATGCGTCCATTAGTAGTACTATGGTCACTATTCTCATTTCCCTACTCATTGGCTAGATGAGAGGTACTTCCCATGAGTCCCGGACTGCATGGATAGGATGTGCCAGCAGGAGAAGGTGAACCACTCATCCTGCTAATATGCCATAGGAGAAGGTAAACCACTCAACTTATGCATATGTCACCATGGGGTGTCACAGGGAAAGGTGAACCACTCACCCTCTGGTCGCTCATCGCTCCAAGAAGTACCCCAAGCCCCCCGGAGCTCCTAGAGCTCAACATCTATCTCATACAAGACCCTCATAAGAGGGTCTCTCCACGACTCCAAGTCGTTCACGGAAGGTTTAGAATTTGACCTTGCCCAAGGGCTTCGTAAGAATATTGGCGACCTAATCATCAGTCCCAATGTATTGGAGCCTTATAGCTCCTCGTTGTACCATATCCCAGATAAAGTGGTACCTGATATCAATTTGCTTGGAGTGGTCAAGAAACACGGGATTCTCAGAGAGACGAAACCCACTCTGCTTATTGTAGAAGATCACGGTGGTATCCAACACATGTCCAAACTGCTCACTAAAGAGTTTCCTCAACCAAATAACTTCACAGGAGGCCAAACTAGCATCAATGTATTCAACCTTAGCGGTGCTCAAGGCAACCGACTTTTGCTTCCTACTCATCCATGATATCAAAGCAGAACCTAGAGAGAAGCAACATCCAGATGTGTTTTTACAATCCACCACACTGCCAACCCAGTCTGCATCAGAGTAACCATGGAGCCTCACATTCCCGGCAGTGTATCTCAGTCCATAAGTGATTGTGCCCCGAAGATATCTCAAGAGATTCTTGGTAGCAATCCAATGTATGTGATGAGGCTCGACCATAAACTGGCTCAATGTATTCACTGCAAAACATATGTCCGGACAAGAGTTCACCAAGAACATCAAGGCCCCCACGAGTTGACGATACTCAAAAGGATTTCCCAAATCGGGCCCAACAGCACTTCCGCATAACTTCTTGAAGTTAAGTTACATCGAAGTAGTCATGAACTTGCAGTCCACCATCCCAAATCTTTCAAGTATCTTCACAATATATTTTCCTTGAGAAAGGAAAATCTCCCTTGGCTTTTGCCAGACCTCCAACCCTAGGAAGTAATGCATCAATCCTAGGTCCTTCATCTCGAATTCAGAAGCTAACTCCTTACATTGATGAATAAGAGGGTCTGCACCTATCAGAAAGAGATCGTCCACATAGAGTACCAAGATGAGAGGTCTATCATTCTCAACCTTAAAGTAAAGGTTCAGATCAGCTTCACTTCTCGTAAATCCCAGCTTCATTAGATAGCTATCGATCCTCTCATACCAAGCTCGAGGTGCTTGCTTCAACCCATAGAGGGCTTTCTTCAACCTGCATACATGTGTCTGACGATCTTGAACTTTGAACCCCTCAGGTTGTTCTACATAGACTTCCTCCTTAAGTGAACCATGCAAGAAGGCAGTCTTAACATCCATTTGGTGTAGATTCCATCCTTGCAAGGCAGCAAGGGATATAATCAAACAGATGGTGGTGTTGCAGGCAACTGGTGTAAATATCTCATCATAATCTACACCTTCCTTTTGAGAGAAGCCTCGAGCAACAAATCTGACCTTGATCTTTCCAGCACGTCCATCAGCTCCATGCTTGATCTTGTAGAGACATTTTGAGGTGACAACGGATTTGACCTTGGGTCTAGGAACCACAACCCAGACATCATTCTTCATAATCGACTCATACTCTTTGTTTATTACATCCTTCTAAACTTGGTGCTTTGCAACTTCTTCGAATGTACAAGGCTCAGATTGAACAATGGTGCTCATTGCAGTTAAGTACCCTTGGTACCTCTTCGACTTCTTACTTTCACGAAATGTCCCCCTATGTGCAACATGTCTCTCAGCATCTTCGAGAGTCTCCCTAAGCCATGAGGGTCCCCTTTTTTAGGAGGAGGGCTCATGAGCGGGTGGATCAATGGGATCCATTAGTCCTTCAACATCGGGCATCGACTCATCCTACGATTCTCCCTGCTTCCCTGAATCTACCTCTTTGTTCTTCCTTGGAATATGAAGGTTACTAATCTTCCCAAGGGAAGCATCCTCATCGAAAGTGACATCATGACTTATTTCAACTTCTCTTTGATCGGGCACATAGATTCTATATGCCTTAGAAGTTTCACTATAGCCCACAAATGTTCCTTTCTTCCCAAAAGCATCCAATTTACTTCTCTTTTCTTTCGGCACATGAAAATTAACAGGACTACCAAAAATTCTGAAGTGAGAAACATCAAGTTTCTTACCGATGAAAACTTCTTTGGGAGTTTTGGAGTCCAACGCTTGATGAGGGCATATATTTTGAACATACATTGTGATGTTTGCAGCTTCGTCCCATAAGAACTTTGGAAGGCTTTGATCGTGAAGCATGGCACGAGTGGTTTCTACAATAGAACGATTCTTCCTTTCAGCAACACCATTTTGCTCAAGAGTATATGCGGTAGTAGTCTCCCTCTTAATGCCAACTTCTCTACAATAATTATTGAACTCATTTGATTCATATTTGGTTCCATTATCGGTCAATATTTTGATCTTCTTCTCTGTTTGATTTTCGACCAAAGCTTTGAAAGAACGGAACCATGAGAATACTTCGTCATTTTTCTTCAAGAAATATATCCAAGTCTTGTGAGAGAAGTCATCCATAAAGATAGCATAATATAAGTATCCTCCTAATGAGTTCACGGGCATTGCACCAAATAGATCAAAATGAATCAATTGCAATATGCCAGTAGTCTTGCTATCACTTGAGGGGAATGGTCCCCTTGTATGCTTTCCTTCGGCACACCCTTGACAAACACCTTCATGTTCTACTTTAAATTCGAGCATACCTGTCCCCATCTTCCTCACATCGAGTAGAGCCTTATAATGTAGATGAACAAACCTTCGATGCCATAATTCGGATTGAAGTGATGTGTAGCAAGACATAGCTCCCAATGGGCTTCCTCCAACTTGATATAGGTTATCAACCCTGAAGCCAAGTGTAAATACATCTTTGAAATTTTTATTCCACACACATACATTTCCATCGATGAATGCCACCTTGAATCCTTTGTCCTTTGTCACCGAGATGGATACCAAGTTCTTCTTTAGATTGGGTACATATAGTACTTCTTGTAGATGAATGGTGTTACCCTAATTTAATTGAAGAGTAACATTCCCAACTCCCTTCACGGGATAGGTGGCATTGTCTCCAAGGATAATTTCTAAATTTGTATCTCTTTCAATCAGATTTGAAAGAGCTTCCTTATACTCGGTGAAGTGCCTTGAGGCACCATTATCAATCAACCAATTTCCCAAAGTGTCCAGAGGAGATGTAGTAGAAAGGGCAGATATAAGATAGAATTATTTTTGCTTGTTATCAACAACATTAGATTCATCATACCTAGTGTTTCTTGATCTCTTGAGAGGGCGACCATTTCCTTGAAGAGAAGCGAGAGCATTCCTTTTTCATTGGTTGTCGAATTTGTTATTCCTTTGATTGTTGTTGCCCCTGAAATTGTTGTTGTTGTTGTGGTTTTCATCATCATGAGGTGTATCCCTTCTATTAGGACACTCCCTAACATAGTGACCAAACTTGTTGCAAATGAAGCATCTTCCCTTCCTTCCATTTTTGAATCCTGCCCTTCCTTAACATTGCTTCTTTAAACCTGCATTGTTCTTCTTTTTAGCATGAGGGTAGAATGCAGTGGGATCATTCCTATTTGAAGGCATATCTAATTCCATCATCCTTGTTTCTTCTTGAGAGCATCTAGTTAACAATTCTTCAAAACCTGGAATCATGTCATTGTTAAAAATAGGAGTGTTGAACACGTGCCATTCACGAGGTAGTCCTCCAAGGGCAATGAGAGTAAGCTCCCTATCAGCAATAGCTTCTCCAATAAAAAGAACATTTTTTTATATCTCGGTAATCCTCATGAAGTAGGATTGAATATCTTCATTTCTTCCTTTCTCTATATCCTTCAGCTTGTTCTTGAGAAAAAGAATTTGATTTGCATTGCTAGATTTGAACATGCCAACCAACCGGTCATATATCTCCTTTGAAGTATTCAAATCGGAAATGTAAGCAACTAAATGCTTATTAATAGAATCCCTAGTGATCTTCTTGGCTTTGACTTCACCCTTCTTGTACTTGGTTTTAGCAGCAGTTGGTGCATTAGAAGGAGGTTCTAAAATCTTTCCCTGCACATAATCCATTACATCTTGTTCTTCTAACATCAAATCAAGAGACATCTTCCATGCATGATGATCAGACTTATCATGAAGCTTATCATCAGACTTGAGGTAGGATGTGGAAGCCATTGAATCTTGTTTTTGATCAGTGATTGCTCCTCACTCTTGCTTGGGCTTTCTCTTCACCTCAGCTTTGATACCATGTTAATTTTAGGATAACAATGGTATGTTCTATGCTTAGAGCAATTTTACTTCAATTTCTTTATTAGCCCAATATCAATATCCAGTTTAGCAATCACATCAACGTGTTAGTAAAATGCAGATAGAACATAAACAATAACAGTAGAAGACTAGCCAAGACAAGAGGACACAAGATATGGCACCAGCCAAAGACGAACCCCAATGTGGGCAAACCCTTGATCAATTCTTCTTATAATTCTTCAAAAGTTCAACACAGAGAGAGTACAATGTATAATATTTACTTGCCTAATTACAGTGAAAATCTGATCAGTCAAATAGCATAAACAGAAAGCCCTAACCAAAAAGTCAACACTAGTTAAGAAGGTAGTATCCTTCCTCAATTCAGCTTGGTCAAACCCAGTCAACTTCAGCCTCCAACAGCAAGTCTAATCAGCCCAAAAATAGTCCGAAAAAGTCCAATCAAACATAGTCAACAAAAGTCAACATTGCAGCGAGCCCTAGCACAATAGATGTTGGTCAAACAGAGGTCAGATTGCCTTGTATTTCATGCCCAGAACTATGGCCTGCTCAAACAAAATTCCTCCATCCAAAACCGCACTCAAAACAAGTCAACACTTGGTCAACACAGTCAAAAACAACCTCTGCAATTTTGGTCAAATCTGGTCAACCGCTGGAACAAAAAAACCCTTCCTTTTTTTCGCACGTGGAGAGCAGCCTTTGAATTTCGTACCCAATCAAAAAGAGGGAGATGTGTGAGTGAAGTGTCCAAATGAGAAGGAGGCACCTTGTATTTATATGCAAACATTGAGGATGAATAGACATGACCGTTGGGCTTTTGAGCCTACATGAGTTCGTTGGCCAACCTTGACAATTTGTCCATAATCAAAATAAATTCATAGTTCCATTTGTACATGTCAGAATGGGATGATCTTTATATCCATCCTACACCTCTCAAAGAGAGAAATCCAATAAAAATATCAGCTGTCTCATATGATCTGTCCAAGGTGAAGTTTGGCCCTAGTTACCAAAATTAACACGCTTACAATGGGGTGAAAAAATGCTGCAATGGTATGTGTACCCCTGCTGACATAAGGGGTAATAGGAACCCTGTTGGTGTTTCTCTGTTTTATTTCGAGAGCCCTGCTAGAGTTTCGCTATCCTTTTTTTGGTGAAATAGGAAAGAGTATTGTTGTGAGAAAGCAGAATTACTTGTTTAGTGAATGGAACCAGCACTCTTGGGGTTGTCTGGGGTTGGAAGGTGTTACGCTCAGCACACATTACAGGTTTTGGGAATTCTGTTTGCATCACCATTCCTTCTTCTAGCATAGGCTCTCTCTCTATTTGAATTCTCTAAAATTGCTTACGTCTTTCTTGTTTGGTGAATTTCAAACCAATTTGATCCCTCATTGGTCACTCTGTAAAAGGAGTCTACAAGTGGAGATTAGACTCATGGCAAAGTACAGAACCAAGTACTTACAGGTGGTTTGGAATTTTCATTATCAACAAAGTCATCATGAATTATTGGGAATTGCGAGAGACCAGGCATGTGATAAGAAATCATAGAGAGTCCATTCAGACCCATAGAACCACAATTTTAACAGCCACAACAAAATTTCATGAAAATGAACAGGATATTGTCACTCAGGTTGCAGGTAGCAACAATCATGAACACAAGTGTCCAACAAAAACGTCAAATAGCTGTTTTCGAGTTTGAATGCAATATGCTTCGAAACATGGTTATTAATATGAAAAAGGGAGATCAACCTGGAGAATTAAATCAGGTGCAATACGTAAATTCAAATGTGCGGAACCAAAGAAAGAAGATATAGTGCTTCAACTTGCTGAGGACATGGAAATTGCCAACCCAGTCTTGGCCCCAGTCAATGCAGCAATGGCCGAAGCAGCCAAACGACATTCATCTTGCTAAGTTACGTGTTTTATAAAGTCATTAATATTTTAAGTTTAATTTATAACATCTATACTAAGATATACTGGAAAAAATTTGCCAATTGATATAGTTTATGCTCGCCGCTCTGTTATTCGCTGGTAGACAATTCAGCATTTTGTTATTGTATGAAGATCTAAATGTATTTGCTCTGCAATTCTGCTGCAGCCTTTTTTGATTAATATAAAATCTCCTAGTCATAGTTAGTTTAATAAAATAAATAAAAATAAAAAGACACCATTGATCCATGTCAAAGGCCCAAGAAAATTTAATTTAGAATGAGGACAACCAGGAATGAGGACTTCTGTTTATGCATGAAAATACAGACATAGAGAGCTTGCATTAGCGCAGAATCACAGATGCATAGATGCACATTATAGCAGTTTGCAGGCCCAGTTCAGAAGCATTTCCAGCAAACATGTGGAGTGCCAAATGTGACAGATACAGACAAGCATGTTTTAAGTTATTTAATTTTGAGAGATTTAGCTGACAACCTGGAGGTATTATCTATTTTTAATTTTGTTCAAATGGAAGCCTCTCCTTAACAATTTAATGGTCATACTTTCCACACCTGGACTCAATCGCATTTAATGCAGAAGTACATTCAAGAGATAAATTATAATCAGTTTGACTGAGCCAAAACCTTCACAGCAAGATGAAACGAAAGAATAACATAATAGGAACAGCAAAGCCGAATTTGGGACAAGCTGAATGGCCTTTTTGGATCAAACAGGTTGAAATGCTATGTTCTCTTTAAAACAACAGTTTTTTAGACTCAAAATGACTAATGGTGTAGCTATGTTAAGTCGCATGAACAGCTGGTAGATGTAGGAGTAAATTTGAAGAGGGAGCTAAAGGGGCAATAGTAATTACTAAACAGATTATCCATAAATTATAGCAATGTTGCATTCACCCTTAGTCAATTGCCTTCGCAACGCTTAGACACCATGATATCAGCACTCATTGCAGAAGAAAAGTGAACGAGAGAAGACAACACACAATATGTTAAATTTTGAAGAAGGTGCAAAAGTGATATTACTAAGCACTGTTACTCCGAAATTATAGCAATGTGACATTTCCACTCACTTAATTGCCTTCACAATCCTTAACACCATGATATCAGCCCTTATTGCAGTCGAAAAGAAAGTGAGAGCAGAGAAGAATACTAAAGAAAATTTCCCTTCTTGCTAAAAGCAAAGCAAGAAAAAAAAAAAGAGGTAAGAGCAAAGTCAGTAACAAAAGAGAGGTACACTGGAAAACCACGCCATAAAGCCTGCAGTTGTAAAGCCAAAGCAGTTGATATTCTGAAAAAAAGGTTAAAGAAGAGAAAGAAAGGTATAATATTGTCATTGATAATACCACTGACAAGGAGGATGAGGATACCACTGATGTTAAGAAAAGTCAATGATTTTCCAATTTTGAATGGATGTGTTTGCTTAGGTTGATCACCATACAAGGGAAATTATAGCAAGATTGCTTGACATGGACAGTTGTCTAGTGGAATTTGGTGTCTTTGGTAGAATTCTAACTTTATGAGGGTGATGACAACCTGATGAGCACCTGTGGGACTTCAGATCTGTGGAGGAAAAGAGTAGCTAACAATCAAAATTTTGTAAGCTTTTGCAAACTTCTTTTTTGAATCACCTTGTCAACAAATTTAACATTTAGCTTTTGAATTAAGGAGGATAAAATAAGAAGTAACATTTGAAATTTGTGTTGAAAGGAGGGTGTTAAGTGGTACACTCAATAAATTATTGTCAGGAGTCCTAACACTCAGGCACCCACATTAAGTTGAGAGGGTAGTTAACTAACTCAAGTGTAACTTGTAGTGATTTATGCAATGACTCATCCAGTAAAAAACACATTCTCTGTATGTTTGTTTCCCTCTTATGTTTATGGTTGTGTATCTCCAAAAAAGCAACACATAGTCTAGTTGGGGATTGCCCAATCTGTGAGCAGTGACAATATAAAAAAATCATATGAGAAAAGCATCTTCGAGAAATTAAACTAGTGATAACTTGTGTAACCCTCAAAGTTGGTGCAGAAAGTAGTGTAAGTACAAGTGAGTTTAACATAGTAGTAACTTGCAGTGTGATTATAATGTCTGAATAATGAATGCCAAGACACTTACAACAATTACATTCTCTCACTGTCAGGTATCAAGTGTGGCTCTAGTGGTAATAGATGTTATTCTGCCTTCCCAATCAAGTGTCAAAACTCTAAGTTGGTTAACCATCTTGATGCTAGCGCCATCAAGTGTCGAATGTCCAATCTCTCACCTATCAAGCTATCAATTCTATGGCATCAAGCTGAGTCAGATCAGTCAAGTTGAATCAGCCAAGGAACTGTCCTGATGTAGATGTTTCAACTACTTCTCCAATCAAACCTATGTCACAAGGTCCGTCGAACTTCAACCTTGAGATTCAAATTTTGACGAACTTAAAAAAATATTGAGGTTCGGCGAACCTCATCAAACCTCATAGTCATTGACCAAGTCCATAGATGAAAACTCATAAACTCATGTCACAATTCAAGCTTGTAACCTATCCTTGCAATTTCCATGTTCGTGATAGCATTTGTTATGTTTATTGATGTTGATATCTTACTATTTTATCCTATATTTCATTTTAAACTTAATATATGTATATATATAAAAAAAAATGTATATAGACGAACATAATCGCAAACCTCATCAAAAAAATTGAACACGAACCGAACCTAATCATTGCCGAACCTGAACTCAAACCCAAACCATGTGACTTTGAATCAAACTACCCATTTGAATCTTTGTCCCTAGGAGAGTAGAAGATGGGTGCAAGAAGATAGGGCCTTTGCACCCAGGACTGGTTGCAACAGCAGCATCAATCATGGTTTGGTAATAGAAGTTTGCAAATCAATTGAAAGTTTGACATGGTACCAAATCTACAATAGCTATATCAACCTCCTTTTACACCCTCTACTTCCAAAAGCTATCAAGGGTTATTTGGGTTCCAAGAGTGATCCAAGGAGTGGAAAGTGAGGAAGCTGCAGTTGGATCAATATTGGCACTGGAAGTAGAAGGTGCAGCAAGTGATCTAGAACAGATCTCAACTTTGAGTGCCAATTTTTTTCATTTGGCACTGTTATTTGGGTTCCAAGAGTGATCCAAGGAGTGGAAAGTGAGGAAGCTGCAGTTGGATCAATATTGGCACTGGAAGTAGAAGGTGCAGCAAGTGATCTAGAACAGATCTCAACTTTGAGTGCCAATTTTTTTCATTTGGCACTGTTTCTTTTATCTCATCTAGGATGGCTTTCATTTGGTCCCCAGGTATAGGAAGAACACAGGCAAATAGTAACATTCTTCCTGGCTATGTCCACAATGTAATATTTGATGCAGTTGATGTGTTATGAATAAAAGATATAAAAATAATATAACTAAATAATAATTAGTTAAATAAATTTTTTAACAGTAATGACCCAATGACTAAGCAAGAGCCGAGACATCCGATATTGACCACGAACGGAGTGAAAACTCCCTATGGCTGCCTACTCCTTGAGCCTAATCAATACAAACTAAAACATGCCTCCGGAGACTTAAACCTAGGTGGGTGGGGGTGGCAAGCCACAATCCCAACCACTCAAGCTAAGAATCCTTGGCAATAATTAGTTAGATAATAATTAATTAGAGAAGAGGCATGTCTCTCAGGACATGACCGTTCGTGAAAGGGCACCTACCTAGATATATAAGTGGGCCTTCATTTGTAACAATTCCATCATCTCATATCTCACTTGTATTCAAACATTCTTATATAAATATATTACTAGTCCCATGATGAACATTCTTATATTTCAGATATTTTGAATATTTTGCTGTGTATATTCCCTCTTGACAATAATTACACTTCACTTTGCCCCTCCCAATATCATCACAATTGTTTCAGGCAACATCTCTATATCTAGACATGTCACCTAAGGCATTGAAAGGAGAAGGTTGGAAAACAAACAGAACTTCATAAGATAATTTTGAAATTCCTTTGCAATTCTTTTCCCAAAATATTCTACCTCTTAAACCACTACAACTCTACCAAATCCTCCAGAGTTGTTCTTTCAGCGGTGAAAGTTCTTTCCCTGCACTACCACATTGTCCAGAGTGAATTCTAACCTCTCTCAAATCTGGTTTTCTCCAAAATAATGTTTTCAGCAAGCTACAATGAAGAAAATGAGTAATAGGCACAATCAGCAAGGTTAGAAATAGTATATATAACCTTTTTTAATGTTACGGGATCTGCAAACTTTTTTGGTATAAGCATCCTTGTTTGCATAGGTGTGACTCAACAAGTCTGTCAAGTGACTCACGAGCCACCTTAGTGAGCTCGTTGACTTTTGACCCCCAAATTTTGTGGTTTCAATCGAGAGATTCACAAGTCACATTGATTAAGTCACTAAGTCTTCAATGTCATCCCGGATGTCTCATCACAGCTCAAGCCAACAAAATCCTCACACAAACGAAACATGCAGGTTCATGAGCACAAGAAGCAGAGAGAGATTTGGCCACTTGACCAACATAGAGATGTGCCATGAAAATTGCTGGACATTAAGGTGTGCCTTGCATTCGCTTGGCTACTTGTGACAGAGCCAAGACGCAAAGGAAGAATACAACGATTTGTAGCCCACAGTTGTCTACGAGCTCAAAATCACCTCAAACGATTCATTGTGCACCCTTCACAACAGGCTTGCATCTTATGTATCTAATGTATGGCCTTGGGCATTGATCAAGTAGCTTCTAGTCGAACGACGAAAGGTCACAGCTTTTGTATTTATGCCCCTCCTCGGATTTTGAAATTTTAGTTTTTCAAGGGGCATGTTTTAAACATCTATTTATGACTATGTGGTGGCAAGTGGCAACGTTAACTGCAGGTTACAACCCTGTTTTCTTGTGAAAAGCTATATGTACATATTGTAACATTAACAGATTAGTAGCAATTCTACAAAGCCAACCCAAAAAAAAAAAAAAAAAATCTAGTCTTAAATTATAAATGGTCCCACCATTTTCAACTTTAACTTGTTAAACATACCTTGAAAAAAAAAATGATCAATGGAGGAAGATCCACAGATTTAAAGATTTCAGTCAACATTTTGGAACCACCAGCCAGGTCCATCTTCAAGACATGAAAAACCTAAAAACTACAAAAAAAACAATTCTTTCTCAGGCACACCACCACCTCCTCTCTAACCTAAAAGATTTTTTCTTACTATCAAAGTATGCCTACACCTTATATTTTTCAGTTGTCTCCTGTATAATCAACTTCAACTAGTAGATAATGTATGTTTTGCAAAATCTTCAATATCTCTATTAACCTGCACATTAGTCAGTAATTCCCCTAGACCCACAACTACTTTCTATTTCATTTCAGGAAAGATATAGGACATTGTTCCATAGTTGTAGGTAAGCTCCGCTTGCAGCAATGACAAATCCCAATGTGTCAAGTGCTCTCCAATAATGCTCTGTAGCATGTTTCTAAGGCTTCAATTCACCACCTTTGTCTTCTCATCGATTTGTAAATAAAAAGCAGAAACGTACTATAGCTTTTCATTCAACTTCCACCAACACCAATGCCAAAAATAACTGAAAAACCAAATAGTTTGTTACATGTAACTGTTTAGGCACACTACAACTGCACAACTTACTTGAACAATAGATCATATGTCTTGTACAACTCCTACTAGCATTGCCACTCTTCTTATGTGGAATAAAATCAGCCTTCTTAGAAACTTGTCAAGAACAACAAAGATGGAGTTATCACCTCTACAAGTGGCAACCTGTTACTTTTAGATAATAATGGTATGTTCTATGTTTAGCACAATTTACTTCAATGTTCCTTTAGCAGCCCCATGACAATTTCCAATTATTTCCAGTAGCAATCACATTGACAGTAAATGCAGATAGAACATAAAAACATATGCAGAAAACAAGCCAAGACAAGAGGACACCAGATTGGACAGATTGTTGCCAGGGAAAAACCCCAATGTGGAGAAAACCCTTTGATCAAATCTTTTTATTATTCAATAGTTCAGCAGAGAGAGAGTACACAAATCAGATTCACTTGCCCAATACACAGTCAAATCACCCGACAAATTCTGCAGTCAACTACAGTCCAATTTTAGCCCTTACCAGAAAGTCAACGCTGGTCAAAACAGCAGCAAAACTTCACCAATTCAGCTCGGTCTTCCTTGGTCAAACTCAGTCTGAACAGGAGGTCAAATGCAGCCCAAAACAGCTCAGTCAAAGCAGAGAGAAAATCTGCTGTGATTTTCTGCAGTCAAAACAGAAGTCAACATGGAGTCATTGCTGGTCAACATGCTCAGGAAAACCTTGATTTCTGTGCCCAGAAATGCGGCCTAAGGAGATCAAATTCTGCCCCAGAAAATGCAGTCAAACTTGGTCAATAAGGCCTCAATCAACATTGGTCAATGCTGTCCTGAAACTCTGAAATTTCGGCCTGCAATCTGTCCCAGAAATTCCTCATTTATCCACACGTGTGTGTGAGAGAGAGAGAGAGAGAGATGATCCCCAAGTTGTACGAACCAATCAGATTAGGATAGAGAAGAAACGATGAGTGAGTGATGTCCAAATGAAGAGAGAGGTCACTCCTATTTATACAATTCGTTGAGGATGAAAGGACACATCTATTGGGCTTCTTGAGCCTACATTAAGCTAAGGCTGACCTTAACAATTTGTGCATAAGAGAGAATAAATTCAAAATTCCACTTCTGCTAGTCCGAATGAAATGATCTTTATATCAAACTTGGACCTCTCGAAAAGAGGAATCCAATGCAATAATCATCTCCATCATATGAGTTGTCCCAATGTGGAATTTGGCCCTAGTTGTCAATTTTAACACTCCCTCTCCACTAGGGAAAATTCCACTTGTCAATCTGTCTGTCATCATCATGCCATCTTGTCATCATGTACCATCTTTATCATCACTACTCTGCAGAAGCATGAAGTAATAATGAAGAAGTGGTGAACAATCCTTGATCCCAAATCAAGTTGTTGAACACCATGCATCCTAGTCATAGAGTGTACGGCAATGTATGATGTGTCATCGGTAGTGTTATGGTCCCTAACCACTTTTCCCAACTCATTGGCCAGATGAGAGGTACTTCCCATGAGTCCTAAACTCCATGGGTAGGATGTATGCTAGGGCATTAACAAGAGAAGGTGAACCACTCATCCTACTCATATGCCATAAGAGAAGGTGAACCACTCATCCTGCTCATATGCATAGGAGAAGTTGAACCACTCATCCTATGCATATCTCAATCATAGGGGAAGGTGAACCACTCACCCTGTACATAACACACCACTAGGGGAAAGTGAACCACTCACCCTATAGTCGCTCATAGCTCCAAGAAGTACCTCAAGCCCCCAGGAGCTCCTAGAGTTCAGTGTCCAACTCATATGGGACCCTCATCGGAGGGTCTTTCCATGACTCCAAGTTTCTCTCGAAAGGTTAAGAATTTGACCTTCCCCAAGGGCTTCATAAGAATGTCTGCGACTTGCTCATCTGTATTGATGCGTTGGAGCCTTATTGCTCCCCATTGTACCATATCCCAGATAAAGTGGTACCTGATTTCACTGTGCTTGGAGCAGTCGTGGAACACGAGATTTTCTTAAAGGAGAATCCCACTCTGGTCGTCAAAGAAGATCACGGTGGTATCCAGCACGTGCTCAAATAACTCACTGAAGAGCTTCCTCAACCAAACAACTTCACAACAAGCCATACTAGCAGCAATGTATTCGGCCTCGGCAGTGTTCAAAGCAACTGATTTTTGCTTCCTGCTCATCCAAGATATTGAAGCAGAACCCAAAGAGAAGCAACACCCAGATGTGCTCTTACGATCCACCACATTGCCAGCCCAGTCAGCATTTGTATATCCATGTAGCCTCAAATTCCCGACAGTGTATCTCAGTCCATAATGGATTGTGCCCCAGAGATATCTCAAGAGATTCTTAGCAGCAATCCAATGAATGTGATGAGACTCAACCATAAACTGACTCAACTTGTTCACAGTGAAGCATATCTCAGGACAGGAGTTTAACAAGAACATCAAGGCCCCCACAAGTTGACGATACTCGGAAGGATTCGTTAATCTGCGCCTAGCAGCATTTCCACATAGCTTCTTGAAGTTGAGTTCCATCCGAGTAGATACGGACTTGCAATCCCCCATACCACATCTCTCAAGCAGCATCAGAATGTATTTTCCTTGAGAAAGGAAAATCTCATCTGGATTTTGCCAGACCTCCAACCCTAAGAAATAATTCATCAATCCTAGGTCCTTCATCTCGAATTCGGAAGCCAACTCCCTCTTGAATTGATAAATGAGAGGATCATCACTTGTCAGAAAGAGATCATCCACATAAAGAACCAGAATGTGAGGCCTAACCTTTTCAACCTTGAAGTATAGGTTCGGCTCAGTTTCACTCCTTGTAAATCCCAGCTCCATAAGATAATTATCTATCCTCTCATACCAAGCCCTGGGAGCTTGCTTCGACCCATAGAGGACTTTCTTCAACCTACATGCATGTGTCTTACGATCTTGAACTTCGAACCCCTCGGGTTGTTCTACATAAACTTCCTCTTTAAGCAAACTATGCACGAAAGTAGTTTTGACATCCATTTGGTGTAGGCTCCATCCTTGCTTGGCAGCAAGGGCTATGATTGAACAGAAGGTGGTATATCGGGCAACCAGTGAAAATATCTCATCATAGTCCACTCCTTCCTTTTGAGAGAAGCCTCAAGCAACAAACCTTGCCTTGAATTTTTCAGCACTCCCATCAGCTCCATGTTTGATTTTGTATAGCCATTTTGAAGTGACCACTGACTTGTCCTTGGGTCTAGGAACCACATCCCAGACATCATTCTTCATGATCGACTCATAATCCTCATTCATCGCATCCTTCCAAACTTGGTGTTTCACGGCTTCTTTGAATTTACATTGCTTAGATTGTACAATGGTACTCATGGTAGCTAAGTACCCTTGGGTACTTGTTCGGCTTCTTGCGTTCACGAAATGTTCCCCTTGGTGCAACATGTCTCGCGGCATCTTCAAGAGTATCTTTGAGCCACAAAGGTCTTTTTCTTGAAGAAGAGGGCTCACAAGGAGATGGATCAATGGGTTCATCGCGCATCAGATCATCTGTCAAAGATTCATCCTACTTTCCTGCATCATCATCATTGTCCTTCCTAGTTATAGGAAGATCTCGAACTTTCCTACGAGCAGAATCTTCATCGAAAGTGATATCATGACTTATTTCCACTTCTCTTTGACCAGGCACATAAATTCTATATGACTTCAAAGTTTCACTATAGCCCACAAACGTTCCTTTCTTTCCAGATGCATCTAGCTTGTTTCTTTTCTCTTTCAGCACATGAAAATATGCGAGACAACCAAATTCTAAAATGAAAAACCTCAAGTTTCTTACCGGTGAAAACTTCTTTGGGTGTCTTGAAGTCCAATGCTTGATGCAGGCATCTATTTTGAACATACACAGCGTTGTTGGCAGCTTCTCCCCATAAGAACTTTGGTAGACCTTAGTCATGAAGCATTGCACAGGTGGCTTCTATGATAGTTTGATTCTTCTTTTCTGCAACAACATTTTGTCCAAGAGTATATGCAGTAGTGGTCTCCCTCTTAATGCAAGCTTCTCTACAATAATCATTGAATTCATTTGACTCATATTCGGTTCCATTATCGGTCCTCAATATTTTGATCTTCTTCCCTATTTGATTCTCGACCAAGGCTTTGAAAGAGCAGAACCATTTGAACACTTTGTCCTTCTTCTTTAAGAAATAGATCCATGTTTTGCAAGAGAAGTCATCCACAAAAATTGCATAGTACAAATATCCTCCCAAAGATGTTACGGGTAACATACCTAATAGATCAGAACGGACCTGTTGTCTCCCAGATTGTACAAGCACCGCGACAACGCTCAGGATGGGGGTTGTCACTCTGATCCCTGCCCACTCCGTTCTAGTTCTCCCTACAGCAGGCTATGGGGGGTAATCCCTATGGAATGAAGTGGAAGAAAACAAGTTGAAAATCAACTTACTTGAGAGACACAGATGAGTGGCCTAACCACTTGCTTGAAATTAAACAAGACTATTGATTAAATTAGATTTTCTATTATGAGACCAGTGCCTTAATGGAGTCACAAATTCTTGCTTCTTTGAATTGAAACCAAATGATCGAATGGACACCCACTGCTTGAATGATTGACTAACCTATATGATATGCAAATCCTAAGACCTATGTGAGATGCAGTGAACTTGGTAAATTTTAGTTAAATGCCTAGGCTAAGTGTAACCTTCCTTTAACTATTCTGAATTTGGGCTCCAAGGTAGGTGTGGAAAGGAAGCTAATAGGAAGCAGGCTAAAGGCCTAATTAACGATACCTTCATTAGGCTTCTATCACCCGATACCTTCGGCGTTGCAAACATTGTGGCTCTGACGACTGCAAGGTCACTGTGTTAACCACCGAAGAGTTGTCAAGACTCAAGGCCCCTCAAGCTAGATAAAAAGGGTTGTCATATGTCTCTATCAAACTAGCTTATGCTAGGAGATAAATTATTAATGCATATCTAGATCTAGTATGCTTATGCAAGAGATTACGAGTGAAATTCATCTAGAGTCAAGATCTTCTTAAGTTGTTTAAGTACTTAATTAGAATCCTTTCAAGAGTACTTAACAATAGTGAATTGCAATCTTAATCAAGATAAAATGCTTAGAGATACAAGTGCAACTTTCAACAATATTTCACAAGTACCAAGTAACCCAAGATGCCAAATGCAAACAATAGTTAGTCAAGATGTTGATCACGGATTTAAAATAGTTTATACCAGTAATACTACTTCAGAAAAATCAGATCTTATCAAAGTATAACAACAGTGCATAAACCACTTCAAATGATGAAACTTGCCCAACACATGAAACATAAAATTTCCAATTTGACCAGCAATATGAATTAGCTTGTTTAGATCACTTTAAGAGGATGTATTCAGTGAAATTTCAGATCTGATTTCTTGATATACAACAATAAGTAAAGATAGATCAGCAAGATAAAACTGCCAAAAGTAGATGGCCTATATGCCCAAAAATAGTAAAATGCACCAAAACTTGAAAATTTCAATTTTCGGGCTTTTAGATAGTTTGACTCAGCAATTTTCAAAACTGAGATGTTTGTTACAACAGTGAGTTAACCACAGCTCAACAAACTAATCAAGTCAAAAATCGATGCCCAATATTTCTAGAAATAGAAAAATTTCACCAAACTCGAAAAAGATAATATTTGAGTTATTTAGAGGGTGTGATCCAGAAACTGAATTGATATGTTATTACAACAGTAAGTTAGTCATGGATCAGCACGCTAAAAATAATAAATATCCTACTCCAAATGTCTAAAAATAGTAAGTTTTTGCCGGAAACTAAAATTTCAAAAAAAATTAGTCCTTATCAAGCATATGCTTTAAAAATATTTCAAACTTGAATTTTGTATTTATGCAATAAATTTCAACAAGCAAAAATGTTAGAACTAGGTCAAATTAGATATGCCCAAGTGGCCAAAACTTGTGAAAATTTAGATTTTGCAATTTTCATCGATTTTGACCAATGAAAATATGATTTTAAGGCTTAGATATTAATGATTTAACTGTTGCAATAAAACTTAAGCAAAACAAGGGTTTAGAGGTCAAACCCTAGGCCCAAGGCCTTGAAGATCCCACCATTGAAAATCATTGAAACTTTTGGATCACATTGCCACTTGGAAAATAAGAATTTTGAGACCTTAATCCTGCAAAACTGCCAAGTATTTACCCTTAAAACTTCAAATTAGGGTTTCAGGTCAATTTTGGGGCAAAAGAGGCCAATAATTAGAGAACAGGGCTAAGGGAAGCAAATTTGCAAGGATAAGTAGGCTATGATGATAGATCAGGGCACAAAAATGAAGAATATGGCCAACAAGGGCCAACGCTTTGCCCAATAAGGCTAGCATTGGGGAAATAAGGGTTTCGAGGCTTAAGGCAAGGCCTAAAGCCTAGGTCCTAGCCCTAAAGGCTCCACAAGGGAGTTGCAAGCCCCTAGAGGATTGCAGCCAAGGAAGAGGAGGAGAGGAGGGTCGCGAGAGGAGGGTTGAGAGGAAGTCGTGAGGGAAGGGGGTCAAGAGGAGGAGGGGCTAGTGGCAAGCCTAGGAGGGCCGAGGAGAGGAGGAGGGAGGTTGAAGCCTCAAAACCTCATGATAAAACGTAAAAGAGGCCCTAAACCAAGACGTGGAGGATAGAAGGAGAGACATTGAGGGTAAGGAGGGCAAAACCAACCTTGCTCCAAAAAATTTATGCTTCAGCTCTTTGATTTTCTGAAAATTTCTTCTATGGAAACCCTGCAAAAAATTCCAAGAGACTAGATCTTACCCTCAAGGGCCTAGATCTAGCTCTTCTTCCACTTAACTCCTTGATCTAACTTGCAAAAATGAAAATAGAGACACCAAAACTCCAAATATATATAAAATGAATCTAAAAACCCCAACCCAAGTTAGAAAAATCATTTACAATTTAAATTTACAAATTTATTTACAAAATATACATGGGTTTTCAAATGGATTTTGAGAAAATAATTTTTATAATATCTTTTCCTTGAAAGAATGGCTAAAACACTTGAGAAAAATTAATGATCACTATAGCCCAAGCGAAGATTCAATCCACCATATAAAAACTAGAGATCCAAGCAAAGTAACCCTTGCCCACAGTCTGTGAACTTGGAGACCAAGGATCGAGTACCTGCAAACACTATGTATTATCTCAAAATAATAATCATAAAACACCACATAGGAAGCCCGTAGTCAATACATACCACAGATCAACGAAACAAGAACACCTCGAGTTGCACCCCAAAGTCTTTTATTATGGTAGAAAAAATAATTCCCAGCGGGACAATAGTTTACAAAATGCTTCAGCAACAATTCTAACCAAATATCAAGATGACTAGAGACTCAAATGACTCTCTAATTTATAGATAAATCCTCCAAATAAATAATAGCTATTTTCTTTGATCATTGTCAAAATAATCTTGGTCGTTGATAAATATCTCAAGATCTTTTAATCTTGGCCTTTGATTTCTTATTTTTGAAGAATTTTCGAATTTATAATTTAATTCCATTTTAATTCGCTCAAAATTAATTCTTTAGAGCTAGTTTCCTCAAAAAATTGACTTTGACTTAACCATCAAGGTCCAAGGGTCCAAATTTTCTTGAAAAGGATAATATTCCCTTGGTGGAGGACCTTTAAAAAAATGCTTCTTTGAAGACCCGCGAATTTTTCCATTTGGAAAATTTATTTTCCTAAACAATTTAATTTTGACTCTAATAAATTAATTTTCTAGTTTAGGATTTAATTATTTTTGCCAGCAAAATTAATTAATTTACACATGAGGGGATTAATTATTTTTCCAACCCTCTAATACATATGTTTTTTTCATTTAAAGACTCAAAGAGGGAATACGCATTCATCTTAGACCCTCAAGACACATAACCCATCTGCAACTCAATATGATCTAGTAAACCAAGTGATTTGTAATAAAATAATTTAGCCAATTAGCTTAAATTATTCCCAAACCACTTTTACATCAAACTCGACTAAAACACTAGGACTCACCTAATAATTCGACAATAAATTTCACCCTAGCTTTGGGGGTTTAAGTTGGAGGGAAAAAACTCTTCTGATTAGTCGTGTCGAAAAACACAGGTAATCAGTGAGGTTAAAAAACCTCCTAGGATGGAATTCGTCATCAAATTATAGGCTTACCTAGGTTGTTACATAGACTCACGGTTTTACTGAGATCATTTACAATCTATAACTTGCAAAATAGGATGACTATGACACACAAACTGATGATATGTGATCCGATCATTGTTGAAAAAGTTGGTACTTCTGCTTCCCAGAAACTTTGACAATTTGAGTGCAACAAGACCAATTGAAGAATATCGGTAGTTTAACTTTCACTTGAGGGGAATGGACCCCTTGTATGTTTTCCAGCTGCACAACCCTGACAAACTCCTTCATGATCTAAGTTGAATTTGTGCATACTTGTGACCATCTTCCTTACATCAAGTAAGGCTTTGTAATAAAGGTGAGTAAATCTTTGGTGTCATAATCTGGATTGAAGAGAAGTATCGCAAGTCATTGCTCCCAACGGACTTCCTCCAACCTAATAGAGACCTTCAACCCTAAATCCAAGTGTAAGTTCATTTATTGGGTTCCTTTGCCAAACATGAACCTTCCCATCAATGAATGTCACCTTGAAACCTTTACCTTCCATTGCAGAAATAGAAACTAGGTTCTTTTTCAAATCAAGTACATACAACACTTCTTGTAAATGAAGGGTTTGACCTTGATTTAAGTGAAGAGTAACAGTCCCAATTCCTTTCACGAGATAAGTGGCATTATCCCCAAGTATAATATCCATATTTGTCTTATTTTCAATCAAGTTTGAGAGGGCCTCCTTGTACCGAGTGAAGTGCCTTGAGGCACCATTATCAATCAACCAATGATCCAATGTATCTAGAGGAGAGGCAATGGTAAGGGCAGAAATAAGATAAAATTATATTTTCTTTTTTACAACATTAACTTCTTCATACCTAGAGTTTCTCGACTTCTTGGGAGGACAACCATTTCCATATCGAGCAGCAAGAACATTCCTCTTTCCTTTGTTGTTGAACCTGTAGTTCCTTTGATTGTCATTGCCTTTGTAGTTGTTGTTATTATTGTCATCATCTCTTGGAGTATCCTTCTTATGAGGACACTCTCTAGCAAAGTGGCCAAACTGGTTGCAATTTAAGCATCTTCCTTTTCTTCCTTCTTTGAATCCTAGCTTGAACCTTTGACCTTGTTTTCTTGGACCAACATTGTTCTTCCTTTTAGCATGAGTGGAGAAGGTGGTAGAATTGTTTCCATTTGAAGTCTTGTCTCTTTCCATCATCCTAATTTCTTCTTAAGTGCATCTAGCCAATAATTCATCAAATCCCAAAATCTTGTCATTATTGAGGATGGTAGTGTTAAACACATTCCATTCTCTTGTAAGGCCTCCAAGTGCAATAAGAGTGAGCTCCATGTCACCAATAACTTCTCCAATAGATAGGAGATCATTCTTGATTTCGGTAATCCTCATGAAGTAGGATTGAATGGATTCTTCTCGATCCATCTTGATGTCTTTCAACTTGTTCTTGACAAAGAGAACTTGATTTGCTTTATTTACTTTGAAGTTTGAACATCCCAACCAGCTTGTCATAAATCTCCTTAGATGTTTCCAAATCAGAAACATAGGCAACCAAAGGCTTGTGAATAGAATTAACGTTAATTTTCTTAGCTTTAACCTCACCTTTCTTTTACTTTGTTTTTGCAGCAGCAGGTGCACTTGAATGAGGCTCCACCAATCTTCCTTTGACACAATCCATAGCATCATTTTTTTCCAAAGTCAAATCCAGAGACATCTTCCATGCATGATAGTCGAATTTGTCCTTAAGTTTGTCCTTGAATTTGAAGTAAGATGTAGTCGTCATTGAGGCTAGTTCCAATTTCTTATCCAACAGCGTCCCTTAGTGATTGTTGTTCCTCACTCTTGCTTGGGCTTTGTCTCCACCTAAGCTCTAGTACCATGTTAATTTTAGATAACAATGGCATGTTCTATACTTAGCACAATTTACTTCAATGTTCCTTTAACAACCCAATGACAATTTCCAATTATTTCCTGTAACAATAACATTAACTTAATCATATTGACAGTAAATGCAGATAGATCATAAAAACATATGCAAAAAACAAGCCAAGACAAGGACACCAGATTTGGCGGATGCCAAAGAAAAACCACAATGTGGGGAAAACCCTTTGATCAAATCTTCTTATTATTATTCAATAGTTTAGCAAAAAGAGAGTACAAAAATCATATTCACTTGCCCAATACACAGTCAAATCAGCCCTCACAAATTCTGCAGTCAACTACAATCCAATTTCAACCCTACCCAGAAAGTCAACGTTGGTCAAAACAGCAGCAAAACTTCACCAATGCAGTGCGGTCTTCCTTGGTCAAACTCGACCTGAACAGGAGGTCAAATGCAACCCAAAACAGCTCAGTCAAACTCAATCAAAGGAGAGAGAAAATCTGTTGTGATTTTCTCAATCAAAACAAAAGTCAAACTGAAATGAACACTAGTCAACATGCTCAGGAAAACCTCGATTTTTGTGCCCAAAAATGCAAACTAAGGAGATCAAAATTCTGCCCCAGAAAATGTTGTTAAACTTGGTTAATAAGGCCTCGGTCAACGTTGCCTTGAAACTCTAAAATTTCAGACTGCAATCTATCCCATAAATTCGTCCTTCATCCACACGTGTGAGAGAGAGAGAAAGAGAGAGAGAGAGAGAGAGATGATCCCTAAGCTATACAAACCAATCAGATTAGGAGAGAGAAGAAATGATGAGTGAGTGATGTCCAAATGAGAGAGGTCACTCCTATTTATACAATTCATTGAGGGTGAAAGGACACATCTATTGGGCTTCTCGAGCCTACATTAAGCTGAGGTCGACCTTAACAATTTGTGCATGAGAGAGAATAAATTCAAAATTCCACTTCTACTTGTTCGAATGAGATGATCTTTATATCAAATTTGGACCTCTCGAAAAGAGGAATCCAATGCAATAATCATCTTCATCATATGAGTTGTCCCAAGGTGGAATTTGGCCCTAGTTGCCAATTTTAACACAACCCCAACACAATCCTTGTAAAAACTAGCATTTTAGCAGCGAAAGAAAGGAGTTAACTAATGAATGTGCATTGACTTTAGAGCTTTGAAATAAGATTACAGTGTTTAGATAGGAGGAATGACCTGTTATAGAGTTTTAGTGAACCCAACGTTTCAGACTACCAAGTGAGTCCATCATCAGGGGATGCGTCAATAGATATTCTTTAGATCTTAATGATGTATCGAGGAGCTAGATTTAGTTATTATATATAGGAAATTGAAGAAAAGATGTAAGAAAATAGGTCGGCTAGATTTTCATTTATTTAATTAATTAATTATTCTTTATTTAATTTATTTATTATGATATTTTTTATTTTTTTTTAATTAACTAATTAATAGGTTTATAACTTAATTGATTTTATTATGTACTTACTATGTTTATTAATTTTATTTAAATATATGGTTTAATTGATTTATTAAATAATTTATTAATTTGATTGATTAATTAATTTATTAATTTGATTGATTAATTAATTTATTAAGGGTTGATTAATTAATTAATTTTATTAATTATTCTTTATTAATATGTTTATTAATTTATTGTATTATTCACTTGTTAGTTTGATTAATTGATTAATTTTTAGTTTGTTGATTAATTGTTATGTTTATTTCTTTAATGTAAAATTAATTGATTAATTTATTTATTTTATATATATATATATATATTACAGTGGCATACCATTATCAATTTCCCTAATAGACAATATGTTTAGAGTGTTTGTTTAGTATGAAAGTATGTTATAACAATGAGATGGAATGCATATCACTAAATCTAAATTTGTGAAGATAATAAGTGCAAGAACTAACTTTAAGACCAAGTATGGTTTGTATGAATGGCTTATGACGCATTCAAGACTTCCAAAGCCCAGGTATGTTTATGAAGAGGATGAATCACATATTCAAGATATACAATAGCAAATTGGTAATTATATCTTTTAATAATATTTTGACTCACAATGGGACAATGGAAAATCATGTGCAACATTTGCAATGAATAAGGAAAGTTTATTTGTAAATTGAAAAGTCGATGTTGAATGACAAACTGGTTATATTGGATAGTTGTTACAAGGTTATAATAGATAATTGTTACAGAGTGGTATCAAAGTTAATTGTCAATCTAGTGAAGAAGATGAAATTTGGTACCCCATACCCTTAGTAAGGTACAGTGGAGGTTGGGTATGTTACATAACTAACCACAATAATTTCATTACAAATTTATGCACACGAGCAATTTTGTGTGTAAGATAACAATTTTGTAATAATGTTTGGGTCTTCGATCTTTTGAAATTTTGTATGAGGCCACTTATATTAAATGATGCCTCAAAAGATAACTAGTGTGTTTGGGATTAATTATCTAAATAAGAACCTAATAACCCCATACACATAACTTTGACCACAAGTCAAGGCTTTGGTATATTGTTTTAATAAATAGGAGTTTCACCCCTACGTAATCAATCCTATCTATCTGTCAATCAAATAATATTGTTTCGAGTACATTTTGGAGAAGTCTTTCTCCATTATCTACATTTGCAAATGCAATCTACTCTTATGTAGGTGCCTCCACTACTTCATTCTTTGCCCCTTGCTTTATCATTTGTGCTTCACTCCCATCATATATCCTCTTGCTACCTCAATTCAAAGTTGCATTTGCAATATTAAAGTGTCAATTTGCAACCAGACACATTACATAATGTATCAAGCAGATTTTTCATCTGTAGGGTACAAAAAGGCCTCTCTATTGCAAAGTTCATAACTTTCTCTTGGAGAGTGAGGTGTTGATTTTTGTTACAAAGCAGATTCAAAGATTTCAATGTATGGTGATGAAAAAATTGTGTAGCAATATATCAAAGGAGATATCTTCATCAATGTTGAAAAAATCAGCATCAGAAAAAAAATCGGCAAGGTCCAGAAAACATCTTTTCGGAAACATCAGCGAAAAAATCGACAAAAATCGGACAACTGCGACAAACATTATAAAATGTAAAATATATTCATTTTTTTCATAACTTTAAACAATATAAAGCAACAACAACATCAGATAAACAC